>CM038052.1:185732096-186932096 GCA_021397845.1 Areca catechu | reverse complement strand
ATCTGGATTTAAATACTAGCAAAACCAAAGATTTCACCTGGCCTCCCGACTACCTTCTATCCAGTAAAAAATTCAATAAATTCTTGTTTTTTAAAGACAGTTTTAAGCATGTTCATCATTTGAAGTTGAAACATCAAGAATATAGCATGCTATGCCTGATAGCATCCAGGATTTGGATGAAATGATCATTTGCGTTCCGTCTCGCCTGACTTGAATCTCTTTCGGTACGATTGCATGTGTATCGCTACTTTTTGTTTTTGGCACGAACATGTGTCTCGCTCTTAATTACACTTTACTCCCTAGTCGGTGCATGTACGATGCTTGCTTGGATGATATGAATCCATGTTGAATCATGTTTATGTGTTGGCCACCTAATAAAGAATGGACTGCATGGGGCTAACGGTTGAAAACTAGGGCCAAAATTGAATAGGCTTCAACTACTTTTATCATTCTAAACCATGCAAAATTTTAACATAGCATGGGACAAGAAGACCAGATCGTCCGAGATCTTCGGGTTAAGTTTCTACAAGAAGGAATAATAAGCTGAAGACGATGACTACATAAGTGCCAAAGTAACCGACTAACATGTACGGAGGAGGACCATTGGGACCGCACCGGCATACTACGATCTGTCACATGGCAATCATTATTCTGATCAGGGGGGCTCCGCCCTCTGCATAAAAATTTTATGGAGTTGCAAATCCAATCTGAATCAGCGTCGGCTAAATTTTTTTTTAGTTTAATTTAAATCTAATTTTACAAAAAAAAAATAATTGAATTAAAAAAAAAAGGGTTCAACTTCAGTATGAATTTTTAAAATTCCAATTCAATCTAATAAACTGAATCGATTTGAATTCAATTTTTCATATCGGTTTCAAGCGCTTTGTTTCGGTCGATTCATTCTGTTTCAGTTTTTATTTTAGGAAACTAATTTCAAGCCAGTTCTGCTTTGGATTTAGCTCCAAACTGGCTCAATTTGGGCCTATGCACGTCACGATATCCCAACAGCACCAGCAAAAAGCAGTGGTCAACTTTGGATTTGGTGCGCTCCGACCAAGCCCAATTTGAACCCGACGTGGGCCCAAAACCCACACCCTTGGTCGGGTTCGGATCGGCAACCATGTCAGGTATGGGTCTAATAAAATTGGTCAACTTTAATAATTTTTTTTTTGGATAAGCCGGTGCATTTAATTTAGAGTTCTAGTATGAATACAATACAGAAAGTCAGAAAAAAAATATCACGAAATAGTCTCGGGACTTCATGCAAATCAGTCCATAATACTGGACCGGAGTGACTAGCAATAAAGAAGACTATCCAATCCACCGCAGAGTTAGCCTCATGATAAACATGCTTAATAATACTCATTGAACAATCCTGAAGAAGAAAAGCAATGTCGCGAATAAGAAGGTGCAACGTTCTCGATCTCCTAGCCTCCTAAATTCAAGCTATAACACTAGCGGTGTCATCTTGAATGATGAGGTGGATTAGATAACTTCCAGTGATTTTGTGATCTAAAGCAACTGAAACAAATTTGGTGATTGGTCCAGTCGATCGTCCAAAAGCTGAAACTAAACCTGAATCCGGTCAATTTAGGCGAAGACCATGTCAGGCCTTCATTTGATGGGATTGCCGACTCCGCCATTTTGTTTGTAATTTAGGCGCAGGCACGAGTCCTTTTCACTGAAGGAATCCTGAGAAGGGATGGTTACTCAAAACAAAGGTGACCGACAGTGTGCATGGCTGCTTGCTTCGTTTTGAACAAAAGAGAAGGAATTGAATGGACCACTGCATATCGTAGGATAGGGAGGGGAGTGGACCACTTGGCACAGTTTAATGTTGTCAAGAATTAAGAGCTGTCTTTCCGCCAAAACATCCAAATAAGGTTGCCTGGACTTTGTCTAAAATAATGGAGATGCAAGCAATACTCTAATGGAGTACTGCCATAGTCTATAGACAAATTAAATATAAATATAAATATATATATATATATATTGGCGAGCGTGCGATGCATAATGGTATAATTCTCTAGGAGCATTTGTGATCGAGCTGATAATGATTTAACACCTGAAAGGGTGCTGCATTGTCCTTTGATTTCGTTCAGAGTCTTTTAATTTTGGAGCATTTGATTGCGAGAACATATGCATCTAGAGACTAAATTAGTTGTGGGTTTGTTTACACCTTAAGATTGTTGAACGTAAACCAGAAAAAGGAAAAGATTACACAGGCATGCATTAAGTTCATTTCTTTTTATTTTCATAAAACAGAGGGTAGTCTCTTTCTTTTTGAGAGGTAAACGCAAGGTAGTTTCTATTTACAATTGTCATTGTGGTAATGTGGTTAGAGCTCCATCATTGTATTTGAACATGCAAAGAAGACCAAATGCGATCGATCACACCTAGTCATTGTTTACTCTGTTAGAACATAACGATTGCTTGGACTTCCCAACTCTCCTTTCAGTTTTAAACCGAAGGAATGAACAATGCAAAGATGCTGAAAACAATTTTTACTGAAGCTTTAATACCTGTTTAAGAAATGTGCATCCAATATATCCTACCACAATGACCATCCGAAACGCAGAAACTAAGAATGTGTCAAACGAAGACATAAAAATCAATATAGAAACCATCATTTACCTCAAAAATACGGAAAAAGAAACAAGGGACAAATGTTTCCTGGTAACCATGATGAAAATGGTTACTGCCACAAGAAATAGGAGTCGGGAATTGAAGGATGGTCAAATTGGCTCAGTTCCAGTAAAAAGACGACCTCTCTCCATCATTCTCCCTACTGTTCTCCAGCCTCTCACTTTGGATACAAACAGTGGAAAGGAGCGCGACCCTTCACACTCTTTGTCACCTGCATTTATCACAGAACTTATTGTCAGGTAGTCACCCCAGCAGTAGAATATCTGGGGATGGCATTTCCTCCTCCACGAGATTCTCCCTCCAACCTATTTATGTCCATTTCCCATCATCATCCAAACGAACGTAAAACCCACACCACAACCCCATGGCCCCATACACTGGCTCCTTCTTATCAACCCACTGAGGAGATCAAAGAAAGAAGCTTATCAAAGAGAAAAGGGAAGAGGGGGAGAGCCAAATAGCTCGCGAGAAGAAAATGGGCATCGTCACTAGCAACTGCTACACCAAATGCCATGAAGCGTGCAGAGAACTCAAAGCTAAAATCCAGATCCTAGAGGAGGAGGTCAAGGAGATGAAACGTGCGAGGGAGCAGGATGCTCGCGTCTATGAGCAACAGGCTGCGGTCTTTGCAAGGAAGGAGGATGACTGGAAGCGAGAGAGGAAGAAGCACAGGGAGGAGGTGGCTAAGCTGAGGAAGAGGCTCAAGGAGGAGGAGGATAGGATGAGAAGTTTGGAGGACGAGGTGGCAGCAAGCAGAGGTGACAAGGCGTGGAATCGAGCAGGCACTGATAACGTTGTGGAGCACATGAAAGAGGAGCAAGCGCGGAGGGAGGAGGCGGTGGAGAAGTGGAAGCAGCTCTATCTTGCCATCAAGACCGAGCTTGACGACCTCATCCAGAGGACTCGACAAGGTAATGTAGCCCCTTTTTTGCTTGGATACTTCCGAGATCTGCACCGATTCTCACTTCTAATTAATGCTTCACAGCAGTCCCCTGTGCTTGTTTCCTATAACTTTGTCTGAAACAGAGACGGCAGGAGGATTGGTGTAAAGCAGGAAAACACATTGACACCTCCAATCAATAAGCCTTAAACATGATCAAATTTATCGATGTACCAATGTCCGAGTAAAAAAAAAAAGAAGATAACTAAGAAAAATATAGTTGTATTCTGATAATTAAGTATTGAATTGAAAATGGAGCGAGTGCACATCTGGATACGTACACTTTGAGGTTGAGTGCATTACTTGAAAAAAGAAAATAAAATTGTAGGATATACATTCATTATCAAAATATATATTCTGTTAAACACCCATTTTGCAGTGCAGGATCCTGAATTCCACATTATGAGATTATGGGAAATAGCTTTGGTTATTAATCCATGGAACCCATTCTTTTTTAAATCATTTTCATGTTTGCAGTTGCCATATTTTTTGGTTATTAATCTGTGGTAGAATCCAGATGCATAGATAAATCATGTTATGCTAATGCTGGTGGCTATGGTGTGACATAACAACTTGAAATGTAGCTTTGAATGTGAATCATCTCTCTGAAATGCAACAGAAGAAAATAGGATAAGATTATTTCTGAACTCAAAATAAATTGCATTAATTTGCAAACAAATAATGCTGCAACTTTCTGAGAGAAAAATCATACCATTTTATATATTTAATTCTTTAAGAACATGGTTTTTAACCTAAAACTAACCCTGCTCTTTGTTTTTTATGTATTTTAACTTCCAACCCTTAGTATTCTCCTGTCAATAGGAGGTAAAAATCCTCTGTTTATCCAATAAACAGGGAGCAGCATATCCAGTTACCTCCTATTTCCATCAAAAAAAAAAAAAAAAGCTAAAAACTAAAAAAATATATATAATAGTGAATTGACTAAAGCTTATGCTCCTGGAATTAGTAAAGTAATCTAACTTAAATGTAGACGCCAGTAACTATCGGAAAACTAAGAATTCCCTTCTTCATCCTAGTTTTTACACTTGAATGCCTACAGAGTTATATGCTTTGTCGTTTTCCCTTACGTAGCAGGAAACTTGTTCCTTAGAGAACTCCCAAAACAATGAAAACAACAAAGTATACGGCTTCGTTCAGAAATTGTTTCAGAAGCATGATATATCTCTGCCTATACTTCACATGAATATGTCTACTAATACTCTTTCTGTCCCCTACTCTCTAAAAGCCATCCATCAATTTGAACTACAAGTTTACTTCTACTGTTCACCAAAACAGTCATCCTTTCCTTGTTTTACCTTGTCCACTCATTTCCCCATCCAACTACAGCCCTCCAGTAGAAACAAAACTACTGATAATTTTTGATACCTTCTTTCACAAAACCTGAAACTTCTTTTTTCCATGAAGGTTGAGATATCTTAACACATCACTATAATTCAGTCTGATGAAAAGTTGGTGGAACATCAAGAAAGACGAACATAGGCTGGTGCCCTGACACAGTAATTGACTAGAGCTTGTCTGCATTGCTTTCTGATAAGGCCAGTCTGGGTTTAAAATTAATGAGGTTAACTCACCCAAACCTCACTAGAACAGTTATCTTCTCAACTCAATGGCTTCAATTCCATGCCCGGTTTGGGTTGGTTGATCCTAGGTAGTGGATCCTAGCCAGTAGGTACTCTTCCCCCATTACGACTAAAAGACTTTCTTCTTGCTAGAGTTAGCAGGTACCCTGACTCCAAAAGATGCTTCTCTTCACTATCCTTTTCCTGGATAGACTACTAACTAAATTATTTCACTTCTTGTTCCTGTGATTAAACTCTAGTTTCATAATCTTTCCAGCTTTCAATTTAACAGCTGTTCTGTATTCCGTTGATAAGCTTATAAAGATATAGATAGAATATCATCATAAGATGTCATTCTTATAATCTTCTCTTATAGGGGAACAATTCTGCTGGGGAGTTGAAGAAGGCATGATCGAAGGGCTGCACAGGGAGTTGAAGAACAAGGAGGAGACCTTGCAAACACTGAGATCACGCATAGCAGCAATGGAAATGGAGGGAATTAAAAGAGATAGGGAGATCGACATTTTGAGGCAGAGCTTGAGAATTCTCGGCAACACAAAAAGGAATCGCATCAGAAAGAATCAGCCCAGAAACTTTCGCTTATAAAGTGGCAGAGAGATGCAGCCAGAAACGTAGATGGGTTCCTTTAATCCACAGTGATTTTATCAAGTAATAGTTCCCCGTGACCAACGCTATGCAATTTGTGTCCATGTTGAAAGATGACAAGTTGTGCTGGGTTGCTGTCAAGCACAAAATCTATATTAGAAAATTATAAAATTCCACGACTTTCACGCATTAGGAACCAAAAATATCAGAATAAAAGATAGCATTGGTTCCACTGGAGGTTATTAGCGAGCCATATGAGGTTGTAAATGTCTTCCCTTCAAAAAAAAAAAAAAAGTACAAAATATAATTATATTCAAGCCGTTCCAACAACAGTGGTTCTGTTGGTTCTCTTCAAGTGTCGAGAGGTAGTTGGGTGCTAATTAATTGATCACCGTTTGGAATTTTGATCTTCACATTATTCCAGCGTATCTCTAATTCTTTTTCTCTCTGATGCATGACATTTAGACCATGGGCCAGTAACCTGGCAGCATTCCGTGTCAGCAAAGCATCTGTGCTTATGTCAATAGACATGACATGTGAAGGCATGTGCCATGTTGATGGCTTCAGGCAAAAGGTACCAGATGTGACTTTAGTTCAGATCCATCTCTACCCTATCACCATCAAATTCATGGAGGCATTAAAACGACGAACAATTACCTCTCACTAGTTTTCTCAGAGAAAATTGGCTATTGCTAGTTGACCATTATTTTGTCATCATGTAGCCGAGCGTTCCATGGATTCATTGTTATCATAGTCTCTGTCTTCCATGCGTTATCTAGATCCATCAAGCAATGCCCACGATTGAAACTTTTTTTTTTTTTTTTGGGTAAAGAAGTGCAAGCCTTTAGAGAACATATGCCAACAGAGCTAATAACTGTTGGCAAATTTGGAGAACGTTATCTACCTTTTAAATAATGCATATCGGCTAATATAGAGCCATGAATCCTAGTGTCGGACAGGCTAAGAAGCAGAGCAACTGCTTCTTCTATTCTAACATACCCTTTTTTTTTTTTTTTTTTCCTCTCTTTTTTTATAAGCAAAAGAAAGGGGACCGGCATAGCTATCTCTCTCTGAACTTGACCATAAAGACCCACTTCACTAGAGAATGTTGGATGCATGACAATAATAAAGATGATTTAACTATTTTTTATCGTATTAGGTGAGTACGTCATCCCTATCACACCAAGATATTAACCGGCTCAATAGCTAATTTCATGTACCCATGTCCGAGCATTCAGGATAATTTTTTTTTTAATCATGATGAAAATCTTAAACATGAGAGACATGAAATCACGGCTACTAACGGCTGAACTATCATCTAGGTGGTGCCAATATGTTTTCACCTCAAACTTGAACCTTTCATGAATAATTGCTTCATTCAAATCTAATTCTGCGATAGCTAGGCTTGTTATTTAAGAAATTTGCTAGTTTCTTGCCTAACTAATGCATTAGACTCCTATCATTGTTGGATCTTAGAGACATTTTGATTGGTTAGGACCTATTTAGCTGAAGGGACTGAAAATTTCATTGAATTTATTGATTGGACCAATAAAATTAGTTAGATAATAGGTTTACAGGCTAAACTATGTTCAGGATTGGTTTTGAAGTGGATCGATTCAATTGTCAAATACTATAGAAAATGATTTTTTTTCTTATAAAATTTGAACCAATCTACTCTAAAATCAATCATGAATTGTAATCAATATAAATATAGCCCAACATGTCAGTCTATTATCTA
This sequence comes from Areca catechu, assembly GCA_021397845.1. NCBI lineage: Eukaryota > Viridiplantae > Streptophyta > Magnoliopsida > Arecales > Arecaceae > Areca > Areca catechu. The sequence continues at coordinate 186,924,586 of CM038052.1, read as the reverse complement.
ACTAATTTTATTGACTCAATCGACAAATCCAATTAAATTTTTTAATCCATTCATCCAAATAGATTAATTTATCCATCAGTTAACATTTGATTTAAATAGTCCAACGAGTTTTTTGATATTTCGATTCAAAATCTAACTCAGCAGGAGAAACAGCAAGCAGCTCAAGAACAACATTAGATAAAAGAAATCTGAAAAATAATCACAGAAGCTATTCAAGCAAGTCAAACTCGGCGAATGCTCCTCATATTTAGCAATAGTTATATACCACTCTCAAACCAAGAAAAGAATTCTATCATTGCATTGCTGTAACATGAAAGTGCAACCCCTGATAATCAAAATCAAATTGCATCTTAACTCTCCAATTATGTCACATATGCCAAGATCTACAACTCCTGGAACAAGAATTACTACAAGTGATGAATGAGTTTGTGAAAATTAGAGAAATTCTTATTTTAGTATGTCAAATTAACTTCAACAGAGAAATAACCACGAGACATAATACTGTTAGAAGTAATTAAGGACTCTAAATATCCATTGGATCTCTCCAATTATGTCACATATGCCAAGATCTACAACTCCTGGAACAAGAATTACTACAAGTGATGAATGACTTTGTGAAAATTAGAGAAATTCTTATTTTAGTATGTCAAATTAACTTCAACAGAGAAATAACCACGAGACATAATACTGTTAGAAGTAATTAAGGACTCTAAATATCCATTGGATCCCATGTCCCTAGATAAGGGTCCGGTGGCAATTACTCGAGTCGAATAAAAGACAGAACAAAACTGATCTATTTATTAAACTGATTAAAAATTTATATTTTCATTGTACTACATAAATAATCTAGCTCTATCTACTCTATATTGAAATAAATTAAATAAATTAAATAAATTAAGTAGTTAAACATTGCCACCTGGCACCATTAGTCCAGTACCAAATCCGTCCACTCAACTCGACCTGAACCGATAACGTTTCAAACAAGTCGGTTAAACCCTCCGCCCCCCCCCCCCCCCCCCCCCCCCCACTACAATTTTTTCTATAAATTAAAAAAAAAAAAAAGAAAAAAAAAAGAGAAAAAGACAAGTCGGTTGGGCTCGATACATTTAAACACCCGGCCTTTGCACCCAAAAAAAAAAAAAACACCCAGCCAGACCCAAACTAAATTTAATACAGACCCGGCAATGATCGAGGTTTCGGTCCGGTCCGGTCCGATCCGTTCCGTCAGGGGCACCGGACCAAATGCCTCTCGCTATAAATAGCTCAAGATCCCAAACCCTGGCCGGGTTTTCATTTCGCCTCGCGTACCTCAAACCCTAACCGCCGGAGAGTAGCAGAGGGAGAGGGTGAGATGCCGGCCGGCCATGGGGTCCGATCTAGGACGAGGGATCTCTTCTCGCGGCCGTTCAGGAAGAAGGGTTACATCCCACTGACGACGTACCTCCGGACCTACAAGATCGGCGACTACGTCGACGTCAAGGTGAACGGCGCCGTCCACAAGGGGATGCCCCACAAGTTCTACCACGGCCGCACCGGTCGCGTCTGGAACGTCACCAAGCGCGCCCTCGGCGTCGAGATCAACAAACAGGTCCAATCGATCCCTGTCTCGCATTTTTCTTCGGATCTTTGCTATTACATTGATAGTCCAGTTCTCTTCTTGGTTCGATTTGTGGATCTGTTAGATCCGTGCTTATAGATGGATATGAGTCTTCTAATCATAGTTCTGCTCTGATAGGGTGGTGATATCTTTTGGCATTTTTGTGATATTTTAGTTCCTCCGTCTATAGCTGCTATTTTGATCGCTTCTTCGTTGCATCTCATCGCCACTAGAGTAGCGTAGTATCTTTTTTCCGTGGTGGTAAACAATTCATCTTCTATTTAGCTTAATAGAAACTGTTGTTAGTGATGATTCTCTTGGATTTAGGTTTGTAGCGTTGTTAGATTATTTTTCCATGCTGCAGGTGGTTCTATTTTTTGTTGTTCTTGGATTTTAGGGAGGATTGCATTTTTGCTTTACAAGTTTTTGGACTGACAGTTTCTTGGAGATCAGAGTTTACTATTAGATTATTTTGGAGATCAAATTTCTATCCGTAGATTTAGGTTATGGCAAGATCATGTGTGTGTTAAATAAAATAGGGTAGGTCGGTTTGAGTTATCTTGGTGGCTTTCAGGGTTTAGTTTTGGTTCCGTACTTCCTTTCTGCTACCAAAGTAATGATTGAAATGTCGAGAAAAAAAGGTTTGGACGCTTAGGTTTTTGATGGTTTACGTGTTACATTTCTAGAGGTGCAAGCGAAGGTAAGAAAGATGCAGATGGTTAGGACAACATATTTAGTTTTTATCATGTATTTTTACAAACTGATGGGTAAGGGAGGGATCTCATGGACGAGATGGGATACCAGTTGTAGTAAAGATTGCTAACGTCTAGCAGATATGTTTTAAGGATTAGTTGAAGCAACAAGGAGATAGCTTTTTACATTTCTTCGTGGAGCATGGTTTTCATATTATTGTCTAATTTCATATTGGACATAAGTTTTGTAATTAGGTTCGTGTATTCTATTGTACAGTTGGATGCTGTTTTGTTATAAGTGCTGATTTAGGAATGCTTGTGGTGTAAGTTTCCCTTTTCCCTTTTGCTGTAAGCTTGTGGGGAACACCTAACTGAACATTCTAAAAGTCTTCCTATGTTTGATTTACCTGTTTTATGGCCATTCTGTTTGTAGGATGACTTACAACAACTAATGCTGCAATAATGCTGCATAATCTGTACTGTGGCTGCTTAACCAATGTAAATCTAGTGACATTAACTCGATGCATGTGCAACCTGATATTGTAATATAGTTGCACATATTGTAACTATTAGAAACATGTAATCCTGGCTACATGAAAACTCCCATTTCTTGCAGCCAGATAGATCCTTAATGATCTTTTAATGATCTTTTTTTCAGCCTTCATATGATTAGCATTGTGGTGGCAGATCAGTTCTTTTGTCTATATTCTTAATTGATAAGATAATGTAAGATAAAGAGCAAAAAATAGTAGGGACAAAAGTAACTTCATCTTCTACAGATGTAGCTTCTTCATTGCATCTTAATGCTGCTAGAATAGCGTAGGATCTTTTTTCCGTGGTGGTAAACAATTTTTCTTTTATTTAGCTTAATAGAAACTGTTGTTAGTGGTGATTCTTTTGGATTTAGGCTTGTAGCGTGTTAGATTATCGTGTTAGATTATTGTTCCATGCTGCAAGTGGTTCTCGTCTTTGTTGTTCTTGGATTTTAGGGAGGATTGCGTTTTTGCTTTACAAGTTTTTGGACTGACAGTTTCTTGGAGATCAGAGTTTACTATTAGATTATTTTGGAGATCAAATTTCCATCCATAGATTTAGATTATGGCAAGATCATGTGTGTTAAATAAAATAGGGTAGGGCGGTTTGAGTTATCTTGGTGGCTTTCAGGGTTTAGTTTTGGTGCTGTACTTCCTTTCTGCCACCAAAGTAATGATTGAAATGTCGAGAAAAAAAGGTTTGGGTTCTAAGGTTTTTGATGGTGTACGTGTTACATTGCTAGAGGTGCAAGCGAAGGTAAGAAAGATGCAGATGGTTAGGACAACATATTTAGTTTTTATCATGTATTTTTACAAACTGATGGGTAAGGCAGGGATCTCATTGACGAGATAGGATACCAGTTGTAGTAAAGATTGCTAACATCTAGCAGATATGTTTTAAGGATTAGTTGAAGCAACAAGAAGATAGTGTTTTACATTTCTTCATGGAGCATGGTTCCCATATTATTGTCTAATTTCATATTGGACATAAGTTTTGTAATTAGTCACGTGTATTCTATTGTACAGTTGGATGCTGTTTTGTTATAAGAGCTGATTTAGGAATGCTTACGGTGTAAGTTTCCCTTTTTCCTTTTGCTGTAAGCTTGTGGGGAACACCTAACTGAACATTCTAAAAGTCTTCCTAAGTTTGATTTACCTGTTTTATGGCCATTCTGTTTGTAGGATGACTTACAACAACTAATGCTGCAATAATGCTGCATAATCTGCACCGTGGCTGCTTTACCAATGTAAATCTAGTGGCATTAACTCGATGCATGTGCAACCCGATATTGTAATATAGTTGCACATATTGTAACTATTAGAAACATGTAATCCTGGCTACATGAAAACTCCAATTTCTTGCAGCCAGACAGATCCTTAATGATCTTTTAATGATCTTTCTTTCAGCCTTCATATGATTAGCATTGTGGTGGCAGATCAGTTCTTTTGTCTATATTCTTAATTGATAAGATAATGTAAGATAAAGAGCAAAAAATAATAGGGACAGAAGTAACTTCATCTTCTACAGATGTAGCTTCTTCATTGCATCTTATCGCTGCTAGAATAGCATATTTTCTTTTTTCTGTGGTGGTAAACAATTCTTCTTTTATTTAGCTTAATAGAAACTGTCGTTAGTGATGATTCTTTTGGATTTAGGCTTGTAGCGTGTTAGATTATTGTTCCATGCTGCAAGTGGTTCTCGTCTTTGTTATTCTTGGATTTTAGGGAGGATTGCGTTTTTGCTTTGCAAGTTTTTGGACTGATAGTTTCTTGGAGATCAGAGTTTACTATTAGATTATTTTGGAGATCAAATTTCCGTCCATAAATTTAGGTCATGGCAAGATCATGTGCGTGTTAAATAAAATAGGGTAGGGTGGTTTGAGTTATCTTGGTGGCTTTCAGGGTTTAGTTTTGGTGCTGTACTTCCTTTCTGCTACCAAAGTAATTATTGAAATGTCGAGAAAAAAAGGTTTGGGTTCTTAGGTTTTTGATGGTGTACCGGTTACATTTCTGGAGGTGCAAGCGAAGGTAAGAAAGATGTAGATGGTTAGGACAACATATTTAGTTTTTATCATGTATTTTACAAACTGATGGGTAAGTCAGGGATCTCATGCACTAGATGGGATACCAGTTGTAGTAAAGATTGCTAACATCTAGCAGATAGGTTTTAAGGATTAGTTGAAGCAACAAGAAGATAGCTTTTTACATTTCTTCGTGGAGCATGGTTCCCATATTATTGTCTAATTTCGTATTGGACATAAGTTTTGTAATTAGTCACGTGTATTCTAATGTACAGTTGGATGCTGTTTTGTTATAAGAGCTGATTTAGGAATGCTTATGGTGTTAGTTTCCCTCTATTCTTTTGCTGTAAGCTTGTGGGGAACACCTAACTGAACTTTCTAAAAGTCTTCCTAAGTTTGATTTACCTGTTTTATGGCCATTCTGTTTGTAGGATGACTTACAACAACTAATGCTGCAATAGTGCTGCATAATCTGCACTGTGGCTGCTTAACCAAGGTAAATCTAGTGACATTAACCAGATGCGTGTGCAACCCGACATTGTAATATAGTTGCACATATTGTAACTATTAGAAACGTGTAATCCTGGCTACATTAAAACTCCAATTTCTTGCATCCAGACGGATCCTTAATGATCTTTCTTTCAGCCTTCATGTGATTAGCATTGTGGTGATTAGTTCTTTTGTCTATATTCTTAATTGATAAGATTATGTAAGATAAAGAGCAAAAGATAATAGGGACAGAAGTAACTTCATCTTTTACAGATGTAGCTTCATCCCAAAGTATATTAGATCTTAAAGGAAAAAACATAAAAATAGAACAACTTTCTAATAAGGGGTAGATAGCAGAAAAGAAGACTGGACTGAGTGATGAGGGGTCTTCTTATTTACAGTACAAGTACAATATAAAAACCTAAACTATGACAATATTGTTGTTCATCTTGGATTAATACTGTTCACAAATCAAGTGAAACAGGGAAAATTGAGCATTGCAAAAGAGAGCACCATCGAATTGAGTGTTTAGGCGATATTATAGAAGGACATGTATTTTTAAGTATTTACAGAAACTAGTCATTACAAATATTTATTCAATGAGAGTCAGAAATCTTCTGTCAAACACAAAAAATTGACTAGTGGAGTTTTTTCATTATTCTATACAAAAGAATGTTTTTTTATACAAATAATTAGCTTTGATCTGTCAACTCTTTTCCTACTGCCATCAGTTTACTAATTTAGACTTCACTATATAAAAAATGTTCCCCACAATGGCATATTTGAGTAAATATTAGAATGATGGATCTTCTCTATGCATCCTATTTGTGTGTTGATTAATGCCTTTGTGACTTCTTGCAATATCCATGGTTTTTCTTTTTTTTTATTCTAGTACTTCTCAGACAATGCACTTCTCTTGCTAGTTCTGCAATCATTTCAGATCTCATTGCAAACTTTCAGATGATCCTTTTACCTGATGACATATTAGGAGAGGCGTGCAATACTTATTGGGAGTTTCTCTCCTACAATCTAATCATCCATCAAACTCTTCTCAATCCATATATGGTATTGAAGGTGCTATCCATGGGCCTTCATTAAATGATCATGGATCTGCACTCAAATCTTCTTTCAATGCATTGAAAAAGCCATACATGAGTGAATCAAGGTAGAAATTGATAACTATAAACAGATGCCTGAATCAGGTGATCGAACTCTTTTTCTGATGTTCCCTTAGGAAGAAAAGCCATTGCACGATTTTTGATCAATCAGTTACTTAAAATTGACTAACAAACTTGATGATATACTCTTATATAGATATCAGTATTTTTGTACAATTTCAGAGGTTATTTATTACATAGATAATAGAATAAAACAAATTGATCCCTGCCATTTTAACCATGGAAACCATGGGCATGCCTAGGTGTTAAAGATGTAGATTAATGTTTATGAGAATTCAGGAGTAATTAATTCTTGGTTCAGGTTGATCAAGGTATATTAAGGTGTAGGAGGAATTTTAATCTTCTGTGGCTCGAACATTGTTGCCTTGCTGTTTATTTTTTCTTTTTGTTAAACTCTTTGTTCTTTAAATTACTTGCAAGTTTCCAGAACTGGCGTACATCCCCCACCCCACCAAAAAAAAAAGGTGAATTGTGACGTTTTTTTTTTTTTTGTTTTTGTTTTAGGTTGTAGATTACCTGGATGAATTTTTTGTCAATAATGATTTTAATGGAGTGCGGGAGCCATATGCTTATTTATGTCTCTATAATTTTATGACCAGGTTGGGAACCGAATCATTAGGAAGAGGATCCATGTGCGTGTGGAGCATGTGCAGCCTTCCAGGTGCACAGAAGACTTCTGCCTGAGGAAGAAGAAGAATGACCAACTTAAGGCAGAAGCAAAGGCACGTGGTGAGATCATCAGCACAAAGCGGCAGCCGGAGGGCCCCAAGCCTGGTTTCATGGTTGAAGGAGCCACGTTGGAAACTGTCACTCCAATTCCCTATGATGTGGTCAATGATCTCAAGGGTGGTTATTAAGCTGTTATTTTGTCTCGAATTTTTGCTACTGCTTGCTTCTTAAGTTTGTTTTGAGCTTTCTGGTAGGGTTGTTGCATGCTGTTTTGTTTTGAGCATTTCGATACCTAAAAAAGAAATTCCTTTGCCTCGGCCATGATTAAAGCTAAGCAAATTTGGTTAACCGGTTACAGGTGAGCTGCAAAATTGCTACTATTCTCTCCTTTCACTTGGTTGGGGTTGTTTGGCATGTGTAATTATTTATCTTTTTTTTTTTCTTCAAAAAAATAGGTAATATTACAGTTTTTATGTTGGTCGCCTGTATGTGCTTTTCCGCGGCTAATTTTTGCCAATATATATATATATATATATATATATCTATCTTTTGCTGTCTCAATCTGTTAGCCTTGATGATTCGTCTGCTGCCTGGCTTGGTTCTTTTGTTTTAGAAGGCCAGGGCCTACGTAAGCTACATGCGGGGTGCACTGTACGGCGGCAAATGTATAAAACCTTCATGGGGCCGTGAGGATGTGCATGAGGTAAAAGCTCTATTTGTTGGAGTGGATGGTAGGCGTCGGTCTAGGTGTCGAACAGGATGTCCTGGAATCTGGCTTTGATTTCATGAACCGCTGCTGCATGGACTTTTTTTTCATCATCACCATGGATTCAAATGCAGTGTGAAACCAATGACCACTTCGATATGCTATGTGATTATCAATTAAAACTAGCTTATTGAACCGAGCTGGACTCATGCATGTTGAGTTTATCATAGACCAGGATGAGCTTGGACCTCCTATCAGGTAATCCAATCTAAGCCTGAAACCAGGGAATCCCTTTGTTATCTTCCGTATCGAATTGCATAATTTAGAGATGTTAGCGTGTTAGCAACCCCAACTAAAAGGTTACCCGGGCTCATCCAAGCCTGAAACCAGGGAATCCCTCCAATTTATGGAATGCTTGCTTGTTATATTTTAATTTATTAATTGCACCGCTGTGACAAGAATTTTACAGATGCGTATAAATGAGACAAATGAGGTCATCATGTCAACACACTCCAACCCACCTCCATCTTCTTCCTATACACACTCTTCCCCTTCTAAACCCACCTTCCTCTACTTTCTAGTAACATGAACGTCATCATGAGCTTCTATCGACCAACGATGCTGCTAACAATCGATTGAACAGGGTCGATGACCTTCGAAGCTCTCTCCAAGCAGTTCCGTAGAAACTACTGAACTATGCTTTTTTTTCAAAAAAAAAAAAAAAAAAACAATTTGGCCATCGTTTGGAAAAGAACAACTTCATCCGAATCAAAAGCTCGAGGCACGTTGGCATCTCCTTCCACCATCCACCTCTTTGTTCACCAAAATATTAAATAACTGATCATCAAACAAGCTACAGCTTAAACTTCACGGAATGCTTCTGCTGGGAACCGTTGGCACAGATTCTCAACGGCCAATTCTACCCTTGTATTGTCCTGAAGCAAATGTAAAATCTGATGCTTATGACTTCAGTACCAAAAAGGGTAAGAAAGAAACAACAAATTTGCCTATTTAAGAGTTCAGAATATGATATTGCTTTTATTCTCATTAAGGTATGGAACATAAAAAAATTAAGATGGAACTCGAATAACTTGGAATCGATACCTTCCCAACAAAATCGATTATCAAAGGGCCTGCTCTAGACTTGCGATGACATCCTGCTTGTTAAAAAATAGCAAATTATCAAATGGAAGGATTATTTCTATAGCCAAATTCATTACATAAATCAATACACAAGAATGCTGGTTAACTTACCTATATAAATATCTGGGAAATCAATGCACAATTTGGATATACCCTGAGCCGTTTCAATCTGCATAATATAGATGTACAATCAGAACTTTGGATTCTTTCCATTTTATAGGGCCTGTGGCCTGTTCAGCAAAATCCTGCTAGAAGTGTAGGTGTTGGGTTTTTTTTTTTTTTTTTTTGCTGGGGGGGGGGTGACAGGTGGAGGGTCATGGACCTTATCTTGACAGGATTATTAAAATAATAAAAAAAAGAGGCCCCCACCATGTTATATATATACAGGAATTTGCAGATATGTCTATTAAGAGGTTATTTGGATATTTAGCTAAGCGTTACCCACAAAAAGTTCATGAAGTATGAGATAAAGCAACCAGTATTAGCTGATGTAGATAACATAATTTCTGATAAAAAAGTGAGAGAACATCATATGAACAACTTATTACTGGGTTAAATACCTACCATTCTGGAGAGGAGCAAGTCTTGCAAGTAGTGGAAAACATTACTTGATAGGCAGAATCACTGGTCAACAAGAAACACTAAAGTAAATAACTCTAGACTAGTAAACATGGTGGTAGCCCAGAATCAGGCAAGGTCTAATTCTCAATAGCTGAAGGAACAAAGCTGCTTCACTCTTTCAAGCACAGTCTTAAACATTGTGTCTATCGCCATTTCTAAACTTATCCATTTGCTTGACAAAATGATGACAGGTAGAAGCAATCCAAATGATCAAAGTAAACCCATGTGGTAGGAATTTCGAACAAAATTTCATATATAAAAAAAAGTAGAAAACCTACACAAGGAACAAAAATTGATTCCATCTGGGATGATCCTCAAGCCCAAATTAAGAAAAGAATAATTAGAGAGAAGATAATCAATAGGAAGGAACAACAATATGTTTTATTTATCACTAAACTTAAATTAGACCATCTCCTCCCCTCCTATAGCTCAAGTAACATTACACTTAATAAATGGGACTCATCCTGATAGCATAAAGCTTTTCTTAATTAAACTCAACCTCAAGTATGATCCACATAGGCTAATCTTACCTAAAATAAGACTCCTGAATCAACTAGAAAAATGGCCCTGAAGATAAGTACCAAAATTTCATGAAAACCAAAAAATACCTTACCTTCTCTAGAACTATTTAAGTAAATCACTCCTGAGACTCAATAAGACAGCAAATCAACTCAAAATAAGGTCAAAAACTAAAATAAACTGAATCTATATTTCAAACATAAAGCAGCCTCAGAAACCAAGTACAGTACTCAATAGAGCTATATAACATATTTAACTCATAGTCATATAGCAGACTTCGAAAATCCATGTGAAAAAGTAGTGAAAACTAAAAGATATCCAAACTTTGGCAATGAATGAAACTATCAAGCAAAGCGGCACTAAGTTATTGAAGAGATGTAGCACATGAAACTCATAAAAACTGACAACACATCTACGAAATAAAAGTAAGCACAAAAATGTACATCAGAAAGCATGGTGCTAAGATGCTTTGACATGAATGGTGCCACCCGCACTATGGGAGTACTCGGTAATTGTAGAAGACATTCCCATTGTGCTTCTAGTTCAGAAACATTTGTTGCAGCAAGAATAATCACATTTCGGCATTTGATCTGCAAGAAAAGGTCATTACATTCTCAGTCACAGAAACAGCTTCTCAAATAGAAGTCAAACTGTAGAAAAATAATTAAATGCCAAGGAACAGCGAAACATGACATTCCAGAAACAATGAAAATACTGATGATGACTAAACTTGAATAGCTTAGTGGGAAAACGAAAATCTTTTACTCTGTTTAAACTACAACTGACAAAGAATATTTCAAAATTATCAAATGAAATATCATAGAACAGAAAACATGAGATGATACAATAAAGTAGCAACCCTGACATGTTTTATGAACACAACCCTCAAAAGAGTGACCTTATTCAAGGTAATGATCCATAGCCCAGACATCATACATGACCTTATTCTAGGAATTCTTATTTCTTTAAATGGAAAATCATGTTTAATACAGTTATAGAATTTTCTAATAATAATTATTCTCTCTGGTCTGGATGTATTTCAGCTCATGGATTAGACTTGCTAGTAATGTTTAAATTGTATGAAGATGCAGTGATCTATGATGACATGGGATATTCAATTTGAGAAAAGCACACCAATAGGTACTCGTATGTCTGCTAATGCTTGAGTGGAAGCCAAATGCAATTTAGCAGCTCACACAATTTTAAGTTTCATCCAGATCTGAACCCAAATGCTCTAGTTTCCGCTGTAACTGACCCGAATTCAACTGTGAGGCCAAATATATGCAAACTGACAAAAGTATTATGGATGCCCTTGTCATAAATATTACAGGGTATTTTACTTATCGTAATTCACATTACAATGATTTCTGAGCCAAACACAATGATGAATCCTATAATTGTTTGCGGCTAATTCTCAATGCATGTGTATTTTTTGGGGACAGTAGACCTTATTTTGAATATCAAACAGACAGCATACTCAGTTTACCCAAATTAAAAAGATAAACAAAGAAAATCATCCATTCAATCTACAGGTTTTATTGTAGAAAATATAATATATCTAGTCAAAAGACGTACCAATGGCACAGGTAGCATTTGATGGTGCAGTAATTCAGTTATGCCTTCAGGCAACAAAGCCATCTGGAATGTAAAGCAAGCTTCATATCAGAATAAGAGTCTCTTAGCATGTTCTATTTATAATACTTTAAAGTGTATGCTACCAGTCTTATAAGCTTGAGGCACTCTAGCAGGGTTAATAAAAGAATCATCTGGGTTTGCAATGATAGAGATATCAATATCTAAGCCAACAAAGTATTAATAACATGTGAATGGTTAGATAGAAAAGCTGAGAATATTTAATACAGATCCACCAGAAAACCCACAAAACTTTCTAATGTTGTCTGCTCCAGCAACAAATATATGTCAGCAATAATCAATTACCACACAAGCATACATATCTTTGCATATCTGTGAATACTTTCAAAACCCTATTATTAAGTACATGTGCATTTCAGTAAATTGGAGTTACCATAAGAGCTAAAAAATGATTGAGAAGAATAACCATCTATGTGTATAAATGGAAACAGAATGAGCAGCTTTGTCATCGAAGATTGAGAAGAATAACTAAAGGAAATTGTTCAATCTGCTAACACAATAATTGTTACTTATCCTAACATACTCCAGGTTCTTATTTTACCTTAATTTAAAAGCATTGTGCTATATTTCAACATCTAATCTAATATATATATTAAGATGGAGACTCTGAGTTGGCAGAGTCTCCATTCACCATTTGTATTTATGATGCTCTGCCACGTGTCATAATAAGCAGCCATTAATCCTCCCATTACACTCATTAATTACAAAGTAAAATAGCCATGGTATAACAATATATTAATAAGAGAATATGTATGTGCATGATTTTGTGCAAGGTCTTGTTAGCCAAACTTTTTTGCAAATTCCCGAATGCTTCGGTAATGTGATCCACCCCAATCTCTCTCTATCTCTCCCTCTCTCCCCCTCTCCCCCCCAAGTTCTGCTTGGCTTTTGATCCCTTTCTCTCCCTCCTCCTCTCTCAATCTCTCTCTCTTTCTCTACATTTCTTTCAAACCATTTTGTCATTATATTTGAAGGGATTGAAGGCCGTTGCTAGAGAGGTATTAGCATAACTCCAACAAGAAGCTCTGGGAAGCCATGACATCATCTGATTGGTTTGCTCACTAACTAATGTTTTATTGCATTTCAAATATCACAATCATTTGATATCATTTAGAAAACTATTTATAAAATATTATGAGATTGCTTTGGAAGAACCAAAATGAAATATATTAGTTTCTTGTATTGCTAAAATAAGCGATGGAAAAATGGATATTTGAAAAGAAGACCTCAATTAATGGAAGTGATAAAAAGGAGGCATTTTGCAAATGGCTTATGAACTTCTGGAAATTCCCATCAGAATCTCAATTCTCTTTCCTTAATTCCTATTGCATTGTCGCAAATTCATGTTTAGATGAAAAGAAGCAATGAAGAAGAGTAGTTTAGTTGTTTGTTGATTAATTTCTAGGAACCTATTTCAAAATCTTACTGCTGTTTTGTAAGGAATGGTAGCACACTTAACCTCCTTTGTGCGACGCACCTATTTGATTATAGTTTCACTATTTTCTATGGAAACATGAAGAAAGACCTTTTAGTGCATGTTCCTTTCCCATCTAGAGTGGAGATTGCCTGAAGGTATGATTGTGATCCTCGATTCGACAAGTTTGATCTTATCTTTCGAGGGTTGAGGACAAAAGAAGAGTAGGGACAGTCAAAGTCAACACCACAGAGTTGAAAACAAGCAGGGGAGGCTACCCTTATGAACGAGATTGGTATAATTCCAAACTGGAGCTGAATCAATTTTGACCAGATAAAGAAAGAGAATGACAATATGCAGATCAAGCTGATGTTTATTTTTTTTATTGATTTTACCTCTTTCTATAGGCCTATTTTATTTTATCCCATGTTCAATCATGAATTCTACATGGTGATGATTAGACATTTGGAAACTAAACCAAGAACTTGGCCTTAAATCTCGCTAGTCAAATTCTTGTTCTAAAACCGACGGATATGCAATTATCTATCACAAGAATTTTTAATATTAAAAATTATTTAAAGCAATGAATAGCATTTTTCCCTTCGTCGTGTATTTAAAGCAGTGCAGTTTTCTACCCAAAAGAAGAAGCGTGATTTGAATATGCCTCAATTGTTGTAATAAGCTACAAGGCTTTCTCTGTCTTAATTCCAATATGCGTACTTATAGAGTAAGAAACCGGCTTCTAGATGTCTTCTCATCTGGAAAATAAAAAGAGGCCACAAAAGTAGTGGATCTCATTCATTTAAACTATTTGTATTCGATTAATTCTTATTAAATGCTAAGAAATAATTCTTACTAATACCAGCTTAAACACTATTCCATTAATGCAAAGAAAATAGATCTTTGAGATAATTTCTCTTCACTTTCCATGTGTATATTAATAAAAAAGATGTGTGCTTACTAAAAATAAAAGGTATATTTATCTTTTTCTCATGTAATTATTTCCGTGCATTAACACTACACTATCTTCCAAGAAGACACAATATCAAGCGACATAGCAGGGGAGTATAGAACATCTGCTTATTTATTATAGAAAACTATAGATCTCTTTAGAAGGAAAGTGGGCCCATCTTAAATACCATAAAATATTTTTGATTAAGCTTAAAAACTATTCCATTAATGCCAAAGCCATAAATAGCAAAAATATTTATGCTAAAGCTAAACACTCGTATGCCATGTAGGAATTGTGGGGGAAAGATGAGGGAGAGGATTCTTCAGGAGTTGCTTACACCATTGGAAAGGACATTTATGGTTGTAAAATTGAGATATCATTGCATGAAAACATGTCTTCTAAAATAAAATAATACTTTCTTAAAAAAGAAAAAAATATTTTATTTCAAAATATTGATTTGTTTTTTGAAAAAGGATGGACATGGTTTAAATATTGGGATATGATCAATAAGAAATAAATAGAATAATCTAAGCATATCCTTGATGGTTGGGCTATAACCCAAAAGTTGCATGTCTCTACTCAAGCAAGGTTTTGGATTTGAATTTGGAAAAAATATATGCTAATCATTTGATCAAACTACCATTTTTAGAAGAAAATCATTGTGAAAGTTTATGTGAAGGATCTTTTCATAATTTAGAAGAAAATGAAGGGCATTTCTGTAATATGACATTAATGCATTAAAAATTAATAAAAGTGATGTATTAATAAAAAATGTATTAATAGATTAATAAAATGACATTTTATTAAAAAATAATAATAATATTTATTAATAAATATATATGTATATATTAATAAAATATATATTATTTTTAAATAATTATGGAATAAATAAAATAATATTTTAAAGATGATGTATTTTCTAAATAAAAGATGTATCCCGCTCATCGCGTGGGTAATATGCTAGTTTAAAGAAGAAATATACTATTCAAATCTACTAATTAAATGTCGACTGACCCTAGAAATGTGTTTCTCATAATAAAGATGGTGGTTACAACTATTTTATTTAATAGGTTAAGAATAATCAATAAATATAGGATATTATGCATAATCATGTAATGCTTTCTCGTGAAAGCAATGAAGCTTCAAGTAATCTATTGTTACAAGTGTCCCTATTTTAGTGAAGCATACGCCAAGATAGCAAACAAATGGTGTATGGGGCACTTCATGACATACAATGGCAATATTATTTAATGTCCAAAAAGTGGAAGATATCTAATAAGAGACCTTTCAACTGGTAGCTCCAACATCTACTTTTGGGACCTACTTTTTTTTGTGCTTTTAATCAAGGTTTTAAATCCCGTGGGACGGGATTGTCCAGGTTTTTTCATGGAACGAGACGCATTGGCATCCCGTCCCGTCCCAACCCTCGAGACAGGGGATGTTCCAAGATGTCCCGATTGGGATGTTGGGATGCTGGCGAACATCCTATCCCAATACATAGGATGGTATCCCATCCTAGTGTCCCACGGGACGTCCTGCTAGGACATGAATCATTGCTTTTAATATAATAATTGAGAGACTTTCCATAGCATTAAAAATTCAAAAAAGGATTAACCTTGATCGCAAATAGAATTTATAATAAAAGTGGCAGCCAAACAGAGATTCAATATTAAAATATTTCACATTTACTTGTTGCTCAAAAAATATTTTATATTTACTTGTTAAAAATATATCCCATCCAATATGGGATAAATTTTATGAATCCATCAAGGTATGGCCTGTCAAATCGTGAGAATGCTTTACAACAAGCTCTCAACCTCATGCCAATTCTCTAGAAAAAAGTGCTAAATTCCTGCCAAGGCAACTTTTGGCAAGGGAGGACCTGGCATGAAACTTGGACCTCTAGATTTTGCTTAGTTAAACAATTCAAGCACATGCAGCTACAGAGCAACCCCCTAAAGTTTCTTGTAGACTTGGAAAGATTACCGAAAAGAGAATGTATAAATTGTTTTCATGCAGTAGCCAATAATCACATCCCAAAAAACTAAATCCGACATAGTTATGAATTGAAGCTAAATTTGCATAATAATCTTCGTAACTAGTTCAAATAGTGCATATGCCAAACTATCGCATCACCTCATTCCGGTCACCAGTGCAATGGTCTCCTATAAGATGCCTGAGATACTCCTCGAACTCTTCATCAGGGGCCTGAAAGTCAAAATATCCATTTCATATAAAAAAAGGACAAAACTAGATAAAGAAAAATGAATAGTGAAGATTAATCAGGTTTAGAATTATGATTTTGCAAGAGGAAAGGTGGATGGTTTTGTTAAAAATTGGTATTACCAGATGAAAACCTTACAAGGAAAACTTAGAAGCATTTCGAACAAAAAAATTGTATGACATTTGCACATACACCTTTTCTCAAAATTGCTTCGTTCAAAGCAAAGAAGACACGTTATATAAGCTTTGAGCCTTTGACCATTCACTGGACACTAGCCATGACTCAAGCACGCAGATCAGAATATTCTGCATCCAACAAATTTAGATGATGCATGATTGAGGAATCTCCTCTCCTTTTCATAACCTCATAACTCTTTTGCTCTCCATAAATTTCCTTCATTTTATCTATATTTCACAGTTGAACCAGAACCAAAATGCCATGACTGATTCATGGAGAAACTGGCTATGGCATTTTTTTGGATCATGTTTTGCACCCTATTGTGCTCTAAAGCTCCAGGTTTAACGGGAAGCAGCATCACACAGACACATATAGAAAGGGATAGGGAGGGGAGGGGAGAGAGAGAGTATTTCAAAGATCTTTGGGAATATATATCAGTTTTGTATGATCAAGTAGCCCTGGGAGTCACTGTTACATTTAGTTAACTAAAACAGAAAAAGGAGATGCAATGTAACAAATATTTTTACATACATTATTAAAAAAGTTAAAATTACCGATTAAACAGCATTTTGCTGTGCATCCATCAGTTTGATAAACTCACCAGACGAACTCCAAATGCCTTTGCAACACCTGCTACTGAAACATCTGAATGTAAAGGGCCAAGCCCTCCAAACAGGAATACCTGAAATTAACAGTTCAAGATTATTTTATGAAAACTCCAAAATTAAAATTTCTTTAAACCTTTAGATACTAGTTACTAAGAAATAAGAGCTGCAAAATTCTAACCATGTCATCTTTAGATGTCCGGTGTTCAACTTCTTCAGCAACAGAATCAACCTGTTTTTTACACAAAAACCATGGTACATGCCTGTAAGTTTTACAGGAAATCTGCTACTCAGCTATGTGCCATAAAGTAAAGACCAAGTGTTTGAAGAATTATGTTTTGCAGTATTAATATTATCCCAACAATGTAAGATCTTCAGAAATATGTATGCCTAGCTAAGAAAATTGATTTACCATAAGCAAGAACAAAACACCAGGGCTTTCACTGTTGGAGTTTAAACAATGTGGAGAAACCATCAGTGAATCAAGAAAAATGATAAGTGGCAGAAAAATCACTATCATATCCTTTGCAGGATAGAGCAGTGAAGTATACATTTTATCTTTTTTTTTCTCCTTCATCTTTTGTTTAAGACAGAAAGACCTGCAGACAGTATCTGTTAATATGGTAAACAGGGATTTTCTAAAAAATCATCTTTATCTTCTTCAACTACAATATAAAGTAGCCAGCAAGTCTTAGTTTATCTATTTGGGTTACATTTTTTGTAATATATCCAAGAAAACTGATAACAGGTTCACTGAAATCATAGTCTAGACACATGCTGAACAGGAAACTAAAGTTGTGTAGAACATTTTTAGATCCTAAGAAGGGCAACTTGTGAATTTAGAAGCACAAGTGGCCCCCTCATCACAGAAGTCATCTTACATCATTCTGAACAACTGCTACATGGGCAACTTGCCAACCTATGGCTTGAAGCTTTTTGCACAATGTTGCTCCTATTTGGTCCTCAGCAGTACCAAACCTGAAAGTTTATGCACTAACATTCGTCAAGATGCTTTTTTACGAAACTATAAAGACAAAAGTGAAAGATAATGTATGCACATAAACAGACATAACATGTATGCATGCGTGCATGTACGCATGCATGAGTATCTGCATACATGCATATATAAGTGTAGGTATGTGTATGTCTGTTATTCTTGCATAACTTTGAAAGCACATGATGCATAAAAGAATGATTCATTCTATCCTCAGCTTAGGGAAAATATCTGGATGTGTTGCCCAGGAATGGGTCAAGCTAGAACTAGGCTGGCCTAGCCTGAAATTGGGTCGGGCTTCGGGTCAAGTTTTAAATAAATCGGACTGGGTTTCGGGCCTTATAATAGAGCCCATTCAATTTTTGGGCCGGGCTTGGGCACCCCTTTGGCCTGGCCTGGACCGGCTCGAAACCAGCCCAGACTAAGCCCAACCCGAACCTGCCTCAAGTCCAGTTCTCAGATATTTTTTTCTCTTCCCATCTTCCGTTTCCTCTCTGTTCTCTCTCTCGTTTCCAAGTTCATTGCAACATCGCCCCTACCACTCGACAGCGACGCTGCCCCCCGGCTTCGATCTTCCTCCCCCGGTCAGCCCTCGCACCCGACACCCCCACCCCTTGTGCAACCCCGTGGCCCCCACGGCTCCGATCTCGCTCCTCCAGCTCCGATCTCCCTTCCCCGGCCCTGATACTCGCACCCAACGCCCCCGCCCCCCCCCCCATACAACCCCGCAGCTCCCCTCCAGCTCCGATCTCCCTCTTCCGACCCGGTGCCCGCACCCGATAGCCCCGCCCCCTTGTGATCTTGCACCCTCCCTCGGGCTCCGATCTCCCTCCCTCGACCCTAGCGCCCCACCCGACGACGCCCCTTCCCCCCCCCCCGACGCGCGACCTCGCAGCCCTTCCTCCCCAGCTCCAATCTCACTCGCCCGGTTCCGGCGCCCTTATGCCCCCCGGGCTCCGGCCAGATGATTTTTTTTTGATCATTTGGATTTTTGTTCAAGCCGACCCAATCGGGCTCGGGTCGGGCTCGGGCATGGCGTTTTGAAAAAATTTTGGGCCTAAGCCTGACCCGAAGCTCGAAATTTTTTCAAGCCAAGCTCGGGTAGGGGTGTGGCCCGGTCCGGCCCGGCCCACTTCCAACCCTAGGAATGGGCAATTTGTGATAAAATTTCAAAGGCATCTAAGCACCCTCCATCTACTTACCTAAAGAATAAATGAACAATTACTCCATTAAAAGAACATAAAGGCTCAGCAAGATATAAGTACAATTAATGTGACCAACATGGCACTGCACATAGACTAAGTATATGCACTGTCTCTATTAAATGATGTGCATTCATGCCATCTCAATGAAGAAATCTTCACTCTTTAGATGCAACAGTAAGTAAAAAGGTAAAGAATTTCTATAAGAAGCTGGAGTCCATCCATGCCATTCCAGCTTTATTATGAATATTTTTCAGCACCAAGATTAAAAAAATATCATGACTTATGAAGAACTTCGATCTACAATGCCATTTGAGGCAAGCAGAATCTCAGAATTTCAGTAACTTAACATTTCTAAAGTAAGGTAATGACAAGATGCTGCAATCATTCCCAGAAGAAGCTCAGGTAGAATTTTTTTTAAGTGTGAAAAAAACAGGTTGCTTTACATTATTACATAGAACGTAACTTACAGAATCTCATCACCTACAGCAATGATTGATGCTGTGAGAGAGTTGTTCTTATATGGACCAATATTGTTCAGGCCATTGCTTAGAACAGGAGTGCTTTCAGACTTTGAAGAAATCTTCTTTGCTCTCCCAGCCCTTTCTTGTCTTCCATCCGATAGCATATATGCAGGTTTAAAATTTTCTTTCATGCTTGAAGAATCAGCAATGCTCAACAATGCATTTGGAATGGTATCATGTATGCTCCCAATAGAAGTATATCTAAGCAAAGAAGATATTAAGTTCTGATACAATATAACAGACAAGTTAAGAAGTAGAAAAAGAAAGATAAAGCAAGAATTATAGAAATCTTTTACTTCAGAAAAAGTTTAGGTTAGTCTTAATATATATCGAGGAGAATTTGAATTGCAGATTCTGGACATGATCTCATGTGGATGCCATTTCCTTTTTCTTCTAGCATTATCTATTCACTACGAAATTGTCGTATTTAACAGGCCGACATCAACATCAAGAAAAGGAAAAAAAAACTCAACATTTTAATTAGTTATATACACATAATGAGAAGGACAAAAGTAAAAAAGCATTGCTGAATGCTGAGAAGCATGTACGTGTGTGTTAAACATCAGATAGAGTTGGTAATAAGCTCATAAGGATGCTTAGGAGATGTTGAGCTATTTGTATAGTAGATGAAAACTGATGGAGAACTGTTTGATATCATCTTGTCATCTGGAACAAAGGATTGTGAAAATGAGTTGCAATGAACAGAAAACAGGATTCATTGATCCCAACAATACAGACAGAACAACAATTGCGTATGGTTTACATGTACAAAGCACAACGGTAACAACTAGAAATTAGACAGACACAATTCCAAAATTTGGAAATTAAAAGTCAAACAAAAGAAAATATTTTACCCTTGATCATACAGACTGCAGTATTTAACCTTGCAGGTTAAAATGAAAGCCCACACATCCCTGTCGAAGAAAAAAAAATGAAGACCATTTTTCATAAAAAGTGAGGGGAAGGAAAACAATGAATGATTGGATTTACTCATATGACCAAAAGAAAACCTGTATGACCAATCCAAGATAGGATTCACCCTCATAAAAGGAGGCCATCCAGTTGAACTAGGGGAGAACTGTTCCTGACCAACCTGAAGGGGCAATACAGTAACTAATCTGAGTAGAAATTTAAACTGCTGTGATGTTAAATTTTACATATTTGGTAAAAATTCTTAAGGCATAATAATGATATTGAATAATACCAATCATCATTTTTCATAGCAGGGTATAAACACTGTTATAAGAAACCAGATAAATACCGCATTGGGATCACCGATTCGGGTACCAAGAAAAATAGCTTTGGTAGGTTTTTCCTTTAGCAGGGTCTCTAAACCTGACTTGAAGTCTGAGCGAATAGTTTCCAGATGCAAGTCATAACTAGACAAAAGGAGCAAAAAGAAGAAATGTAGATTTAATATTCCAAGCTTGAGCAATAATCAAGCTTAAAGACATATTCCACGATAGAAGCAAAATTCTAACAAGTTCCCTTTCGGGAGGGGGGGAACAGCTAAGCAAGGTAGGAGTATTCTTACACAGCAGCAATTTCATAAGTGAATGAATTGATTTCAGGGAAAGCGCAAGGGCTCTCAAAATAGATAGTTCGTATCGGACAATTCGGCATGCAGTCCAGTTGGTTGCCATTGGAATAGTCCATTTTCTTTTTATGCAGATAATATCCAGCCCGAAGTAAATGCAATAAAACCTGCCATATCAATATCATCATAAATACTGAAATGCCCGAATCTGCTCTTTCAAAACATTAGTAAGTTAGCAGAAATAAATGTGTGAAAATAATTACAGTAGAGTCCTTTCCCCCATTGAAGCTGAAGGCAACTTGTTCAAACCTGTCCACAGGCAATATTCAATGGTTGAGAATTTAATCAATTTGATGTTTAATAGATAACATTAAGGAAAAAACAATACTAAATCTTGGTGAAAATGTGGAGCTTTTCACCAAGCTTCTCATTAGCATGATGTGCATGGATTCAGCTAGCATTGATAAGTTTGCATAATTTTCCTCTCTCTATTCCCCCCCTTCTCTATGTGTGTGCATGCATGCTTGCATCAGTTATACACATCTTGAAATAACTTAACAGCAACTACCAAGATCAGGATATGCTTTTAACTAGAATTGAATTTGTCACTACGAGGGACAAATCTATCAGCACCTTCTCATTTGTACCAATACAACCTGAAGATCAGAAATAGTATCTTTTCCAGTAGTTCACTGGACAAAATTCCATCCCTACTTCTGATAATATACTTTAAGCAACAGAATGAAACTGCTTATTTTTACATGGATTTAGGTTTAGAACTCATATGACAATTTTCCACAAGATTTGCCATACTGATGAGAACCACCCCGTATAAATGTACTGTATTGTACCAGTAAGGTACCAATACAATACTGAGAATTGATCTGACATATGAGCCAAACCAATCCATACCAGTTCGAGCAGAGCAGAACTACCCTGTACCATTGGGTATCAGGCAGTACTATGGCTAGGAGTAAGAAAAAAGTATTGAAAGCCTGTCTCTATATGAGATACGTACCGCACCATACTATACTGAACCAGTAATATTCTAGTATAATTCTTGGTATCAGTTTTGTGAACTTTGATCCACTAAGAGCTCCTAAAAATTGTCCAAGGACCTCTACATGAATATGACATAATGAATTTTCTTCATGATCACTTAAGATATTCAAGCACAATCAGCAAACTAGAACCCTATGCCAAGAATATTGACTTGTCGAAACATTCCAAAGTCTAGGTTGACCAAACTTTAAAACCTTTATAGACAAAGCCAAAAAACTAATCAAGATTTTCTAGGGGATCAACAAGCAATTGAGAATACTAACCAAGATTAGCTGAATTGATATCGGAGGGCACACCGGTTGGCAACCAGTTTGGCACAGTACGGGTATGTACCATGCCATTACAAAACATGTAGAAATAGGAAGAGCCGAAGAGGGAGAAAAAGAGAGAGGGAGGGAAGGAGGGAGGGAGCATGGAAGGGAGGAAGGGAGAGGACTGAGGGAAACCCTAACCCTGACCTGTGTAAGCAAGCAAGATAAGGAGAGAGAGGGAGGGAGGGAGGAGAGCGAGTGATGAGGGAAATCCTAAACCTAACACGTGTGTGTGTGTGTGTGTGTGTGTGAGAGAGAGAGAGAGAGAGAGGGGGGGGGGGGGGGGGGTTTAGAGGGGGAGGGCCTTATTAGTCTTGGACTGTTGCAAGCAGCCGCGTAGGGGGGGCTGGGGCAATATTCGCGAGCGAGAGGGAGGGAGGAGATGCTTTGTCCAACATCCTGAGAAGGGGGCGAGATTGAATTACAACCGTACAGACCATTTATCACCATTAGCCTAAAGCTGTTGAACCATCTTGAATAATTTGCTTGAACCATGCCAGTCCCTAATCGATCCAATTCAGTACATCTTGAACTAGGCAGATCGGCACAGTTCGGCCATAATTACTAAAAGTAGTATTTGCTTCCTGCTTGTACTTGATTATCATTGTTGAAGGCTCTTATAGATCCCTCAAATGTTCCAAAACCGTGGAGATTTTTCTTCTGCAACTCTTTGTTTGCTATTTATATACTTTCTTACTTTGTTTTCTCATTTCATATCACTCTGATAGCTTGAGATAAACCAAGGCTTCTATTAATGCTATTTTTGCTTTAATCGATGAGCTTAATGATTAACCTACAAAAGAAAATGACATCCAGATTAGACTAAATTGGAAGAGAGTGACTAGACTGACTTCGGCATAACTCAAAACCTTACAAACAAGAAGGATAATGAAAACTACCAAGGCATATATAGGACCACATTAAGCATAACTTAATAACCAAACATATATGACAAAGAATGAAAAACATCACCATCTATTAAAAAATGAGTTCAACACAACAATGCATAATTTTTTCTTTTTACCTAAACAAAGGTTGAAAAGAACGATGTGCACCAAAGCTTGAGCTAACCATACATGACAAATCACTCTTCATGATAACTAGCCAAAAAACAAACCATCTCCAATGAAAGATAGCTATTTTTTTTTCACAAACACATCTCCGCTATTTCTATGCAGCGAATGTTTGTAGAACTTTGGACTGCCTGATATGAAGGGATTAACTAGACAATCTAGTAACTTCCTATAAAATCCTAACATAAAAAGTTTATGTACACGCTTGACATGTAAGTAATCTGAGAGTGTCATAATTTATCAATAAATCAATTTGGTGGTGTTATCCAGAAATTTCAAACTAAAATCGGGATCACAAGATTGATCGAAGAAACAAAGTATTTGTCAAAAGCTAGAAGAACACTTCAACTCATGGAAACCTAGAAGGCTAGAACAGAATCAAGAATTCATCGCAATTCAAGAAATGAACATAAGCTCATGCAAAACACTCTAAAAACCGTGACTATAGAAAAGAAAAGAAAAAAACAGCATAAATGTCTCGGAAAAAAACAGACTTACTGTTATAATAGCTGAGCATTACGAATCATTTGGAAATATTAATGTAAAATTTAATCGAGTTTTGTCCCAACAGAAAAACAAGAATGGCGTACAAGCCCATGCAAGGGCAAAAATGACAGGATAACCGTTGCCAAATAAATCGATCTCCCCCTAAAAGAATGAGAACGACCTGGGCAGTCAAATTCCGACTTCTGCTGCATTCAAAAATCTCAAAAAAAAAAAAATTCAAATCTTGCCCAACAGAGAACCAAGAAATGCACATAGATTCAGGCAAAAAGCTTCACGAAGGAAAATAAACAAAAAATAGGGCGGAAAACACAAATGCTTCATACAATAATTGCCCTTCCCGTTAAAATGGTTCAGCATACAAATCGGACCGGCAGAAATATACCAACCGATGCATGCGTCAATAATCCCAAATTGAACAAATTTTTTCCCCATAGAAAAGCCCCACCTTCTTCCGAACAAACACAAAACCCAGTGGAACAATCTTCCTCGATCTCGGGAAGATCATAAACCCGAAGAAGAATTCACCACAGAAGCCAACTAAAAGAAAACCTAAAAAAGAAATCGAGGTAGAGGACAAAATCATCCTACTCGTAGAGAGAGAAAGTTCTCTGGATCACGTAAACGGCGTTGTTGTACTTGGTCTGGAGCCTCCGATCGCTGCTCTCCTTTATAGCTCGATCGATCTCCATCCCCCTCTCTCTACCCAAAAAGGAAAGAAAGAGCGCAGGGAAGGGCCGATTTGGCTGGCCTCCGGAGACACCCCTCTCCCCCTCCCAGTACCAGAAGAAGAGGATGTTCGGTTCCCGTCTCGATGGATGATTGGGGGGTTTATAAGAGATGCGATTCGGATGGGGGACCGGATTGCACCTTTCGCGAGAAGGTGGAATCATCTTCCTTCCCGATAATTGACCGTTGGATCACCCGTTGGTCTCTTTAGGATCTGTGCAAACGGTGTTCCGACCGAGATGTACGGTGGTGATCCATAGGTGGATTCGCCCGCGCGTACAATGCCTTCCGCTTTGTTTTAATTATTATACAGCGAAGGCAAGGAAATTGTATGGAAACTGTGTGGAGGATAAAGGTGGTCAAAACCCATCCGGGTAAAACACTCCGGCTCTCCGGAAATGATTGGCGTGATTTGAATCCAAAAAAACTAATTTTCTTGGAATTTCCACTAGAATCAGGCTCAAATTAACAACTCGAAATTGAAACAAACTTGACATAAAAGCATACCAGGTCATATGCAGAGCCATGGATTTGGATTCGGGTCTAAGCCCGGCTTTATATTAAGTTGGATCAACTTGACCTGCTAGCTGCATGGTCATTGGAGCGATGGAAAGAGAAAGAGTAGGGAGAGAATAGAAATCCTGATGAGCAACATCTAATGCAATTTGTTCATTCATGCTCGTTTAACAAATCCAATATCTTGCATTCAAAATGGATAGACATGGCCTACAACATCAAACCAGACCACATTTAAAAAAAAAAAAAAAAAAAAATCAAAGCAAACCATCTAAGATGTTTTTTCGAGCTAATTGCATCCATGTTAGCGATGAAGGCAACATGATAGCATGGAGTAGTCAAAATGCTTTTACCCGATATCATGAGCACAAGCTTGAATTTCGAGTGTCCGAGAAGCTTATATCATAAACCATTTTAAAGCTTGTGCCATGCCTTTTAAACTTAAATCTTGCTGTTGCCCGAAACTTTTTTTTAAGGACATTACTCTTTGTATAAAACTTGCAGCTTTTCTCTAAACATTTTTTTTTCTAAAAACCGTGGTAAAGCATTTTGATTACAAAAAGAAAAATTGGATTTAAAAATGATAGATAATTATAAATCCATTAGGAAGAAGAAATTAATTTTCTCCATGTATATCCTTATACACATGCATACATGTGTAAGTATACATACATGTATATATGTGTGCATATATAAAGAGAGAGTCAGGGACCGGTGATAATTATTTTTTTCAGGTTTAAAAAATAAGTGGTTCACCTAACCAGACTTGTAATCAGTGGGCAGGTGAGTAATATCCATCCAATCATCCATCCAAGTGCCCGATGCTTTATATTGATTAGATAAATGATTGGCAGTCTACCTTGAGAGTGTGCAAAAGGGAATTACAAAATTGGTTGGACCATATCTTTTGCATGAAAGAAAAATTTATCTTTTTTTTTTGGTACGAATCCATTGTTGAATCATGCAATGGTTATTTTGAAACCTCGTTGAATGGTGTATGAAGCATGGAGTGCTTCGAAATTTATTTGAAATGAGATCTAAAAATTGATGCTGTGCGGAAGAAGGTCGATCATTTTTCATGTTAAAATACAACTCAAACCTCTACAAAGTAGCATGAAGTTTCCATATGGTCGGTCTTGACAAGAGAAAGGCCTTTTTTTTTTTAAAGGGAAAAAAAAAAAAAAACATTTATGGGGATTTTTAATAATTTTTTGTTTAACTTGATTTTAAGTCGAACATCTCCTCTCCCTTCCCTTCTTTTCTGCCTCTCCGCTTCTCTTCCGTCCTCGCATCCGGAGCCAAACTCCAAGGCATACGCCATCGCATCTACCCGGGAGCATGTAGTCCATCCTGGATCCATTCAGGACAGGAAGGCTTCAGTTAGAATGCCGCATCTTTTTGGAAGTAAGTACTCTAAAACCGAGAGCCAGCGAGACCAAACCGTGAACGTTGCCTCTTTTTGGAAAACGATTCCTTCATCGGTATATTCTTTTTTAGGCGATTGCCTCATCAGTACAATCTCCGAAATCAAGCACTTTAATTTTAAGTGTAATACCGTCAATCACGGGAAACATGGAATTTTCAAAAAAAAAAAAAAAAAAAAAAAAAAAATGGTAGTTAGTCATGCCAAGTGATAGGCTAATTAAGTTTCCATAAAGAAGTGGCAGTTAGTCGTGCCAGGTGATTAACTAATAATTTTCCATACATACATCATACGACTCTCCCACCAAATCATAGTTTAAAATCTCAGACAATTTAGAAATCGGTGGTTCCCCGGGGTTATATATTCCGAGGTTCGAGCCTTTTGGTGTGTTCTTCGGGCCTCAGAAATTAAGTCGGTCCTTGAGGGGTAGATGGACCTCGGGCTTTAAGATCTGGACAATGTGCTTTTGCTTATACGAGATTTGATCAGGGAAAGCAACTTAGGTCACCACAACCACCCAATCCTCCGATCAAGTCACGATA
Source organism: Areca catechu (assembly GCA_021397845.1). Classification (NCBI taxonomy): domain Eukaryota; kingdom Viridiplantae; phylum Streptophyta; class Magnoliopsida; order Arecales; family Arecaceae; genus Areca; species Areca catechu. The sequence goes on along the minus strand of CM038052.1, from coordinate 186,896,976 downwards.
ACATGATACATATCCCCATATCTAATTCGATTAAAGCCAATTAATGATCTACAAGGGAGATGCTGGTGACTTTCCAGGCGTGTTAATGGTCAGGAGAGGGCTATTTCTTATATATATATATATATATAAGAAACTTTCATGCAGGGAATTTTAATAATCGTGTATTTATTTATAATGGAATTGATCAACAAAATTTAATTTTGCTCATCATGCACTTCTTGATTCTATCAATATTTAGAGAGTGGAATTTCGCTTTGGTTAAGGTATGAATCATGTCTACAGGCTTGACATGAGCCTTGGCCTTCACAATGTACCTAAGTGGGCACAACCCACCGGTACCCTACTCTAATAAAAATGAACAACTTTCTTCGGCTCTTGCAATTTCAATACTAGGAAGTGTACCCATCCTACCTTGATGAAAGTTGTTCATTTTTATTAGAGTAGGAAGTGTACCGATTCTACCTAGGTGGACACAACCTACCGGTACCTTACTCTAATAAAAATGAACAACTTTCTTCGGCTCTTGCAATTTCAATACTAGGAAGTGTACCCCATTTTATCTTGGTGAAAACATCATCCTTTTTTTTTTTGAAAAAAAAAGCATCACTCTTTGAAGGTGATATAACGAATATTTCACGAAAAATCATTTGACAACTTCTAAGGTTTCAAAAGTAGCAGACCCAGCAAACCCTACCTTGCCACCTTCCAACATGCATGATGACCTCAAGTACAATCATCCACACATCCATTATAATTTGATAAAAATATACCTATTAGCTCCCTCGATGTCGAGTCATTTGGTATGCATGTTGTTGATTCATGTCAATAGATTAACACATCGGGGTGGCAGATGCCGCTGCTCTAATCGTGCCTAAAGATATAATTCCATTAAATCCATCAATTTGAAGTTAACCATGCTACCAATGTAACTCAGACCGACTTGAAAAATCAAACAAAGAAGCACTACCTTGCATTAAATTTTATTCACCTGGCTCGTTTTCCAGACTATCTAAGATAACAACCGATAAATGAACTTCGAGTCAAACTCAAATTAAATTCACAAAACAAAGGATCGTAAGGGAGAGGACCAATGGCCATTTCTTAAGCACTTGTTTATGAGAATTCTGAAGTCAGATGGAATCTGAAAACTTGAACCAAATTCACTCCCCGAGAATGATAAAATATATGGTCTCTCATCAAAGCTTGATACCCCAATATCTTGGTTCCACGCTTCTGTCTGGAGCTATTGTTGTTCGAGATTAAAAATATTAATAAAAAAATAGCAGATGCAAAAGAACCACAGGCAATATCAATGGGATATGCTTCTATTGGCCAGGACCTAGGCTTGCCTCTCTTTTATTAGTACAGCACAAACTTCAGTTCCTCTTAATGAGTTAGAGGATTCTTAGATGTAGTGTATTGTCTGGAGCGTGCAGTTAGGTTATTGGCTTTTTTTTTTTTTTTTTTTGAATTGAATCGATTGTTTAGACCTAGATTTGATTAATTTACTCGAAGGAGATAATGTTATCCTGATTTTGGTTATGTCAAACATGTTTGTATGGTCATATTTTGCATTATTCATACCGAAATGTTCAAATTAGTGCTAGCTAATTTAGATTTATAATCAAAATCTAGTTGTTTAAACGGGCGTGACCCATGCATTTATGGTGAGTTTGGATTCCGGAGCCCTCCTATGCTCTGCGTGGAGGATATGATTGGAACGTGCCTCCTTTTCAACTGTAACCATTATTTGTTGATTATTTTAGTGATAGATTTCCCTAACTCGCATGGAAAAGTGCCATAAAAATTTGAAATATGTTTCTATATTTAACAAAACTAATGCATAAAATCTTCTTTCTATTATATATATATATAATTGGAAGGACATTAATGAAAGCCAGACATGGTATATAAAATTTAAATGAAGAGAAAAAGCCACGGAGAATTGAAATTTTTATGGGCCATGTAACTATGCACGCAGCCAACCATTTATTTATGCCAGCTTTATTTTTCAAATATTTATCTTGATAGATCATTATAAAAATGAGCGGCTATGATTTTAGCCTCTAAGGTTATATAGTATGTAGGATATAATTCTTTCGGCCGTCCATCATGTGTATGAGTATCGGCGACGGTGTTCCATCATTTACAAAGTTTCACCCAGGAGACTGGCGTCATGTAGCCATGACAACCTCCGTTTGCGGTTTCTCTCGTTTCAACGGAAGTTTCGGCAATTTTAATTACCTTCATGCCCTCGTACCGGGACCGCTGGCTACCAGCATTCCATTCAAGGGTGTTTATTAACCTCTCGATCCTAGACCACCGTGTTGCAGTATCCTAATCTTGTCGTTTAAGCGTTTAAGCGACGTCAGAGAACGGAATCCGAAGTGGGTGAGAATATCAAAGAGGAATCTTCATGTATATTTCTCTATAGATCTCCGCCGTCCAATTTTGCCAATGTCTCGGCTTGTCTCGAGAAGCCGATATCTAGAGCTTTTATGACTTTATTATATAAAAGCATAATATTTTTTTCCAAGAATCCAGCTTGCCCGGTCTTGGTAAAAATTTAAAACTTTACGTTATTATTTCGGTTTTCTCGAAGCATCGGGAGACTTCTTTTTTTTTTTTTTTAATTACAATGAAATCACTTCTTGAATTTTAATCACTTAATCCAATCATCACTGTCGTGGAATGCAAAAGTCAAGTTCTAGCAAGGGACAAACACTAACCATTCAAGTAATCTAATCCATCAAAGTAGAACTTCTTAACGATAAGTCGGGATTTCTTTGAAATATTGAAGTATTCTATGTCAAGTGATTGGTCTCTAGCTATGAATTATCTGTATGAAAAATTGGAAAATCAATTGTATAGTTGATATTGCTTTGGCTTTTGATCATTGAAGTATATTTTTCTTCTATATAAAACAATTTCACCATGATTCATTTTTTATCGAAAAACGCTACAAAATGCCACTTTGTTTTTGGCTGTGTTTGTATTGCGATTTACTTTCTCAAATAGTGTCATAATTACGGTAGTCTCTAAAACTATTATTTTCATTCATTTTCAAATACGGTTGAGTACCTGGAAGCAATTCTACCCCTTTTATGTATTTGTATGTAGCATGAACATGTATGATAATTGGATTGATTAGCTACCAGACATATTAATTAATGCTTCCGTTACAAGTTTTTTTTTAAAAAAACCTTGCAGTAATTGGACGAGATCGAGTTAGATGAAATATTTTAATACTTTTTAAATTTTTTAAAAAAAAACTGCTAAAAAATATCTGATCTAAACCAATATATATTAACCTAACATGGTGCTCACTCTAAACAATCTAATTTAATCCCTAAGGCTTAGATGAACTAAAGCTTAGTTGATCTTCATGTACATGCATGCACAAGATAATCCACAGCTGAGTTAACCTATATGTACATGCACGAGATAGACTAATGTTAAGTTGACCTACATGCACATACACTAATCAAAGCTCTACACGGCTGTCGTAGGGGAAAATGATTACTATCATTTCAAAAATTTACTGGTGAAGGAAGCGGCTCATGCGCGAAGACTCCATGGAGCATGATGGCAGCTGCAATTAATAGTGGCCAAGTAGCATTTGATGGTTCGTATATTATTATACTTTGTCCTTTATATATAGCATTCAACGATGACAACGGACAATTTAATATCAAAGTTATTGGAACTTTCCGTGGCCTGGTTGCATGGTTGGTTTAAGCAAGTATTTTATGAGTTAACTTTCTTTTTTCTTTTTCTTTTTTTTTTTAAAAAAATCATTTTTTTAAAATAATATTTAAAATTTATTCACTTTTTTTTTAAAAAAAAAATATTTTTTGAAAGAAAAGATGGTTAGATTGACTCACACTATAATTATTTATATCCAAATTTTGAAAAGGAGGCATCTAAGTATTGCTACGCAGCATATCTTCACACATGGAATGATAGATGACGGAATCGGGCAAAATTTGGTTATTTAGCAGAAGCTAATCGTATTTGATGTGTTTATACATCACCCATGGCATTCTCCCAAACCGGTGCTTGGTTCGAAGTTCCAAGTGAATTCTTTGGAATGGTTCCAGGACAGGACTGCATGGCGGGTATTCAATAGATTGAAAAAATTGTATGCTGTGTTGGCTGGAACAGCCGAACCAAACCATAATTATGTTTGGTTATTAAATATGTCTTACGTGGAGGGCTGTCCCATGCACACCAAGATAAAATAAACGGAAACGAAGAGTAGAATAGAAGCCTCTTCCCTCGTTCATGTCTTTGCCGAAAAGAATAAAAATATTTTTTTTTAAAAAAAAAAAAATAGTCCGGGGGTTGAAAAATCGGAGCATTCCTCGCTTTCCACTCCACAAACTCCCAAAACCCTAGAAAAGAATAAAATATGCGGGGGAAAGCTTGCGCCCAGCTAGGCCGAACTCGCTATAAGAAAGCCCACGGCCTGAATGGGATATTTATGGTTCATTTGTGAGGTGTCAGCCAGCCCATTCAAGTTGCCATTAAGAGTCTCTAGCGTTTGGTAGGTCAAATCTTTATTCTCCGTCTTCAAGCCTTTCCCCTCCTTCCTCTTCCTCTTTTACTGGTGCAACTGCTAGAGAGAGAGAGAGAGAGAGAGAGAGAGAGAGAGAGAGAGAGAGACGCGAGGGTTGGTTGATAGAGATGGCGGTAATGGCGGCTTCTGTCTATAATATTTAGTGCAATAAAAGTGAGGGGTTTAAACACCATAGCAGGGGGTAAGAGATGCGTCCTTTTCTCGCCTCTGGTGGTGTTTAAAGATTGCTCTGATTCATGTGGTTTCTTTGTTAGTAGCAACACAGGCCTAGAGGGCCTTCAACTGTTCTCTTTGGCACTGAAAGATATGGAGGTCAGGAAGAGGAGAGGGGAGAGATGTGGCTCTTTGATTTGCTCCATGTCTTTACCTTGTATTACCTCATTTTTCCTTCTTTTTCTCGCGTTCATCGGCGAAGGAACGGTCAATGTCTCTGCTTTGAATTACACAAGCACCAGACTCATCACGAGTTTTAGATTGGCAAGGATTCAAAGTTTCCTGGAGAAGATCAACAAGCCTGCCGTGAGGTCCATCGAGGTAAGGATGATGGTGATAAGTTATAGAGAGATTATAACTCGTTTCTTTTTATTGGTTAATCATAACTTTCAGGCTTAGCTCTTTGAGTTACATATTTGTACAGAGTCCGGATGGAGATATCATCGACTGCGTCCATCGGCACAAGCAACCGGCTCTCGATCATTCTCTTCTAAAAAACCACAAGATCCAGGTTCATAACTAAGGCTGCTGCTTCCCTTAGGAGAGACATAAATATTCCTAAGCCAATATTTGACACAATTTCTTGTGAATTATGTTAGAGAGTGGCACCTCAGATGCCAGCATTCAGAGGTGGCCGGCAACCGCGAAATTACAATGCAAGCGATGCAGCTAGAAGGGCTTGGCAAACATGGCACCATGTTGGGCATTGCCCGAAGGGCACGGTCCCAATACGGAGGAGCTCCGTCGATGACGTATTGAGAGCCAAATCTTTGTACCACTATGGGAAGAAGCAGCAGGGAGTGCCGCTTGCTAGAAAGGTCGATGCACCAGATGTGGTCAGTGGCAATGGCCATGAGGTATATATGCACAAGAACAAAAAAAAAAAAAAAAAAACACTTTTAATTAATCTCTTTTTCTCTAGCTTGCTCCCTCTTAATTAACTGGCCTTCAAGAAATGGGTTTAATTAAGGTGAAGAGCACCCAAAGCCTTGTTCAGGGAAGAAGACTTGTCTTCTTTTCCTAAAGTCTGGTTGTTTTCTTCTTCGTTCCTCTTACTGAGAGGAGCAATAAAGATGTGGGTCTCTGCTGAGAAGGTGGGTGGGAACCCGGAAGGAAGGAGTTGGTAATAAATGGCGTTCATGTCAATGGAAAGAGAAAAAGATGACTCGTTTCTGCTGCTTAGCACCTTAAAGAGTTCCCATTATTTTTTTCCCCACCCCTATGTAAAGGAGATGATGATACTGAAAGAGCATGCATTGAATGAACTCAAAGGTACTCATTCGGTAGTGGACGAAGCTATCATGCCTACATTTCTTTACGTTTACTCCCCTTTCTTTAGGTATGTCTATATATGTATCTATATATATACATATATTTCCTTTTTGTCGACCAGTACTGTACATGTATAATATAACTATTATAGGTAGCTTTGCCTCTGGGAGGCTTCAGGAAAACGTAAACAAGTGGGAATCGAGTCCGGAATTCCGTTTTTCTAATTTACAAAATTTTCAAGTAGCTTCCTAGTGTCTTATCTCAGCACCTAGCTATAGCTCGAACTTCTTAGTCTTAAGAAACCAATTATATAAGTTTGTAAAACTTTGTCGACTAGCTACTAGGTTAATTTTATATATCTTGCTTTGTGCTTGGGTGCAGCATGCAATTGCTTACACCGGGAACACACAAGAGATTTATGGGGCAAAGGCTACGATCAACGTGTGGGATCCATCCGTCCAAATGTCCAACGAATTTAGCCTCTCCCAGATCTGGATCCTCTCGGGATCATTCGATGGCTCTGATCTCAACAGCATCGAAGCTGGCTGGCAGGTATTTCTTTAATTTCAGTCTACACCAAAGTTTCATCCCTTTGGGCCATAAAATAATATTTTGGCATTAAATGAGTACTCCTTTTCTTGTCGAGTGTCAAAAATTCAAATGCTGAAATATATATTATCTAGTAATTATTTCTACCACAAACGAGGATTCTTTTTTAACCCTTTCCTTCTTTTTTTTTTTTTTTACAACCGAGTAGTTTTTGGTTAACCTTAACTTACAAGGCAGGAATGAGAATAAGGGCTCTTTCATTGTGGTACAGGTCAAAGAATCTATAAAAGAATTTTCTAGTTTCCAAGATAAATCAAGTGGCTAGCTAGAAGTCGGTTCTCTATCACCAATCTTTGGCCTAAATGATATTTATTAGATGGATTTGGTCAAATGAAGGAAAGATGGGTGCTGTGAACGTGCTGAGTTTTCCGGATTGGAAATTAGGGGAAGTGACAAATATCTAATTCTCTGACTCAAGGTTGCAATGGACCCTAGGCTTTGACATCTTAGCACGCCACCATTTATGGAGGAAATGAGCCAATAGGTCCATCTACTTCTTGACAAACAAATAGCATGTCCCAAACCATAAATTGAGGCACATGGCCATATAAGTACTTTCTTTGTGGACCACTCTTCAGGGATCCTTGCATTCGAGTTTTAATATGTAGCTAAATTCTGGGATCTGTATTTTTTTTCCATGAGTCAGCAAACAAGTGGTCAATTTTCATGGTAAGTGTTGGTACGGTTCGGTGATGCATTTTTTTTTTAAAATTTTTTTTTTATTTTTTTAAAGTCAGAAAACACGATATACTCTACATTAGATAATATAGACTGTTAAAGCAACTCCCAAAAAAGAGCTATTTTGAAAGCTAAGCTTCCTCCCCCTTCAGAGCGGAGCAGCAAACCCTCACCCAAAAAAGCGCCCACATCAAGGTTATGGCCCCGCGTGTATTATGGGAGGCCACATGCCATCCTTGAGATTGAATTGAAACACTCATCATATCGTGTCCTACTTAAAAGAAATGCTTGATAGAGCACTTAATTTCAAGAACACCCACTTCAGCACCCGCCTTAATTTCGTATGATTCACGTACCCCACCTTTGAGTACAAAATTTTCATGCAAGATGTGCCAAGGGTGCTTGCTCCTCGCATCTGCAAGTTGATCATCTCCAAACAAATAATGACTTCGAAGACATCATGCAAGCATTTTCCGGGACAAACGCAGAAAGAAGAAAAGTCTTTTTTGTCTATGTAAGCATTGCTCATCTAATCATGATAGCCAATGGCTCCATCTTTTATAAACCTCATCCATGCACACCCACAACCAAAAAGATGAAGCATATAAAGAATAATAAGAGTGGATAGAAGGAAGCTCTCCATCAATGGCAGCTAGCTACCTTGTATACTTTGAGTGGGGACCGGTGGACTACTCAATTTATTGGCGACTTCGAACTATTGCATCGCAACCAAATAGTTTGTCGGGAAATTATAAACAATAATAAAGGATGCAAGCAGAAAGTGCCTTTCATCATCATATATATGAACGTCTCACGAGATGATGGGCCCAATTAATGGTTGATCAATATCGGATGCAAGACTGTGTACACCTTGCACCACAATTCATACACACCTGCCTCGCACCAGAAATTAACATTTTCACCACCTAGCTTTCTGGTGAAAGTAGTGGTGTTGCAGCTAATCCACACCATTGCATGGATTTGATAGGCCCAAGAATGTTATGTGTCACGCATGCTTATTGGTTGATTGGAATGGTTATCTGAAGCTTTGTATTTCTTTCTAGTCAGGTCAGCCCTGAGCTTTATGGAGACAGCAGCCCCAGGCTGTTCACCTACTGGACGGTAAAATCGATCTCTCCCTTAAATCATCTCTCGAAGCTTGCAATATCTACTACTACTACTACTTTATATATATATATATATATATATACACACACACACACACTAATATATTATTTATGAATCAAAGTTTCTGACATGCATCTAGCTTTTTTTTTTTTAAAAAAAAAAAAAAAGATCCAATGTTGTTAATTTATCAGGGTTATGTCCTTCAAGAATGAGATAATTAATCAAACTTCGATGGGGCACATGATCGAAATCTTGGAAAATATTATATATCTTAACAGTAGCTGTAATAATGAATTCACGTTTTATTCTTACGATGCTACAGAGTGACGCATATCAGGCGACAGGGTGCTACAACCTTCTATGCTCAGGGTTTGTGCAGACCAACAGTAGAATAGCCATTGGAGCAGCTATATCACCGATATCATCGTATGGAGGCGGCCAATATGATATTACCATTCTCATATGGAAGGTACGTTCATCTCTCAAGCTAATTGGCTAAGCAATTTAAACATTCATGCTCGATCGCAGCGAGGGCAACAACAGGTGATCGGATCTGGATCGATTCAACCACCGCCACCATATATACTCCAATGCATGAAGTAGTATAACCTGACCGACTCGGTACTGGCAGGTTAATCATTGTGGCAGTAGTGATTCTATATCCAAGCATGCGCCGATGCATTGGATCCCTTGGACATGCACCCATCCCACTTGCTAATGCTCTTAATTACTCGGGCCTTGTCTCCTATCATCAATGCCACAATTTTAACCACAGCAAGTCATGCCATCGCAAACCGCACCCACCTAATAATAGCTGAGAAGTTAGTTCACGTCCCATCGTCCATCGACAAATTAAGTACCTAGCTATCATTACCCGTGTCTACATAGAGATCATCAGTTCTTGCCACGGAGCTAGAATTAATATATATCACGTAAGCAAACTTTTAACAGTTTTGGTAACGTAAATTTCAGGATCCGAAGCTTGGAAATTGGTGGATGAGCTTCGGAGACAACATGCTCGTCGGCTACTGGCCGGCCGAGCTCTTCACACACCTCTCGGACCGTGCCACGATGGTGGAATGGGGAGGCGAGGTGGTGAACATGAGACCTGATGGGGAGCACACCTCGACCCAAATGGGCTCGGGCCACTTCGCCGAGGAGGGTTTGGGAAGGCGAGCTATTTCCGCAACCTGGAGATCGTGGACTCGGACAACAGCCTAAGCTCGGCCCAGTCCATTTCCACGCTCGCCGAGAACACCAACTGCTACGACATCAGGAGCTTCTCCAACACGGACTGGGGAAATCACTTCTACTACGGCGGGCCGGGCAGCAACCCCCAGTGCCATTGAGTTCCTCCCTTTCCACTTCTCATTCTTTCCATGTCCGAGTTTTTCTCTTTTCCTCTCACCACACGCCTAATATAGTGTATTAAATATCAAAATTCAAGGTTCCCATGGAAATGTCTCTACGGGTCATTTTGTGCCTATCCTTGTTTTCATTGCTACTAATGTTTTCATACATGATATTGATATATATATATATTTCTGCAACAATATTCTTTAATATAACTCCCTTTTTTAAAAAATAATATTCTTTAATTATTCTAGTTTTTTTTTTTTTTTTTTTTTGTGTGTGTGTGTGTGTGTTTGGGAATTTAATTCAAACTTATAAGGAATATATTTGCTAGTTCATCAAATGTTTGTAGATATTATGACCCTCCACTTCTTTCTTAACCACATAATAAAGATTGGACTAGGCAAATTAACTGTAAACAGTATCACCAGACTTCTTCAGGACCATATTGAATTGTTGCAAACTTGATGAAATTGGATCAAAGCAAATACATCTACATAAAGACTGCTCCAATGGATTCACCAACTCGAGAACTTTGCCATGGCACACGTTAAATTGGTGTAGAATTTAAAAATCTCTATCTAGGGAGGAGAAACCACCGGTGTGCAATAAAAAATTGGAATATATCAGAAAATGACCATATGCTGGTGCCATTTTGTAAAAGTTCACACAAGGATAAATGCACTTTTATCCCATCGAAGGAAATATTATGTTTGACTATCAATCTTTACCCTCTATGAACACACATCACTAAATTTTAGATGTCCTCGCATCAATCCATTAATTTAGCATTAAAGCCTCTAATCCACTCATAATAATATCCCATAAAACTTAAAGCCAAAGGAAAGGATCCACATTTGAAAACGATCCAAGAATAGCCTTTCTGAAACTGGATGCATCTAAAAATGGTGCTATGTTGTATATTTTGCTTAGCAATTCAAACATCGATTAGCAAATTTCTCAACAACGGGCAAGAGTTTGTTGTAGGCCTTGAATTCTCTAATGCCACATCTTGCCTTGCAAGTTTGATAACCATGCTTGTCGAACAAGGGAACATCATGTACCAAAAAAAAAAAAAAAAAACGATTTGGGTATCAACATGGTACGTACCTTTTTTCTAAAGCTAAGATAAAGTCGGCAGTTTTTTTGCCATGGAACTTGGAAATGTTGGAGTCTTGTTCATAATTGAGCTAGCTCGATTGGTATCCAATTCATTAAATGTCAGCATAAATTTCCGAGCCTGTTTGCTGTCAGCCAAAGATAACACAACGCACAGTGAGATGGCAAACTCAAAGGCAGAGGATGGTTGGGACCTGGGGAGGTGCACCAACCAACCTGATCATACCAATGGAATCGGAGTGGATGGGGAGATTAATAGGTTGCTACTTTTTGTGCACGCTGGCCACCAACAGATGCCGTCAGCTTGTCAGACTTAATTTAAACAATGCCAACTTACCTCGACGTGAAAAATGTGTGCATGGAGTGTATAAAATAAGAGGAGAAATCCGACTGCACTTACCAGGATTGCAGGGTCCTTCTTCCCCTCCTCCTCCTTTTTGTTTTTGTTTTTGTTTGTTTTTGTTTTTGTTTTTTTTTTTTTTTTTTTGTATGTGTGTGTGTTTGGAGGGGGGACCGTGTTAATAACTGCTCCCAGAGCTTCATCAAAAAAAATAAAACAGAGGTCCAATTTTACTATTGCTTTAAATGGCAGACCGGACCACCGAGATTAAAGGTCACGAAGGGGAATCAATAACAAGCATATTTGATTCACCATAGAAATAAAAACAAAAATCAAAATTAAAATAAACTAAAAGGAAAATCCAAATAACCATATTCCTCCGGATATGCTTGACTTGTAATCGAAATAAAATTTAAATACCCAAAAAAAAAAATGAAAGGATTACAACATTTTATTTTTTGATCCAATTCTGTCCAGCCAGATATACATATCCTTTGTTCTATTCTTGGTCTAAAAATGGGGAAAAAAAAAAAAAAAACTTTCGGAGGATGACGACTAGATGATTGATCGGGCAGGTACAATTCAGTTGATGCAATGTCAAGGTCTAAAGTATGACATCAATAACAAATCAAAACAAAAGCGCTTCTAGGATTTCCACCTGGGAGGTTTAATAATTAGAGTAAGATTTGGAAAGCTACGTTTCAGAATCTACAGCTTCGCCTCTTTTACTGTTTTTTTAAGCAGCAGAATATGCATCAAGGTGCGGCGAGGCGGGAGGCCGGTGGTATCCAGTATATACCAATAAAAAAAAAGGTATCCCACGTATGCACAGGCTCGCTTCGCATCATATGTTACAAGCGATGAACTAGAAAAGGAGAACATGAATTATCTTTGCACTTGGATTATAAACGGCAGTTGATAAATAGTTTCAACCAAAGACTGGTTAAATGCTTTTATCCTTCTCCTAATTAATTATCTAATTTCTTGATTCAATGAATACTTTACAGTAATGTAAAAAAAAGTCAAGCATAACATAGAATGCTGAGATAAAAGACATACCCCATGTCAATGTATAACATAAGACATATCCCATCGTGATATAACTTCTTTTTTCTTAAAAAAAAGAATGGAACTTAATTGGAAACTTGATCATTTGCACTGTCCAGTCCTCATGTTCTTGCTTCATATATACGACTCTCGGCTTCGTTCTCGAAAAGATTCTTGTACTGTTGACAAACATCTAAAATGCTGTGCGCCATTGCAATATATATATATATCCTAAATAACTAAAAAAATAAGTAATAAATTGAAAACTTATGATGGTAGAGTATAGTTTCAAATTTTTAACAATTATCAAAGCTACGTCAACTTGCCTGCCTCTCTTTCTTAGCACAAGCTAAGCAAAGAACTTTCCCACCTTTTACTTTGGCAAAATACTCATTGTCTTTGTTATCAGCCATAAGCCATGGACTCCTTGGATGCCTTGTTATCTTATGTAGAACAGAATAGAGAATGGAAAGGAACATGAACAGAGAAAGGGTAGTTTAAAAGATGGGTGTCTTCAAAAAAGAACAAAAATTGTGAGCTGAAATCCAAATTGATTCAAGAATTAGAGTTGCTAAACACAAAAGAGGAATGTAGTGACCTATCTGCAGCACGATTGAATTCAAAGAGGAGTATTCTATCAAAACTAGAAGTGATTTAGAGCAAAGATAAAATGTTTTGATTTCAAAGATTAAAGGTTCATTGACTCACAAAAGGAGATCGGAATACTCGATACTTTTACAATGTTGCCTTGTGCAAGAAGTGGAAAATCCATATTGCAAGTATTTTGGACATTGATGTGCTGCTGTCCGAGAAAAGAGATATTACCCGGGTTTTGTTCTTTTACTTCAAAGTTTCTTTTAAATGGAGTTCTCGTTAATAATTTTTATTAATTGAAATTTAATTTTTTTGAAAATTCTATAAATTTGGATTTTTTGGTAGCTGCCTTTCCTTTGAGGAAATTAAAAATGCGCTTTTCTCCTTTGTTGGCTCTAAAGCATCATGTTTCAATGGGTTTTCTTTTTTATTCTTGTAGAGAATTAGGATTTTGTTAAAAAAGATTTGTTGATCTTGCTTTAAGATTTTTATAGTGAAAGGCTCGACATGGATTGTCATGCCCCGACTCCAAATCCGAGCTGAATGCACAACAGACGGCCGTGTGCCCTAGAGTTTATTTCTCCCTCGGACATACAAGGCCTGCGTTAAAACATAATTCCAGCAATAATTATTCAGCCAGGCATACGCGTAACACCTAAACCTTAGCTCCTCATTTACTAGTTCCAAAGCCTAATTGATCTTCTGGATCTATAACAAAAATATAGGAAAATAGGAGATGAGCTATACAGGCTCAGTAAGTTATCATTACCTCCAATATACGTACATAAATATGCCATTAACAAACAACAAGCATAAACAAATCATACAACAAGATGTCCAGCATCAGAATAATATAATCAGTAATATTATGCAAATATATATACTTAAATGCAACCGACACGACTATGGATGGTCAACCATTTACTTTACCCTCCTAGTCCCTCATACTATGGCCATAATCAGCCCGTGGCTAGCCCCGAAAGAGACTAGATCCTGTGTACACATACCGCTCATCGGTCATGCACCAGTGATAGCTCCACTAAAGGCCCAAAAGGAAAACTAGCACTGAAATTACACGAGAAAACATGCATCCCAGCATGTACCAGCAATTGCCATGCATGGCTAAGGCAACTAGCCCCTGTATACACATACCGCTCAATGGTCATGCGCTAGTGATAGCCCTACTGGAGACCCAAAAGGAGACTAGATCCTCGTGTGATCATAGTCGGACTAGAGAGTATCCACACCAACACAATGTATGCAATCCAATACAATCCAATACAGATTAAAATATACTGCATACATTTAATATTTTATAAATACATAACATATTTGGCAGATAATACAGAGGTCAAGATAACTTATCGAAGAGTATCCACCAACTAAGTACAATTTAAATACTAGACCTAGTCTTCCAAGGATAACGACGATCCTAACCAATAATTTTAATCATATAATTAAATTTTTTTTAAAAAAAAAAACTAAAAAAAAACTAAATTATTATGGGGTATTCTTATCAATCCAGTTCTAATTTTGGTTCAGAATTTAACCCTTTCTCCCTTTCTTTTCTCTTTCCTTTATTATATTTTTCTTTCATCTTTCTCTCTCCTCTTTCTCTCTCTTCCTTCTTCTATGTCCTTTTTCTCTCTCCTCATCTTTTCTCACCTCTCTCTCCTCTTCTTCTCTTTTTTTTTCCTTTTTTTTCCTCCTCTTCTTTCTTTTTTTTCCTTCTTCTTTTCTTTCTTCTCTTCTCCCGAGCTCATCTCCCTACAGTTGCCCTCTGCTCAACCAAGCCGACCTCCCATGGTTGCTGGCAGTGGCCATGGAAGGAGATTGCTGGGAAGGGCCTCACGGACCGAAGCGGATGACAGCGCGGCCACCGGCAGGTGCTGTCCACACCGAATAAGCCAACCCCAAAAATCTCCTGAATCCCTTCTAAAAAAAATATTAAACAAGGGAAAGACTCACCGGCCGGCGCTGAGGAACTATCGGTCGCTCGTCGGAGAGGAAGAAGAACAACTTGGAAGAGGTTTGAAGGCTCTGTTTGGGGCAACGATAGGAAAAATTCAAAGGAACAACTCGACGGAGAAACCATCGATCGAAAAAGAAACATCGCTGATCGAAGTCCCAATCGCTCCCAAACTTATTGCTGACCACACTCCCTCCCCTCCACGACTCTTCCTTCAAAACCTCCGACGAAATCTCTGGCCGGATAAGGGAGAACCAACCTTCCCTATTTTCGGACACGGACTCCCATTTTTTTTCTGAGTTCCAGATGAAGTCGACAGCCCTTGTCGACTTCAGCCCAAAATGGCCCAGTTATGCGATGGGCTTCATATTCTCCCCTCATAAAAAAAATTCATCCTTGAAATTTTAAAAATCCAAGTCTTCCAAAACTCAAAGATGCGCAATCCAAAACTTATATGATTCATTTGTCCAAAATTCGGTAATCCCAATAAGAGCTCCTATTCATCCATCATAATACACTTTAAATTAATCCTAATATTTTTAGTCCACTACGCTTCCACTGCGCACTCTAATCAAATCATCTAATTTCTAAAAAGAATATTACTTTTCATTAGAATCTAAACCAATCTAACTTTTAAATAAAACGAGATCAAAACTATTAAATTTTTTGTCCTTACTAGGCCTCGAGTATGTCACATCAAATTTAAACTTCAATCCATTTCCTACATTCAAAGCCTTTGCATAAAATTGTACCATCCATTCAAGACATCAATAATTCTACCAAGATATGTATGCTATGTCCATATAACATCATTTAACCCGCTAATTTGTAGATCTATACATTATCCTAAACACATTTTTCATTACATATTTTCAATAATAATCCCTATACATATTCATCGAAAAACTCTCCTTCTAAATATCATTAAACTTTTTCATAACCTTCATCCTAAACATTTTTTTGCAACAATCCCAAAATTTATAATTCAATAATTACTAATAAAATTCATATGCTATCATGATCTTCATCCATATCAAGTTTAGGATTCCAACATTATTCAATTAATAATTGATCATATATATCTAGCATAACCCTTTAACATACCATATTATATTTTCAAGCCAACACTTTCAAAGCTCAATCAGATCCATTTATCAAGGCAAAGACATCTTATTCAGCTCTTCGATAACTCATCATGATCAAATAGTATAACTCA
Source organism: Areca catechu (assembly GCA_021397845.1). Lineage (NCBI taxonomy): Eukaryota > Viridiplantae > Streptophyta > Magnoliopsida > Arecales > Arecaceae > Areca > Areca catechu. The sequence goes on along the minus strand of CM038052.1, from coordinate 186,880,859 downwards.
TTCAGCCTTTTACACTCATCCAAGATCAATCTCTCCACAAAAATTATATTCTTCTTTAGCACTAATCATATGTCAAACCTTATATGCTATACCTAAGGACTAGAAATCCAAGTTTCAAATCCATCTTTTTTTTTGCAGCTTTATCATATCCCAACTGATCATAGCACCAAGTCCAAATATCTCTTAAATCACAATCCACAGTGATCACAATCTAAATTTTAATATCACTCGATCATATCCATGTCGGTCTCAAGTAATCATATCCCAACCTTCGATATCATTTAATCATGCCTTAATAACCATCATATTAATTTATAATCACTTGTATCACAATATGCAATTATATCAAAATTAAATCGATAATATAACTCAAAATATACCTCCATATATCCATTATCTAGCCTCAATGATACCCTTCCAAAAATTAAGCTAAGAGAATTTAATCATTTTATTTATGCAAGCCTTCTACACTTAACAAAACCCTTAAAACTATAACATACACCTATCAAAGGAAATAAAATAAATTCTCAGTATCGATAATTATTCCAGAATATTCAACCAAAACCCTAATTCTACCCCACTCTTACTAACTAGGTCATCTTGATCTTAAACCTTTGCTCTGATACCACTAAATCTGTTATGCCCCGACTCCAAACCCGAGCCGAATGTGCAACAGACGACCGTGCGCCCTAAAATTTATTTTTCTCTCGGACGTATAAGGCCTGCATCAAAACATAATTCTAGCAATAATTATCCGGCCAGGCATACGCGTAATACCTAAATCCTAGCTCCTCACTAATTGGTCCCAAAGCCCGATTGATCTTCTGGATCTATAACAAAAATATAAAAAAATAGGGGGTAAGCTATACAGGCTCAGTAAGTTATCATCACCTCCAATATACATACACAAATATGCCATTAACAAACAACAAGCATAAACACATCATACAACAAGATATTTAGCATCAGAATAATATAACCAGTAATACTATATAAATGTATACACTTAAATGCAATCGACGCGATTATGGATGGCCAACCATTTACTTTACCCTCATAGTCCTTCAGACTATGGCCACGATCGACCCGTGGCTAGTCCCGAAAGAGACTAAATCCTGTGTACACATACCACTCATCAGTCATGCACCAGTGATAGCCCCATTAGAGGTTCAAAAGGAAAACTAGCTCTGAAATCACATGAGAAAATATGCATCCCCAGCATGTGCCAGCAATTGCCATGCATGGCTAAGGCAACTAGCTCCTGTGTATACATACCATTCAACGGTCATGCACTAGTGATAGTCCTACTGGAGGCCCAAAAGAAGACTAGATCCTCGTGTGATCATAATTGTATTACAAAGCATCTATACCAACATAATGTATGCAACCAATGCAATCCAATACAGATTAAAATATACTATATATATTTAATATTTTATAAATACATAACATATTTGGTAGATAATATAGAGATCAAGATAACTTACCGAAGAGTATCCACCAACTAAGTACAATTTAAATACTAGACCCGGTCTTCCAAGGACAACGACGATCCTGACCAATAATTTTAATCATATAATTAAATTTCTATTTAAAAAAATTAAAAAGAAAACTAAATTATCATGGGGCATTCTCGTCAATCTAGTTCTAATTCTGGTCCAGAATTTAACACTTTCTCCCTTTCTTTTCTCTCTCCTCTCTTCCATTTATCTCTCTTCCTTCTTTTCTCTCTCATCTTTCTCTTTCCTCATCTTCTCCCTCCGCTCTCTCCTCTTCTTCTTCTTTTTTTTCTTTTTTTCATCTTCTTTCTTTTTTTTCTTTCCTTCTTCTTTTCTTTCTTCTCTTCTCTTGAACTCATCTCCCTATAGCTTCCCTTTGCTCAACCAAGCTGACCTCCCATGGCTGCTGGTGGCGGCCATGGAAGGAGATTACTAGGAAGGGCCCGACGGACTGAAGCAGATGGCGGCACGACCACCAGAAGGTACTGTCCACACCGAATAAGCCAACCCCAAAAATTTCCTAAATTCTTCTTAAAAAATATTAAACAAGAAAAGACTCATCGGCCGGCGTAGAGGAACTATCGGTCGCTCGCCGGAGAGGAAGAAAAACAACTTGGAAGAGGTCTGAAGGCTCTGTTTGGGGCGACGATAGGGAAAATTCAAAGGAACAACCTGACGAAGAAACAGTCGTTCGAAAAAGAAACTTCACTAATCGAAGTCCCAATCGCTCCCAAACTTATCGCCGACCACACTCCCTCCCGTCCACAACTCTTCCCTCGAAACCTCCGGCGAAATCTCTGGCCGGATAAGGGAGAACCAACCTCCCTTGTTTCCGGATGCGGACTCCCATTTTTTTTTCCTGAGTTCTGGATGAAGTCGGCAAGGGCTACTGACTTCAACCCAAAATGGCCCAGTTACGTGTTGGGCTTCATATAGATAGGTTGAAATTTGCTTTTATTTCTCTCATTCCAAAGAAAGAGGGCTCTTTTACTGCCAAAGGCTTTCGACTAATTAGCCTTCTAAATAGCATGTATAAATTTATTGCCAAGATCCTTTCTAAAAGGGTAGCTCCCTATCTTCCAAACTTTATTAATGCGGGGAAATCGGCTTTTATTAAAGGGTGCTCCATTTTGGAAATTTTTTTATCGATTCATAAGATGTTGGCCTACTATAAAAAGATTGGTGAGAAAGGTGTCCTTGCAAAGTTGGATTTTGAAAAAGCATTTGACAGGGTCAACTTGCGTTTTCTACTATAGCTGATGGAGGCTAGAGTCTTTCTCCTTAAACGGATTCGGTAGATAAACTATTTGTTATCTTCTTGCTTAATTGTAGTATTGGTCAACGGGTCTCCTTCAAATTGGTTAAAATGTAAGTAAGGTTTGAGACAAAGAGATCCATTGTTATCCACCTTGTTCATTTTGGTTATGAATGTGTTTGCTCGAATCTTCAAGCATGCAGGGAAGATTGGCATTGTGGATAGCATTGGAAGGAATCTTTAATTTAATGGCATCAAAAGCCTTCATTTTGCTGATGATACTCTTTTATTTTGTTCTGCATCCTCCTCTGGTATCCTAACAATTAAAGCCATTCTTCTTGCTTTTGAAAGGGCTTCATGTTTGAAAGTTAACTTTAACAAGAGTTTGCTTGTGTGCCTCAACATGAGAGAGGAGGCTTGTGTCCTAGCATCAATATTGTATTGTATGTTGGAAGTTATCCGATTAAGCCCATCAAGAAGTGATCTACACTAACATGTATCAAGATTTATTTTATGTATTTTCGATTGATTGGACTCTGATTAAAGATAAACCTTCTAAAATTATAAGGACATAATAGATAGTTATTATATTATAGTTGAACTCTATATAAACATTGTGGATAAGGTCCATCTCAGTCTTTGTGATTGATTTAAATACTACCTTTGATGGATAAGGCATGTTATAAATATGACACCTTGTCAGACTTAGTTTCTAACTCATTCAAAAGTTTGTAAAGTCCTTTCCATCAGAAATTCTTTGAGTTAGGTTTAGAAAACCAAGGGTGCCCCTTGTGAATAACGAGAAGCACATTCAGCCAGCTTCTTTCATTGATTGCATGTTAATATCAGAGATCATGCAGGAAAATTTCAAGAATTGAGGATGGCATTTATGGCTTCTTTTCTAAGTAAGTTTTATTATCCTATAAAATTATATTATTATAAGCTTGGCTCCCTTCCACTCACCTACTTAGGCCTCCTTGTACATAACAAGAAATTGCCAATATTATTAGATCTCGTTGCTTGAGAAGTTAAATTCTAGACTGGCATTATCTAAGGGCAAGTTCCTTTCTTGGGCTAGAAGGGTGATTCTGATTAACTTGATTTTATCGGTGATGCTCAGCTGCCTTACATCTATCTTTAAATTGCCAAGATGGATAGCTCTATCACCCTCATGATTTGGCATTGTTGCTTCAAATGTGTTTAATGGATTTTAGTTATTTTGGTCTTCATGATATATATTTTATTTTTACTTTATTTTATTTCTCCCAATATGGAGGTTCAAAATTTTAAAAATAAGAAAAATAGAGAACTTAAGATCTCTTAATTTAGATGTTAAATGAAAAAGATCCACTCCTACAATCTTGGTCATCCATGCATGACCATCATGACTACAATGGCAACATAGGGCACATGGAAAGAATTTTTTATCATACAAAGTCTCTATAATTACTACCATTAGATGCTAAAACTAATCTATCTAGTTGACCTTTGAATTGTAGAAAGCATGACGAGAAATAAAAACCTTTTGATCTACATATTTTCATTTAGTTTCAACCAAAGACTCATTAAATACTTTTTATCCTCCTCCTAATTCATTATCTAATTTCTTGATTCACAAATAATTTACTATAAATTAAAGGGTCAAATATGACTTAGAGTGCTGAGACAAAAGGCATACCCCGTGTTAATGTATAACACAAGGCATACCCCATCATAACATAACTTCTTTAAAAAAAAGGAAAGGAACTTGATCAAGAGCTTATCATTTGTGTTGACCCTTGTGATCTTGCTTAATATATAAAGCCTCCTTAGCTTCATTCTCAAAACATTCTCATATTATTGACATACCATCTGAAATTATCTTGTATTACTGTAAAAAATAAAAAAATAAAATAGACTCTAAAAAATTAAATAATAAACAATAAATTGAAAACTTATGATAGTAGAGCACAGTTTCAAACTTTATACTATATCAAGGCTGCATGCACTTGTCCACCCCTCTTTCTTGGCACAAGCCAAGCAAAGGACTTTTCTACCTTCTAGCTCCTTGTCCTTCTTGTCAACCATAGCCAAGAACTCCTTGGATGCCTTGTTGTTGCTCGGGAAGAATAGAACAAAAAATGAGGAGGCACAGGCGAGAAAGGATAGTTTAAGAGATAGGCATCTTCAAAAAGGATCATAAATCATGAAATGAAATCCAAACTGATTCAGGAACTAAAATTGCTACACATGAAAGAGGAATGTAGAGACCTGTCTGGAGTATAATTGAATTCAAACGGGAGTATTATATCAAATCTAGAAGTGATTTATAGCAATGAAGGAAAGTTTTGATTTCAAAGATCAAATATTCATTGGCTTACGGAGGGGGATCGGAAGACTAAATATTTTCACAATATTGCCTCATGTAGAAAGTAAAAAAACTGTATTACGAGTATCTTGGACAACGATGTCGTGATGTCTAAGCAAGGAGATATCATTCGATCTCTATTCTCTTACTTTAAATACCTTTTAAGAACGGAATTCTCATCGGTAGTTTTCATTGATTGGAATTAGTTTTTGCTAAAACATTTGTAAATTTGGATTCCTTAGTGGTTGACTTTTTCTTAGAGGCATCACATAAGGGGGTGATTTAGAAAGATTACTATTGCAGATGTAGCAACCTTTTAACTCTATTTGGATGGGAATAGAGAGAGAAAAGAAAGTAAAATAGGTGAGGTAAAAAACGAGAAAATGTGTTATGTGAGAAGGTGATTGAGCAGCTTTCCATCTCTATTTGAGATTAGGAATGAAGAGAGAAAGGAGGTGTGGTGAAAGAGGAGAGAGAAGGATGTTAAGGATCGGATGGAAGGCAGATATAGCACCAATGAATTTGATGCTAGGGTGCTAGCTTGGAAGGGAAAAAAAGGATTAATGGGTAAATATAGATGAGTTTGGGTTTGTGAGTTGATAGATCTAGGTAAGTAAATTTCAGATTTGGATTAGTGGTTAAAGGAAGGATAAATGTATTTTGGTTTGTAGGTTATTAGGAATGTGGGTTATAGGGAAAGGGTTAGGGTTTAGCATGGATTTGGATTAGAGTTAGATTAGATTTTGGGTGAAGGGTTAGGTTAGGGCTAAGTTTGTAGAAAATGGTACAATGGAGAAGATGAGAAGGAAAACAGAAAAAAAAAAAAAAAGAAGGGAGAAAAATATAGAGAAAAGGTTATCGGCATTAGAGTAAGGATATGTCATAGATAAATGAAAAAAAAAAGGAGAAAGGAGTAGAAACAAGAGTGAAGTTATAAAAGGAAAAAAATTTAGAAACCGATTATTTCAAAGGAGATCGAAAATGGTGATTTGGCATGGAGGGCTCGGCAAGAGGCAGTGGATTGGTGTGGCCAAATATGGTAAACGAAATGAAAAGAAAAGAAAAAATAGGTTTAGGATGAAGGAAATAGAGAAATAAAGAGAAGAAAATAAATCTTAAAATAATTACCTTGGTGACATTGCTTACACCATCAATGGTGAGGGACATAGGTGAGAGGCGGTGGAGTAGCACGATCGAATGCGGTGGTGGAGAAGATGTTGGAGTTAGGGATAGTAGGGGAAGGAGGAGAAAAGAGAGATGATAGGGGTGGATATGAAGGATCTACGAGGGGTTGGATGAAGGAAAGGAAGAAAGAGGGTTAGGGAAGAAAAACTAGCCGATGGTGAGAGGGGCATAAGGGACCGGTGGGCCATCAGGCTGAGAGCCAGAGGAAGAGAATGAGAGGATAAGGGGATGGATTGGTAAAGAAAATAGGGAGAAAAGATTTAGGAAGAGGAGGTAGCTGGCGATGGGAGGAGGGTAAGATTATTAATTAGGGTTATAAAGGTCATTAGGCACATAAAGATTAGTATGGGGACACTTACCTAAAAGTTTTGATGATAAAGTATATCTACGATATGAATGAGCACTGCTCCACTAATTCCCTTTCTACTATCTAATTTATTCTAGATTTAAAATATGCATTGAGACATCGTGCATCACTTGCTTTACCAAATAAAGCATAGACATAATGAAATGAGGAAACTAAAATTGTTAAAATAATTACAATTCAAATTTTTATATTCAAAGAAAACATCTGCTCATCAGAAATTGAAATAACTAGGAGTAGTAGTGAGTTTACTTGCTTTGCATTCAGGTCAAGCTAATGCCTTTTATCGTCCATAAGGACCTGATCCAATCCAAGTTAACTAAGCTTGGCTAAAGATCTAACAAGTTGATTAGCCTAGGTCTCGAGCACATTCAATTTTTGGCCTTTTATTTTTTAGGAACCTAAAATAAACAAGTTTTGAATGTTCATTTTGCTTATTTTGGCCTGCTTTAAATTGTACATTGGGCATTCATTAAAATATGTCTGTTAGTTTTTTGTGATAAGTAACGACTACCTAATAGCAAAATATTTCAAATTGTTCATATTATCTAATATGCTTAAGTTTTTTAATAATACATGTACTTTATATCCAAGTGCCTAGCTTCAACTATCCTGACCTAACCACTCGAAGACTTTGATCTAAATCTAAACCAACCTACTAGCAGGTTAGGGATATTTATACATACTCAACCTGCAAACCTAATGGGTCAGGTTCGTGATGAATCTGGTTGGCTAAACAGGTTTAAGTTGAGACAGGTTGGCTTACAAGTATATTTAATAATATAATTTAACTGCAATAACTATATGTAGGTAATGCTCCAAAAGCCGAGTTATACATCTAAAACATAAGTAAAAATATATCATCATCATATCAAATTTCAAGATAAAAAATATAAAATCTAAAAAATTATTTTAATTACTAGTGTAAACAAAAAATATTACTCAATTTTATTATTCATCTATTATAATATTATGATATACGTTAAAATATTGGTATTCAAAGCGGTCGCACCATCTATTTTTTTAATTTATAGGAAAAATAATGGGGCATCGAGAAGGAGACACTCCATCCACGATCACAAATAAATAAGTAAATGCACGAATAAAACTAAATCATCCTAAAAAATATACCCATCTTACATTCAACAAAAGGTTGGATGTGGACAATATAATGGACTCCCCATCGTACTGTTCGGGCACCATGCACATGAGCAAGGACAACCATCACCTGAGTTGTCGTAGGAGTTGGCATCACCAAGCGAGAAATATTTCATGGTCATGCCAGCATTGATTCAACCAGACAACTAAGGATACAAAAACTTCACGAAACTAACATGATAGAAGGGCGGATGGCCAAATGATTTGATTGGTAGAAATTAGTAGAGAAGAAATGAAGCTTGGGTTGAAGTGATTCTTTATCTCTACCATGATTACATGCATATTGCATAAGCCACCTGTGTACCATCCTACATGACAGATCGCCTTATATACATAGAGCCTCCATTAGCAATCAGTTACCATAAATCTTTCCCAATCCGAGATGAATTTGAATCTAATAAATAAGACATCGCATGACCAGCCAAATCCATCCAAAGGACCGTGTGCCTATCAGCTTTTTGTGAACTTTGGAGCTAGCCATGATGACTTGCTTGCCTTTGATGCACCTCTCCAAGCCCCTTTCCCTGATCTAATTTAGAATGTCCCCAGATGCCGGTGGATGCACAAAAAATGAGAGGAGGGGGCTCCCAATAAACACCCTCCCAAAGAGAATCACTCCCGCCATGCTCTCTCCAATGGGCCATGCCCGAACCAAAACAAAATTCTTGCCTTTACAGATCCAGCAACAGGTCTGCCATATATTAAATGGATTAAACATGTTGACTATCTAAAATTTAAATCTCGCATGAAAACTAAACAGGTTAAACAAACAAACATATTTACGATCCGAATTTATTTAATTCGAACCCAAACCGGCTTATGATAAATCGAACATGAATTGAATCGATGGATCGGGTCAAATTTTGCTATCTATATTCGTCAATAAAATTTTGGATGACTACCTAGCCTCCGAGGTTCTCAAGAAAAAGAAATATTGTAATTTATTTGGTACACACCAAATCAATTATTTGCTCACAAACTTTTCAAGACACTTGCATTCACGTTCTCATTGTCAAAATAAATAACACGAAAGGAAAATGTTTGTTTTTATCTTTTTGTTAGGAGAAAAATGTTCACTTACCATAACATATCTGACATTTTCATCGTCAACATAGTACTTTTCACAATGTTTCACAATCTCAAATCTTAAAAAAAAAAAAAAAAAAAAAAAAAAAAAAAAAAAAAAAAAAACCCACTTACCATTCCTCATTTGACACGCTCATTATCAACGATATCCAATCTTTTTGCAGCATTTCACAATCTCTCAGAGGAACAGACATTTCATCGATCATCTACCTACCTTTATGCAGCTTCAGAGCAGCTACATACACTCCAGGGAAAGAACAGCTACGCACGTGCATTTGCAATTCACAAACTGCAGGAGAATATGCGTTCTTTCATATATTTTTTATGAAGGTGTATGCAGCCCAGTGTATGTCAAAGCACTCAGCATCCCATGAAAAGTCTTTCGACATCCCCTCCTTAATCCTCCGAGTCCAACGGGATGGATCACTCTTCCGCAGATACAAGTACCAGGACATACGTCCATGATGTAACTTTATGGAGAAAATGGCACAGGTTCATAAACAAACAATTGTCTAGTTTGGAGTCAGCCCACCCATGGCATTAGGATTTGATAGCAACTATAAGCTTGTCCTAGTGACTAATAGTCAGGTCCTTTAAGAGTCTAGTTTCTGATCTGATGCTCGTAAATGAAAGCAGGCCTATTTCAGTTGGAAATACAATTTCTGCTAGTTGATGGTAAAACAACAACAAGAGAGAGAAATAACCATGCCGAACATACAATTTCATCAAGGGCTTGGCAGAGAGACATTTTTCCAAATGTAGAGATGATGTACTACTGAGTTGACATCATGCTTCCAAAGTCATGCCACTCAGATTGCCTGCATAAAATTCCAAGAGAAGATTGAATGTTCAATACCTATCTTCTATTGTTATTTACTCCTTCCAATCGAAAAGAAATATTTACCTAAATCCTTCTTTTACAGAGATGCTTTTGAAGTCATGCCCTCAAATTGCCTGTCAACATGAGAAGAAACCCTTCAGCTTGTTCACTGAAATTTTCAACGATCAATAAAAATAATTACCTGGATCCACCACTTCCAATGCTTAATGATATTGGAGATGACCCATACTTGATGGCTTTAAGCTGTTCGCATAATGAAGTATATACAGTATTAAGAATAATCCAAACCCTTAGAAGGCATTATCAAAGGCTACCATGGCCATTGACGTGGAAGGAAAATGGAAAGAAACCAACCACAGTTTCAACTCATAAAAAGCTTCGCATACTTCTTCTTTTTTTTTTTGTTACACTCACTTTGCTTGTTGCATTATTATAAGTTTGGTCAGAAATGGTGGCCCAGGCATTTAAATACTCACCCAAACAAGCCTCGTTATTCTTAAGATCTTTGTATAATGTGCATGTATATCAACCCTCAAAGTTTACCACCAGCAAAAGGCTACCTAAAATTTTGCATACCTAATTTTAACTGCCAAATGCTTAAATCAAAAAATCAAGTGCTCCAGGCTAGTTTTGTTAACTCAGTCAAGCTATTCAAACTTTGTTTAAACACTGAAGATGGTTATCCATGATACCCTATAATCTATTCCTTTACCTGCTATTCAGCTAACAGTTGAGTTATATTATTGAGATTGGATATTAACTTCAAAATTAGAAGGCAAGTTTCTTCCACAGGCTGGTTAAGTTGATAAAGAGACGAGAGGTTTCATTATGTCCGTTTGGTGGAGAACTTGAAGACTGCAAATCAAGCTATATTTCATGGTGCTGCTGCTTATGTGGATGAGGTAAAGAGGGAGATGGAAGCGTTCTGGTTCATTGGCTGTCAATTTCTTCCATGACACATGAAAAGAACCTCGCATAATTTAGATTTCTTTGTTTTCCATCAGCATCAGCCTTTTCAATTGTCCACTCTGCATTATACTTTCTCATTGAAATGAATCAATGGAATTCCATCTCCGATCAAAAAAAAAAAAAAAAATCAGCCAAAGTTTTCCTGTTGTCACATGTCTTTTCCCATTTTATTGAAAATTACAGAAAATATAGATCTTATTTCAGTGCTAAGCATGATCTTTGATTGGTATAAACAGGCAACGTTTGCAACTTATATTAACTTAAATAAGTATCCTGTGGCGAGGTACATTAAGATAGAACATGATATGGCCCATTGAACAGCATTATTAATTTCAAAATAGGGATCTTATAAAAGCCAAAGCCTTATTGGTTGCATTATCTCAAGGAAAAAGGTCTCACACTGTACTAGATAACATAAATTTGTATTCTTGCTTGAGCAATTTTATTGTTCTTAACTTACTGGTATTTGTAACAGTGGATCGTAGAAGGAAGAACATAAAATTATGTCAGAACCGGCAAGAATTAGGTGTAACAAGGCTTCATCATACTTGTTTACGAATCTCATATTTACATCCTGCAAACATGGTATACACAAAATATCAGATGGAAAAGAGATACAACTACTACCAAAAAGAAAGAAAGGAAAAGACAAGCCACCAGCATGCCAAACAATCTAAAAGCTCTAAGAATCAATTAATCAAATCATTCTCAAATTTATTGTCTCAAGCTTTTTTTCCTGATTTTATGAAAAAAATCCAGAATTTATTAGAATAATTTATCAACCATTTTACAATTTTAATAGTTTTATCATTTTTGATAGTTGTGCATGGGTACATACATATACACACATATAGTTGAGCTGATACTCTTCTGATAGAATTGAAGATCTAAACCTACTGATGCAAAATTGGCGATGAGAAATTCAAACTGAAAATGTAAAACATTAAATATGAGTCCAAATTGCCCAGAATTCAGAAATTAATAATGTTAGAGAGTCTTTCCTAATGCATTCAGTGGCTGACAAATAGAAAGTTGTCCTCTGTATGGTACAATATTTTGATTTTAATTTATGGTTCAGAAGCAACCAAGTTAATTGGATTTTGGATTTTATTTGTTTTTAGAAATATAGATCAAGATCAAATAGTTATATGACCTAAAATATGCACACAAACTCTATTAGCACTATTCATTCTTTCCGTACTTGATTAATAGGTAAAGCCCTTCCCAGACAATCTTTTTTTTCTGGTATTTAATGTATTGTAAACAAGGACCAATTGTGTGGATTCTCAATTTAAAAGACCCATCATCAACTTGCACCTGCAGGATTGAGGGTTAAATTTACTGGAAGAATACCAGCTCAACTTACATAAATCTAACACCCACGTATACATGCATGTATCTAATATATAACTTAGTTGAATATAAGGACAAAGGTTGTAAGTCCAAAATTTTTCTTAGATGTGAAGCAAGAGTTTTGCAGCCAACCTTTTAAGCATTTTTCTTTCGGTCTGGATGCTAGTTGAGATTTCCAAAGTTGTCACAAGGAAAATGGTATTCCTTTTAAGGTAGAGATCCTTCTAAAGGATGAATGTTGTAAAAGACTTCTATATGAATTCTTTCTCTTAAGCATACAGTATAGCTACAAAAATGGCCTAGTAGAAATAAAACATTCTATTAACAAAGAATAACAAAGTTTGGAATCAAAATATCAACTTGGAACTCAAAAGGCATCTTAATACTTGCATGCACTGAAAATCATAGGATAGCAAGATACTAAACTTAAGTTCATCTTGTAGTGCTTGCACGGTAGTGTTCCTAACAGGTGCTTTCAACCCCATGAAGACGAACTGTGTACAATTATCAAAATTGTTACATCTCATAACACTATAAAGACAGATAAACTCTCAAAAGAACAATACTTCAGAGTTCAAAGAAATGTCAACTGTCAAGTATATAGTTGACAACCTGAACACCCTTTCTCAAAGCATGCTGAATAGCTGGTTTTAAATTATCCATATCGATGTCTAAAACTCCAGAATAGATGCACCCAACCTGATAAGGATCATTTCAGTAGCCTTCCAGAACCAGAAATGCATAACTGGTTGGTGGTGAGGATAAAAAATAGAGAACAACATCAATTAAACTTTAAGAAAACAGTTGACAAACAGGTGATTGTAGACGATAACTAGTTATCTTAGAGCATATAGAAAAGGACTATCATTTAGCAGCTTAAGCTCGATGACTTAACAGAATTCCTGCTTATTGAACTAAGAAAATTCAAGGCATCCCAACTGAATCCCCCCCACCCCAAAAAAAGAAAGCATGTCAGGAGACAATAATAAATCCAATAGTTCAGTAAAGCATATCAGGTTCCATTACCACTTCATTGGCCATCAAAATAGGCCTTTCTTTCATTACCCAACATCTAGCAGGTGGATCACCTTTTTTTTTAAAAAAAAAAATGGTCCCCACCAAGCCATGGCTTCAGTTACAAGCAAGCAAATAGCCGCTCATTCTTTCACTGTGGGTGTCGGGAACTGGGTGTTAGGACATAGTCAATATATAATCTAATGAGGCCTTGACTCAACAAATACAATCACAATACTCACACCAAATATGTAGAAGACCACAACAAGACTTCATGTATGGGCAAAACTGCACCTGTGGGTGTCATCCATGTAAACTCTCTCTCTCTTTTGTCTAATCTAATTATATCACTACACAATCATAAGATGATGATCAATATTTCTTTCAAAAAGAGAGAATGATCAATATAGATTAAATTCTCTGTATCATATTTTACAAGTTATGCAATAATAATATATCATATTTTAAAAGACTCAATTATTAGATATCAATGAGAACACAATGTTAACCTGCACCATTTGTCAGACATTGGATGCTCTTCAGATATAGTAAAGAAATCTGATAAGAAAAGACTAGCATTTCTAGTTTATGATTTGAGATCATAAATAGTGAACAAATCACTTAAAGAATTAGTCATAAAGGAAAAAAGTCCTTAGGATATAATGATATATGATGAAAGTATATAAAACATGTACAATTGCAGAAGAATGTCCAGAGAACCCAAGGCGTTGTCTAAGTGCAACTTTGCAAACATCTTTTCCTCCAATATCATCTACAGAATAATTTGCTGGAAGAAGTTTGTCTCTGGAAGGATCCCACTTTGTGCCATCAAATCCATAGGGAGCTATCAACAATTTGTCCCTAGCAAAGGAAAAAGATTTTAAACAAGCAGCTACAAATTGACATTCCCAAATGATATGTCAAATCAATGAAACATCACATGCATCATGCATCTCAGTTGTATAATATTTGATTGTACAATATCTGGTCCAATGATGGAAATGATTCAAAAGACTTCACTCACTTATGGATTGCTAAAGTCGGTTCCAACCCATGGCTTAAACCATGGATGATTCTTTCTTTTGAAAGAACTGATGACATCATAACTACCTTATTGGAGTAAACAATTCCACCCTGCAAAATATAGCCAAAAAAGTCAATTTCATATCAAAGACTACCGACATCAATGGACATATATTCATGAACAAAAAACAAATAGAATGTTTATCTGCAAGCAGCCTTGATAAACTTGGTGTCTCATTTCCATATGGTGGATCTGTATTACCATTGGGAATGAAACATTATAGAAGTATAAATCTTGCCCATCAGCCACAGCCAATGGTTTTGCCTTACATGTAGAGTTTGGCCTTGTGCATTTTGGGTTACCATGGCAACTACGATAAAAGTCAAGGTTTTTAAGCCTGTGGGACGAATGTATCCTGGTTTCTCCATGAAACGGGATGCCGTCCAATCCCGTCCTATCCCATCCTAGCAATAGTCTCAGTCATACATCTTGATAGATATCTTTCATTTCTCTTCTCTTCTTCTTTACTTTCTTTCTGTCATTTATTTTCTTTCTTTTCTTCTACCTTTCTTTCTTTTCTTTCCTTTTTTTATTTTTCTTCTTCCTTCCTTTCTTTTCACTTCTTCTTTTCTTCATCTTTCCTCCCTTTCCTTCCTTCCTCTTTCTTCCTCTCCCCACATGGATGGGTTTCGGAGTCCCAAACACATCCTAGTCCCATTTTCTCATAGGAATGGTATGGACGCTTGGATGCCTCTCGTCCTGCCAGGACAAAACCTTGATGAAGATAGAGCATCACCCATTTTCCAAAGTTTGCATAAATAATATAGTAAGGCATCACAACATGTTCCAGAGTTTGCATAAATGAAAAAGAGAGCATTTAGTGTGGAAAGAACACTGACCTTCAAAATATTGACAAGATGTGTTTTATTATTATCTTGCAGCCGATCAGGACGATGAAGTCGATGGGGATCGAGACCACAAAGCCCTAGCTTATCTGGCTGCTCAAGACACTAAAATAATATGGGTTTCATTAGTTAAAAACTTACCATGGTGACAATAATTACTGCATACAATTAAATATGAGGATGAACTTCTTTATGGAAAAGAAAGGTACCCACTTCTGCAAACCTAGTTTGTTTTTCAAGTCAAGATCTTACTGCTCACTTTTAGCTCTCCAATGTAAAAAAGAATAATAGATGCAATGTCAATTGGTATTTGACTAATTTGAAGTTTGGGAGACAACTACTTCTGATCAGAATATCCATCTAAAATAATCCCTTGAAGGAGATATATGGATGTTGCCAGACTCTTCAGCCATCACCGAAGACTTAGAATGTAAAGGCTCAATCCAACTATTTGCTGGCTCCAAGTCTAGCAATGGTGCTGGTGGTGGAAGATTGTAAGCTATCCTAAGGTAGGTAAAGCAAGGTGGAGAAAGTTATTGTAAATGTAGATTGTATGCTAGAAGTGACATGGTAAGTGCCTCCATTAGATTAGAAGATAAGAAGGTGAAACAAAGTTTGCCACACTGGTTGGTACCATACCTTACCGGGCATACATACCATACTAGTACTAAACCAGTATGCAGTCCACACCATACTGACACTCAGTATGCCTCACCATCTCGTACCATATTGCGTATTGACATTGTAATATGATGATATTGGTATGGGTTTGATACCGAGATGGTGAACCTTGCAATGAAAAGGTTTTTAACATATAGATTCATGGATTTGGTACATGTAATTAGTTATTGGATCTAGCCTTGAGTATTAGAGAGTGATGATGTGGGATTTAAAACATATCCCATATGCTATAAGTTGTATTTGTTTATGAGCTTCTATTGTCGAAAGAAGCTTGTTTTTGCCAAATCAAAAAGCCACATAGAAGTAGCTAACTTTCTTGGGAACTGAAATCATGACACGTGAACAATACTCGAGTATCACCAAGTCCCTGAAAAAAAAAGAAAAAACAATTACAAAGTTAGGCAGCATACTTTGCTAAAAATACTTTAAACCATTTATTAGAGTTCAGCACTTAGTGCTAGACCCAAAAACAAAAACCTTAAATTCTTAGAAACAATACATAAATACAATAGCATACTGCAATGACTGGTAGTAAGCCCAGATGAAAATGGTGGAGGATTGAGTCACGTTGATAACCAATCATAGGAATATGCCAATAACTATGAAATAGAATCTAATTTGATGAACTTGAATGTTAGGGCATCCCTTGTTCGCTGCGATGCCATACAAATTGACCCGACTGTAGCAAGAAGTGGGCAAAGCATGGTTCGGTTATTGTCCATAAGCAACCCACTATAACATGACCCAATTATAGTGACCAATGAGCAAGAATTGGTTGGGTTGTTGCCCATAAACAATTTAATACAGCGTGACTTGATCAGGTCATTGCCGATAAATGACCTGCTATGACATAACCCAATCACAACGACAAATAAGCAAAAAGGTTATTTAGGATTATAGAGTCTTCTTATAGTAATCTGGTACAATAACCGCCAATCAGAGCAATAGGGAGATGAGAAATTATATAATGTAAATAATGTAACTATATAGAAGAAGAGAATTAGATTTGCTACTTGGAATATTGGAACTTTGATGGAAAAAAGTAGAGAACTGGTGGATACAATGACATCTAGGAAAATCAATATTGCTTGCTTACAAGAAATTAAATAGAAGGGTAGTAAAAATTCAAGGATATAGGGGATAGTTATAAACTATTGTACATAGGTAACAAATAAAATAAAAATCATGTAAAGATAGTAGTGAGTTAGGAAATGACAAGTAAAATTGTAGATGTAAAAGGATAGATGACAGATTAATAGCTACTAAATTAGTTCTAGATGAGAAGATTATTAATATAGTTAGTGCTTGTGCACCATAAGTAGTCTTAGAGGAGAGGATTAAGTAACAACTTTGGACGGAAATGGATGAATTGATGCAAGGAATTATTGAAGGAGAAAGGATACTTGTAGGTAGTGACTTAAATGAGCATGTAGGGAAAAGAAATATGGGATACCAGAGAATCCTTGGATGATTTGATTTGGAGACAGAAATTTAATGGAAGATGCAATTCTTGAATTTGCAGCAGCTTATAACCTAGAAATTGCAAACATTTATTTTTAAGAAGAGAGATGAATATTTAGTATCCTTTAAGAGTAAATAAATTTGCCACAAATAGATTATTTTTTATCAAGAGAAGAGAAAGAACAATATGCAAGTATTGTAAGTACTAGGAAAAAGTTCAACTACACAACATAGATAACTAGTAGTAACTTGATCCACTAATTGCAAGAAAAAAAAAAAGAAAAGAAATTGATAAATGTCCAAAACTATGATGATGGAATTTAAAAGTAAAAAAATGCTATCCTTTAGAGATAAATTACTAAAGGAGAATAATTAGAACTTAAGGATTGGACCAAATAAGAATAATTGGCAAATGACAATCCATACAGACAACCCTAAATAGTTGGAAAAGGCTAGAAGGTTATGGTTATAGAATTGTCATCTCAGTTGCATTATATAATTATTTTGACAAAGACAGAACACATATTTTTTGTTATCTCAGTGTCAAATAAAAGCCAGAGTATGTATCATAAAAAAATATTAGATTTAACCAGAAAATAGTGTTCAAAAACATCAAAGCAGCATGGAACCATCAACCATTGTACCACTTATTCGGAGTCAGCTTAATAATCCTCACCAAGAATTTCTATTCAGATCTATCATTGATATTATTTCAAGCTATTGTATACCCCTTCTCACAACTTCCACTGACATTAGCTTAGTTCTTCCTCTCCTCTTCCCACAATCTTCAACAACTCAGTCAAGCAATATGCTCTTGTTATTCATTGAACAATGTGAAAAGACCAGAGTTTCTCACAAAGCATATGTAAAATCACTTCAATAAAGCAGCTAAGACTAATAATAGGTGACATGTACAAGAAGGATTGCAGAGAATACCAACCTGATGAACAAAAATATCCCAAAAAAGTGGTCCAATGATGGCAGTTTCCCAATTATGTATGTGCAAAATATCTGGCTGCTTTCCAGACTTCACTAAATAATCCATGGAAGCACGGGAAAAATAGGTAAATCTGATATGACATGAGAGAGGGACATTGTATCAAAGAACAACTTCTAAAATTTATAAAGTAAAATAAAATAAATCATTTATAAGGTCTGCTGATTGGCAAGGTATAATGCCATGTACAGGAATATATCGAAGTATTTATGGTAGAAAAGTTCAAAAGCATGCACTGCTGATCAACAAGGTATAAGGTCACCTATTGCATGGTACACCAGGAGCAGGATTTAGAAATATTGACAGTATGCACTTTAATTTCCTGCATTGCAAAGTTGACATCATTATTTTGCTTAGATTTTCCCCCTATTTGTTGAAAACTTTGATTCTTTATCTTGCCCTTAGCCACTTTACAGCTTCCAGTTGTACTTCTGTATTGGGACATAGGTCTTCAGGTAGTGAACTTTTCCTTCCTTTGGAGTTTGGAGTAAAGTAACAGCTACAGCCCCTTTGTTGTTTTCTTAAAAATTTTAAAAGTTTCTAGAGGCCTCTTGCACTTCTAAAAAGCTTCATCTGCAGATTCTCCTAGCCTTCCTTTTGGCATCAGCATTATCATTGTCTTCCAATCCCTTGCTCATCAATCTTTTTTTCATGCTTTCCATAGTTGGCAAACTGTTCTTGAACATTGCTTGTTGTCTGTAAACCTTTCTCACTCCTTTTCATTAAGATGCTTATAGCTTCCATTCATTTTTTAACCATGATAATTATCAAGACATACAGATCACTTAATAATAATACTAGACCTATTCTATGAGAATATTACTAATAAAGAATTTTTAAGCTTCCATGCTGACAGGCATAAATCCACTCCCATTGCCATTCAAATCCATGTAGCTGCAGGTTAAGGTCTGATGCTCTTGTTCATGCTTTCTATTGCCTGCAAATGCATGATATTTGGCCTCTTTGGGGTGGTCAATGCATTTAGACAAATATATCGTGGTAGCCTGTAGCCTCGCCTGCACGTGATGGTACATAGATATTCTATTTGCACTCTGCTTAAATATTCTGCATTCCTTATGAGTGTACATGGGTAGTAGTAATAAGAACGTAAATAGACTGTAAATGCAGCCTTTAGGCACTGTCCTCTTCTTAAATTGGGTTTCTTATAACCGCATATATTTGTCTTTGTGCCCTAAAGTCACAATTCCAGTTCAATACTTCCCTCAAATCTTTTAACTTTCTAGAAGGGTGAACTAAAAGATTCAAATTCATTATAAGTGCAACATAACACCCAGTGAGAATGCTTATTATTAGGTTAAAGCAATAAAGAGCACATCTTCTACATGAAAGTTCAGACAAATTTCATCTACAGTATTCCACAGATTTTTAAAATAAAAACAAAAAAAGAAGTCTAACATCTGGGCTGGGGAAGGAATTTTCTAGATGACAAAGTAACTCTATAAGTTTCAAAACTACTTTTCCCATAAAAATTATAACTTCCAAGACTATAATGTCTATTTATTTACAATATAACATGATATCATTATTTCAAAAATATTGGAGCACGATTGTCTTTGATTCTTCAGACTATACAATCCTTCAAAAGGAGCAAGCTAACCGGAGTTTCAATTTTCGAACTGAATCCACTAACCACTCAAAGTCATCGGAGTAGCCATATATTCTGTCCCGGTTGAAAAAGGATGAATGGTAAAGAGGTTCAATTAGTGTAAGACCAATGCCACCAGCAACACTGGATCAGAGAACAATTGGTGAATCAGCTTAAGGGAAACATGAGAATATAAAGGAAGCGTATGCATTTCTAAGAGTGCATGGATGTGTGTATTTGTCTAGCTTATGTGACAGTGAAGCACATAAATTCATGCTCCTATTTCTCTTTAGAACCTTGATAAGGATAAACTGAAAAGAATGGTCATGCAAGGACCAACACGACATAGATAGGCATTGACTGCTTAACAAATCTCACCCTATCCATACTCTGTTTTTATGCCAGCGACCACTAAAATAAGAATCAAATTCTGCTTCTGTTTTCCTTAATCCCTGGATAGCATCAAGGTCCATGTTTGCATATCTGTTTATATCAAAGAATTATCAAAGTAAAAAAGCATGGAACTTCAATTCTACAGTCAACTTGATAACTTCAAAATTATCACAAACTCCAAAGAAAGAAAATGAATGGGAAAAGACAAAAGGAAGAAACAGATTCATGCATCAGAATCCAATACTCAATCACACTCTTATTCTAACAAACAAATCAAAATAATAAACAATTGTCCTTCATAGGCAATCAACATCAATAACAAGTCACAGGAACCTATTTCCACTAAAGAGATTAAAAATAGTGTTTCTTCTTGATGTTGCATCTCCAGACAACAAATGTAAAAATCATGTACATTACCATGAAGAATAGCAAAATTAAATACTTAAATAAATGAATCCACAATCTGATTAATTGAGCTTGTTCAAAGGTGCTCCTTGTCACCATTTTCTCAATGGTTTTGATGTCCAAGACTACCATAAATATGCTGTCAAAAGTAATCTCAAGGCACAAAAGTTTCACTGTAAGCTTGATGCATATAATGCATCGAGTCCTTTAATCCATAAAGTTAATATGCATTTATAATAATTACTTTGACATGAACACAGATTTATGGCTGGGTCTGAAGCAATGGGCAAGCATAAAGTTATAGTAATGCATGTGGTTCACCAAACTGGCCCGTATCGAGCAATTTGGGACATGCTGAACTGTATCAGCGGCCAACCAGTGTAATTCGGGCATTTGATTTGGAATGCCGGCAAAAACAAATGAGAGAGAAGAAAAGAGAGCAAGGAGGGGAAGAAATGGAGGCAGGCGGAGACACTAGCGGTAGCCACTGGAGGGCCGCAAAGGCTCTTGGAGGAACATTGAGGTCTCCGGGACTCTGCAATCCTCTATACAAGAGCTTAGAGTAAGAGATAGAGAAAGGGAGAAAAATGAAGGGAGGGAAACATGGCGGGGAGGCCACAGGATTGCGGAAACCCAACCCATGAAGCCATAGGTTCGAAACAAGGGCAACGATCACCCCTATTCATAGCCTTTTTTTAAAAAACCTAACTCAGTGAAGCCGGCAATGGGTTTGCTGCCTTTTCTATGAGTTGGATTTTTTTTAAAAAATGACTATGAATAGGGACGAAAGTCATCCCTGTTTCGAACCCATGGCTCTGCAGAGTGGGTTTCTGCCATCCAGCAACTATGATGGCCTCTGCACTACCTTCCCCTCCCTCTATTTCTCTCCCTCCCCTCTCTCTTTATCTCTCTCTCAAAACACTCTCGTAGAGGACCACGGAACCCCAAAGGCCTTGGCAGCCCTCCAAGAGCCTCCGCGATGCTCCGGTGGCCACCGCCGGCCTCCCTCTCCCTCCCTCCTAGCCTCCATCTCTCTCTCTCTTCTTTCCTAATTCTTTCTCGTTTCCATGTCAGTTTAGGCCTGACATAGTCTGGTACAGGGACATACCGACTAGTACTGCCAACTAGCCGGCACGAGATTCAGTTCCAAGTCAATGAACCTTGGTAATGCATATATATGTAATGGTTATGCATATAGAATGCCAAGACATTATGTACCACCAAAAGTGAATATACCAATGAACATAAATCTTATAAATGATAAGAGATGGTAAACAAATTTCTCCCACCATCCCGCCAATAAATTGTCTTATCAACGTACTTTCAACTATCCATACCAAAAAGAAAAAATGTACTTGCAAAAGTGTTGATATATCCCACCGTGTACCACTCCCTTTTTATTATCAGCATAGCTGCATATAAAATTTTAATTAAGGATATCAACATGCTGCTGGTGACAGACCTTGCACAGTGGCCTTGTCCTTATAGGATTGTGAATGACATTAAACAACAAACCCAAATACAAATTGTGATACATATTTGAATTTTTAAAGAACAAAAAAGCTGCTTTGAATGTATATGTTTCTTGCAACCCAGAAAAAGGACACAATAGCAACACTAAGTAAAAAATATTAGTGTATGAAAGCAAAGCACTTGCATCTACTCACACCAATGTTGGGTTAGTTTTGTAGAATAAGTGCCACATATGAATTTATAAAATACATATGTGGCAATAGATCCTAGTCAAAATTCCCTTTGCCTTACCCAATGTTCCTGTTATATGGGTCCAACTAACTTGATAAACATCACTCTCACCCGGTTTGTTACCATTATCATCCAAGTTTATGCATGTGTTAGAAATTCCAATGGAAGGTCCAACTAACTTGATAACATCACTCTCACCAGGTTTGTTACTATTATAATCCAAGTTTATGCATGTGTTAGAAATTCCAATGGAAGCATTTAGGTTGCCAACTTATGAATATAGTCAGTCAACAATGAACAAGTAAATGAACAATTAATTACATGAGAAAGGATTCATAAGTGTTTGTGCAAGGACTTTTAAATGTAAGTCACAGAAAAAAGCTACATACTTGGGTAAAATAACCTCCACCAAATTGCCTTTCCTTTGCAATGCACAAGACAAACCTGTCACATATGATGCTAAGGATCCAAATAAAACAACTGGCTCCATTTCACTGCATATGTGCACCATATGCAGAGCATTTCTGCAATTGAGAGCCAGAGTAGAAAATGAATTAAAAAACCAAACCAGACCCTAGAAAATGAATTCATGTATAGCATATTATATAGGATTTATTCCTTGTAGTTATACAAGTGCAAATTATAGCATAGCCTAATATTATAATGGCTTTGTATCTGGCAAACTAGCATCACTAATCCCAGCAGTTCTGGAAAGGCAACTTGCTTCAAAGTATGCTTAGGAGTGAAATGGTTGAACATAAATCATTGTAGGCTTTCCATCTGGCAGTGGAGATGATGGCAATCCTTGCATTTAAGTAAAGTAACAGGGGTAATTAGAAGGTCTTGGGCTCTCTAGCATGTCAAAATCATAAACACAATTATATGTCATTCTTATAGCTAAGAAGAGCTAGTGTGATTTATTGCAAGGTCCAGGAAGGACAAAATAAAGAAGCAACCAAGTTAGCTGTCTCCTCCTTGGCATTACTTTTAGCTGTAGGTTGGCATACCGCATTGTTTTCTCTGAAAACTGATGAAGTTCTGACAGCAATTCCATATCTGTTTTCTGCTGGATGTCACGAAAGACATTATGTATATTATCTTTCCTGTCCATAACTTTCTTCCTGAGATCAGATGCTTCCCTTGTACCAATCATGCCCGAAAGAACCATTGAATCTATCCGCAATAGCAATTCAGAAAAAGTTGAGAGTAGCACTGGTTTAGTGACAGTACCTACGGAAGGATAGTATCATGTCAATGTAGTGAATGGTTATAAGATTGAATTATGATTTGATATAAAACAACCACAATTTACATTGTAAAATAAGTTTACACTTTCCACATCACCTTCCCCTACATTCATCTGCTTGCCTGCTTCCAACTGTTCTATCCTCTCCAACAGCAACTCCTTTTCTCTTTGTAATTTCTTCAGCTTCTCCACAGCCACAAGGCGTTGTTTGTTCAGGTATAAAATATCTAACAATTCATAGAAAGGTAATACAATATTTTAGAAGCATTGACATCATGCATTGAAATGTACTGATTCAGAAGTAACTAAATATGACAGGCACTATTGGACTAAATGTTAGCATGCTATTCAGAAGCATACAATCACAGAATCACACGAGCATGAACATATTGAAACCAAATAGTAACTGTTGAATTCTACAAAATATAAACTTTCTAAAACCAAGTACAATGGTTAAATTACAGAACAAAGGGAATACAAATGTACACATTATACTTAGCACATCTATCAATATGACAAAATATAAACTAGGCACCTTATAATTAACACATTTATCAATCTGTGAAAAAAAATAATAAATAAACTGGGCACAGTTTAACCACTAAAACTGAAAGTCAACACCTTAAAAAGTAGTTGCAATTTGCTGGTGGTGAATAATGCTTAGGCAGAAGGTGGATGCTAAAGTGAATGCTTAAGCAGATTGTATTATAAAAAGCAAAAGAAATTAACATTTATAAACATTTTACAGGAAATTCAAATAAATCATAGTAAATAGAAGGAAACAAAATGCAATTTGAAGAAATAATACTACATTCAATTGAATATGCAATACCATATATACATTTTTTTACCTTAAAAAATAAATCATAAAAATAAATCATCTTTAAAAAAGGTTAATAGTTTAAGTTAATGCAACAATCAACTCTACGGCATACCACATGTTAAGAAACTTGGTGCTCATATGTAAGCAAACTGTTTAGGCACAATGATGATTGAGGGTGCTAGAATCCTCCCATCCAGCAGGAATTTATAATCTGCCCACCAAAAATGCCTAATATTCCAACCCACACTGCCTAATACATACCCCACCACAAAAGATAGCCCAAGTCTGGCTAGTGTATACTTAGGCAGGCTGCTTCAGCATCCATTAGGTGCAATGTGATACAGTTCATTTAGGTGGTTGGAACCTAAGAATTTTGAACAGCCCAACCTATGCAGCTGCCTACGCAACCAAGATGGTTTGCATACAAAACAGTAATGGAAAAAAGTATATTTCTTGAAAGTATTCACTCTGGATGCTTATCTCAGAATTTCATTGTTGAGAGCTAAGGAAAACCTTGGCTAGAAGTTAAAGGAGATTAAATGCAATCATGTTTATATAAATTTGGTTAAAAAATTAATTAAAATGCATGATTTCTTGAAAAAAAAATAACTTCACCAAGGCCTCACTTTGCTGGGCATCATTGAAGAGTTTCCAGATGTCAGTATTACTCATTTCTAATCTTCTCTCACATGGTGAAAATGATTCCTGAGACAATTTAAAGAAAAACTACGATGTTTAAGAGGGAGAGGGGCAGGAGAAAATTAACAAAATCTTTTGGAATGTTATTGCATACCTCAAGGATGTCCATGTTATGTCCTTCGAGACTAATGCATCACACAAGCAGCTATGTTAGAGGTTCATCAGTAAAAAATGCATTTGATGCATGATTGTATACTCACTTAATTTGCCGATGCCCAGCAAACAGGTTGGTGACATCATCATTCTTCCTATGGAAATTGTTAAGCTAGTCAACAAGTCAAAAAAACCAGAAAGAGTGTATATCCATCTGTATGACATCGCATGTTATCTCTAAGCATATCTTCAACTGAAGAAACCATACAAACACAAAAAGAGATATAGATGCATCCACATATACCTATTAGTAAGCATTAATAACAACATACAAGTATGTATAAAACTTAATAATCAGTTAAGCACTCTTTTGTTCTATGATCATTGCAAGGAAAGACAACAGATTAGTTATTTACTTGCAAGCAAATTGGAACAATCATATTTATTGCAACAGAATAGTTGCGGGAATAAATAGGTCTCTTTTGTGATGCAGTAACATGGAAAAGGTCAACAGAGAACATAAGTTCAACAAAGAAACAACTTCAAGAGCCCAAGAGGGCAGATATCAGTAAGAATCAGAATGGCTTAGAATGGGAATAAGAATGGCCCTATGTCCCAACGTGTTTGGTTCATGACCAGAATCGGAATGGGCTTTGAATACTAGGGAAAGGTATGGATTGGATTTAGGGGGGTTGGGGCAATTCCCATTCCCCTCCAGAATCAGAATGGGAATGGGACTACCCCAAACCAAATAAATGGAATGGGAGTCACTCATTCCCATTCCTATTATAGAGCCTAACTCCCCCCAACCAAACATGCCCTAATTTGATTTACATGCCCAATTCATATTGTGATTTTTTATTTTTTTGTTTTTTTTTTAAAAATAGTGAAACAAGGAATAAGCTCAGAGCATAAACAATCACTTTATGAAGATGGGGGACTACTCCTGTGATCACATTTGGGGTTAATTAACCTTGTTAGAGGAATTTATATTTGCACTACTTTACTATGGTTAGTTCTAATATAACAACAAATTTAAGCCTTAAAATCTTAACCGAAATATCTCTCATCCCTTAGAACATTAAAAAAAATGAAAATTACAAATCATCATTCTCAAGGGTGCATGATTAACACAAGTAACACATTCTTCAGATTTTATTTTTTCTCTGCTGTCTATTTGCATGGCTCAGCCTTCCCATCTAAGGCTCCATTATATTTTCTCCCATTTTTTTGCATGTATTTCCTAGAACACACCAAAATATTACCTATGCAAATTTATTCTGATGAGAGAAGGATTCCTGATTAGAAGATTGTTTGATTACATAATTATTGTGGTAGAACCGTCATTTAGTGATTTGTAAACAAGCATTATAATCGATTGGCTTTTTTACTCGAGTCAAGTGCAAACTAACTAAGTTAAATAATTTATAAGATATTATGAGACAAAACTAAAATATATTTCAGTAGATCCTAAATTTTGCTTCAATGCCCTGCAAGCTGTTTTTGTTTGACTAGTACATCAAAATCATAGGGCTTGAGCAATCAGATCTCAATAGCTCTCATGTGAAAAGACCTCGTAAATTAAAACCATGTCAGCATTACAATGAATTATTCAACTAAGAACATCCATTCTTTAGGGTTCTTCAACTCAAACTTTGGAACTAACCTCCTTTCTGGCCCTTTAAATCCTTTAATTGACCAACTCCATAAATTTAAGATTGTTCCCACTTTATTCTAACAGAAGTGATAGAAGAGTTTCAAGATCCTTGAGGGTCATCTCAATCACTGATTCTAAATCCATATGATCCTAGTGAAAAGCTTTGAATTTTTTTTTTAAAAAAAAAAAAACAAACAAAAACAAATTGAAGCACTCTACAAAGACACTGAGATCACCTATAATTATTTCTAAGGTGATAAACCTCATTGCCTTCAAATTTTGCATATGTTTTGACCAAAATCCTCAAAATACTGAAAATCCTGACAAGAATCTAACAACTAAAAGTTCAGCCTTACATCACCAGACGAACTTCAAATCAGCAAAAAGAATCAAGAATCCCCAAGTATTGCCAATAAAAACTTATCCGAATTTCAGGAATTTGAGATTATCTAGATCAAAAGTTGTAAAATGAGCAACGTGAATGTAATCTGGATCTTCAAGAAAAACTCAAATTTGGACGCTTTAAAGCCTGCCCAACAAACCTCATAAAAACAAACGCTTGCTTCTATCATTATAACCAAGAAATCAAAATCTTTCGACGCCTGGATGAAATCAGCAACCTACAATGCCTAACTATTTATAGTAAAGAAAATGAAAGAAATCGAAAGCCATTAAGAAACAAACAGAGCCATTGAAGTAAATACCGTGACTGCTTACCTCACGCAGAAGCAGACGCGAGCTCTGAGACGCCTCCGGCCAGCAGCCGGGAGTGAAGGAAACGGAAAGGAAAGGACATGGCGGTGGCAGCGTTCCCCAAGGCCTCCATCGATCAGAAACGAATGCTGTCGGCAGAGGGCCGGGGCCTGAAGTTCTTGAGCTATAGGAAGAGAGATGGCTTAGGGTTTCGTTGGAGAGAGATGAGGGCAGACGAGAGATATGGGGTGCGGGGAGGGGTTCCTGGAGAGCTTTCGGTTGGAGGAAGACAGGAGGGAGGGAAAAGAACATCTCTGCTCTAGTATATTCTCGAAGAAAACAGGGTCCATTTATTCTGTTCTTCAGAAAGCTCCTGATAGAGTTTTTCTATGGAGATCACGAGCTTTGTCATCTTGATTAACGGCAACCTGTAAGAGTTTTTCTATTTAACCAGCGGACTTCGACAGAGGTACCCTCATTTTTTTATTTTTTTATTCTATATATCGATACCCTTTCTCGTGATCCATGCACGACCATTCAATCAATAGAGCTATAATCCTGCTAACCTGTCCACGAAACTATGCCCCTCTTATATCTTTTTATTATAGATAATTACATATCATTGATCAGGCCCAGGTCCAGAGAACTATGCGCTTTACTTTTATTATCCAGATCTATTACCAGGCATATGGTCAACAGGTGAATCCATAGAAGTCCATTATCATTTTTAATCCTGAGATGAAGATCCAAGTAAAACAAATTATTCGAGGTAGGTTATATATTCCAAGCAGGATAAGATCCTGACCTACAGGAGTTTTGATTATTGGGTTGTTGACTTCGAAAAGCTAATTGCAAGCCGACTCCTTTTTTATGATGGACAGGACTATCCTAGTGAGATCGATTCTGAGCTTCATTCCGATCTACCTCCTGGCAAACATAGCTATATCGATCTTTTAAGCAACAATTTTGAGACTTCCTTTAAAGATCTATGAGTGGCAAACAGGGGGATTCATTTGCTTCCTTAGAAGGTGGTTTGCCAGCTTATGCAGAATGGAGGCTTGGGAATCCGTCCCTTATTGGTGATGAGGGAGGCCATGATTGCCGAGCATGCTACTCATTTTCTTATCCAGCCTGATTGCTTGTAGTGTAGAGTGACGTGGGTTTGATATGGGACTTGGAGTCAGGGATCCTAGATTCAAAGTGCTCAAGGTTGCTCTTTCATCTGCAAGGAGATTTGTTGCAGCTAAGATCAGATGTTTGGTAGGGAATGGGACTTCGATTGATGTCTATCAAGATGCTTGGATTTCTAGCTTGCCCCTTTCTCGCTGTCTAACCTATGTTAGTATAGAGGCGGCAATAATCTATGGGTCTATAATTTGATTACGGATGATGGTAGGAGCTAGAAAACTCCCGATGTCACTTGCCTCTTCGGTGGTTAGCTTATTGATAGGATTCTGGCCACTCCGATCCTTGTCCGCCAATGCCAAGATTTGAGGGTGCATAGTCGATTGTGCTATCTCAGGATTCCTTTAAGGGACTCTGGTGAGTCGAGCAGGATTGTGCTAGAGAGGAGGATTCAGGCTATTTAGATTTGGAAAGTAGAAGCACATTCTAGAATCAAGATGTTTCTCTGGAAAGTTGTTTAAGATCAGCTTCCTACTCGTGTGCTACTTAGGAGAAGGGGTTTGGACATTCTGGTAGCCTGCCAAGCTTGTGAGCTTGAGGATGATACTACAGAGCATGCTCTCCTTCGATTTCTCAGAGAGTGGTTGATTTAGAGAATGGCAAGTGGCTTGCCCTGGAGGACTAGCATGGGCTCGTGGTTTATTCTATTTATGGCTGCAATCCATAGGAGCTCTACTGATGGTCAGATCAGTTCCTAAGGGGCTAGACTGGCATATAATAGCTTATTAGATTCGACTCTCCATTAATAGTTTAGCCTTCGATGCTGAGATTGTGCCTGCTCATTAGATTCTTGATAAAGCTATCACTTTAGCCACCGAGTATCACCGTTTCGATACTGACAGTTCATCTATTGACACCCCGGTACTCTGGGACTCCCATGATATGCTTGCTGTGAGCCGAAGGGTTCTTTTTATCTTTTGAAGCTCCCATTACCTGGGTTTATAAAGATCAATTTCGATGGCAGTGCGAGAGATGGTAAAGATAGTGCGAGCTTTATTATTCACTGTCTGAATATCAAGCTTTAGCTGCGGGAGGCTCTCATCTATTCGAGCCATCTATCCTAAAAGCGGAGCTTCGTACTGCTTGGATAGGTATTATTTGTGCATGGTAGGACCTACGGGCCAAGAGGATTATGCTTGAGGGTGATTCCGCCACCGTGATTAGTGGATGTAGGTCAGAACGAAGATTTGGATGCCTACCAGATCCTTCATGATATCTGGAGCTTTCTTAGCCTTCCTATCATAATGACTGTTTGACATATACTTCGGGAGGCTAATGGTGTAGTTGATTGGATTATTTTCTTTATCGCCGACTCTAATGATAATTGGAGCTAGAGTGATGGTAATGTCTATTATCTTGCTTTGCATGATATTTTATACGGTCATTTGAGTCATACTCATACGAGATTAATATAAATAATTATTTATATATAAAAAAAAGGAAAAAAAAAAAGAGAAAGAAAGAAAAAGAAGCTTCGCGCACCGTCGGAAGCTTTCAACATCCATGCTCAGGGGGTAGTAGCATCACGAGCCACGGAAGCCTTTGGACAAACCTGCAAACAGGGGTCGCACGTCCGAGCCAGGAGTTGACCGTATCCCCTACGAGTCCCCCACATTGTTCTGTATTTCTCTATTCTCGTGTGCCCAAGGACCCAGTGACTTATGTCAGGACAGCAGGGTGCTATGCCATCGTGGCCCTGCCTTCCCTTCTTATCCCCAAAAAAAAAAAAAAAAGCGAACGGATCACATGAATTCTCGTTGGCTTTCCGTGCATGGAATGCGATGGATATGATGTCGTGCATGCATCTCAAAGTCAACTATGTATTGCACACCAGGCATTGGCTGCGCCACGCCCTGAATGTTGATGGAGAGACTAAAATCCAGCTTCATGGAGAAGATTTTGAATTTTTCATTATACAAGCTTTACTGACAAAATTGTGCATTCAAAACACGAGCATCATTTTTATTCCTTAACGAAAAGGATCATAAGTATCGTTTCCATAAACTTGCCATCTTTGCCGGTGATAAGAAAAAAAACTTAAAATATTTGAGGTTTTGATACCTCTTGCAGAGTTTTTTTTTCCTGGTAAACCGAGGAGCAAAGCTTTTCATTGAAGTATGAACATATTATAGTACTATACCTATGAGCCAACAAGATACTGACTTGCATACTATCTACCCAAAGAATAATAGAGAGCTAATAACCTGCCAACAACCTGGCAATAGAGTTGCACGCTTTTAACAACTTGGCAGAGTTTATGTTTAAGCTATGGCTGCAATGTTGTATCAAAAAAGAAAAAAAGGACCAATGACTGCAATACATGATAGACCAAGACACTTCAATTTAATGGCATGAATGTAATACATTATAAAATATCCGATGAGTTGCATGAAGATAAGTAAATCAAAATAGAAAACTTGTTACCACTCTTTAGGAGATATAGAGCACATCTTAAATTTTTTCAATCAAAATATTAATATATCGGTTGTTATGATAATCTAAAATTGATAACTAATTTCATGAATGATTATAATATCATTTAGTAATAAATATTTTAATAAATATTTTCACATTATATATTGCTTAATATTGGATTTATTTAGTCAACCCAAAAAATAAGGAGTAAGATTTCGATACATGATACCAAGAAGTGCTTGATATTGATAAAAAATTGAGATCTTGGCTAACTTAATTTTTTTTAATCATTTTTAATAATTCACATCTATTTTTTAAGCCTAGATCAATTGGTGGAAAGTCATTAAATTAGATATTTCAATATTTTTTTAAGGCTATAACAAATATTATATTATATTTATATATATTAGGGTATTTTGCAAATATGATTATATGAATTTTATATTTACAAGATATATTATCTTTTATTTTATTTTAAAGATTTTCAAGATCATTTATTTTTCAATTTTTTATGATCAACTTATTTATATCTAATATAATAAAATGCATAGGTTTGGGAAAAATTATACGGATATTATATGGTGTACATGTAAGGCTGCAAATGGGTCGGGTTGACCTGTGACCCGACCCGACCCATTTAGACCCGATTCAATCCATTTTTATGGACCCGTGGATCCAAGTTGGGTTCTAAAATTAGACCCGTTCCATTTTCCGGGTCGGGTCTGGATTTACTAAATTTGGACCCGACCCGACCCGACCCGATTCGAACATACTAATACTATTAGAATTATATCTATTTGGACCTTTAAATTATAATTTAAAACTTGTATGGAACTAGTTATAATTATTTTTATATATTAATTTATTTTAAAAAAAATATTATTTGTTATCTATTTTATAGTTAATAATAGTTAGTTATGTAATAATTAAAATATAATTGTCTATATTTTATTCGGATCATATTTAGATACAAACTTTGTAGGTTAGAACCAGATTATTTATGGATCCAATCCAATCCGAATAACCCGTTGGGTTGAAAATTCTAATAATGGACCCAACCCGATCCGACCCGATTTTCTAGTGGATTGGGTCTAGATCTACTATCAGGACCCGATCAAAGAACCGGGTCGGATTGGGGTCACTCATGACCCGATCCGACCCGACCCATTCGTACCCCTATGTACATGTTAAACTAACTAGTGTAATATATTTGACTTAATGATATAA
Organism: Areca catechu; assembly: GCA_021397845.1. Taxonomy (NCBI): domain Eukaryota; kingdom Viridiplantae; phylum Streptophyta; class Magnoliopsida; order Arecales; family Arecaceae; genus Areca; species Areca catechu. Next base: position 186,848,574 of record CM038052.1, on the reverse strand, counting down.
TTTTATTTTTAGGTTTTAGTTATCTTCGGTCCTTGTGATATATTTTTTATTTTTATTTTTATTTTCTTTCTCCTAACATGGATGTCTAAAATCTTAAAAGTAAGGGGAAAAAACTCAAGATTCCTTAATTTAGGGGTTAAACTAAAAGGATCCATTCCTACGATCTTGATCATTCATGTACAACTATCATGATTGTATTGGAAATACAGGGCACATAAAAAGAATTATTCTATCATACAAAACCTATGTAATTACTATCATTAATAGATACTAAAACTAGATCTACATCTAGTTTACCTTCCAATCGTAGAGAGAATGATGTGAAATAAAAATCTTTTAATCCATATATTTTCATGGCTCATTAAATATTTTTTATCTTGATTTATGAATAATTTACCGTAATAAAATTAATTCACGAATCGAAATGCACCACCCACGGTCAGATTGCGACGACATCCAGGTCAGCCTGCAGTGCGGTGCAAAAGAAGAAGAACCAACCTGACCCTCTCCATGCATGGGAATATACAGTCGAGTTCTCGACATCTTCTTTAAAGAAAATTATGAAAAAGGATGTTGATGTTGCTGCTCTCTCATACCTTACACATGGTTTAGGGACTAGACGAGAAATTTATGCATGTACGGCTTCAAGGCTCGTTATTTATCGAAATTTTCTGGACTGGAAAGATGGAAGAAGAGCTCGTTACTTAGATAGATAAAAGAGATGGTGATCAGAGAGAGAAGGGGACCAGTGGGTCCAGAGATGTTGATGTTTTTAGGGAGAAGAAGATAGTCTCTCTCTTCCCTCTCTCTATTCTCTTGCTCTCTCTCATCTCTGTCTCATCTTCACTCTTTTTCTCTCCACTCCTCTATCTACTCGTTTTAGTGTACCAGTGGCTAGCTAGCTATTACCTTTTGGGACTGGACATGAGACATACATATACCTTTATTCTTTTAGTTTTGTATTTAAACTAAGAACCAGAGCAGACATCATATTTTCTACCCAACCCCTCTTGCTACAATGAGTGACTGGTGTCTTCTCTGAGTGAAAATCTTGTCGACTTGTTGGAGCAAACCAATAATGTTTGGTTCAAACCTTTCAGGGAGTTCCTCCACCTGATGGCGGTCTCATATTCCATCGCGCGCCCGGAGGAGCAGCATCGCTGCCATTACCTTTTAGGACCGGCCACGAGACAGACATGCACTTTTGCTCTTTTGTTTCTTATTTAAACTAATCATCACCCGATGCATGCTGTTTAATGGGAACTTGAGAAACAATTCAAGTAGGATCATATGGTAATCAATTTAATTAAGATCATATGGTATTTTCAAGCTTTCAGGTATGTTTAACAACTTCTATAATCTTGGTTATAGGCTGCAGTAAAAGCATGCATGTCTTGTCGTTCATCACATTCTGCAATTACTTCGCCTTGCATTTTTGAAGTTGCTTCTTCTAATGGAAGGGTGGCTTCCATATATTGGGGCATTTCTCTATGAGAAGCATACATTTAACTTGGCCAGTATCGAACAGCATGATGCTTTCTATTGTTGCATGGTGTTACCTGCAGTCCCTGGTAAATGTCAAATTAAAGAAGCATATACATATGCTGGCCGTTTAAACATTCGGTAGAGAGCGCTTTGAAGATTTCATGCTTGTGTCCTTCGAGAAGGGAGGATGGCAAAGGTGAATTTAATTATAGGCTTTAGTTATGGTTAATTTCTCTGAAAGAACTTAATAGAGCAGAATTATGTACTGATAGAGGTTTTTGAAAGTTCTTGATACTGAATCTGAAAGAACTACATGGGACGCAGCTTAATTGTTATGCTCCCTTTTTACTTCGTTTGATGTGAGAGATACTTGCCTAAGCTTAGATTGAAGATGGAAGAGAAAAAGGACCAAGGCATTTCAGGGGTTTTGGAATGTTGAAGGAGATGCTGCGAAGAGCAGAGCATTAGGGAGGAATTCCAAATCGCAGACTGCATGCGTGCCCCCGAAGAATGGGTTGCCGATTGAAAGGAGATGATTTTTTTTTTTTCAAATTTTATATGGTGGATTTATTACCAATCTACCAACTTAATGTTCATGGCAACTGATGCAATTTGTTCATCCACCTAAAGAGTCAAATACTATTATACTAACATTTTCTTATCAAAGTTAGGATTTGATCCATAGTTAATTTCATGTGCATTTGTTTACAGAAGCATCTAAAAATCTGATATACACGTGTCATGGAACGTTACCAACTAACTAGAACCGGACAAAAGCATGCAGGACGAGGATTCAACGTGGAGAAGGTGGAGGCCCTTCGGCAGTTTGAATTTTATGCACTAGCGTTTCCTTTTTATTTTTATTTTTTAGTTTTTTTATTTTTTTTGCATCTTACCTTTAGTAGATTTTAGCTTTGCTGGTAGATTTTTTTTTTTTTTTAAGAAAAGGGATCTTTCTTGTTCCCATTTTCAATGCGTCGTCTCTCTCCGCTTCCCTGCAGCCTGTCCTCATTCCTCCCTCTCTCAGCTCTGAATCCAATTCATTCTGCACCCCCTCTTGGTCTCCTTCGGCATCTTGCCCCAAGATTCAATCCTCGGCATTGGTTTCCCCTGCCGACATAAGAACATAGCCCTTATTTTCTCGATTCAGTTCAAGATCATTATCTTATGAACAATACCTGAACATTGATGAAGGTATTCAAAAAGGAAGAGGGGAAAAGCTGTGGCACCAATAAGCTTAGAAGCCATTTTTCATATACTGAAAGTAACCAGCATACAAAACGAGGCCCTCCAAGCTGCAACGGAGAACGAGTAATGCCGCGGGCTGGAGAACAATAATCTGAAAGAGATTATGATGCAAACCTACGTCACCTCTAAACATCTCTTCAGAGACCATTGCTTGGCAAGATACATTCTTCTTTGTTTATTAGATGCCTTGCTGCTGCTCAAGAATTCCATAAGGATGCTGCTCTGGTGAATGGCATGCAATGTGATTATATTAAAAAGTAGTCCTATTTTTCCCTACCTTATGATGCCCTGAAGATTAGTAGCCAACATTGTAGCTGATGGATGGAATTGGGAGCTAACACCACCAGGTTGCTGGTTCAAATTTAAAGTAGGCCTCCAGGTTGCTGGTTCAAATTTAAAGTAGGCATCGTTTAAATCACAAAGCAGTTAGCCATTTGATGTTTTAAGAGCCTTTGGAAAAAAATTGCTGCTGTCAAGAGCAAATGCGTAGTCGCCTTCACTTGCACCTGGTATTGGTGCAACTGATTTTGAAAGAATAAAAAACCATGAGTTCTAAATTTAAAGTGTAGCTCGTGCACACAAGTAGCCATGTATCATCATCAAACTACATATCATGGATTTGATATCATTGTACTAGACATAGAAACAATTGCACCACACATTAGAGATGCAACATTTGATCATACAGGTTCATCTCTCCGCAACTTCCCATGAAGAGCGGCTTCTTTACTTTCACCTAAGAATTTCAAAAAAGAATTACTTAAAATTGTAAATATATCACCTGGTTCCCAGCGCAAAAAGATTATAGATGGAGATGATAACAGGAGACAATCCAGCACCATCCATGCCAATCAGCCAAGGCCACAGGCTGATGACTGCAGATTGGCTCAAACTTTTCACATGAAGTTAAAACAGTGTGTTTTGAGATTCTTTAGTCGGTTAGAGATTGTGGCACCAAATCAAAATGGGTCTCCAAAAGAGAATGCACTTCAATTAGAGATGACACCCTGAAATCAGGTTTTTGGTCATCAGCGAGAGATTCAGGAGAGCAATATCTCCCTGTTTCATCAAGCAAACATGTAAAAGCTCCAGATCTCTTCCCACAAACCACCTGAAACGGGTCATAATCAGCATAGCTGTTAACTGAGCAACATACACGTTACATGCGGGTGTTTTCCACATGCACATTTTAAGGAAGCTAATGATGTATAACCCATAATATTGAAGACGGTATGATGGTGGAAAATTACATGTTAGAAGGTAAGCATTCTGAATGCAGTATGAATCCTATGTCTTCATTAGTTTTCAACAACACATGACTAGTCACATGAGTACTAGACAAGTATAAACAGAGTAACCACATGCTAGTTTAGTTTTCACACTGACACTACTACCTCTTCAAAACATTGCTTAAAAAGATCAAGCCAAAACCATGCTTAAGAATATTGTGCCAGATGCAGTTCGGATAGAAACTGTTTACTCTATTGCCGCAATATATCTATCTAAATGATGCAAAGCAGTCATACACAGAGATGATGATACCACAATTGATGAAATGGCAACAACAATATCATTGCCAATTGTTTCATTATAATAGTAATACACAATCATCGTTGCCACTGATGAAATGGCAACAACAATATCATTGCCAATTGTTTCATTATAATAGTAATACACAATCATCGTTGCCACTGCCAAAAATTTGTGGGTTGTCGGAAATTGGTGGATGTCTCCATACAGCATGGAAAGCCTATGTGGTCCGTGATTGAGGAGTTTGGAACTAGATCACCAAGCATAGACAGTTTTCAATTGCCAAACTTGAATTCAGAAGTCAAACTTAATATTGATTTAAATCCTAAAGATATAGCGTGTAATAAATAGGGATAATTGTTTCTTGTTGACAAAGATGTAAACAGCAGCTGAACCACCTAAGTATATATATATATATATATATAATATACTTATATATATATGTGTATATGTATATATATACATATATAGATAGATGGATATACATACATACATGAATTTAAATACAACCCTGAAACATGACAGTACGATCAGTTTCGTACCACTCTGACATGAAAATGGCATCAAGACAAGTGCCAAGTCACCAAAATGGGTGAAATAGGGAATGTAAAGCCGACTTGACCGGTACTGACCAATATCAAGCCAGTATGGCCAGTATGAAGCCATCCTGATTTGGAGAGATTTCTTTTATTTTTTAAAGATGAGAACAGGATGAACCAGCCATTCCTATCGATGCCAGGTTTAGCCTGTCCCAACTCAGACAGTAATTTTTCTAGAAGAAAAGGTCGAGAGGCAATGCTAGTTGACCAGAGCGAAGTAGGAAAGACACATCGATCAGGTTTTAAACTTTGTAGGAAATAATACTAGAAACAGAATTGTTCTACTTAATAATGAAAGTAAGCACGTAAAGATTATCAACCACAAAATTATGAAATCTGGTGAAAACTAATACCAGCTGAAATGAAAAATCCATAGGGCTTTGGCCAAAACACTCTAAATTCCATGCTCAATCATGGGATGAAAATAAAAAATAAATATTGAGGTGTCAAAGTTCCCAACTGTGACTCTTTAGACTTTGCATCCATCTATCTAAATACATATAAGTTTTGACTATGAGTGTTAAGGACATAGAAACAAATTTATTCCTTTTGCTAGAGATAATTAACTCCAATAGTTGATTGTGTTATATGACAACAAATGCTAATCAGATCAATACAGCAGACAATCCGATGAACTTTAATTCATTCCATATCCATGTTGCACATCAAAAAAAACAAAACAAGATTGACTAAATATCCATATTACATATCAAAATTCCAAATATTGATAAAATAAAAAGAAAAAATTCTCAAAGTTGTGTATCATTATGCACCACCATCCAAAATTTGGAATAATATGAGTCAGTACTGTACCATTACCCGAAAAAACTGATACCACCTTCGATATTGGTATTTCAATCCTTGCCTGTATACATGTATATATTTGCATCATCTCCTCGTTTCCACATAAAAGGCTATGCACACTGAGTTATACAAGCAACTTTTGAATGGATGCAATAAATGTGATCTTTAGTTTGATGCCTTCATGATACTTGTCCACTTGATTGTTTGAAGGAATGAACACCTCAAGTTGAAAATGGCAACCGTCTCCATTGATAAAGTTGTAAAGCCAACTTAGTGTCGAAATAAAAAGCCTTATCCAAGTGGATGTCATAACACAGGTCACTATAAATGCATGTTGTCATTACTTCAGGCTACCTCAATGAAAGGTATTACAAGATGGTATTTGAATGATGTCTTGCTATCTTTCTCCTCCTCTTTCTCCTTCCTCCCCCTTTTCTCTCTTCTCTGATTTTCGCCTTTGGCAACCAGCTGATCCAGCCAACACTAGCCAAATATGGATGCTGCCAATCATGTGTACTTGAGTTCCACTCCCCTTCTCTCTCTGCTTGATTTGGCCTCCTTGCTTCCGCTCCCTCCCTCTCTCTTTCTCATGGCTTGAATGCCGCCAACTTGGCCTATTCCATCCTCCTTGCTTCCCCTTCTCTCTCTCTGAATTGCTCTCAATCCAACTTCCTTGCTTTGCCTCTCTGTTTCCTATTCCATCCCTCTCTCTCTTGGCTAGAAGTGTCTCAATCCGGCCTGATCTGGCCTCTCTGTTTCCTCTCTCGCTCCATCAGACTAGATGTGCTCCATATCTAGCATGATGCATGCTGTCTTCACATTAAGTGCTCAATTGATGTCAATGGTCTGAATGGGCTCTCTCTCCTGGCACTCTTCGACAAGATATTCACAGTAAGCTTCCCAACGTGTTGATTTCTGGCAGGTCTTCTAGCATCGAGACAATCTAAAACTTGGAAATACATGTTGTTTATTGATTGTATAAAGGTGTTATTTGAATTTTAAATTTTGTGGACTTCAGTTGGATGTAGTTTTGGAGATTTGTGATGTTTGGATTGCAGTTACCACTACTACCTGGACCTGTACTAGTCAAGCCTTCCTGGTTGTTTGGTTGGTGCCTCCTTAGTCCTGTACTCTTTTTTTCCCTTTCCTCCTTGTACTTTTTTCCATTATTTTAACAAATTTTAGATTGTGTTTTCCACTACTTTTCCTCGGGAAAAATAAAATAAAATTGTATTCAATCAGGTCTAAAACCTTTTTGAAAACATAGCGATATAGGTTAGTTGTATATCTGCAATTTTTCTTGAAATGCCAGTACAGCAAACTGTTCATTTCAAGCCAAAGTCAAGAATTGGTAATGTTATCAATATTCAACCATATAAATAGCTAGCACTTAGAAAACAACTGCAAAATAAAAGGATTATTGAATAATTAAAAAGAAGACTAAAATGACCAATATGCACTGGTTTTTTCTAAAAGTTAAAATCTATATGACATAAATGCCAAAAAATATACGCTACAGAATACCCACTTACATCATCTCGAGCGCTGTCACCTATCATCATGACCTCACTTGGAGGAATTCCCCAAGTTGAACAAATATGCAGCAATGGAGCTGGATCTGGCTTATAAGGGCGAAATTCCCTGCTCAAAGCAGGGATGAACTTCATCTACATTCATGGAACAAGAATATTTTAAGAGAAAAAGGTCATTAGAATTAATACAAAGAAAGAATATTTTCAGTTGGTTCTCCACCTATCTACCCTCAATTGGTGCAACAAATATGCTTCCTCTTAGCTGTTTATTTCTATCTCCTATGTAAGCATATGGTAAAGGCACCTACTTAAGGAGAACAACAATAACTCATCCAACTACATACCCCAAATCGTTGATGAAATAAATCAACTGCAGCCTTGATATTGCGAGTAATTAGACCCCTCCTGCAAAACCTCAAGTTAGATGAAATAATTGCAGCAGCAAATGTAGATATTATGCCAAAGGATATTCAAAATAAGGAAAATGTCAAGTCAAGTCATGTAGAAATTTAACAAAATAAATATAACAAAACACATGAAACAATGTAAATTTTGAAGTTGTAGAGGACTTATGCATAGATTAACGAGATAGAGATAATGTATTAAGGTAAACTTGAAAAAAGCATATTGGCTGTATTTGGAAATTGAAAATAAAGCATAGAAACTAACCTGATTATAGATAGTGTAGTATCAATACATTCAATTAAGTAGGAAATAGTTTGGTAGTTGAAGATATAGGTTATAATCCAAAGCAGATAAAATCAAACCACAAACAACCAAAAAGTGAGAGGTCACAAAGCATTGCATGTCAGAACTGCTATGCACCTGCTCTTTTTGTGAGTAAACATGAAACTATTTGACATAGCATAGTCAAGAAACATGATGATGCTCCTCCAAAACGAGGTATGAAGTGAAACTAATATGTATACACTTCTTGGGAAAGAATGAGTTGATTATTGCTTGCAACTAAAGTATACCAGATTGTATGTCAGCAACAAAAAGAAAAGAAAAGAAACGAAGCATGATAAAAATTGATACTTCACCTTATTTTCTTGGAATCAAGATATTCACAAAGTTCAGTGGCACCTGCACAGTAGGTTCAACTCTATCAGAGAAGGAAGTTGCAGCCGAACAATCAAAGCAGGTCGGGTCAGTAGCCACTGATCATATAAACAAAGAATCCAAGGGAACATAATCTTGATAATGTCTAAAGAACTAGAAAGCAAAACTCTGCCAATTTTTTCCCTCTTAAATTCATGCAAATGATAAAAAAAAAAATAGTTAGTAGCTGAGCGTTGTCTTAGGTCATCGTTAGTTATCATGATCAAGTTGTATTCAAGTTTCATTAAGTCAAGCAAATTTGTCATTCATATTGTGAGAAATCTTTCCTATAAATTTGGATATCTCATTTTGTACAAAGTTGTGTTTTCTTAGAAGGTACACTCACATCAGTTACACTATTGATTCAGAGATGCGAAAGAAAGCATCTGAAAAAAAGAAAAGAAAAAGAAATTAAAGGGAAAAAAGGGATCGCATTGTAGATATATATATCCAATCTTTTTCCACATCCTCGTCCTAATAGTCTCATTTTCCTTCGACCTACTCCAAGATCAACACAATGCTAATCGACAGCCACATCAAGAATGGGAATCAATCACCAATACTTCTATGCTATCAAAGAAAACCACAAGAAACCACTCATCAAGAGGAAACGATCAACCCATTTTACGAGGAGAAAATGATTTAAGGATAGAGACGGGAAGGGGGAGGGACCAACCGACCGGGCATAATCTGGAGGCGATCGAGGCCCTGGCGCTCGAAATGGGCGATGATCTCGTAGGCTTTCTGCTGCTCCGGCGGGGCCCACGTCTCGATGTGGTGGAGGATGTCGACGCTGCCGGAGGGGCTGGCGGCGCGGGCGGCGGCCAAGCCCTCGTCCCCGAGCACCGCCCTGTACATGGCCGCGAAGTCAATCACTGGTACCGTCAGCGTCCCGTCCATGTCGAACACCACGCCCCTCAGCGTCGCCCTACCCCCGCCGCCGCCTCCGCCGTCGCCGGAGAAATTCACCGCCGCCACCGACATCGCCGCCCGACGATGATAACGTGAAGAGGAGGAAAGGTAGAGGAAGAGAGAGGAGGAGGCAGATAAAGAGCGTCCGAGGTGGGTGAGGAGCATGGCGGATAGGAATGGGGCATTGTCGCCTTCTGTGCCTCTGAAATCATCGGTGGGGGTGAAACTGGGGCCCACAACCAAGACGCCGTTGCAGTGGAATCCTAAGTTTGTTCGTCAGCATCCGACCCGACCGACACCCACGTTACTTCCCATATCCAACAAATTTTTCAGAACAAATATAAATATAATTTAATCCCCGTTATATAAATTATACGGATCATCGTACGATAAAATTATTAATAATATAAAATAAATAAAAATAAAAATAATTTGAATTAAATATATTTTTTGTTTATATTAATAATATATTAATAATTGCTGAAAATTTTCAAATCCTAACAACCAAATATTTTAGTAATTATTAATATATCATTAATGTGAATAAAAAGAGTTATATTTATTATATAATTTTATATTTATTTTATAATATTCTTATTTATTGTTATTTATATTTATTTTATATCATTAATATATCTATTTTTATTGCATAATGATCCGTGCAAATCAAAGAATGGAAAACTTACTTATATTTAATTCTAAATCTTTTTGAATGTAATCAAGTTCAACCATATGTATATCCATCCCGTACCTAACTATTTTTTTATATCAATAAATTTGTATAATTTTATACAATATTTATGAATTTAAAAAAAAATATGTAACCATATTAATATATTATTAACTTTATTTATTATTTATTTAATAATATTTTAATTTTATACTTATGATATTTAATTAAAATTTATATCTATATTTAAATTTATATCTGTTTAAAATAAATATGGATGTAAATTTTTATATCCAATTAATATCATGTTTAGATTTATACTCGTTAAATAAAAAAATATAGATATAGATATACTGGTATTTGATCCGTATATATTTACCTAATTTTAAGCAATACATGACATCGTCATCTTTAGATAACGACGAAACATACAATGTACAACAAAATGCAATTGCAAGGGCGAAGAATATCTAATGGATGGCTTGATTTGCTATCTTTCATTATAGAATATTTTGATGACAAAGAATTGGATGGAGGGGCATCAATGTTACAATCCCATGACTATGTGCTACGTTCCAATACCAATAATCACCAGAAATGGAGAGCTATTGGTATCTGATAAAAGGTGAAATAGCATCTAATGGGAAACACAAAAATAGTAGATTACCCATTTGTGATGATGTTTGATTGATTTGGAAGAAACTAAACTTACCCTCCAAATATTCAAATTTAACAATCTATCACCCAAAAACTAACAATCTTAATTGAAAAAGACTTGAATAACGAATTAATGAATGCAGAAGTAACACGCAACTGGTAAGGAATATATTACTCCTAGAAATAAAATATGATGCAATGTTAATTCATTACTTATTAGGAAGCAGGCCAATGTAAAACCTAGCTAGATAATTTCATTAATACGATGTTTGCTGGATGAAGATACATATAAAAACTCATACAAGATTAAAGAAGCACCTCCAATTGAAGCTAGGTGCCATGCATGTCTGAAGAGGAAAACCACGCAAAATATGGACTGGAAATCAATTCGACCTCCTTTAATTGCTTCCAAGTTAACCCTCAGATATCCTTCATGATTGATGGAGATTGGAAATCAATATGACTTCTTACAAATGATTGGAGAAGCTGAAGCTGATGGCCACGTAAATACCAGAACAGGATAGCTGTCAAAGTTGGAAAAAATAACAGCGAATCTCCCGTCCTCCGTAAACCGATATTACCGATAGAAAACCAGTAACTCGGTAAGGTTCTGGTTCACAACTTTTTGATGAGAAAATGATACCGTTGCCAGAAACTTTACCAGATTATCCAAATGCTCTCGAATCTGTAAATTTCTACAACCTCCAGTTCTTCTATACATATTTTTCCCAGAGCAAAGCCTTCACCTGTGCCATCAAAAGATCTAGTAATTTGCTACTGGTTAAAAACATAATATGAGAGAAGCTTAGAGCTAGCGTCAAAAAGAAACATTCTCCTCTGTGTTGATTATTTAACAGAAAAATATAGCAATGAAAGAGAGATTAAAAAATACATGTTACTTGATATAACATCTGATTAAATTAAAGTACAAAAAATTCACGAACTTAATTATCTAGGATAGGAAAGCAGATAAGATAGATGTATAGAAAATACTGCAAGTCAAGTCAGATGAACCAAGAGGCTTCTATACCAATACGAAGAATATCAGGATTTCTACCCCAAAGGCTTATTCATGTTGTTGCAAAATATCACCCATTACATTATTCATTGAGGTTTTTCCAAATATTAGAATTCCTATTTGAAAATTAGATGACATAGGGGGAAAAAAATTAGTTCCACGTTTTATGGGGGCAAGTTTTTCTTACTTCAATTTTGAGGCAATGATTGCCATAAAACAGTAATATCCATATCTTTTAGATGAAGCCATTTTGCAAATTTGAACTTCATCTTTCCTTCAAGATTAAAAACCTTTGCAACGCATATGCATTCACGGAAACATGAGGCATTTTGTTGTTTTGCTCATTCACTTCTCTATTTTGCATGCCACAATTCTGCAACTCAAGTCAGTAGGTTCCCTCTGGTTTAATGCATGTATACTGGCATTGAAAAGATAACTGGTATATCAAAGGGCACCTTATCATACGGTTTCTCCTAAAATTGTGAAAAGAAGATATTCAAGAGGAAACTCACAGATTAATTATCTACCAATAAATTAAAGCAGAATATACACCAGAAAGGCACGAACGATTTGAAACAAAATCCAAGTTCAGAAAACACCCCTCAAGAATGAGAGGACATGGCATGCAACCCATAGTCCTGTAAGCAGTAAAAATGCCATGCAAGAGCAGTTCAATCAAGAAATTACTCCATCATATTTAATAGGAACAAAGAGGAGAAACATAAAGGCGCGCACCACCAAAGAAGAAAATCGGTGCATTTTCTGCAATTATCACATTATCCGTGTTGAAAAATAAACATAAATTTAATTAAACATTTATGTCCTTTTATATTCCATTTCTTCATATTCAATCAAATTATGAGAACTTATATAATCATCTAGTTTGAAATTCTAAGAATTGAAAAGTCTATTGAATTATGTGTAACCTTTAAAATTTCTATGTTTAAAAATATGTAATGCCTTGTTATTAAAAACTCTAGAATTAATATCGATTTCTCCGGTTGAAATTGGAGTTGGATTCTCTTTGTAATCACTGGCTGAGCGGGCTCAATTCGAATGAACTTGGATTGTTCAAATCTCACTTTTTTCTTTTTTCACCTTGGATCGTTCAAATATCGCTCTTTTCTTTTTTCACCTTTTCTTGAGGAGTACTCTCTTTTTATGATGAAAAGGTAAAAAACCCTTGTGTAGTGATACATATCTAGATTATAGTTGGAGTTGGATTTGACATAAAATATTGTTATGATATTATTCATTTCTTCTTTCAAACATTTCATATATATGATTAAGTACCCACCTATCCAAATTCTATCATTCTAATAAAAAAAGGATCAATTTATGTAAAGGCAAAGATTCAACAACACCTATTCATATGAAAAAGCCCATTGTTGAATGAAAAGATGTTTAAGATAAGGATTCATCATAATTCTCGGTGTTGGGATATCTTGATTTAGCTACGAACCAAGCTCCGGTTCGACTTATCGAAGCCCGTTTCTTCGGACTACGAACTTCGGACTAAGCAAAGGCCAACCGCAAGCAACCCAAGGCTTCACACCGGACTACAGCATCCGAAGGCCAGTCCTTCAGGTAGCACCTGTGGTCCCGGCCGAAGTCTGAACTACTCATCGACTTCCGAAGACACGTACTTCGGTCCCCGCCGTAGACACGATCTCCGGTCTCGGGAAAATACCAAGCCTTCGGCCCACGCAAGGAGAAACCCGAAGCTTGAACCGCAATCTGTTCCAGAAAGAAAACTGTAACCAACGGTTACAATCGACACTTATCATGCCATGATCATGGCGCGCAACTCCTGCAGCCACGCCCCCGATCTGGCCGGAACCGCTCATTGACAACCCACGATCGTCAATCATGGGAGAGATTGGCTCCCCATGATCGCCGAAAAAAGAGCGGGCCATAGACCGGAGGCCATCTTTTAAATATGGATAAGAAGGATAGCTTGGGGGGGGCGCGAACGATCTCGCACACATACACTTTCAATCCCCAAGAATTTTTTTTTTCTTCCACTCTCGACATCTTTCCCATTCTGTGGCTGGAATCCGTCACTGACTTAGGCATCGGAGTGTCCTCCGCCGGAACAACTCCGGCAAGGGACCTGTTTTGCAGGTGAACCAAGGAGCGGTCCTGCGACGCAGCGGCTCCGACCGGCCGATCTAGGGACTCCACGCCAACAAATTGGCGCGCCAGGTAGGGGGCCCAGTATTAACATTTGTTAAGCTCCCTCCCAGACAAGGAGAAGAAACAAAAAAGTTCATGATGGCAAGAGGAAAAGCTCAAAATGCTTCTATAAGCCAGAGTCGTGCTCCGTCTCAGGGGGGTGCACTCCCGGAGGAGAACGATGTTTCACCTCCCACAGTTGTTGTGGGAGCACAGCAGTTCGAAGCTCTTATGAACCAGGTCGCCAACCTGACGGTCATGGTTCAAGAGTTCCAAGACAGAGCCTTTCTGGTAGCAAACCCACCGGCTGTTTCTAGACATAGCTCTCGATCCCGAAGAAGGAGAGGACCACGGGAGGTTTCAACGCATCCCTCCCTCCGTTCTCGGCCCTCTCCCGAAGGCCGAACTTCGAGACTGCCTAGGTCTGCCGATTTCCCGCAAAAAGGGAAAAGGCTTAGGCAAACTTCCTCCTCCTCCTCCGAAGACTCCACTCCGGTGGAGAGAGCGCCCAAGCAGACTCCTGATTATGACGGGAGGTTCAGAGCCATCGAATCAGAGATGGCAAGGGCGCGAGAACAGAGAATGCAGGATCAGAGAGATCCCGATGACTTGATTGTGGGTGATCTATGCCCACCCTACACCGACCGCATCATGGCTGAGGACATTCCTCGGTACTTCAGGATTCCCCAGATGGAACCCTACGATGGCACCTTCGACCCCCTCGACCATTTGGACAGCTTCAAAGCCCATATGATGATCCAAGGAGCTTCGGACGCAATATACTGTTTGGCATTCCCGGCTACCTTGAAGAAGTCCGCTCGGATGTGGTACTCGAGCCTGCGCCCAAGTACCATCGATTTCTTTTTCGAGTTAGAAAAATTATTTGTCTTGCATTTCAGGACCTGCCGCAAGACTCCTCAGAATACGGACACACCCTTCCTCCTTCACCAGAATTAAGGAGAGAGCCTGAGAGATTACATCTCCAAGTTCAATGCGGCAACGCTTGAGATCCCCGATCTCAACGAGCACGTGGCCATGTCAGCATTGAAGAAGAGGCTTCGAACCTCCAGGCTTACTTTTTCTCTGGACAAGAAGTTCCCTAAAAGCTACGCTGAGATCCTATCAAGGGCTTAGAAATACGTCGATGCCGAAGAGCAGGCGGCGAATCGACGGTTGATTGAAGGGAAACCCCCTTCAAAGAAGAAGAATAACATGGGGCAAGGCCCCCAAACTTCCAACAACAACAGCGGCAGATATGCAGACCGCCGAAGAAGCCCTCCCAAGCCCAGAGCATTGGGAGGAAGATTCGACTCCTACACCCCCTCAACCTCCCTCGAGAGAAGATCCTCATGGAGATAGAAAAGGAAAACTATCTCCAACGGCCCCGTCTCATGAAGGCCTCCTCTTCCACAAGGAACAGAAACAAATTCTGTCGATTCCATCGGGACCACGGCCACAACACAGAAGAATGCATCCAGCTGAGGGATGCGATCGAGGATCTCATCAAGAGAGGATACCTGGGACGGTACATCGGTCGCCAAGTACTACAATGCAAGGGTGAAGGAGCAAACTTTCCGCATGGGGGACATGGTATTGCGAAGAGCAGAAATGTCCAGGCCAACGGAACAGGGTAAACTCTCCCCCAACTGGGAAGGCCCATATCAAGTCGAAGAAGTCATTCGACCAGGGACATATCGACTCAAGACCCTGGAGGGGAAGACCCTATCCCGGCAATGGAATGTACAAAACCTTCGCAAATACTATCAATAAAAAATTCCAAAAAACTCCTGTGCAAAGCTCCTCAGCCCTACTCAACTCAGAACAGTTAGTTGCATCAATTGAACGACAACAGCCCGAATGACCCGATCTGAAAAATTGGTCAATTGCGTAAAGGAGAGTCTGATCCACTCACCTTATCGGTATGCCCGACGAGCGCAATGGATGGTCTAACCAGGCCACCAAAAAGATCAAAGGCGCAGGGATGGTTTTCATAACTTACCCTACGGTGAATCCAAACACGCGCCGAGGTGGGCCTGAATAGCCTACCTTAATCACAACAGAAAGTGCACAGGGATGGTGTAAACACCTTACCCTACAGAAAATCCGAACACGTGCCTAAAAGGACCACTGTTGTCCTTTCTGTCAATAGCAAATATTCTCAGAACGGTCCAACGGACCCTACTTCTTCCTTACAGACCGCAAGTTGTCACGGAGTCTACATTATGGACAAATCGTGATACAACACATCGCAGAAAATACGCGGGAAGAGGTAAAAGAACATATCTTTCATTTCTTTTAGATTTTTACAAAAAGAAAGAGAAAAGAAAGAAAGAAACTTTCCTAAAGAGAGAAAAAAAAAGAGAGCAGCAGCAGCAACAGCAGAGTTGGGAAATTTTTAATAACTCCCCGACGGGTTTTTCCCATACCGTCGGGGAGAGACCAGATGGGACGACGAAGGGCCTCCGGGGTTCCCGTCCGAACCTGAATCCGACCCCTCATCGGAGTCAGAATCGAATTCATGGCCGGGAAAGGGAACGGAGGGCTTGATGTTGTCCAGGCCCTTCAAGTTGTAAAACTTGGAGGCCTTCCTCTGACACTCCCAGAACCCCTGATGGAAGGAGTCCAGGGCCACCATGGTGAGCTTGTCTTTGAAGGCGGCCGAGGCTTTGAAATTTGCTATGGCGTCCGCCGCCTCTTTCCTCGCCTCCTCCGCCGCCGTCCTCGCCAGCGTGACCTGGGCCCAGGCTTCCCTCAGGCGGGCCTCCAACTGTCGGACCTTCTTCTCCAGTTGGTCCACGAGAGGCCCCTCCTCCCCGTCTCCCAGCTCAGGCAGCTCCGGGCTTCGCTTTCTCTTGGGGTCGATGGCCCTCCTCTTCGCTGCGCGGCGAAGCTCGGAGGTACTGAACCTCTTTGTTAATGGAAGGAAGATACCAACAGAAACGATGGCCTTCGACAGCAGGGGGCAGGGTCCTATTTATAGAAACCCTGCGCCCACGATCGATTACGGGGAGGCGTGTTCCACGTCCTTCCCCGCCGCATGAAAAGGTGTCACGTGTCCGGGCGACGCTTCGAGAACTAGAAAGTCTCTCGGAGGCTATCCCCACGACAGTAACCACCATCGCTTCGAATCTGGAGAGATCTGCATCGTGCGACGGTGTCATTAATGGTCTCTTTTTGGGAAATAGAGGCCCGACAGCTCATAAAGCGCAAGAGATCATGACTGTACAAATTTCAACGTGCCACATGGACAACAATAATTCTAATCAAATCTCTCCAATCACTGATTGGTGGGGAAATGGCTCCTGTCTGCCCCAACGGACAAGCTCAACATCCGAAGAAAGGCAATAGAGTTTTGGTCCGTTCAAGGGTTCGTCCTCACCGATTGAACAGCCTTCGGCCACGACTACCCAACCAAGCAGAAAAGAGAACAGTAAAATCGGTTCTTATCAACTGAACGGCCTTCGGAGGCTATCATTCGATTAAGCAAAAGGAGAAACGGTAGAATCATTTCAGGCTACACATGAGGTATAACAATGCATGTGCAAAGAAAGGAGAATTCATTCCAAAATCTGGGAAAGTTGCATACAAAGTTCATTGGCAATACAAGTAAGAAAGGAAGAAAATATATCCAGAGTGATCCAGGTCACTCAACATCAGGAGGAGAAGGCTCCACACCACAGGACTGGAGCAACTTGTCAACTTGCTCTGAGAAACCGAGCTGGGGACCAACTCCGAACCTACTGCATCTCCGGCCCCTGAGGGCCCAACCTGCTTCTCCTGACTCTCTACGGTCTCTTCCATGACAAAGGAATGAAGCAAAGGAGCGGAAGGAGGATCCTACCTAAGGAATAGAGTGGCAGTCCAGAACGGTTTGGGCGGAGAATGAGACGAGGTTGAAGAAGCTTCCTTGCCCAGACCTTCACCCTTCCCCAAAAGAAAAGTAAGGGTCTTTGGACCCCCACCGAGGGTTACTTTGACTCAAGGTTACCCTGAGAGGTAACCCACTTACGACTGACCACCAGGAAAAGATATATCCTTCATCCAACGGGCGGAGAACGGCCACCACAACTATCCAAATCGCAACCAAAAGATTGCCTCAACCACTGTACAACGGGACAAGAAGAGATAGCCTCAGGGCCACCTACTTTTTCCCAATCCGGGAATGGCACCTGTCCACCATCTGATTCTCAGATCGTGATGGACAGCCCGATAGGGGTCCCGTAATCATTCACTGTGCCGTCTCTCAGGAGGAAAACGACAATGCCATAATACTCTCACTTCTCGAAGCAAATCTTCGCTTCGACAACTGAGAGTCGGGGGCAACTGTTGGGATATCCTGGTTCAGCTACGAACCAAGCTCCAGTTCGACTTATCGAAGCCTGTTTCTCCGGATTACGGACTTTGGACTAAGCGAAGGCCAACCACAAGCAACCCAAGGCTTCACACCGGACTACAGCATCCGAAGGCCAGTCCTTCAGGTAGCACCTTCGGTCCCGGTCGAAGTCTGAACTACTCATCGACTTCCGAAGACACGTACTTCGGTCCCCGCCGTAGATACGATCTCTGGCCTCGGGGAAATACCAAGCCTTCGACCCACGCAAGGGGAAACCCGAAGCTTGAACCGCAATCTGTTTCAGAAAGGAAACTGTAACCAACGGTTACAATCGACACTCATCATGCCATGATCATGGCGTGCAACTCCTGCAGCCACGCCCCCGATCTGGTCGGAACCGCTTATTGACAACCCACGATCGCCAATCATGGGAGAGATTGGCTCCCCATGATCGCCGGAAAAAGAGCGGGTCACAGACCGGATGCCATCTTTTAAATATGGGTAAGTAGGATAGCTTTGAGGGGGGCGCGAACGATCTCGCACACATACACTTTCAATCCCCAAGAATTCTTTTTCTCTTCCACTCTCGACATCTTTCCCATTCTGTGGCTGGAATCCGCCACTGACTTAGGCATCGGAGTATCTTCCGCTGGAACAACTCCGGCAAGGAACCTATTTTGCAGGTGAACCAGGGAGCGATCCTGCGATGCAGCGGCTCCAACCGACCGATCCAGGGACTCCACGCCAACACCCAAAATATTAGTCTTTTTTTTAGTCATGATAGTAATACTAGTCAGTCCTTTTTAATATTCATGCTGAAAACCAGATCAGCATAAATAAAGTAATTTTTTAATCCCCACTCTCTTTCTTCTATTTTATCTTTTGAAATACAATGGGATGGCTGCTATGTGATTTTGAACCTCTCTCCAATGCATGCATGCAATAGGACAGATTGTGAATCATGCAATAGTATATGGCTTATCTTTATCACCGTGTTACATTGGTTAATTAGTACAGAATAGCAACAGAGGATTTGCTTTTTCCTCCTAAATGCCCTTAAATTAAATATTTTAATTTGATGAATTCTCGTGAGTTGCCATACTATTTGCAGATTAAATTAGCATTGCTGGATTTTCTATTATTTTGTAAACTGTTAAAAAATTTGGCCCAAGGGGGATGTTTTGGATTGCCTCGTCTCCTATCAAGTTTTCTAATATGATTCAAGATCAAGTTTCCTGGTATGATTCTAAATTATTATGTATGTAGGAAAGGTTAGAGTTCTCAGTATTCCTTGTCCTACTATATGATTCGGAAACATTGTAGAAGTATTTTTTTTAATCTATCCAAATTTTCATCGTCATATATCTCCGTATTACAAAACAAGCATCGCAGAAACAAAGTAT
This sequence comes from Areca catechu, assembly GCA_021397845.1. Lineage (NCBI taxonomy): Eukaryota > Viridiplantae > Streptophyta > Magnoliopsida > Arecales > Arecaceae > Areca > Areca catechu. Next base: position 186,829,107 of record CM038052.1, on the reverse strand, counting down.
CGCAGAAGAATAAATGCGAGTCAGCCATTAACTACTTCAAAGATAAAAACGTAATTTTAGAATCCTGATTTTTTTTTTTTTAATTTAAATAAAAATGGTTTCCTTAATGGCATTAGAAGAACTGTCGTGCGAGGGGTCTTTGTGCAAAAATAGTATTTCACAAGGGTACATATACAGATATCGATTTTAGGAGGGTATCAACGTAAATTCAAATTTAAAAGGATACTCATGCAGCAAAAAAAAAAAAAGGAAGAGTGCCGGCCCCTCGTTACTTCTTCCTCTCAGCTTATTCCCAGTTGTACAGTGAACAAGTGATAGCTTGGCATTCACATAAGCAAGGAGGAGATTATCACTGGCAAAACTGTAATAAAAAATACAGGAAAAAAAGAATCCTAAATAGCCATAGCAAATAAGTAGCCTCTGTTTTGAATTTCTGGCATCTAGCAGCAAAATTAGGCGACTTTCACATATCTGGCAACCAAAAACTATCCTTGGACAAGCAGTTTAGGTTGGTTTGGATTTACAATAGCCGTTCATAATGGCAAAAACTTGCGTTTGGGCATTGAACGATCTAACGAAAAATTTCTCATCCTTGCAGGGCGTATGTTGTAAATGTAATAAATATTGTAGCCTCGTTAGTACATACATACATACATGGCAAAAACTCGTGTTTCTCCATTGGATGATATGATGGAAAATTTCTCGCCCTCGTAAGGTGCACGTTGTACATGTTAATGATCAATATTGCAGTCTTGCTAATAAATACATACATACATCACCATTGGATGATTTGATGGAAAAATGTCCATCTTTGTAGGGTGCATGCTGTACATGTTATTAATCAATATTGCATACTCATCCCATTCAAAAAGTCGGAGAATGCCCCTAACCTGTATATTTCCAAACACTCGAGCTCTGAAATCTTCAAAAAGAAAGAAAGATAGAAAGGGGAAAAACAAACATTAAGTAGATAGTGAATAAGATGCACCAATCCAATGAAAACCACAGCTCCACTCTCAAATATGATAAGCATGCAGTGTTTGATCACCTTAACACGATTAAATTTTGTACAAAAACGAATCTTCAACTTTTAGCAATAGGCAGTACCGTGCTAAACACAAGTAAAATAGAACAACAAAACTTAAAGCCGTAGGATTGATTGTTTCAAAGTTCATCACAGACATGCGGCACCGGTATTTCTACCTGTGGAACCGTGTTGCCATGAGCTGGTGCACGATTCAAGCTATCTCCAACGGCCACTCTCTGGATTTCCGCAGCCACCTCTTCATCTCCTTTTTGAACTTGCCTTGATGGCTGCAAAAAGCTTCCTCCATCTGCAACTTCGGCAGCCCAATCCGTTGCGCATAAGAACATGAGAAATCCAGTATCACCCTGTTTGATGGAGTATAGAAATAATACATGTTAATCGGCGTTCGGACTAAAAGAAATCACCATCAACACCCCTTATCTCCACTAGCCTTGCTAAAAGCTCCATCCAAGCGACGAGTGCGCATCAGCAAAGAGCGGCGTCCTTTGTACTCACCTTCAGCTTTCTTTAAAACACCTGTCGATTCCTCCGAAAAATACACCACATTGATAGAGCAGTTAATAACAGAACAATGTGATAATGTAGCTATAAATACATATTACATCCACAAATGCAAAAAGAAAATCTGAAATGACTTTGCAAATTTGAAATCCAGGCAGGGATTCATGCCAGATCACCAAAGGGGGCATACTTATGCACAAAAATCTCACAAGTCTACGAGATTGCATTTATGTAGTGATGGACCTTAAGCTCGGACCATGCTCCCCCTCCTAAATCATGGCTCCCCTTGGAATGAGTTCCTTTCCTTTTCGCTTTTCTTTTGGAAAAGAACTTCTAAATAGGTAACGTAAGCTTGTTTCCGGACATTTTAAGGGAAATTTCAACTTAAGCTCTATTCAGTTTTCATGTGGAAATAAAACTGAATTACTCCCTTCACCCTCCCTTCCTCTTTCTATCTAGAAGAGGATCGAACAATATCCAGCAAACATTGCCATATGGAAATTATCAAGAAAAAACATATCGATAAAAAACATAGGAGACTGGATGGATATCACGGGCAACACTAAATTTTTTTTCAAAATAACTTGAATAATTAACAATCTGGCCTCTCAACGACACTGCAAGAGAAGCTTACAAAAGTCCTCCACCTGGATCTATCCATGAAATGAAGGCAGCCATGTATTTAAGATCCACGATAAAACATGTGATAGCTCGTTTCTCTTTTTGACATTTAAAAAGGACATGAATGCAGAAAGTATAAAATATTATTGGAACCAAATTAAAGCACCGAGCCTGAAAAAAGTTACGAACATCATCGTCTACCAGTGCAAGTACGACAAGCATCATATTATTAACAAATAGCAAAGCAATAAGGGATCATACCAAAAGTAGCCAATGTGCTTGCACTTCTTTCCACCTCCTGTGGACGATAATAGAAATACAGTTTTATAAAATAGATCAACCTATAAGGTAGCCATAAATCAAGACTGGCCATGACTATCCAAGTAATCACACCTGAACCATCAGTTGACGAGTCCGCCGAAGGCTCTCGGTAATGCTCTCTGCAGCAGATGTTATTCCAACCTTTGTCCTATAAAATCAGGAAAACTAAACCACTGAAACATGTCTCTAAGTATCGATCAGTGGCAGAAAATTATTGGTAAGCAGCATTACAGAGTTCGCACTAAGAAGATAACCAAGTCAAGAAAGTATCCGAGTCTTAATAAACCAAGACATGGGCCTATAATTATTGAAAAATAAATAAGATCCTTGGATTTCAGCCTAGTGCAGCATAGATTAAAAATGAGGAAGTTGCCTATGGCAATTATTATATTTTTTGTTAAAAAAAAATTGTCTAGATAGTATTACTATTACTGATTACAGATTCAAAATGTGGAAGTTACGTACGGCAATTTTTTATATTTTTTTGGGAAATAAAAGTGATACACCCTGACATGAAAAAATAGGGTACTTACCCATCTTTTTTTATGCATTTAATTTTTGGAAATATAACAGAGTTGAACCGGCGAAGTTAACATATATCTTCTTGTAAACAATTTTTTGGAATTCTCCTTGTAGATTTTTTATTTTTCTAAAATTTGACCCAAGCATTTAAGGGAATAGATTGATAAACTCAAGCCTGCTGAGTTGGCGAAGAGCATGCATACCAGTGTAGCGTGCATACAATTGTTCTTTTTTTGTCCATGCTACACCAGATGCCAGCCATCCATAAATCCATTCATCTATCATGCAAGAAAAAATAACACCTAAGATCTACTATTAACTAGCCACTTCTATTTTCCTTTGCCTAATTTTACACCAATTGACTAATGTGTTGGATTAGGAGGATTTTCGCATGCAAATTGATTAAACTATTTTATTTTCTAATCATGCATGATCTAATCATTAAAATCATCTAAGTATCTAGTTAACATGTTGAAAATAAAGATGTACAGATCTGAAATTAGAAAATAAATCAAATGGTAGTTATCGAATCACTTACCTGTTATGCTACTACATCTTTTTTGGATCGGATCTAGCAGATGTTTTGGATTCCTTCCTTAGCCATGCATGTGTCCAGTCTTTGCAAGTATCCACACGGAGATGACACCAATCAGGAGTTCCGAGGCCATCAAAGTGCTAGCATCTTACAGGCCTTGCTCCTTGGACTTGGATCTAATCTCCTTCTTTTAGAAGTAGAAGAAGAAAATTGAAGAGGCTCGCACGAACTCGTTCGCGCTGAATCGACCGAGAAGAGATGTAGAAGACCAAAAGAGAAGAAGAAACCTTTTGTTTTTCCTTTTCTTTCTCTCTAATTCTCTCTCTCTTTCAGGTTTGGCATGTGGAATAATTAAGAAGGGAAGAGGGAGCGGTAGAAGAGAGTTGGTGACAAGAAGGAATAAGAAATCAAGATCTTGTGCTAACTCTCTTCCTCCCTTAATATTTTTCGCACAAATAAGTTTCCATGCCCCATTGTTGCCAATTCCAACCTCCTCAAGATAAGATCTTATCTTATCTAATTTGAATCAAATTCAAATAGGAGGGGTGATGGAAGATAAATGGAGTCAAAAAAAATTTTGCATGAGGAAGAACTCATATAGCACTACATCCTCTTTTTCTTTTCTCAAAGCCATGCCAATCTTAATCTCCATACCCATTGAAATTCTAGATAAGTCCTTCCTCTTCTCTAATTTGAATCAGATTCAAAAGAAAGGATTTATCCATGAGAGAGAGAGTCTCAAATAGAGAGGGGAGGCGCCAACTTCAACCTTCTCTTCTCTTATGCACGCAAAGAGGGGTGCTAAAATAGTGCCCCCTCTTCTTATTTGGCACAAACAAGGAAAGAGAGAGAGAGAGGCGAGAGTGTCCCAATCTAACTAGGACTTCGGCTTCCTATCCTAATTGGATTTAATTTTGGATTTATTTTGAATCTAATTTGAACCCGATTCAAATCTAATTTGAATCAACATGAATCCTAATCCAATTAGGATTCTAATCCAAGTCCTACTTGGATCATGAAACCCAATTAGCCTCAAATTAGTTTAAGCTTAAATGAGTTAAATCTGATTTACTTCAATTAGGACTGGATCTATAATATAATTAAATCCAATTACATTGCAATGCTTGCAATTAAGTTCCTTTGCTAATAATTAGCAATTACTAACTATGTAATCCTTACATAATTAGCACTTTCTAAATCATCAATCCAATTGATAATTTGATCAAGATTTAATTGTTGATTAGTCAAACTTTCTACGGATTTTATTTTGTCTGATAGTAAGACTTATCATGATCTCCATCCTGTTATCATTGAAACTCCTTTCGATGGGTTGAAGTAATTCTAACTTACACCAGCGCGAATCGTTGATCAAAACGATCCTAGTAAATTTTCATAATCCATCAATGATACCTAGCAGCATATAGTGACAACACGGCAGAACAAAAAAATAGAATCCCTAGGTATAGTTACCGTGTGATCGAGTTCTTCTATTAAGAGTCTCAACAAGATATAGGTCATGAAAACTTGTCAAATCTTAAACATCCATCATATACAAGATACAATTAGATCAAGTTCAAATTGTAATTTCATTGTTCACATTGCCATAGTTACGGTCTTAAAAACTTGGCTTCTTAAATTGCATAGAACTACTCAACTACTAAGATTGATAGATTTTCTATAAGTATATACTATACTCCTATAGTAAATCTATCGTAGCCAATGAATACTGTAAGGATCTGAATAGTTAGAGACCATGTTTATATGTTGTCAAACTACAGCAATCTTACTGTGAGCAGCCGAGACACCGCATGTCTAAGAACTACTCACATAACTACATAATTGAGAAAGTCAATGACAAGTGAGTAGACATCCAAGTGACTTGTCGTGTTGGTCATGCTCAGTATCGTTGTTCTCTAACAATCACCTGCATTCTAACTTCAATGTCTCCATATTATAGACTCGAGACTCATCTATCCAAAAGAAAGCATTTCTTGCACCAATCTAACCACATCAATTACCGTTTCCGTGATGATCCTACGATCGGGAGAAATTTAAAAATTAATCTATAATGACATATGTTTTAAATTCTCAATTTTTATGAATATGTGTCATTATCCATTAACTTTCTGGATGATACATGAATACATATGCAATATGCATGGATAAAATAACCTAATCAAGAAAATATTAAATACAAAATTTGTAGGGTTTTGTGTGGTGCTCCCAAGCCTTGGAGAGACTTGGGAGACCATGGCAAGGATGCTGGAGGCGATCCCTGGAGCTTGGGGGCATGTCCCAAGCTATCTTGGAGATATTCCAGGATTTTCTGGGGTTTTCCCTGGGGTTCCTTTTGAGTCATGTTGGGTCAAGGGGTTTGATCCAAGAATTATTAATTTTATGTTGGCTTTGAAAGGGTGGAGTTTTTTGAGAGATTGTAACATAACTCAATTGGGTTATGGGGTTGGGTCTGGATTTGTTAAATTGGTTAGGAGGTTAGCTAGTTGGTTGGTTAGTTGGTTGGTTGTAACCAATTAGGAAGCCCAACTATGTGAGGTATCATAATCAGTTTGTTATTAGCCCAAGATAAGTCCTAATCATCCATGTGATTGAATCATAACAAGATTCAAGAGGTAGTTGCAGTCCAACAAGAAGTCCAAGATCAGACGCCCAATCCGAGAAGGCTTTAACGCCCCCCATGTGCTATAAATATGAGAGGATAGGGTGTGCGGTTGGAGAGCGTCCAAGAGGCCGACCCCTTTGGGGTCTCACGGTCATTTGAAGACCGTGGAGAGATTATCGTGAAGGCCTTGGTCCGTGGGGCTTGGCTCATGGTTCCAAGGTGGAGGCTTCTTGGAGACCACATGTGAGGGAGTCCGCGTGGGAGACCATGGTGATGGACTGCAGAGAGGTGCACGTGAAGGAGATATCATGTGGAGGGCTTGTGCTGTGATGGTGTTTCATGGGGCTTTGGAGAAGGGACGCATGTTGAGGTATTATCCGTGCGTGGTGTACGTGGATTCTTGGGGCATGAGGCCTGCAAGAAAGAAGACGTGCGGGATGGCAAAAAGCTTCTGGATTTTTAGAAGGGCTGTCGAGTGTTATCTTGTTTGTTGTAACAAGGTTCTTCTCCAAAGGAATAAATCAATCTCTCTTTTTCTCCTACATCTCTTTCCTGGTAATTGTTCCCTTTCAGCCATGGCGGCATCAAGGAGGATCCCGGGCATTCCGTGGAGCGGGTTTGCTCCCCAACAAAATTATGTCCTATAACGAAAATATGTGTTTGCCCATATGGCTTCTAAGGCATACATTTAACATGATGTCATATAAAGGCAAAGGGCTGTAGGGCTGCGTTATATGATTATTTTAGCATATTTTGTTTCTTGTCACTTTCTCTGTTGCCATTGCACTTATACTTTTCTGTTTTATTTAATCCTTATCATTTTGATCGTGAAAACATTTCTTTGGCAAAGTTTTCTGATGGACTCATTAATGCAGGAATGGGGAGCAGATCCCACCAAAGAGATCATTCCTATCCCTGCAATAGTGAAATATACTGACTTCCTGCTTGCAACAGCTCTTGAAAAAGTTGGAGGGTGTTGACTCCACTTATTGATTTTGATGATAAGCAAAACAGTTAAGTATAATTTGAGGACTAATTTTTGCTTTAAGTGTGTTTTCAATTGAAAGGATGCTCACACAAATCGAAGAAGCCCAATTGTATTGAAAAACCAAGTTTGAGTGGGATGAATGCAGAAATCAAGTCTTGGAAACTCAAAAATTATTTTAATGGATGTTCAAGGAAAATAGAAACAAGTTCAGCCATTTTCTGCAAACTTTTTGGTGATATGTCGACTCAAGGTGTCGACACATGAAGATGGTGTGTCGACTCCAGATGGCACGAAATATAACTCCAAATGGCACAGATGATGTGTCGATACATGAACCCTATGTATCGACTCAAAGTGTCAACACATGGATTAACACATCGCCTGAGAATTTCAAGCAGCAGAACATGCAGAAGATGATGGAGCATTTGATGTGTCGACACATGGATTTTATGTGTCGACTCCACTGAGAATGTGTCGACACAGATGATTTTTTCAGAGAATCTGAATGGATTATTTTGAACTTATGTCGACTCAAGAAGAGTATGTGTTGATCTAATGTGTTGATACATGAAGAGCAAGTGTCGATACATGGAATTCTGACAATAGTAACGGCTAGTTTTTTCTTGAGCAGAACTCTCTCTTTTGCCCCCAAACGGCTAGTTTCTCGTGCTTAACGGCTAGATTCCTGTTTGGGGACTTACAAAGGTATTTAAATGGCTCCAAATTAATTCAAAAGAAGAGCTAAGCACTTGCATTTAATATAAAAGAGAGTTTGAAGAAAAAAGAAGAAAGAAGAGCCTTAACTCCAATTCATTCAAAGCTCAACCACTCTCAAGCCAAAGAGAAGCCTTCCAAGCATTCAAAGCTATCAAGTGCATTGAAGATCATTCCTTCTTGAGCATTCAAAAGGCTTCATCAAGAGCAAATCAACTCTACTTCGAGCTACATTGTTTTATTTGCTTTTACTTTGAAAGCTTACATTGGTTCCTTCTATTTATACTTCATATCTTGTAAAGGGTTCTTGGTTAGCCTTTGCAAAACTAAGGAAGGTTATTGGTTAGCCTTGTGAAAACCATTTAGGTTGGTGGTTAGCCCGCAAAACCACTAAGGTTCTTGGTTAGCCCGGAAAATCAAGGGAGGTTGTTGGTTAGCCTTGTGAAAACTAATTAGGTTCTTGGTTAGCTAGCAAAACCAAGGGAGGTTGTGACTTGTGAGCCTTGTCACTCCTTTTTTTTTTTTGGTAAACCGAAAAAGGGGGGAGAGGAGTTAGACTCCGGGCGTGGCCACCCCCAGACGGTCCCCCACCCCAGCCAGGGAATGTTCGATACACGGCGCATATTAATTTTTTCACAACCGTTCCCCATCCAAAGGTGAGTACGTCAACCTGACTACCACTGGTGTCAGCCGAGTGAACGGGATTTATTATATATATCCCTAACTTTTTCACTACCACCAACCAACAGGGGCTCCAGGATTATTTTATTAATTTTTCTCTTTTTTTGATTTTATTTTTGGACTATTTTTTTATTTTTTATTTTATTCCCAAACTTTCTCGTCAAAAAATGTCTAAACCAAGACTCGAACCCCTACCAAAGTCTCACAACCACCGGCACTACTCACCAGTGGTAAATTGTCACTCCTTTTAAGAAGACAAAAATTACTGCTTATACTGTAGGTGCTATGACTCCTTGCATGAGGCTTTATGCATGCTTGGCAAAAGAGCTCCAAATGTGTCTGCAACATGATGAAAATGGTCATCCCTACAAAAAGTGGATTGAAAACTATTCCTCTGGAAGTTTTGAGGTATGGCTATTCCTATTTAGGGTAAATCCTTACTCCTTGTTTGTTATTTTTGTATTATACTATCCCTGTTTAGGGATGGCAATGGGCCGGATTCAGGTCGGGTGCATAACTACCCAAACCCAAACCCAAATATTCAAATAACTACCCAAACACTATCGGGACTGGATTTTTTTTATTCAAACCCATCTCAATCGGGTATCGGGTAATTCGAGTTTACCCGGCCCAAACCCAATTCAATTATATTAAGTAATTTTTTTATTTTTATCAACTTTAAAATCATCTACCATTTTATAAATTATATATACATTAAACAAATAAAATTTAACTACATTTTTATTTTTTTGTTAAATAAAATTTTAAAATTTATTTAATTATTTTTTTAAGGAAAAGAAAAGTAGAAAGGATTAAGATGCATAGAAAATTAAGATGTTATGAATTTGGTAAACTATTAATTATGACCTTGTTTTGAATTTACTTTGAATAAAATAAGATTAAAAAATCCTAATATATATATATAATTTTATTATTTCTTATATATATAATTTTTTTATTTATTTTTTAGCTATTCTACTTGACCCATTAACCACTTATCCCAGCTGAGTCTGAGACCCCGACTCCCCATCTCTGCATCTCTGGTCTGACTCTCTCGGTGACAACCCCACCATCATCGATGCGATGCCCTCGCCCCTCGTCCTCATCTGCCGGTCGCCACACGACGTTCCACTCTCCCCGCCGCCCTCCTCACCGGCACCCTCTCCTTCTGTCCCAAACCGAGTCCCCATCTTAGTCTCTTTGACTCTCTCCGTCGACAACCCCACCATCATCGAGGCCCTCGCCCCTCGCCCTCGTCCGCCGACCGCCGCACAACGTTCCACCCTCCCCGCCGCCCTCCTCGTCGATGCCCTCTCCCTCAATCCAAGGCCGAGTCATCTCTGTCTCTCTAACTCTCTCCGTCAACAACCCCACCATCATCGAGGCCCTCGCCCTCGTCCACCGGTCGCCGCATGACATCCCACCCTCCTCGCCGCCCTCCTTGCTGGTGCCCTCTCCCTCGGTCCCTCCCCTCCGCCGTCGCACGTTCCTCCTCTCCCTCGTCCATCGGTCACCGCTACGCCGCACCTTCCGCCCATCCAAACCCCTCCTGTCTGTTCCTCCTCTCCCTCGCTCGTCATCGACGTCTCCCCCACCGCCCCCGGATGCACCGCTCTGCGGCCTCTGCCCTCCCCTTCAACACTCCTCCTCCCCGATGGCTATCACAATCCCAAAAAAAAAATAACTCGACGACAACTCACCTGGATGACGACCGGAAGCCGCTGCTCGCCGCCGCTCGCTGTCGCTTCTTCACCGATCCGAGAGGATGCCGAAGAGGAAGAGGAGAGCGAGGGCCAAGGAAGCTAGAGATTAATTTAATTGGGATAATAAGAAAATAATAATTAGGGTTAAAGGTTAAGTATTTTAAAATTTAATAACTAATAATTAATATTTAATAAATATATTTTAAAATATATATATTATTATATATATTGTTAAATATTAAAATAATTCGCGTCGGGTTCGGGTTGGGTGTATATCTATCCAGTCCCGGTCCAAACCCAAAGTTAAGTATTCGGGTTTTACCCAAACCCAGTCAAAGCGTTAACTATCCGGCTTAATCGGGTCGGGTCAGGTCGGGTATCCATGGGTTTGGATTTTATTGCCATTTCTATCCCTATTAGTTCTATATTCAACTTTCCTAATTCTTTTTTAGTATCCTTTTAATTCAAAAATGTCCAATGTCTCTTTTACCCTTGTTTATTTGATCAGAAAACAATGTCCATGCCATAAGTTTGATAGTTGTGATTTCTGTTGTAATGCAAGGATGATGTTTGTACAAAACTAGGCAATTCTTTTTGATTTTTGGGAATATGTGATGCATAATCAGAAATTTTGTGATTCCCTTATTACTTTTTGAGTTACCCAATGGTGTTCTGGTGTTTCTTCTATTGTTTGTAATTTTACCCAAGTGGTGCTTCTTCATTGAGTTTGGTATCTAGCAAGAGTTGGTAAAGGTCAATCGGTTGCTATTCAGATTTATATTTATAGTTGAGTAGTGGGCCTTGATGTAGTTGGCAAAGAAGAGTCCTATATTAGATGAGTTCAGTATAAAAAAATGCCATATACATGTTCTTAGGCAAGAAGTGGCGAGTGGTCTTTTGTCTTCAAGTGGTGCCTTTTATCTACCAAGTATCTCTTGCTTCATACAAGTATAAATAATTGTATTGCTACCTTGTTTTAGTACATGTGGTAACAAATCATTTGATTGATTTTGGAAGTTCATGCTTTCTATACCTCCATTTGTGAGACAGGAAACTCTCTCCTTTTCTAGGCATCTTTTTATTGATTTACATTTTGGACAACTTACATTTCCATTTTGTTGATAAACTAGTTTGTGCCATGCATTTAGCCCTATTGCCTTGCCTAGCAATGTCATAATTAGTTTTTGCTACCTTTTTCTACTATGTTTCTCTCATCTTTTTCTTTTAGTTATTTCTATAATTGTGAAGATCTATGCGGGCGTGTATTTAGTTTCATATCAATTATTCGTTGAAAAGATTTCAGATACTTATACAGGATCAAAGAATTCAAATAATACCTTCTAGCTATCTTTTTTGGATGAGGTCCTAAATTATTATAAATGGTATTGAGCCAACCCAACCGATAGTGTATGTGGACTAGGAGATACTGCAACACGGGTTCAATAGGCTTGTCATGAGCCAATCATGATAGATTATGAATCAATGCATAAATCTGGACCCTTAGCCTAGCGAGGACTCCAGGACCTTTAAAGGGGGGGGGGGGAGAATGTGAGGATACATTTGGACGTGTATTTAGTCTCACATTGGTTATTCGCTGAGAAGATCTTGGATACTTACACAAGACTAAGAAATTCAAATAATACCTTCCAGCTAACCTTTTTGGGTGAGGTCTTGGGTTGTTACAATAATATCATTAAGTAATATGTTTCTAACCATGGTTTATAAAATTATGTTTATATGCTTACCTTTTTTCTTGAAATTTCACCTAATCAATAAGAACATGTTATATTAATTGGTTGTTAAGTCAGTAGCTTACAATTAAGGAATGTAACCTCTCCCCCTCAACCTTTTGATGAAAACCGCAAAGGATATGGATTGTTTTTCTCTAACATGCATGTATTATGTGTAACATTTGACATCCCGTGAAATTTAATATCTCAAACTTTAAATCGGCCTCTTAAATTACAATGTCGAACAAGTCCTACCAATGTTAATTGGACACATGATTGACCGTCCGGAGTTAAATGATGCGGGAACATGTAAAAAATAAGACACAAGAACACATTTATATATTATATATGTTTGTGTACATATGTATTGATTTGTGTCTTTGTTGGTTGATTAGTTGGACCTAGTTCTTTTTTTTAGTTCAAGAAATTGATAAAAGGTTTGCTATTTATTGTTATACTTAGTAACTTTCACGTAGAATTGCTAAAAGTAGATATGTAATGATGATGCCATTATTATGCTGTAATGTTATGAATCGTTGAGTGTCATGAAGTGTCCCAAGTATCCAAGTATCTGCCATGTCAAAGAATCTAAAATTTAGATCGTCCGAGGCTCCAAGTAACAGTGAGTCCTGCACTATCTCGGTCTTCCTTTGTTATACATCCTTAACATTACAATTTTGCTTGAAACTCATTAATTTCCTTGTGAAACCAGTTCTTTTTGTGTGTGTATGTAACTAGAACAAATCGAACATAAATAAGTGAAATTAGCCAAAATTGCTGAACTTATTTTGGGTTTTCTCCACCAAATATTCCTGGGATTGAAAGTTTCAAACTATTGGAAGCAAGGATGAAAGATTGAAGTCCTGGCAGAGAGGTATGGTAACATCGACAACATACCATTCTAATAGGGAATCGGGACATAATCTGCAAGCTCATCTTGAAAATTTTATATATGCATGATGTCATGACATTTGGAGAGTTTTTCACGGTCAGTATCTAACCAACCTTCTAATTCTGTTGCCGTAGATTTCTATACCATTCGAAACAATATAATTTTAACGAGAGATGGAGAACTGATATCCTTAAAGGCAGAACTCTTAACACATGATACCCTTATTTTCATGCTCCCTGTCTTAATGAAATAAGAATCATGTCATTGTTTCACGCCTTGATCGTTAAAATTTTGCCGATAATGAAACTGACTTTAAATCAAGGTGTGGTAGGAAACTCCACAAGGCTTGTGTCCTGTCCAAAGGTTTGGAGAATGGTGGTGTATGCAAGCTCATGAAAATTAGGATATATTGATGGGAAATGAGAATGCGTGGATATGAACGTGGATGAGACTTTTTTTTTTCTCAGGAGGACTTGTGGAAAAGTGGCTAGGGCTGGCTATATGTTATTCAAAGCAATCGAACCATGCACCATGGAGGATACCAAACACCTTTTCCCTTTGCAACAATCGGTGGAGCAAAACATTGGCTACGCAAGTACAAGATTCCGAGGCTAACCAGGGTATCAATTTGTTTGCCAAATGTTGCGGTGTGTTGGCAATCTTCGGTACAATTGCATCGAGGGAGAGTGTGGTGGCTCGCAACGGCAACCTAATGTCTAAGGGACTCTGAATATTCCAATGGTGTAAGTTAAATTTAAGAGTTGCATTATTTTAATTAATTTCAAAACAAAACCCTTTGGTGTATAAATTTGTTTGTCAAGACACAATGGTTACATAATTAAGAAATGTTCTTCGGTTTTTCATTGCGGTTTTCTAAGAGCTTGTTGGTTAATGAAGATTTTTGTCTTATCGTGTTGCACATAGATATGCTAGGCTGGGAGGATTGCATGTTTAGGAGCTTGGAATTCCAACTTAGTTTGCTTGAGGGAAAAAGTATGGTCCTCGAGAATTTGGTTGGAGAGAAGACTTTCTATTATTTAAATTAGATTATGTGCCTAATACGACAGTTCATTTTTAGCTTCCAGGCCAATCATAGACCTGTATGAGATTTAAAGTTAGCTGCTTCCATTTCCATCATTATTATTTCTTGTTCGATATGCGGTGTACACACATTATCGGTTAGCCAATGCATGCACATTTACCTTGCTGACACTTTTTGGTTATGATGTAACAATCCTGCACTGTGGTTTGGTGGCGTTATAAACTGTTTATTTAGATCATCTGATCAAGGTGTAGACTCTAAATCCGGTTGGCAGGTCAGTGTGGTATATTTTATCAGTGGGGTACTGGTTAATAGTACTGGTAAAAATTTTATCAGAAGGTCAATTTGTTCAACATTAATTGGCTGAGCCATAAATATATATGTTCTGGTCATTTCACTGTCTGATAGCATATAGATGTTCCAGGCCAACATTTGAATTTCTAAGGAAAGTTTTATCGCCTCCTTTTGTTATATTCTGAAGTTTGTTAATAGAAAATGTATCGGGCTATCATGCATGTTTAGTATTCCACATGTATGAAGAGGATAACATATAACGTGTCTTCCAGCTTTTTTTTCTTCCTTTTAGCTGGGGGGTGGGGGGAGGGCGGGCCAGAAGGATTATGAAGTATGCACGGTCCAACTCGAGTCTTCGATACTTTGGATCATGTACAATGTTGACGGGTGATGATTGCAATTTTCATTTCCCCCCTTCCAGTGGAAAATGTCTGATTGGTGAGAGGAATGATGTTTCTGGTGATATCATGTCACTTACTCTTTGAAAGAAATTGTAGAGCGAGATCGTTAATCATGGTCTGTTCATGATGTTGCCGGAATTTGACGTGAATTTGTATTTCATGTGTTCAGTAGGTTGCCTGAATTATTTTAACATACACTGTAATGAGTTCAACTATGAAGAATCTATTTCAACTGGTGAGATTGTTAGGAAGATGGAATCACCCATGGACAAGGTCGAAGCACTCAAAAGTATCTTAAGTAACCTTGGAAGCAATGACAAGCTATCTCTGTATATAGGAGATTCATTTGGTGACTTGCTTTGCTTATTGGAAGCGGATGTTTGCATTGTGATTGGATCGAACACTAGCTTACGGAGAGTAATTGGCAAGCAGTTTGGTGTTTCTTTTGTTCCACCCTTCCCTGGTTTGGTAAATAAGCAAAAGACAACATAACGGAAAAGACTCATGCATCTGGAAGGGGTTGTCTGGCGTTCTTTATACAACATCTAGCTGGTCAGAGATAGAAGCTTTTATTCTAGGGGCTTAAAATTTTCATGTTGTTCCTTATTCTTGTTACCATATTATTTTCAAACAGGGAGTTCCGGAATTCCTGATTCGAGGATATATGTTAGAACTGTAGCTGATTTTAGGATGGCTTCAGATCAATTGTGTTTCCATTGTTTTCCTTCACGTTCGCCTTAAAAATGGAACTGCTGTATTGGGCCATGCATTTCTTTGATGTTAAGGTACATCCTTTATCTGTACTCTCCTGTTTCCATCTTTTACATGCTTTGGAGTTGTTCTTCTGCTTCCATTGCAAGCAATTGTGACGTTCTGGGAGACGGAACGGTTGGCTATTCAAGTATGCATGTATGTGTCCGTAAATTTTGGGTTTTAGGAAAATTATTCTTGCTCCGGAACTGTTGGGATATCCCGGTTCAACTATAAACCAAACTCCGGTTCGACTGGTCGAAGCCCGTTTCTCCGGATTACGGACTTCGGACCAAGCAAGGGACAGGCCAACTACCGGCAACCCAAGGCTTCATACCGGACTACAGCATCCGGTGGCTGGACCTTCGGGTATTGACTTCGACCCCGGCCGAAGTCCGAACTACTCATCGACTTCCGAAGACACGAACTTCGGTTCCCGACACGATCTCCGGTCTCGGAAAAATATCAAATCTTCGGCCCACATAAGGGGAAATCCGAAGCCTGGATCATAATCTGTTCCAGAAAGGCAACTGTAACCAACGGTTACGATCGACACTCATCATGCCATGATCATGGCGCGCAACTCCTGCAGCCACGCCTCCGATCTGGCCGGAACCGCTCAATGACAAACCACGATCGCCAATCATGGGAGAGATTGGCTCTCCATGATCACCGGAAAAAGAGCGGGACGCAGGCCGGAGGCATTCTTTAAATAAGGGTAAGAAGGATTGCTCGGGAGGTACGCGAACATCCTCGCTCACATACGCTTATAATCTCCAAGAGCTTTTTCTCTCCCACTATCTCCACACCTTCCCCATTCTGTGGCTGGGATCCGCCACTGACTTAGGCATCGGAGTGTCCTCCGCCGGAACAACTCCGGCAAAGGACCTGTTTTGCAGGTGAACCAGGGAGCGGTCCTGCGACGTAGCGGCTCCGACCAGCCGATCCAAGGACTCCACGCCAACAGATTGGCGTGCCAGGTAGGGGGCGCATTAACATTTTTTAAGCTCCCTCCCAGACAAGGGAAAGAAAAAAGTTCTTTGATGGCAAGAGGAAAAGCCCCAATCGCTTCTACAAGCCGGAGTCGTGCTCCGTCTCAGGGGGTGCACCCCCAAAGGAGAACGACGCTCCACCTTCCATGGTTGTTGTGGGAGCACAGCAGTTTGAAGCTCTTATGAACCAGGTCGCCAATCTAACGGCCATGGTTCAAGAGTTCCAAGACAGAGCCTTTCCGGTGGCAAACCCACCGGCTGTTTTTAGGCATAGCTCTCGATCCCGAAGAAGGAGAGCTCCACGGGAGGATTCCGCGCATCCCTCTCCCCGTTCTCTGCCATCTCCTGAAGGCCGAACTTCGAGGTTGCCCAGGTCCGCCGATTCCCCGCACAAAGGGAAGAGGCCTAGGCAAACTCCCTCACCCTCCTCTGGAGACTCCACTTCTGTGGAGAGAGCGCCGAAGCAGACTCCCGATTATGACGGGAGGTTCAGAGCCATCGAATCAGAGATGGCAAAGGCGCGAGAGCACAGGATGCGGGATCTTAAGGATCTCGATGACCTGGTTGTGGGTGATCTACGCCCATCCTATACCGACCGCATCATGGCCGAGGTCATCCCTCAGCACTTCAGGGTTCCCTAGATGGAGCCCTACGGCACCATTGACCCCCTCGATCATTTGGGCAGCTTCAAGGCCCATATGATGATTCAAGGAGCTTCGGACGCAATGTACTGCCTAGCGTTCCCAGCCACCTTGAAGAAGTCCGCTCGGATGTGGTACTCGAGCCTGTGCCTAGGTACCATCGACTCCTTCTCCGAGTTAGAAAAACTGTTTGTCTTGCATTTCAGGACCTGCCGCAAGACTCCTCGAAATACGGACACACTGATCCTCCTTCACCAGAATGAAGGAGAAAGCTTGCGAGATTATATCTCCAGGTTTAATACGGCCACGCTTGAGATCCCGGATCTCAACAAACACGTGGCCATGTCAGCACTGAAGAAGGGGCTTCGTACCTCTAGGCTTACTTTCTTCCTGGATAAGAGTTTCCTAAAAGCTATGCTGAGCTCCTATCAAGGGCTCAGAAATACGCCGACGCTGAAGAGCAGGCGACGAATCGACGGTTGATTGAAGGGAAACTCCCTTCAAAGAAGAAGAATAACAGGGGACAAGGTCCCCAAACTTCTAATAACAATGGCGGCAGATATGCAGACCGTCGAAGAAGCCCTCCCAAGCCCAGAGCATTGGGAGGAAGATTCGACTCCTGCACCTCCCTCAACCTCCCTCGAGAGAAGATCCTCATGGAGATAGAAAAAGAAAACTATCTCCAACGGCCCCGTCCCATGAAGGCCTCTTCTTCCGTCAGGAACAGGAACAAATACTGCCGATTCCACCGGGACCACGGCCACAATACAGAAGAATGTATCCAGCTAAAGGATGCAATTGAGGATCTCATCAAGAGAGGGTACCTGGGGCGGTATATCGGTCGCCAAGGCCCCCGGTCGGAAGCAACTGTTCCCCAGCCACCTCCTGAAGAGGCCGAATTGCCAAATCAAAGGCCCACCAACGGAGGTGTAGGGATGATACACCGACCCACCAACTGGAGAAGAGATGAGGACGACGCTCCAAAGTGACTTAAAGACAACAATGCCATCCTCTTCTCCGACGACGACCTTGCGGGAGTTCGGCTCGCACATGATGATCCTCTTGTAATCTCGGCCATAGTGGCCAATTATGATGTACAGCGGATCCTTGTAGATAATGAAAGTTCGACAGATGTCTTTATGTACGATGCATTCTCTAAAATGTGTTTGCCTAGACATCAACTGCAAAGATCCTCCATACCGCTCTCTAGTTTTGGGGGCAACCAAGTTTTTGCCGAGGGAAAAATTGTGCTGCCTGTAACCCTTGGCACCGAACCTCGACAAAAGACACTGCCGATCAACTTCACGATAGTCCGGATCCCCTCAACATATAATATTATTCTGGGTGGCCTGCCTTGAATAAGTTCCGGACCGTAATCTCCTCTCACTACCTCTTGGTATGCTTCCCCACCAGGAATGGTGTTGTAGAAGTTAGAGGAAACCAGAGGACGGCATGGCAGTGTCTGATGATTGAAGATAGGCATTTCAAGGATTCGACTATCCCGAATCAGCTGGATCCGAGGGATGAAACTACAAATCTTGGTGAGCCCATGGAAAGGATCATCCCGGTGCCTTTGAAAGAGGAAGATCCTCCTAGAGTTGTGCAGATTGGGAGCGCACTCGATGAGGAAACCAGAGCGGAGCTGATCTGTTTCCTCAGGGACAACACCGACGTCTTTGCCTAGTCGACTTCGGACATGCCCAGGATTTCTGCCGAAGTAATCACTCATCAGCTGGAAGTAACCCCTGGATATAAGCCGATGTGGCAAAAGAAAAGGAGCTTCGCCACCGAAAGACAGCAAGCTGTAGACGAAGAGGTTGGCAAGCTCCTCAAAGCAGGGTTCATCAGAGAGGCCCGCTATCCTGAGTGGTTGGCCAATATGGTGATGGTGAAGAAAGCTAATGGCAAGTGGAGGATTTGCATCGACTATACAGACCTCAACAAAGCTTTCCCAAAAAATAGCTTCCCTCTCCCAAAGATTGATCAACTAGTTGACGCGACTGCTGGCCACCAGTTGCTGAGCTTCATGGACGCCTTCTCCGGCTACAATCAAATTAGAATGGATCCACAAGATGAGGAGAAGACGACATTCATTACTGATAAGGGCCTCTACTGCTACAAGATGATACTGTTTGGCCTCAAGAACGCCGGAGCAACATTTCAGAGACTCGTCAAAAAGGTGTTCGAAAAGCAACTGGGGAGAAATATGGAGGCATATGTTGACGACATGATCGTCAAGAGCCTCCACCGGAGAGATCACATCCGTGACTTAGAGGAATCATTCAGCGCTCTCCGGCGCTACCATATGAAGCTAAACCCGGCAAAGTGTGCCTTTGGGGTCACTTCGGGCAAATTCTTGGGCTTCCTTGTCACCAAACGAGGAATTGAGGCAAACCCCGAGAAGATTCAAGCCTTGAAAGATATGAGACATCCCTCCTGCAAAAAGGAAGTTCAGCAGTTGATAGGGAGGATTGCCTCTCTAAGCAGATTTATCTCTCGGTCAGCTGAGAAATGTCTTCCGTTCTTCAAGGTGCTCCGGCAATCAAAGGGCTTTGAGTGGTCCAAAGACTATCGTGCTGCCTTCGAGGAACTAAAGAGGTATCTGGAGATCCCGTCATTGCTCTCCAAGCCAAAAGAAGGCGAGGTTCTCTATCTGTACCTCTCTACTTCGGACGAAGCAGTAAGTTCGGTCCTTGTCCGTAAGGAAGAAGACGGGTCCCACAAACCGATCTACTATATCAGCAAGGTTCTGCATGATGCAGAAACACGATATGCAAGGATGCAGAAGCTGATCTACTTTTTAATGATTGCGGCAAAGCGACTACGGCCATACTTTCAGGCCCACGCCATCGTGGTGCTAACTGATCAACCTCTCAAGGCCGTTCTTCAATCTCCGGACACTTCTGGAAGGATAGCTAAGTGGGCTGTGAAGCTAAGTGAATTTGACATCAGCTTCCAACCCCGAGCGGCTATGAAGGCCCAGGTGCTCTCTGATTTTTTGACTGAGTGTACCTGGAAGTCCGAAGACGAAGCCTCTTCAGTAGAAGAAGAAGCCCCGAAAGAGACGAACTCTGTTTGGGTGCTTCATGTGGACGGAGCTTCCAATGATACTGGGTGCGGAGCTTGACTCATGTTGGCCGAACCTGACGGCCACACTATAGAGTACACACTCCATTTCTCCTTCCACGCCTCCAATAATCAAGCTGAATATGAAGCCCTACTTGCCGGACTTCGGATCGCCAAGGATTTGGGAGTCTGGCAACTTTGAGCCTTCTCAGATTCCCAACTGGTTGTGAATCAAGTCAACGGAGAATATGCAGCTAAAGATCCAACCATGGTGCAATACCTGGAGAAGGTACGGGCTTTATCTTCTCAATTGGAATATTTTAAGATTATCCATGTTCCACGATCAGAGAACTCCCAGACGGATGCAGTCTTGACTGGCAACTACAGCTCCGGAGTCCCTCGGACGCACCTTTGTTGAACATCTTGAGACTCCTAGTATGGTCGAAGAGGCTGCAAAGATGTGCCGGATCAACACTAAGCCAAGCTGAATGGATTCCATCATCAGATTTCTGAATGAGGGAGAATTGCCGGAAGATAAGGCGGAAGCCAAGAAGATCCGCTGGATGGCGTCTCAGTACATCATCTTAGATGGAGCCCTCTACAAGAGATCGTTCTCCCAGCCACTGCTAAAATGCTTGGGACCCACCGATGCATATTATGCTTTGAGAGAGGTCCACGAGGGCATATGCGGTGATCATTTGGGAGGCAGATCTCTGGCATACAAGATCATCTGACAGGGGTATTATTGGCCCTCCATCCAAAAGAACTCAGCGGATTTCGTACGGAAGTGCGACCAATGCCAGAGGTATGCCAATGTACAGAGACAACCTACGAGTCACTTGACTCGGCTGGCAGCCCCATGGCCTTTTGCCCAGTGGGGGATGGACATTCTTGGCCCGTTCCCACCAGCATCAGGGCAAAGGAAGTTTCTCTTAGTGGCTATCGACTATTTCACGAAGTGGGTAGAAACCGAACCATTGGCTCAGATCATGGAAGGCAAGGTGAGAAATTTTGTAAAAAATTTCATCATATTCAGGTTCGGCATCCCACATGTTATCATTACGGACAACGAGAGACAATTTGACAATCCGAAGTTCAAGGACTTCTATGCTCGGTACCATATCCATCATCGGCTGACGTCCGTTGCTCACCCACAGTCCACTGAGAGGCCGAAGTCACCAACCGGACCATCCTCCATGATCTGAAGACAAGGTTGAACGCTACCAAAGGGCTTTGTGCCGAAGAACTGATCTCCGTTCTTTGGGCGTACCAAACTATCCTGAGAACGGCCACCGGCGAATCTCCGTTCAACCTGGCCTACGGTACCGAAGCCGTACTACCCATCGAAGTCTCCCTACAGTCCCTGAGAATTGACAACTATGAAGAGCCAAAGAATTCCGATCGCAGAAGGATTGATCTGGATTTGCTATCAAGCACCAGGCTACAGGCCCAGATAAGAATGGCGGCATACCAGCAAAAGGTCGCCAAGTATTACAACTCAAGGATGAAGGAGCAAACTTTTTGCACGGGGGACATGGGGTATTGCGAAGAGCAGAAGTGTCCAGGCCAACGGAACAGGGTAAACTCTCCCCCAACTGGGAAGGCCCATATCAAGTCGAAGAAGTCATTCGACCAGGAACATATCGACTCAAGACCCTGGAGGGGAAAGTCCTATCCCGGCCATGGAATGTACAAAACCTTCGCAAATATTATCAATGAAAGAGTTCCTGAAATTTCTGTGCAAAGCTCCTCAACCCTACTCAACTCAGAACGGCTAGTTGCATCGACTAAACGACAACAGCCTGAATGACCCGATCTAAAAAATCGGTCAACTGTGCAAAGGAGAGTCTGATCCACTCACCTTATCGGTATGCCCGACGAGCATAATGGATGGTCTAACCATGCCACCAAAAAGATCAAAGGCGCAAGGATGGTTCTTGTAACCTACCCTACGGTGAATCCGAACACGCGCCGAGGCGGGCCTGAACAGCCTACCTTAACCACGACAGAAAGTGTACAGGGACGGTGTATGCACCCTACCCTACGAGAAATCCAAACACGTGCCTAAAAAGACCACTGTCATCCTTTCTGTCAACAACAAACATTCTCAGAACAGTCCAATTGACCTC
Organism: Areca catechu; assembly: GCA_021397845.1. Lineage (NCBI taxonomy): Eukaryota > Viridiplantae > Streptophyta > Magnoliopsida > Arecales > Arecaceae > Areca > Areca catechu. Next base: position 186,806,916 of record CM038052.1, on the reverse strand, counting down.
ACTTCTTTCTTGTAGACCGAAAGTGATCTACGGAGTCTACATTACAGACAAATCATGATGCAACACATCGCAAAAAGTACGCGGGAAGAAGTAACAAAAAAGATATTTCATTCCTTTCAAATTTTTACACAAAAAAAAAGAAAAAAGAAAGAAAGAAACTCTCCTAAAGAGAGAGTAAGAAAAAGGAAAAGAAACTCTCCTAAAGAGAGGTAAAAAAAAGAGTAGCAGCAGCAGAATCTGGAAAATTTTCAATAACTCCCCGACGGGTTTTTCCCGTACCGTCGGGGAGAGACCTGATGGGACGATGAAGGGCCCCCGGGGTTCCCTTCCGAACTCGAGTCCGACCCCTCATCGGAGTCAGAATCGAACTCATGGCTGGGAAAGGGAACGGAGGGTTTGATATTGTTCAAGCCCTTCAAGTTGTAAAACTTGAAGGCTTTCCTCCGGCACTCCCAAAACCCCTGGTGGAATGAGTCCAGGGCCACCCCGGTGAGCTCGTCCTTGAAGGCGGCAGAAGCTCTGAAGTTTGCGACGGCATCCGCCGCCTCCCACTTTGCCACCTCCGCCGTTGTGGTCGCCACCATGACTTGAGCCCAGGCTTCCCTCAACCGAGCCTCCAGCAGGCGGACCTTCTTCTCGAGATTGTCCACGAGAGGCTCCCCCTCTTCATCTCCTGGCCCAGGTGACTCCGGACTCCGCTTCCTTTTTGGGTTGATAGCCCTCTTTTTCACCGCTCGGCGGAGCTCAGAAGTGCTGAACCTCATGGTTAATGGAGGGAAGAAGCCTACGGAAATGATGGCCTTTGACAGCAGAGGGCAGGGTCTTATTTATAGAAACCCTGCGCCCACGACCGACTGTGGGAGGCGTGCTTCACGTCCTTCCCAGCCACATGAGAAGGTGCCACGTGTCCGGGCGACGCTTCGAGAATCAGAAAAGTCACTCGGAGCCATCTCCGGGACAACAATCGTCATCGCTTCAAATCCAGAGAAATCCTCATCGTGAGACGACATCATTAATTGCTCTTTTTTGGAAAAAGGAAACCCGACGGCTCGTAAGGCATAAGAAATCGTGACTGTACAAATATCGACATGCCACGTGGATAGCAATAATCACAATCAGATCTCCCTGATCACTGATTGGCAGGGAAATAATTCTTGTCCGCCCCAACGGACAAACTTGACATCCGAAAGAATGCAACGGTCTTCGGGCGACGGTGTCCTGGTCCGTTCCGGAGTTCGTCCTTACCAATTGAACGGCCTTCAGCCATGGCTATTCGACTAAGCGGAAGAAAGAACGGTAAAACCGTTTCGAGCTACACATGAAGCACAACATGGTATATGCAAGGGAAGGAAAATTCATTCCAAAATTTAGAAAAGTTATCATACAAAGTTCGTTGATCAAGCAAAAAAGAAAGGTGGAAAATACATCTAGAGTGACCCAAGTCACTCAACAGAAGAAGGCTCCACACCACAGGACTGGAGCACTTTATCGATCTGCTCCGAAAGGACCTCGTCAATCTGGACCGGGACCGGGGAACCTTCAGCTTGGGCTCCCCCAGCTTGAGTTTCCTCCTGGACCGGGGTCAGAGTTGGGGTCACCTCCGAATTTTCGATTAGGAGAATAGCCTCCTCCTCCGGCGTGGCGCCTCCTCAGCCTCTACCACGGTTTCGGCCCCCTCCACTTCCTCTTCTTCTCCAGCTATATCGAAGGGTGGAATGCTGGAAAGGTCAAAGTGGGGGAAGGCCTCCTTCACTCTGGAGAGTCCGTCGTTGAAACCGTGCTGGTAACCATACAAGGTTACTTCATTGATCTCCGCCTGGAATTGCGGAGACCTCTTGAAGTTCACCACGGCATCATCAACTTGCTTTTTCAAAGACGCGGACTCCTTCTTAGCAGCTTCGGACTCCAGGATCGCTTCTTCGACCCTCCTGAAAGCCTCCTCCGCCGTCTTGGTCAGGCTCCCTATTTTCTCCTGATCCTCCCTGGCAGCCTGCTCCAGGGATTCGACTTGCTTCCTGCTCCTCCTCTACCCTGCCTCTTGCCCTGTCATTGTTACATGAGCACTTCTCAGTTCGCCCTTCAGGTCGCAAACTTCATCAATTGTCTGAGCAAGACGGTCCTCCATGGATTGCTTCAGCTCCTCGGCTACTTGGCAGCCCTAGCGGTCTGGAGCTCTTCCTTGAGGTCGTGGATGAGGCCGTCTACGTTTCCCAGGCCCTCCTCCATGAAGGTGAGGTCGTAAACCAGCTACATCAAAAGAAAAGAGTCATGAATCGAACAATCCTCAAGATAAAGAGAAGTGGCAGGATCATACCTGTTGCAGAGCGGAGAAGGCAGAATCGGACACCCTAGGAAGGCTCCGGTTCCAAAAAATAGCCAAGTGGTGAGGCAGAAGCATACCCTTCAGTGTCTGCCTGGCTGCGGCCGGGACCAGCGGTCCCCCCGTAGGCAAAAACTCTGAGAAGTTCGTCAAACGGACTCCGACTGAGAAAGCCCCGTACGCGAACTCTCCCTCGGCTTGCCGCGCTTCACCCCTATCAGTAGCAGGGGGCAAAACGGTGGCACTTCCGCCCCCTGAGACGGCTCCCCGTTGTATGCATTGGGGAAACAGCCGCCGGTGGAGCTTCGATTGGATGGGGTCTTGACGGAGCCCCTTCCGCAGTTATTACGTCTTCCCCTGAGGTCCCCCAGGAAGACGAAGTACTTTGGTCCCCTTCGGGACCATCCCTCCGAGCTTTCTTCCGCACCGCAGACCTGGTAGGAGGGGCTTATGCCACCCTCTTTTTCGAAGTCTGCCGGAGCCAGCTCAAGCCGGGCCTCATCCAGCCACCTGTAAGCAAAAGATTTTACTTCATTTGATTGGGCTACAATAAATCCAAGAAAGAGGAGCAGGAATTCCTATTACTATACTTAATGAGGGAAATCCGCTAATTCCCGCCCGGTGGAGATTTCTCTCCTCCAACAATTCTCGAATGGGAGCAACTTCAGAGTTGACCAAGAGGTCGCAATCCGACTGGTCAGCCACCAAGACCTTCCCGTCATTGGCGGTCAGGCGAGGCTTCTTCCACGCCATATCGAAGCCCCATGGATTGAGAGATAACACAAATACAAAAACGGGTTTCCACTCGTGGATGGCGCTGGACATATCCTTGATAACCCTACGTCCTGATCTAGGGCCAATCACCCACCATCCGTCGCTGTGGAAATCCCTCTCGAGGATGAAAAGGGCCGTGAACAGATTGGTCCTAGGCACTATGTTCGCGATGCTGCACATAACCAGGAACCCACAGATGTTCCTGATGCTGTTCGGGGTCAACTGCGCTGGCACCACTTTGTACAAGCGGAAGATCTTAACGAAGAAAGGGTGCAAGGAAAATCGAAGACCAGCTTTCAGATGATCTTCGTATATGGCTATACACCCGGGGGGAGGTTCATTCGCCCGCTCCTCGGACGCGGGGAGGACGAAGGAAAACTCCTCAGGGATGTGGTAGCATTCCCAAAGAAGGGCCGCCTTATCCTGAGAGACCGAGCTGGGAACCGACTCTGGGCCTACTATGTCTCCGTTCCTCAAGGGTCCAACCTATTTTCCCTGACTCTCTACAGTCTCTTCCATGACAAAGGAGCGAAGTGAAGGAACAAAAGAAGATTCTCCCTGAAAAATAGACGGGTAGTCCAGAACAACTTGGCCGCAGGATGAGACGAGGTTGAAGATGCTTCCTTGGCCGGACCTTCGCCCTTCCCCAAAAGAAAAGTAGGGGCCTCTAGAGCCCCGTCGGGGTTAAATTGACTCACGGTTACCCTGGGAGGTAACCTACCTACAACTGACCGCCAGGATAAGGTATACCCTTCATCCAACGGACGAAGGACAGCCACCATAACCATCCAAATCCCAACCAAAAGATCGCCTTAACCACCGTGCAACGGGAAAAGAAAAGATGGCCCCAGGGCCACCCACTTTTCTCTCTTCCTCAATCCAGGAGTCACACCTGTCCACCATCTGATTCTCAGATCGTGATGGGCAGTCCAATCAAGGATCCCGTTATCATCCCCTGCACCGTCTCTCAGGAGGAAAACGACAAGGCATTACTACTCTCACTTCTTGAGGCAAATCTTCGCTTTGAAAACTGAGAGTAGGGGGGATGTCCCCATCAGCAACTATTGGGATATCCCGGTTCAACTATAAACCAAACTCCGGTTTGACTGGTCGAAGCCCGTTTCTCTGGACTACGGACTTCGAACCAAGCAAGGGACAGGCCAACTACAGGTAACCCAAGGCTTCATACCGGACTACAGCATCCGATGGCCGGACCTTCGGGTATTGACTTCGGCCCCGGCCGAAGTCTGAACTACTCATCGACTTCTGAAGGCATGAACTTCGGTTCCCGCTATAAACACGATCTCCGGCCTCGGGGAAATATCAAGTCTTCGGCCCACGTAAGGGGAATCCGAAGCTTGGATCACAATCTGTTCCAGAAAGGCAACTGTAACCAACGATTACAATCGACACTCATCATGCCATGATCATGGCGCGCAACTCCTGCAGCCACGCCTCCGATCTGGCCGGACCGCTCAATGACAAACCACGATCGCCAATCATGGAAGAGATTGGTTCCTTATGATCACCGGAAAAAGAAAAAGAGAAGGACGCAGGCCGGAGGCATTCTTTAAATAAGGGTAAGAAGGATTGCTCGGGAGGTACGCGAACATCCTCGCTCACATACGTTTACAATCTTCAAGAGCTTTTTTTCTCCCACTATCTCCATACCTTCCCCATTCTGTGGTTGAGATCCGCCACTGACTTAGGCATCGGAGTGTCCTCCGTCAGAACAACTCCGACAAGGAACCTATTTTACAGGTGAACCAGGGAGCGGTCCTACGATGCAGCGGCTCCGACCAGCCGATCCAAGGACTCCATGCCAACAGGAACGATATTTGGAATTAGAGAACGTTCATTTTGAAGATGTATCAAACTTTAGCCCTGGGGACTTGGTTTAAGAGCCTGTCCTAGTCTGGTCTGGATGTTGGAGGTGTGGGTCGATTCATCCTTTCTCTTGTCCATACATCTTTCAGATTTATGCCCGGTTGGAAGTTTTTTCGTGTTGTCTGTGACAATTGTGTTCAGGTTTTGCTTGAAAGTTTCCAAGCACGTTTAAAATTACTGAGCTTTTTGTGGTGATTTTTGTTGAAGGCTGGCACTGCACGGTTTCAAACCTTAAAACACTGCTTATATTTCCGTGTATGGGGTAGACAAGTGTACGGTGATAAAGGCATGTGTCTGATAGATTTGAATGACTATAACCTTCACCATGCTCTGCCTTCATTGCTGTCGTGTTGTTTCAGCATGCTTAGCAATCAGACTTGCGTACAATTTCTTTGCATTTTGAAGATCGCAGTTCAACGGTCCATGGGTAACCTCAATTGAAATCTCTATGGGTACCTAATGCCTTGCTTTGGTACTCTAATTAATCGAAACTCAAAACCAAGGTAGTTCTTTGAGGCAGGCGTTATATTGCCGGCTGATTTACCGGACGAAAATGCCGTCTTTTGTAGTTTTATGTCAAAACCACATGGAGGATGCAATAATTGTATCTTTTGAACTCTAATGGGCCAAGATGAAGGCTCGGTCATTCGAGGAAACTTGATTACTATTTTGGTTGGAACTTGTTATACAAAATGACCGTTCAACCTGAAGCTGAGGTCCGAATCGATTCACTGAAGTTGAGGTCCGAACCGATTCACTGAAGGAGAGGTCCGAATGATCAACTTCTATTGAGGTACGACTGATCCACTTCTGCTGAGGTACGGCTGATCCAATGTCTCGATGGACATTTCTTTTCGGACGATCGATTGGCCCTCCCAGTCGGTATCTGATCGACTCACTCCAGGGCCCAGAGAATTCCAGAAACCCATTCTATTATAACATAATCCTGCCACGGCAGGAGCACTGCTCCACTACTCCCATGACGCCGTCCTGTTCGGGCGCCACGTGGCCACTTTCCAGATTCTTCTAGGAACAAATCAGTCTTTCCCGACTTCACTCTAACATATTTTGGCACTATTCCACGTCTATATAAGGTAAAGAAAGGCAGACCCCAGATAACTCTCGGAACCGATCTCTTTTAATTATGGATCTTCTCATCTCCTCACCTTCTGGCAGATGGAGAGTCCCCTAAGCTCTTCATCTCATAGGTCTTTCGTTTTCCACGATCGTCTCACCGACTTGATCGTCGGAGTGTCTTCGCCGGAATCTCCGGTGCAAGGCATTCTCTATTTTGGAGGATCCGAAAAAGGAAGAACGAGAAAGAGGTCCGATCCTGATGATTCCGCAGCAATAGAATTATATTTTTTCATGGAAGCTTTTGTTCTCTTCTTTATGACGGTAAAATCTTCATGTAATTTTCGTGGTTTTCTCTTTTACGTTCCTATAGTCCGTTCGACTAAAACTCCAGTAACCAGCACCGTTATCGCTTTATGAGGAACCGATTCCATTTCCGAAACTGAATATAAAATCTAACCAACTAAAGTTGGAATGAATTCCACCGCAACGGCTCAGAGACATCGGACTCTCGTAGCCTCCTGAATTGCGATACACGGATCATCTCTAACTACATGAAAGTTCAAACAAAATATAGTTATTTTTCTAAATGCAAATTCATTCGTCACGATAAACAGGACCGAGAAACTCCATTTCACACACGACACGCTTCTAAATGAAACCCTGATGAACCTAAACATACCAATATGCCGGAAAACGTGGAGATAGAAGCATGCAAGCTCACCACAGCGAAAAAGATCTTGAACAGCCTAGGTTCTTCTCGAGTCCATGGCCAGGATGGTGCTCAAGTTCGAGGGGCTTATGTAGTCGGTCGTTCCAGCCATGAATTGACCCACAAGCATCCTGTTGGCTCTCTCCGTGGGATGGAATGCGTCCCAGAATGCAAAGATGTTTCTATTCGGGCACACGTTGGACAGCACGGTGCAAAGTCCGATGCCGTTGTATGGTCCTTGCCCGCAACATGCAATCTTCGATGTGACGAAACCTGCCCAACATGATATTGACGTCATTTAGGAGGTAAAAGTGCCATTAAAGTACCAGAAAATGTATATAAAGTAGGTATTCATTCCTTCCAACTCAACCTCGTTCCTGAAAGCTCCGGATTGGTCATCTCGGTCTGCTTCCTTTCTTTTATGTGTGCAAGCATGCATGCAATTTTTTTTCTTTATCTTATCCTTTCTTTCTTGGTTGCCCCCCTTCTTTCTCTTTCTCTTTCTCTCTCTCTCTTTTATTATTATTTTAATAATGGAGCGCGGAGGAAATAAGGTGCTCCTCTCGCTCATATAGCTCCATGTGGTTGACATATTTCTGATCATGAAAATGAACGGTTATCGAATAAGATGAACATTACATGCCATGCACGGTGCATTTTTTGTCCGGTACACTATATCGTATTTAATTACCGTCTACTTTCGAGACCGAATGATGTGGTAGGATTGTACCATTCTCCGTGGTGGAAAATGCGTACTACGGAGAATCCTCGATTGTTAAAGAAACGAATTTGTCCGGTACACTATATCGTTTTTCTTTTTTTTTTTATCAAATAAAAAAGAAGTGAATTGTTCATAAATTACTCATTTGACTCGGCAATTAAATTGCTCGAATAGTGATTTGTTTAAGCACGACTAGGATAATCTTAAATGATAAATAAATAAGTAATTACTAATATAGAAATCTAGTTAGTTAGTTGATTGATTTATATTATTTTAACTATTAGTATAAATAATAATTATCGTTATATTTATTTTTGATAGAAATGTAATAATATACAAAATAACCTATTATAGCTACAAGTTTGAAAGGTGACAGGAAAATCAACTCAAGCCTCTACTTAGATATATAAAATATTGAAAGGAGCGGTTCTTATCGAATCTTTTATTCTCCATTTTGGTATGAAAGATGGATTGGAAAAATAATGGATAGAGGAGGAATGATGGATGAAAGACCTGTCATGTATTTAATGAAAGATGGAAGGATCGATAGAAATGATTTTTCTCTCAATTTCATATAAAAGGAATGAAAGAGGGGATGAATAAGATTTATATAATATTTTTATTAAAATATTCTTTTGATAAAAAAAATTATTATTATCAATTTATAATGACTTTTGCTACGATACTTCAAAGGATAAATTATTTTTTACTAAAATTAAATTATGGCTATTCGATTTAATATGAATAGTCAAGATTTATTTTTATTGAAATTCATAATTATTTTTATAATTAGATGAGCGTGGAATGAGTATAATTTTATTAAGATTGAGGAATTCTTTCCGAACAGCCTTCTCCCTTTCAATCAAATTTCTATACCCTTATCATGGAGGAGGAGAGGAGAGGCGGTGGGCTAGGTTAAAGATGGAGGAGGAGAAGGAAGCCGAGCAACATGTGGTGGTGGGGAAGTAAGTGGCGAGCAGTGACAACGAGACAAACGAGATGGAGGAGGTGCATATTAAATAAGAGCAAATGATAAGAAGGAAAATAAATGGGTTGAAAATTGAGAAGGAGATGAGGAGGAGGGAAAACTGGGGTAGGTTGAAGATAAAGGAGGAGGAGGTCAAGTAGCGTGCAGCAATGGAGAGGTGAGTCGTATATTGTGGTAGGGGGAGAGGGGTAAGGAGGTGGGTGGCAAGAAGGAACTCCATCCAAGAATTGATAGAAAAGGTTAAAAAAATAATTTTTTTTATAAAAAGTTGGGCTAATCTGGCTTAGCATAGAATATTTAATTTGGTTTAACCAAATTAACATATCTCGAATACATTAAATACTTCTCATGATAAAATATTATAAAAGGATCCGCAAAAATCTATTTATAATGCTTATTTATACTAGAGAAATAGGCGGTGCGTGAATTTATAATCTTTAAAAGTTATAATTATATAAAAATATAAATATTTAATTATACTTTACTTTAACTAAATACAATTTTTTAAATTAATCATTAATGAATTAATTTAATTTAATTTATTAATTATATAAATAATTAATTGATTTATAATTTAATTTCAATAGTTAATTAATTTTATACAGATAGTTAATTAAAAATAATTGATATAAATAAAAATAAAAGATAATTAATTATAATTACGAAAAATATGTGCTAAAATTAAAATAATTAATAATAAAATTTAATAGTATATGATTAATAGTATATATAAAATAAGAATATATATAAATAATATAAATGAAAGATGAAGAAATGTTATATTTTGTTAAAATTAATAAAATATAATTTGTGAATGCACAAAACTATCATTCATATGTTTCACCCATCCTTCTCCGTCCTTTTAATTTGAAATGATGCAAAATAGTAGGCAAGAATGGATGGACAATCTTTTCTTTTTCATTCATCGGTTCTAACATTTGTTTGAACCAAACGGTACATAAAAATTATCCATCCTTCCAATCACATCCATCTTTTGCCGTATTTATTAATCCATAAATTGAATTAATGGTCAGATCATGTGATTCTTGGGCTTAGCTAGACTACAAAACCAGCCAAGCTTGAGTTAGAATTAGGTTGCTTGAGCTCGGCTTGTTTACATTCCGCAGGAGTGGGTTGGTCGCATTTATTAATCAATAAAGTTGACCCCAGGTAGGTAGGATCCTGCCAGGTACAATAAATAAAGGCCTATATATATCCGAAAGTTAATTGTTACCGTATGCTTGCGGGTCGGATATGAAGTCCATGTGCATGCTGTAGACATTCACCGAGAAGAAAACATCCGATCCAATCTGGCGGTTGAGCTCGTTCACGACCAGCATCAACTGGGGATTGAATAGATTGGAGGCTCGATTAAGCTCGGGGTCGCATTGCCCGGTCCTGCTTCTCAATGCAAGCTCTGCTGGGACACAACCAAGGGGCCCAGTCCCTGTGACCAGGACTCGGCGGGCCCCCAATTCGTACAGGCCCTGCAACGTTAGATTCCAACAATCAATTCATTCATCTTTCCCCCCTTCTGTTTAATCTGCCAGCAAAGCTACTTTAATGGTTCTACTGACATTCCAGTTCAAATATCGAGTCCAAAAAGTTTGACAAAGTGTTAAGCATGCATCAATATACATCAAACAAGAGTGTTTTCTTCGGAGCAAAGTGTGTTTTTTTTTTTTTTTAAAATTTGTTAACAGAGCTACTTTAATTAATGGTTCCAGTGAAATCCCAGTTCCAATATGGATTCCACGAAGTTTAACAAAGTTATGAATCCTGATTAAAAAACGTGTATTTAATTTGCATCAAACATGTGTAAACTTCCATGGATATGATACTTCTAGGTATTATTTCTCAGCATTTTCTCCTTTTTTGTCATTTTTTTGAGCAAGATCTTTCAGCTTTGTTTGGATGTCTGAAAACAAAGGGTAAGAAGAAATGTAATAGAGTCCAAGTCATCGTCAAAGATTCACAAATAAATTAGGTTAGGCACAAGGGATCTTACACAATTATTTTCTTTGCCCTACCACTGATTTTAATTATACTGACGTTGTCTCCAACAGTGGATGCAATGCCCGTGAGAGAAGCAGTTCCATGGCACGCAGACCATGTGGGTGTACAAATGCACCAACCCACAATAAATTGTACGTCTTCCTAGCATTTAATTGAAGACCGGTCCTCACGGTAATTGGTTTTAATTAAGGTAGCAATGAAGCGAGAAACATAACCTGACATGCACTACTGGCCATGCTTACAACAAGTTATTCCGGAATAATTCGCCCAGAGGCCAAGCTAGGTAATTCAGGAGTATTGTGGAACACCAAAATTTGCACAGATTTCAGACAGTTAAATACCGGGGAAAAAAAAAAAAATCAGCGACTATAAATAATAAAAATTTGCTAAAATGTCCATATGTTTATTCATGTGGTAAGGAAGTATGAGAGAGGTAAGAAAATATACAGTAGCAAGGAAAAAAGAATCACTACAATGTGTGAGGATTTCTTCAATTATCGGAGAATAATTCATGAATTAATTATCAAGTTCATGAATAATCGAGCAATCTGTGATTAATTTGTTAGAATCATTCTTCTGCCCAAGGAAAAACAGACTGCACTGCGAGAACTTCTCGATGAGTACTTAGAAGGCATTGCCACCATGTAATTACTACAAATTTTACTTCATTAATTGCAAAGCAAATTATTTACAGCGAAGGTGTTTTTTAACAGCTCAAAATGTGAAGTGTTTATCCGTGAGAGAAAGACATGGTACTACGAAGTGCCTGGCTGCAACGCAACCCAAAGGGCTGACGCAAAAGGAAAGAGTAGACGGAGAAAAACTTGCGTCTTCACTGGTCGGCCATGAAATTAAGGTTTTCGTGTAGTGTCTCTTAACGTGTTTAGTAAAATAGTTTCCTTTCACCGGTGAAAATCCAAACTGTGTCAGTAGTAATATCTACTTATTTGCCTCTTAAAAAAAGAAGAAGAAAAAGATGAACTTATCAAACTGAAAGGAAAGACTAGAGCTAGACATAAAACATACTGCGATTCCCCAAAAAAAAAAAAAAAAAAAAAACATACTGCAAGTATCTTCCTGTACTCGGACATGAGATAGGTGACATAGTCGGGCAAGGTGAACTGTCGAGATCTCATGGAGAAAGGGATCAAGTAGTAGTTGTTAACGAAGTCGTTGCCCCCGAGGGTGATCAGAACGAGCGCTTGGTTCACGAGACGCTGGGCCTTCTCCGGACCTATCAGGGCGCTCAGCCTCTGCTGGTACTGCTGGAAGTACTGCAACTGCGTCCATATCCTAATTATATTCACCTGCCAAGGTTATTCAAAATATTTTAATTAGTGATCACCAAAAGGTCAGGATTGCTATATATATCAAACAAACCATGCATGCATATATATATATATATCAGTCCACTTACAAACTGAATTCCAGTATCGTTCAGAATCCCAACGCCTGCTGATGCAAAGTTGGCACCCACAAGTAGCCTCTCCCCTCGGAGCTCGGGACTCAAGTATGGTAATAAGGGTTCAGATCCCAGATTTTCACCTGTGTCGGTTAAGAAGAAAATATAAGGAACTTAAAAGAAACGGAATCTAAGCAGCAGGAGATCGATCGATTAGCTGAATTAATGCCAGGAAAGAACATCCACTAATACTTCGAACTAAACTATGGACGCACTCTTGAAGTGAAACACCTAACTTATTATGGTTGTGTTTGTATGAATCCATGCTCCATGTTATAAAAAAAAAAAAAAAAAAAAAAACAATTAAAACAAAACAAAAAACCACCTAACTTATTATGTCAGGGACGTTCAGCCCATTGGAGAAACGGCCGGTTGGTCGGCGAGTCGGGGAGTCGATGCCGTAAGGGGGTGCATCGGCTCGAGCCGTCGTTGCTAAGAAGTTGTTGTTGCCGTTATCCACAAGAGAATCACCAAAAACGAAGAAGGCACGAGCTGCCTCCGAGGAGGGGGGGAGAGTTCCAAGAACGATCAGAGAGAAGAAGAGAACAGGAGAGGCATTCATTGTCATGAAATTAACAATATGAGATAAGATAATAAAATGATCTATGAAATGAGCTTGGAGTGGAGAGCTATGGACCTGAAGACCATATGGAAGGTGGCTTTATAGTGTCCATTGTGAGAGAGCTAACGAGGACCACACAAGCAATTGAGCCAACTTGGGTTTCTGCCGGAGGACTTGCCTCATTTTTACACTTCAAGTTGGTTGGTGAAGGTCCGTGATTCAAAAATGAAGTGGCTCTCATGCATATTTCCAGGCCATGACGGAGAGGTATGAATTGCCGCATCTATAAACTGCACTTGAAGTTGGGGTCCTCCTCATAAATGCATTCTTCTGTTTTTATTCTTGCAAAAAAAAAAAAAAAAAGCAGCAATAATACCATTTAATTGATGTCCTGTGAGCTTGACAACAACAGTATAATGATGACGTTGATGATATTGAGAATCTTATCTGCGTCCCAAATATATATGCATCAAAGTGCTGTTTTCTTCATGAAAATCCTAGAAAACAGTTCTTAAAGAGCAGCTCTTTTTCAAAGACAAATTCTAGTCCATTATTATTGGAGTGGAGACTCGCTTAACAGAAGAATGCCATCCATTCTAATGTAATAGGACTCTTTTACAGATCTACATTTTCTTCTAGTCAATTGCCACATCATTGACAGGTTTATCCCACTGAACATGGTACCACCTTTCTGGTTGATCGATTTGTAAAGATATAAATCACAACATCACATTGTACTTGTTGCTTCCATTTTTTTTAAAAAAAAATGTCGAGAGTAAATGGAAAAGATGAAATGGATGAGATTTTTGTAGTCATTTATTTCCAAGTTTCTTAGGGGCAAGATTCAGAACATTTGTTTTAGTTCGGAGAATTTAAGGAGCGACTGATGCTAGTATTAGTGTGATGAATATACGGTGATATATATTCATACATACCTATCTTAATTATACGAGTGGTCACAAAGATATGCATCAAATTACTGACATTCAAAAAAGAAGTATGTTCGACATCCAAAATTTACTGAAGGTAAACGTTCTAAACTGCCCAACGAGATCTCGCGACAGCAATTATTTGGTTTCTTTTGCATCTGTCTCTAATAATTGGTCCACTCTCAATGCTATGTCAGAGAAATGTCAGTGAGATTAATCAGCTTTATTTCGACTAATGCTCAATCCTTTGGTCAGTCAAAACGGAGAAGTTACCAACTTCTATCCCATACATTAATGAGGGTGTCAGCGAGGGATGCGGGATGCCTGAGCAACGAGCTCATATCCATGTGAGACACATAAATAGGTAGGTTTCATCATTTAAAAGGGAGCACCCTGAATACGCCTCTCTCTCACGAATGCCTGTGCTTTCCCATCCTGGTACTTGAACCATGACTATAAATTCTTAGGGATCTTTGAGATCAAATACTACGCAAAGAGCCACCATTCCTGTCAAACATATATACCGATGTTGATGCTTGACATGATCCACTGGGATGTGAATTATGTGATAAAGGAAACATGATCCTGCATGTCCTAATTGTCAAAAGTCAATTAAACAAAACTATGGGAATCATTTGCACCGACCATCTTAAGCACATTTGGGTGTATTCATGTCAGAAGGGTGTGAATCTTCCGCCACACCCAACAAAGCAAAAAAAAAAAATTCTTAAGCACACGAGTCAAAAATTTCTGTAAAAGCATATGTTGAAAAATGTTTGCATTATGATACTAGCACCATGGTCTTGATGCATATGAGAATTAGCATTTTGGATCATTGTAATTATAGGATTCATGATATTTGTCATATAAGATAATAAATAATACATGTACTCCTCGATATCTAAAAATAAAAAACAATAAATGCATGCATTCCCCTTCTTCATGAGAGAGAGAGAGAGAGAAAGATGAATGGATGGCATCATAAGCAGTTTGTCTAATTTAAAGATATGCCAAAGTTTGATCTTGATACAAAACCCCTTTCAATTCAAACTATACATATATATATATATACATATATACATATATATATATAAAACATTGGCAGGGTGTCTCATGCAAAAAAGCTAGAGGCCTATGTTAGAATTGTGGGTTTTCCAGATCCCTAGGTTCAATAACTAAATGCAAATACCTTTTCTTGCTAGTAAATAAATTGCAAAGTTTCAAGGTCCCTATTGTATTCGATTATCAATTATGAGATTTCAGGATTTGTAAGTAGTTCAAATACAAAACTCCTACCGAATTAAGATATACCAATAATGAAAATTACAAATCTTTATAATATTTTAGCATCTCCATCTATGATGACCAACCATTCCATGGCCTACCGTGCAGTAAGAGGTTGGCAGGCATTGTCAGCTGATAAAGATAATAACTTAACGGTTTATAAATGAGTCATCTTCTAACCAGGGACTATATATAATTTTACCTGGACATGATCCATACAAATTGAAATTGTCAGACTTTGCTGACTTTATGTACCTTGCTGGTTTCATGTTAAGGTTGTGATCACTTCCAACAATCTGTAAGTGCTTTTTCCAAAACGAAGCCTCTCGCTGTTTTTTGTGGGCTTGCACCTTTTCCAAGTCTGAAGAATGAATCCAGCGAGCAATCTAAGCCCTATCCCGAGGCAATCCAGGACCGGTAATGTTAAATTCTGTTACACCATCACCAAGTGCTATATTTATGTGTCAATATATTGGTAATGTGCCTTGACTCCAGTGAGGGAAGGGAACAAAGAAAAGTAGAGAAATCATCCATTCCAATAACCTTGATACTTAAGCGGTAGGGTGGTTGTGTTAGATTTAATACCTCGATTCAGCCTAGTAGAAGACCCAGATGCAGGCCCACATGGAAGAAGGCCCCTACGGCCATAGGCCAATAAACTAGGCTCTCAGCGTGCGCAACCCATAAGTGAGGGCTCGACCCACGCCCGTGGATGCACAGGCCTAGCCTAGGCGGGTGCATGGCCCAAGCACTGTGGACCATGCACGGTCCACAGTACTAAAGGGAGTAGCACAGTCCACCAAGAGATTATGTGGTTCATAAAACTTTTTCTTGGTTTACAATCACAGTTTACGGTGCATTTTGCATGATCGGACGTTCCAACACATTCCTCGGGTGCGATTCGACAGTCCAGCCTAATTCCGACTCTGATTAAGATGTGATCAATGGGATTTCGGGCTGATCTCGAATGCTTGTTAATGATCGAATGGCCGACGATTTCTAGGAAGTTCAAACAATAATTGGATAAGGAGTTTAAATCCATTTTCGACATGGTTTGAAGATTTGGATCCCTATCGAAATAGTCTTCGATATGGAGACATCCCAGGGTTTATAAAAAGAGGGCAGACGAGCTAGGGACTAGTGGTAAGGATCTAGAGGGCTTTCAGGAGCTGAGAACGGTAGAAAAAGCCTATAGGGGTTAGAGGGTTTTCTTGAGAATTGAGCTTTTGTGAGGGATTTGGGACTTTTTATTGAGAAATTATTGTACGAGTTCTCATCTTGTAAGTATTTTTCTTTTATAGTGAAGTTATGCATGCCCAATTAATTGTGTTTGTGTGCCTTTTTTCTTTCTCTTTTCTCTTGCCGTATCAACTTTGTCGATAAATGTGCAATCTTGGACGGGGATTCATATTTCACAATCTGAGGGATCCCATATAAATGGTATCAGTGTGTTGCCCAGCTAAAGCAACACAAGAGGGGGGATGAATTGAATTTCTAAAATTTTTTGTAAAGATTAAAGACAAGTACTAGTATGTTTGCAAAGTGTTTGTGTGCTTAACAAGAGTATGCAGTAGAAGTAATAAAATAAATACAAGAAGAGAAAGATAAGCAATCACAAATACAATAATTTATAGTGGTTCGGTGCACTCCAAGCACCTACATCCACTCCTCAAGGTCCACTTGGGTATTTCACTATAATCCAATCTTGATTACAGTAGATTAGTTTTTTCCGGGCTCACTAATCAAAATCCCTTGGTTTTCACAAGACTAACCAACAACCTAGTTGGTTTTTAAATAAGGCTCACCACAACCTAGTTGATTTTAACTCAAGGCTCACCAACAACCCAAGCACTAGTTTCAATCCACTTGAAACTACGAACAACAAAATAATTCAAGTATAATGAAAAAATACAATAAGCTTTCTCAAAAATCAAATAAAACTCGATGAAGCTCTTGAAAATTGTTAAGAAGCTTGTCTCCAAGTTATTGAAGCCTTAATCAATGCTTGAATGAATTAGACTTGAATGCTCTTAAATGCTTGAAGGCTCAACTTCACTCAAAAGTAATGAATACTTTTGAATTTTGTAATTAGTTCTTCATTAGTTGCTTTCGTTTTATGTTTGGTGGACTTTAAATACCTTCCAAGCATTAAATGACTGTTTATGACCGTTAGAGATGAGAAAGTAGCCGTTAGACATAAAAATGAGCAATTCTGTGCTTCTAAAAAACTAGCCGTTACTGTTCATTCAGATCTACAGGTATCGACACTTCGGGCCATGAGTCGACTCATGTGTCGATACTTAAGTCGACACCAGGTTAAATTTTTTTTTGAAGCTCTCTGGAGTGTTCTGGTATGTCAACATTTCTTCTGGTGAGTTGATACTTTAGTCGACACTTCATCTTCATGAGTCGACACTTGAGCAAAAACTTGAAATCAACATGTTCTATATCGTTTTTGGTCTCAGGCCTTGAGTCGACACTTGGCTGATCATGAGTTAACACTTGAGTCGACACATGGTTTTCATGAGTCGACACTTCAACATGCCGGCTGAAATATTTTTGTGTATCAGCTCAGAGTTCTGTGAGTCGACACCTTGAGTCGATACTTGATCTTCATGAGTCGACACTTGGCTGAAACTTTGCTAAAACTTATCCAATTCAAATTTGAGTTCTTCAAAGTCATTTTTATGTGCCAAGGTCCATATAACTTGAAATTCCATCAACATAAGTGACTTCTTCAACAAGATGACAAGCAATTTGATCTCTTCAATACATTACAACTTTGATAAGTACCTTGTTCTGATAAACATACTTTTAACATACAGTTAGTCTCAAATATACTTAAGTATTTTGTTATTCATCAAAATCAATACAGGAGTCAACACAGTGCATGTGGTACCACAGATAATTAGTATTAAAGTCCAAGATTGTCCATGTTGATCGAGATTGAAAAAGATAACAAGTACAGTCAAAATTGATATCAGCAGTTCCATGGAAAAAGTAATTTTTCCCTCTAACTAGTGTGGGTGAAAGACATGCTCATCCAGCAGGGATTGATTATATGTCAGGAGAGGTCGGCCACCATGGAGGAAAAAAGTTGGAAACAGCTTTAGATATAGACAGTGAGTACGATCTGGTTGTATTAATGGATGATGTGGCGATCCATATATTAAGCAAGATTTTTCCAACGATGCTATGGATAAAGTTTGATTAGTTATACATGGCAAAGTCTCTCACCAACGTGCTCTTTTTTTGGAAGCAATTTTATCAAATAATGAATGAGTGAAAAACAAAGTGTGCAGGAGCATTTGAGCAACTTCCAGATAATCCTCACCTTCTTAGCGTAAGTGAAATGGTTGAAGAGAAAACCAGGGTATTGATCTTGCTATCTTCACTTCTGCACTCCTTTGAGTTATCGATAATTATTCTTCTAGTGGGGAAGAGTATTATCAAGATAGAGGAGATCACTACAGTACTCTTTCAGAATGAGATTTTCATATGGAAGAACCAAGCTTCATGTTCCAACAGGAGCTCAGTATTGGTGGTCACTGAAGGAGTTGGTGGCAGAAGGCAAAGCAATAGAGAATCGCAAGGTGGGTGATCCAGATCCAAGTTGAAGGGCACGAGCAAGATTAAATGCTATCAGTATGACAAGTTGGAACATCATGTCAGAGATTGCCTGAACATCAAGACTCGGACGAATGCTATTGTAGTGGTGGATGATGGTAGTGACAGTGACAGATATGGTGATGCACTTAAGGTATTTGATGAGGTATCTTCTTTATCCTAATAGTGAATTTTAGATTCTACATGTCTCCATCATATGTATTGTAGAGAGAAGCTATTTGATTCTTTAGAGAGTAGAGAGGGTACTGCCCACCTATCAAAAAGATCGAGCTGTGCGATCAAAGATAAAGGACAGTTAACTTAAAGCTTCATGATGAAATATCGAGAAAACTGGATGAGATCCGATACTTATCCAGCTTTAGCAAGAATCTAATATCACTGAGTAAATTGGATTCAAATGGCTATACGTGGAAAGCCAGTGATGGAATCTTAAAGATTATCCATAGTAGTAAGATTTTTTTAAAGGAAAAGAAGTATGAAAGACATTACCTCTTGATAGGGAGTCTAGTATGAGGTGAAGTTCTTGATGTAGTTAGGAGTCGATGAGGTGGAGCTCCGAGAGCTGGTAGATTTGGGCACGAGACAAGAGACTCAGGAAGATAATATATGACATCACATGATGAAGTTTCTATTGCCATAGGAGGCTTTTTCGAGTAGGTCTCGGGTCAAGGTGAATACAGCATATGATGGAGATGAGATCTAGCAGCCTGGCTCGACTCCCATGATTGCCTATCCATAGTTAATTAGGTATTTATCTTAGGACATAAGGATCGCAGTTACAAGCTCTCAAAGTTAGTTGGAGGCCAAATATCGAGTCGAGGTGAAAATTATTGAGTTTAGCACCTCGATTCAGCCCGAAAGAAGATCCGAATATAGCTTGCACGGAGGTAGGCCCAGTAGGGCCCACACAGTTGTAGGCCAATAGACTAGGCCTGTAGCGTGCGAGCGTACGACCTAAGCATCGGGACTAGAGTGCTGAGGGGAGTGGCCGATCCGGTGGAGGAGGTTAGCATGCGACTCCTGTGCAGAGGGCTCAACCTTGGAGGGGCTCGACCTCGGAGGGGCTCAATCTGGCGAGGGAGGCCGCTCGGCTCTGGCCTAGGCATCTCAGTCTTGTGGGAGCCGACCTAGCGAAGGATGGAACTCCCCTTCGACGGGCCTCTGACATGCTGAGGGAGTTCGGCCCAGCAAAGGAGTCCGAGGAGGAGTGTCCATCGTGACGGCTTTCTCTGACATGGTATCTGACAGGGACTACATGTCGGCTTCTTGCCACATCAACAATTATGGTTCATGGCACATTTTGCATGACCAGATGATCCAGCACATTTTTCAGACATGATCTGATGGCCCAGCTTGATTCCAACTTCAATTAAGATGGATCAGCAGGATTTTGGGGATGCTCGTGCATTTGTTGACAATTGGATGGCTGATGACTTCTAAGAGTTCAAACAAGAGTTGGACAAGGAGTTTAAGTCCATTTTGATGTGGTTTGAAGATTTGAATCCCTATCGAAGTTGTCTTCGATACAGAGATGTCTCGGAGTTTATAAAAAAGAGACAAACAGGATAGGGACCGGTGATAAGGATCTAAAGGGTTTTCAGGAAGTGATAGCAAAGAGCAGCAAAGAAAGCCTGTAAGGTTTAGAGGGTCTTCTTGAAAGTTGAGAGCTTTTGTGAGAGATCTGGAACTTCTTGTTGAGAGATTATTGTATGGTTTGAGAGTGTGAGTTATCCTCTTCTAAATATTTTTTTCTCGTAATGAAGTCCTGCATACCCAATTAAATTATATATATGCCTTTTCTCTTTCTCTTTTCTTTTGCGGTATCAACTTCATCAACGAAGATGCGATTTTAGATGGATCCATATTCTACTATCTCAGAGATCTCTTATAAATAGCATCAATGTAGTTAATATCATAATAAGTTGTACACTTCCAAGAAGTAAAACCTAGTGTGCTCCGAGCATCCTTGCAAAAGTCCTCTCCATCCTCATTAATCCATTGGATCCACCATGACGATACAAGTAATGTGCATATGAACCACTACAACTATGATTGCATTAATTTTAAAAAACTGCTTACAAATTACAGCACCCAAGAGAAAGATGAGATAGGGGTTGTGGAATTATTTTTTTGGTGAACATATCATGTTTTGGATGGGTAGTTTTTAACAACATTGACAAATAAGATTTTTTATAAAAATATTATATTATTTTATAGATGAGCCTTTTTAATTAAAAAGTAGTTAAGATTTAAAAGTTTTGAATATATAAGAAATATAATAAAAAATCCAACTTTTAATTTTCATAAAACATTTAGAATGTAAATAAAAAAAATGACACGCAGGGGAAGAGAGAATTATCATTGTCTTTTTGGAACAT
This sequence comes from Areca catechu, assembly GCA_021397845.1. Classification (NCBI taxonomy): domain Eukaryota; kingdom Viridiplantae; phylum Streptophyta; class Magnoliopsida; order Arecales; family Arecaceae; genus Areca; species Areca catechu. The sequence continues at coordinate 186,786,182 of CM038052.1, read as the reverse complement.
AGTCCATGAGGCTCTAGTTTCTATTATATGTGATAGATATTATGAGAAGTAATAATACAAAACTATCATTTTTGAAAAAGAAAATTAAATATATATTATTTTAAAAGAATAAAGCATGCAAATATAATCGCCACCGTCAAGTTTTTAAATTCTATATATAGGATAGATCCATCTCCAAACTTAAAAGAAAAGATACTTAACGTACTATCCTTCTATCAGCTTCATTTTATATTTTAGAATGCATTTGATTTGCAATTAAGATTGGAATTGTTGCCGCCTAGATCGCCGTGGCCTGCAGCTTCTTACGTGGCCGGATGAGTGGACTCCCTACCAGCATCACCGGGCTCGTTGGTCGGAGACGATCAAGAAGAACATAGTCGTAGTTGTAGGGTGAAGGGGCTTGATGTGTATTGTGGTCTTCCTGTGGGCCTCTCCGGTGGGAGAAATCTTCACCGTATCGTCCCTCTGTCGGGCGGACCTACAAAACAGGGAAGACCTGCACGGGGATTCTGGCAGAGGCACTCCGATGATCAAATCAGTGGGACGATCGAAGAAATAAGAGACCTCTGAGGCCGAGAGCTTGGAAGACTCTCTGCTGCCAGAGGGTGATAATAAAATGGAATGTAAGGATCAAGAGAGTGCGTTGTCTCTTACCTCCTCTTTACCTCTTCGTACCGGTTTTTATGTAGACGAATGGCTCCTGGGGAGGCGTGCTGGTCTTGATGTAGACTTGTCATGCTGGGATATCCTGTGAGGCCATGATGGGTTGGTGACCCTTCTTCTTCTGGGTGGTTCAGGAAGTTGGTGCAGGGGTACAATACCTTAGGCATGGCACCATTCACTAGTAATATAAACAGTAGCTTAGGAAACTTAAATGCAAACCTTCCTTGCAGATGACGTGTCAGGCGACGTGACATAGGGCCCACATGGAGGGGGATTCTTGGAAAGAGTGCCGGGGCCATATGGATGGGCCCCTCGGGAAACGTGCCAGGCCCACATGAGTGAGACCGAACTGCGTGGTGCTCCCAGTGATCGAGCTGGGCTGTGATGCCAATGTGCTGGACTAGCCGGGATGTCGCTTCAAGTTGCCATGCGGGCACGCGGATCGAGAAGGCCCACGGAGGCCTTCATGCATGCTGATCAAGGCGACGTGCGAGGCCCCATGCACGTAGGCGCGAACCCATGCGTGAACAAGTGTAGAGCCGGTGCAAGACCGTGGAGGTTCGCCGCTCCCTAGCGACAGAGACGGGATTGGGCGCTGCCAAGGTGCCGGCCTGGATGAGGCCGCGCCGGATTGGAGCCAGAGATGGGCCTGAAAGGAAAACTGTAGCGAGCATGCTTTCTATTTTAAAACTTTTTCAAAATAATATACAGCGGAAGCATAATAAAGAAGATTAACATTTAATCTAAGCATGCTTTTAGAACTTTTCTATGCTACTTAGCCCAAGATCTTGCATGAATGAGTAATATAAACTATGAAATCATGAACTCATGCTATGAACAGCTTTCAAAGCAACAAATCTCTATATGTAAAACCATACCTCGTATGAAGTGGAGACGCTCTCCGCTGTGAAAGATCCAGGAGGAGATAGAAGATCTCTGCTTAGCCGCACACGTGTCCGGCCTCTACAGGTGGTTCACACTGGGGCTTTTTCAAATTCCACTTCCACTCAAAGTGCTAGCTTGTCGTGGAACGATTTGATCGGGACTCCTTTTCTTCTTTCGATGCCGGACTCTCCGAATGAATGAAGAAACTCAAGAGGTGGAGAATGAGATGTTGAAAACCTTCCCAAACACTCAATCCCAAGACCTAGATCACTAGGTACAAACATGCACACTCTTTTCCCACAGTCCTCACTCCCATACAAAACCTAGAACCTTTCTTAGTTTCTTCTCTTTCTTCCCTTTTAATTTTTCTAGTATTTCTTTGCTGAATTATTAGTTATTTTCATCCTCCCATTTCAGCCCATCATATAGGTGGAGAGGGAAAGGGAGAGTGGGGAGTTATGGGTGGTTATGGAGGGGTTATGGGTGGTTATGGGAAGTTATGGTCATGAGAGGTTACATAACTCCCCAAAACTGAATTTAAACCTATTTAAATTCAGATTAATGTCTCAATTAATTTCAGTTCATAACTGAAATCAATTGGGTCAAGTGTGCATACATTGGGTTCAACCCAATTGGACCCAAATCGATTTGAACCAAATCCCATTTGATTCGTTCCAGATTTTTATAGCTCAATCAAATTGGGCTATCAAGTAATCACATTACTTAATTCACCTACTTGCATCACCAACTTTTAGTGAAAAATTTTATGTCACAACTTTTGTGACATCAAGTGTCTACACTTGCGAAATCAACAAGTATCGACACCTACACAAGTGTCGACACTTTCAAGAATATCAAGTGTCGACACTAGGGTAAGGAAAAACACTTTTCCTTTGTAAGTCCATGAATGATTCCCAATCGTTCTCCGATCACTAGATCAAGTAGAAATCCCTATGGTGTGTGATCCCATAGGTTCGAACACTAAGCCGGTAGCACTGGAACATTTCCAATACCAGTCAAAGTTGCCATCTAGCAATGACACCCGACGTCCGGATAGATCGAAGTTGCAGAGCAACAATCAAGAACCAGGAGATACGGAAACCCTGTAATTAACCTTTGACCTCAATGCTCAAGAAAACATAGGGTTAAACTCCCCAACCCATAAAGTCCATCAATAATGTGTCTCAACCTCACAAGTCCTGTAACACTTTACAGAGACTACCCTGGCCAAGGTTTTGCTAAATTGAAACACGGTGAGATATCTGCTCCAAACACTTTGGAGGGGTCGATCCCATCTTGATCCGACCACTGCTACACGAGTACTTAACTGCACCTAGAAACCTTCCATCCATGGATTAGAAATCCAGATAGTCCAGCACCAAAGTACAGTGAGTTACTCGCAAGCTGCCATGATGATCTCATGTCTGAGGGATAACTACGTCCATATCAAAAACTCTAGGCAGAAAAAGTACAGGGGGTTACGTTCGATGAAATGTCAAATAGAACATCTGCATGCCATACCAGTGTCTCCACACTCCTTGGTTAAGAGGACAACCAACGACTATGGCACACAACGACCTATACTTGATATACTATCATCCTGAAATAAGTGTATCATTTGGTCATGAACAATTTTAGGACTATATGATATATCCTCTCTATATCACATACAAATAGTTCTAAGGACTTCATCACTCAATAACTCATTATAGAAAGATGAAATAGTGATGAACTGCAGAGTAAACATTTTATTCAATAATAATTCATATACAATTACATCAAATGTACAACTGTCTACAGTAGATAATTGGCTTTGGGACACATTTTCCAACAGGGCCCTGCTACCCATCCATCGGGCGGAGCTGGAGAAGCAGGGTCAAGGGCACGGGAGTGTGCCATGCTTCTGCGGGTGAGGCCGCATCGGAACGGAGCTGGGGGAACGGGCCGCCGTGAGCGCACCACGAGCGCACCGCGAGCGTGCGGAGCTGTGCTGGAACCGAAGGAGCTGGGGCTCGGGGGCCCGCTGCCCTAGGCATGCTGCGATGCCGAGCTCGGAGGTGCCGAGCCGAGGTGCACCAGCGAGGTCGGTGGAGCCATGCGGGGCGTCATCGGGGTGCCGGTGCAGGGCCGGAGCCAGACCGGGCGAAGTCAGGGGAACCGAACCCCTGCGGGTGTGTTGGACGGGAGCACGCAGAGCCGTTGCTGGCGGAGGCAAGCTGGGGCTGGCCTTCGCGCCGTGGGCGATCTCGGGCGGAGCCGGAGGGGAACACGCAGACCGGCGCGGGGCTCGGGTGGAGCCGGAGGGGACGTGCGGGCAACCGGGTCACGCTGAGCCGAAACTGGAGCTTGGGTGGTGCAGAGGTCGGCTGGAAGCGGAGGAGCCGGGGGATCCGTCATTGGGCTCGGAGGCGCCGGGGCCGCGCCATGCCGGGCACAGGGGGCGGGCGGTGCTTGGGCGGTGCGAAGCCGGAGCTGGAGGTCGGGTTCGTCCCCCTCTTACGCGCGGACCGAGGAGAGGTCCAGAGCCGCCCTGGCACGGGCTTGTGCGGGCGTGACTCTGGCGACATGATCCGGGTGCGCGTTCCTCCCGCTCGCAGACCGGGGCACAGAGAAGGTGCTGAACCGGGAATGGCTGGAGCCGACCTGAGTTTGATCAAAGTGGACTGGCCAAGTTGCCGACCTGGGTCAAGGTGCCAGCCCGGCCGAGCTGGGCTCCAAGCACGGTCAGGCTGGGCTGACCGGGATACCGACCTGACCTGGTTGGAGTAGGCTGGCCGAGCTACCGACCTGACCTTCACAGGGACTGATTTCTTCAAGTGATCCCAGTTGTGTCAGGGTTGAATGGGTCGGTTACTTCCGTAACAGGAATCAAAATGGATTATTGAAATGAAAATCTAAATGATCATGTTCTTTGATAAATTTGATTTGTGTCTAAAATCAAAATTAGAATCAGAATAACTAAACAAAAGTTTATAATAGATTTTGGGGGATTGGAGTAAAATCTTATTTTTTTATAGAATTGAATAAAAACGGGGCTCCACCCAACTATAAAGCTAAAATAAGAGTGATGTATTCTCTTTTTATTTCAAAGCCCAACTCCCTTCAACCAAATATGATCTTAATCTTTCCATACTCAATTAGGAATTTTTGTCCTCAATTACTTAGCTTTTTTCATGGACCGGATCAAAAGTAATTCTTATTCAAAATACTAACAACATGGGCTCTTTTGTTGATATATGTAAATAAAAATGGTAATATCTGTCAACCATATATTCACTTTGGAAGCCGAAAATTTAAAAATAATGGATCCATTTGGCTTAGATTAATTTGACATGGAAAATAAATCTCATATTAATTACCATACTTGGTATGAAATATAGAAGAGGGAGATGGTAAAAAAAATAATGGACCATATATTTATTTTATGGAGAGAGAAGGTAAAATAAGTTCAATGAAAGTTGGTATTTAGTAAAATCTCAAATAGTGGTGATGTGGCTAGATCGTTGATATAGGGCGGGCAAATTGATGTTGAGTCATCATCGGGCACCACGCTGGATTTCCAATATGAGCCCTTTCGCTGGGCTAAGCTCCCCGGAGCAACGGGGCCACCTGCCGAAGCCGTGCTCCGTCCTTCACCAGGTCGGTCCCCGCTGGGTCGGGATGCCTAGGCTGGAGCCGAGTACAAGTCCCCACCCGGGACAGACCCTTGAGGTCGGGCCCGTGGTCAGGAGTCGAGCTCAAGTCTCCTTCGCCACGAGGAGCCCCTCCGAGATCGAATCACCTGGGCTGGGGGCACCCCACCCACCTCCGTCAGGTCGAGCTCATCTGAAGCTGAGCTCCGTTGGTCCGGAGTCGAGCTCATCCCTCCTCCTCCCAGCCGAGCCATCTTGAAGCGAGCTTGTCGGAGGCGGGCCCCACCTTCTAGCTCGGTCCCCAACTCAGACAGAGGCACCAACCACCAAGAGTGCGGCACTCCTCTCCAAGAATGACGGCGGGCTCCCGAGGGCCGTACAGCAGCACCCGCCATGCCGCCATTAATGCCCACGGCCGTCATTCACACAAGAAAGAAAGGAAACTCACATCAAGGTGCCATGCCCTCCACCAACCTGCCGTACCACCAGGAAAAAGATCCGACCGGAGGGCGCGAGTCCCAAGGATGGCGACACGCCAATCGAGGCCCTGCCAGGCTTCTAGGAGTGGGGCAAGCAGAGGAATGTCAGAGCGCATGGAAACTTCCCCGGTTACCTGACAGGAGAGACGTCCCGTCTACGGCACGATACCTCGTCGCACACGTCTGACGGTATGGGAAGATCCCGAGGCAGGCCAAGGCAAAAACTCAGCCGGGGTAGGTAAAAAAGAGGGAAAGAAAAAGAAACAAGGGGAGAGGGCCAGACAGGAGGATTGGACCACCTCGGCCACCATCTCTCCCAGCTCACTCTCACTTTCATACACACTATACTCACTCCTCCTGGCATGGAGCTCATTCAGAAGGGCTCGACCAGGAGGTCCGTTCCCCTGGATCGTCACTGACTTGACTGTCAGAGTGCTCCCATCGGAATCCCCGGCTCGGGTCACTGACATTGTTTTTTGCATGTCCCGAGGCACCGGAGGCATCCCGAGTAGGCGGACGTGCAACCCTCGACGCCATCAGCAGATACGGGCCACGACGATCCGGGCGGCAACAAGTGGTAATCTATATTTGATAAAAATATTCCGATAGATCATGAGTCCCATATTTTGATATTTTTCTAAATGCATTTAATAAAGAATTAAAAAAAGATAAAAATAATATAAAGTAAAGGACTATGTGATTATAGTTATTATATAAAATTGATTGAAGTGGTAAAGTTTAAATACTATTTTAGTATTAAAAAATATTTATGCCTATAGACATATTTATAAAATTGGTTATTTTCTATATAAGATTATCTCGAATCAAACATAGTAATATTTTTTAATATTATTTTCTGGAATAATTTTTTACCAACCAAATATGATAAAATTATTTTTTATAATTATTTTTTAGATAAATATTTTCAGAAATTATCATATTATCACATAATTTATTTATTTTAACTAAAAGGATCCTTGATTATATGAGATAGGAATTTAGGTATAGTTTTATTGGGAGTTGTAATGGTGTTCCTTAATATTTTTTATTAAAAAAATATTTAAAATATTTTAATACTGTTTTTTTATATATTATATTATTAGTATTATTATTTTGTTAACAATGTGAATCATTGCGGCAACCACTACTACTTCTCCTTCTCTCTCCTCGCATGGATCTCCCATGACCGCCCCTCCCACTTCCATTTGCGGCTCCTCCATACCGTTCCATCCATTCGCTCGTGCCTTTTGCCTTTTTATCTTGTCCATGCGTCTCCGTCGTCCATGATAAAAATTACAGCCCTTGTTCAGTACTTTTCATAATATATATATATATATATATAATTAATTTATTTAAAATAATTTTAAAATTTGAAATATTTATTGAGCGTTGACTTTCGATTGATATCAGGCAATCCATTTTAATTCAACGAATCAAAGAATAAATAAGTAATGTAAATACTAAAATAGCCTTGGCACCGTAGCAAAACCCGAATTTATTTTATTCCACGCGACTAAAGCCGGCAGACTCCCGTCTCCTTAGCCAGGAACCTGAAAATAATTATCTTCCACATAACACTAGGGCAATCCCGACAGATCCTCGGGCTCCGTCTCGAACCCTGGGCGGCTTCGCTCCCGCTTCGATCCCGTCCATTCCTCCACGACATCGGCCGGAGCAAGATCGGTGGCGCTGGAGGAAGGCCCCGGGACGATTGGAGGCAACGAATCCGTCGCTCTCCTCAATGCACCCCGATCGTCAGTGAGCTCCAAAATGCCTCAGTGCTTAGAAAATATGCTTAATTCTTATCGTCGTTCATATTAAAAGTAATTATTTGCCAGATTGATTCAAGTTGGTTCCGAGATCATCGGTATTATACCATAAAAAATGCCAGAGGTTCCAACTCTGTTCTCTCTGTGCATCAAGGAGATCGCAGTAGCAGTCTGGGTGGTGAGCTCTGAATCTATTCTATTTCTGGGCCTTATGAACTTCATACGGGGTCGTGGAGTATGAACACTTTGTCTTATTGCGGTTGAGATTTACTGAGACCAGTATATGTGTTGCAGGATATGAATATGCGCAAGACGTACTTGAACTCCCATCAGATTTGCTTGATTGCATAGTAATGAACCTACCTCCGCTGCGTTGCAGAATATACATGAACTGTCAGTCAGCTCTCGCTATCCTTATGAAAATGAATTAACTGTTTTATTTGGTGTTATGTTAAAATTTCACCAATTCTCTTCCATGATGCATCCCTTTCATTAGTACCATATATAACTAGCTATTTTTTTTTATTTTTTCTCCTTTTTCCCAAATAATATGGTCATTTGCTCACCTATGCTTAAGTTTTTTGAGGAAAAATACACCAACACCCACTCATGTTTGGTCGAGTTACACTTGTACTCTCTTCTCTTTAAAAGGTCTCAAACAGGTTCATTAAGTTACCTTTCCATTCCAGACCAATCCTTCCATCCTACTCTATTAAACGGGCTTCAATAAAAGACTTACAATATCTTCATGAGTCTTAAAATGACTTAAATCCTAATAATCCCTTGTCCTTCCAAGGGTTCAAGTATCATGTGGGGAAACTCGATACTATGTCCACCCCATCCCTCTATGGCCTCTTCGACATATCCCATGGTGACCTGCATGGTACAAGCTTCATTGCAAGGCAAAGATGATGTAATTGGCGACAACTATGGGGCTAAGCTTGTGGGAGAAGACACCATTGGTGGAATAGTGGAGGCTGAGGGTGCACACGTTGACGAACTATAAGGTGAAGGCTATTGCTAAAAAGGTGATGATAAGGAGGTAGACATTGGCATGGTGACATCCATCTTTAGTAGCTCCTCGTCCTCCTCTCCAACTCCATCCTACACATCTCTTGAGAAGGTTTCCCCCGAACATGCACTCCTCTAGCTAGAGATGGCAATCGGGTGGGGTTGAAGGCAAGTCTAGTAAAAATTTGTCAACTTGAACCCAATTTATTTATTAAATAGGTCAAAAACTTAGATATGAAATCAACCTATTTTTTAAGTAAGTTACATGGCCCAATCTGTATAACCTGTTTACCAGACAAGTCGAGTTAAGTTAAACAAGTTAAGTGGGGTTTAATGGATTAAACTGATATAAATAGATTGAACATGTTAAACAAGCCAGGGTAAACAGGACAGAAATGGGTTAAGTAGGATTTAAATATGTTGAACAAGTATTAATGGGTTAGGTTATGATCCCAAACAATTATTAAATGGGTCAAAATGGGCTAATGGACAAAGATTTCAACTTAAATCAACCTATTAATAAATAGGCCTAGACGAGTTAACCGGGTTTATGACCCAAACCCATTTATGTCAAACCTGAACTTGTTTAAAGTGGGTTGTTTGCAGTTTGGGTTGATGGGGTTAGGTCATAAATTGCCACTCCTACTTCAACCCTTCTCCTCTCCACCCCCTTCTGGCTTGAGCACGAAACCTTGTCCTCAAGGCCTCCTCTCCCCTCTAACCCTCAAACTGTAATGGCTTCCATTCTATGCCTTGCAATCTTGCCCTTCTCTCACCACTTCTGTCTTCAAACTCCATCTCAACCATGGTCTCATAGCTGAAGCCCAACTACTGTTTGACAAAAATGCTCAAAAGAAACACCGACTCCAATCTACTTTATGGAAATCTATTGATCATGACTGAAAATGGAGAACTAGGGAAGGCTTATCAAGTTTTTAAGAGAATGCATGTCAGGGATTTGATTCTTTGCACTCTACGATAGCGGCTTTGTGTAGAACCTGCAACATAAGGAGGTTGTGAACTTCTTTTGGGATGGTGGATTTGAACATGATGAATTCTCATTCTTGGCCATGCTTTCAGCCTATGTGTGGTTGGCATGCAAGTTATCGAGTGCAGATTCGCCATCTAATGTTTGAGAGAAAAGTTGGATTGAACTATATTTAGTATAGATTTTATCGATATTTATGCAAAGCATGGGAGATTGAAGTGACCAAGAAATTTTTTCATGTATTCAGAGGAATAATGTTTCAGTTTAGAATTCTTTGATTACTGGCTTGGTGATTCATGGGCTTGGTCTGATGCAATTGAAGCATTTCTAGGGTAGAGTGTGAAGGTTTGGTGCTTGAGGCAGCATGTTTGTCATGACATCATCTGTTTGTGGCTATTGTGGTGTGCTAGAGAAGTCTCATAAGTATTTGATAGGATGAAAGAGAAGTATTTGGTTGAGCCGAGGATCGAGCATTATGGTCCAATGTTGGGGCTTTTGGTTGGGATAGGCATTTGGATGAAGCATGTGGGATGATAAAAGGAATAAAGGATTGCTAATGGAAACCAAACATCATGATGGAGGGTTCTCCTTAGTGCCTGTGTTGCCCAGAAAGACTGACTTGCATAAGGTTGTGATCAGAAGACGATGACGTGTGGTGGTGGAGACTATGTCCTGCGATCAATCATCTACTCATCAGCAAAGGAATGGGATATTGTCAGCTCACTGTACATGCCTTCATCATGCATCTTGCTAAAATCAGTTGCTCTATGGCCGATGGAGCAATTTCCTCTGACATGCTTAGTCCAAGCGCATCGTTGTATCCTCCAAAATGTATGAGCAGCACGCCCACCAACATCTCCGTTTGGTCCCTCACCGGACTTCTTGCTAGCACCATGCCCAAGGATATATGCCCATTGCTGATGGGTGCACTTATCCTCACTGACCCTCTTGCTCTGTCACCATCTTCGTCGACCGATCGCTTGGTGGTGGTGCTTGGTTCCACACATCCTGCTATATCGTCATTCTCTTATTTGGTAGGCTTGACAACCATGAGCCCCTCAATGCATGGTGGACATTAACCATCAACTCACAATCGTGCTCTTATCGAGGCCCTCAATTCAGTCTTCAAGGAAGGTATGGAAAATGCGGAGAAAGAAGGACAAGACAAACCATTAACCTCTTTTTCTGATATAGTTGGGGTATTTTGGTCAGTTGCAAAGATCACAACGATGTTGTAGGGTCCTTGGAAGGAAGGGTTGGATTGGAATGGAAAGGTAGCTTGGTGCACCTGTTTGAGACTTCTTAAAGAGGACGGGGACCCAGTGTAACCGGGCATACTTGAGAGGGTCTTACTGTATTTTTTTTGCCAGACTTTCCATGAAAGTTTAGTAGGAAAAAAAAGAAGGAACAAGGCAATGATCCATTACGGTCAAAATAGTGATAAGAATCTCGATAGACTACTTTGTAAAGCACTGGATATATGCCATAGTTTGAGTAGCATTTCTGTAGTACAATCAATTTCATTTTGATGAATATCATTTGAAATTTACAATTATATCCTATAGTGTGCTACAGAACTGCCACAATTAAAATGCACCGTAAATTATTGGCACTCTTTTTATTGTTTAATGTGTCTTAGAAATGGCACTCCTTTTTTTTTTTTAAGGTTTGTGTGGTGGGTGGGAGAGAATCAGATGATCCTAGGAAAATCAGGTTGTACTTTCACTAAATTTATGGATGTCTAAAATTTGTAGGGATTAACTCTTTTACTCGATTAGGAGGTTGAAGTGAGAGGAGGTGACTATAAGGTTGGGTAATCACTAATCAGGTGGAGTGAGCAGAGGGAAGAAAATGTGGCCTAGCAGTTAACTTTTTGGGTCAAGAGAGGGAAGCTTGCTACCTGCTCTCATTCTTATGCTAATTCATGGTAATATCATATGACAGATCTGTTGAATACTTGAGAGGGTCTTACTGTATTTTTTTTTGCCAGACTTTTCCATGAAAGTTTAGTAGGAAAAAAAAGAAGGAACAAGGCAATGATTCATACCGGTCAAAAATAAGTGATAAGAATCTCGATAGACTACTTTGTAAAGCACTGGATATATGCCATAGTTTGAGTTAGCATTTCTGTAGTACAATCAATTTCATTTTGACTGAATATCATTTGAAATTTTACAATTATATCCTACTCAGGTGCTACAGAACTGCCACAATTAAAATGCACCGTAAATTATTGGCACTCTTTTTATTGTTTAATGTGTCTTAGAAAATGGCACTCCTTTTTTTTTTTTTAATGTTTGTGTGGTTGGGTGGGGAGAATCAGATTGATCATAGGAAAATCAGGTTGTACTTTCACTAAATTTATGGATGTCTAAATTTTGTAGGGATTAAACTCTTTTACTCGATTAGGAGAGTTGAAAGTGAGAGGAGGTGACTATAAGGTTGGGTAATCACTAATCAGGTTGGAGTGAGCAGAGGGAAGAAAATGTGGCCTAGCAGTTAACTTTTTGGGTCAAGAGAGGGAAGCTTGCTACCTGCTTATTCATTCTTATGCTAATTCATGGTAATATCATATGACAGATCTGTTGATAGTTGTGGTAAGGGAGGAATTTCAAGTAATGGCATCATCATCAACAATGATGGAAGAAAACGTGGCAGGTTTCATGAGAGTCATGTCTTTTATAAATAAGAATACAGTTTGCAAAGATAATTTACTTAAAGAGAAGATAATTTTAGGTATGGAGATTTTAATACAGCATGGAAGTTGTTGTTTAAGAAGCGCTGGCCTGAACATATCAAGAAGATTCAACCAATCAACCGTGCAACAACACAGTATATTTCTGGAATGTGTAGCTTGGTGAACCAAAGTGTTGACTGGCAGCAGCTGTACTGGGAAAAGCATCTACAGAGGTTTGGAAATTTTATTAGCATATGATTTTTGTGCTGTCGATAAATTTGCTGCATGGGGAAAAAGAATAAATTGCCATTTGGTTGTTTTTGACCAACTTTATCCATTTAATAGTTGCTTAGATGATGCTGCTGAGATAGCCTTGCGTCCTGCTTTTGATGGGTGCATTGGTGAACTAAGAATCTCAGGTAAACTATGATGTATTTGTTTCCTTCTCTTATGTTCTGCAGATCTTGACATATATAAACTAGATGTTATGAGGTAGCATCTTGGACAAGCGACATGAAAAAGCTGTTATGCACTTCAATGTTGCAAGGAGTTAGTCGACATGGTAGTTCATGACTTCAGTATCATCAGAGAAGAGTGGTATTAATCCTTAAGTTTAATGGGAATTCTGTATGTTGTGTGTACATCAATGATATGTTTTCTCTATTAGCTCCAAATGTCATCCTGAACAATTAACATCATTTCCAAAGCCTCTTTCCCAATAAATTATGCTGGCTTACACCCCAAGTCTCTGTGAATGCAAGTATGTTTGAATTTTTAATACTACATGCTAGTAAATAGCTTATGCACACACGCATTATGACACAAGTTTGTTTTATAATTATTTTATCTTTCAATAGATCACATAAAATAATTATCATCTTTGTGCTTAAGATTCCATCTTGGTAGTGAACATTAGTGGGCATGTTATGCTTTTAGTTGGTTTTAGGTGAAGTTTTGGCTTCCTTAGAAAGTATTGCAATGTTGGTTGCTTGATTTCAATCCATCTTTTCTTTTGTAATTAAACATACTTGGGTCCTGCTGCATTTGCTGTGGTGTAAGATTTTTTTCCCCTTCCCTTTTAAAAAAACTCTTCTGGTTTAATGCAGATAGCATCGTGAATGCAATTGGCCATAGTGGTAATATAGCTTGTGACTGTTTGAAATTATCATACCATTGCAACAAATTTGGGCGCTATTCTGTATGTTTGTGTGTACATCATGATATTTTTCTCTATAGCTCCAAAATGCATTCCGGAACAATTAACATCCTTTCAAAGCCTCTTTCTCCCAAATAAATTATGCTGGCTTACACCCCAAGTCTCTGTGAATGCAAGTATGTTTGAATTTTTAATACTACATGCTAGTAAATAGCTTATGCACACCGCATTATGACACAAGGTTGTTTTCTAATCTTAGTTTATCTTTCAATAGATCACATAAAATAATTATCTCTTTGTGCTTAAGATTCCATCTTTGTATTGAACATTAGTGGCATGTTATGCTTTTAGTTGGTTTTAGGTGAAGTTTTGGCTTCCTTAGAAAGTATTGCAATGTTGGTTGCTTGATTCAATCCATCTTTTTCTTTTGTAATTAAACATACTTGGGTCCTGCTGCATTTGCTGTGGTGTAAGATTTTTTTCCCTTCCCTTTTAAAAAACACTCTTCTGGTTTAATGCAGATAGCATCGTGAATGCAATTGGCCATAGTGGTAATATAGCTTGACTGGTTTGAAATTATCATACCATTGCAACACAATTTGGGCGCTATGCAAGGTATCCTTTTATTTGATTTTATGGTTGCAAAGTGGTTGTTGTCCATCCTATTGAAAAATAGGCATAGTTTAAAAATATTTTGATACTTGTGTTCAAGAATTTGTTGGTTGCTTTAACTTAGATATGCTTGTGTAAGATGATGGAAACTAGGAACTTGGGCATGCCAACAAATGACATTCAATTGCTTTGTTTTTTAATGTTAAATGTTAACCTCGTGTAATTTTTTCCTCGATAGTCAATCTAGAATGTTCATTTCTACAAATTTTGAAATCAGCCTTTTCTTGCCCGTGCAGATGCCTGAAACTTCAAAATGTGCTTTGTGTTGCAGAATTATGTGTAAGTATGACAATTAATTGCCTTATACATGGTGTGATGGACTAGCTTGTCTTTCTTTAGGTTGGAATACTAGATATTGAATGTTGTCTTCATTTAGCATTTAGTTTATAATTTGCATTTTTATTACATAAAGGGCTAGGCAGTCTTCTTGGGGAACTCTTTTTGAGACCATCTTTTATGGTTGTGCTTGTTTTAGATATCCATTGCCGCTGCTCCCTTGTATTATCTGTTTCTAAGTTCACTGAATGTGTTAGCCCTGGTTTTGCTTGTGATTGGCTCTACTGTGATTTTGCAGTCCTTTAAAAAGTAACATGTAAATTATTAATTTAGTATAATGCCACTCTTGGCTAAATCACTATTCAAGGCCTGGACTCCCCAAAAGTTCTCTCAGGATATTTTTCAGTACTTCTATTTTCAGTCTTCTTCAGCCCTCTGTTATCTTCTTGACTTCAACCAGATTCTGGACGCTAACACTTGAGGGCCTCATTTTGCCTGTGTTGCATGTGATTGCAATGTCTTAGTTCACTCTGCTTGTGATGACCTCTAGTTCGTGATCCTCATTGATGTGCTCATTCCTTATTCATACTTCTCATGTGATACATGGATACCTCAAGTAGCCTGACACAGTCACACGTGACATCTGACCCAATCATCCTGCAATAACATTCTAGAGCAATACTACTGTAGTAGTACTTTTCTAATACTGCTACTACTAATTGTAGTAGTAGTAATCATCATCATCATCATCATGATTATGTTATGTAGTTACATCAGGTTCTAACAACTAAAAAAAAAAGAGAGAGAGAATCAGGTACACTTTGTGAAGGAGGTAGCATACTTGTACGACCTTCGTATTTAACCATGCTGATGACATATAAATTTCCAAACATGTCATTTCTGATATGGTATTACATGTCAGATAATAAATAACAAACATGCAATATTATTGAAAACACGATGAAGTGTTTCCAATGATGTTATGGTTATTTCAACCCCGAATGCCCTAGCTTCTTTTGTTTTCCTGTAATGTTCCCCAATTTTTTAGAACTTAGGGAAAATTGAGTTGTGATGACATGTATGACCGGTGCAGCATTACCATAGTAGGCTAATGAATGATTGCGATTTCATATTACCTATCATGATCTACAATGATTAGAATGCCTCCAAATCAAGATTCAACTCTTTAGAGGTTTCATTATCTGTGCATCTGGTGGACACAAAATGGATGTGCCAATGTTTCAATTGTGCCAGCATGCTCAGTGGCCCCATGCAAAGATTTCACACTGTTGATCATGATTTACTCTTCTTAGAGGGAAAATATATCAAAATTTAACAGTTTTTGATACTTTACAAACCTCAAATTAAGTAAACATGGATTAATGAACTTATGTATGTATCTGTTGTTTTTTCTGTTTTATGATCTAAATCATGATGAACCAAATCAACATGATGACTTAGATTACCATGGTTCTTATGAGCAAGCTACAATGTTGCTTTAGTTTTGGCAGTCATTCTTTTCATTACATGTTTAGCTTTTATCTAAAACAATGCCAATCCTTTTATCCTCTCAAAGCAGTACTCTTGTAATTATAGTAAGTTTCTTTGTGGAGTAATTGGTGATCCCCTTCACATAATTTATATGTTGAAGCATAGACTTGTTTCTATCCTTTTTGTTTTTAAATGAAGTTTTTCTTTATCTTTTATTCAGTGCTTAAACAGTTCACAAAAAAGTTTCTTTTTACGATATTATTCTTTTAGTAATTTATACATTTGGTTTCCATTTTGAAACTTACTCTTTTTTTAAAAGAATTACCTCTTTATATATTGCAATTAAAATTTAGTCCATATTATTTTGTTGCTTCTAAATGCAGACTTTTGGACATCAAATTTATGCAATCATTGTGAATAATATTTTTTATCATTGTAGAATGTTTCATTTGCAGGAGCTGTTGAGAGGTAGCAAGTTGCAAGCTCTGGTATTCAGAAGAATAATCTCCAGTACTCAGGTAATTCTTACATTTACATATCGGTTTTGCGGTGAAGAATCATGCATTACAATCAACATCAAGATATTTTTCACATTATTCGGGGTTTAGGTGTTGGTTATTGTTCATATTATTTATTTATTTGTTAACATGATTCATGGTGTTGCAGCACATGAGGTTAACAATTAGTCAAAAGATGTGCATGAGGTTAACAATTAGTCAAAAGTACATAAACCAACGCCATCTTTTAATCTAGTGTATATTTGGGTTATGTCTTAAATCCTTAAAGTACATGTTTGATTCTTATGAACACATTGGTAACATAATTGTTGTTTCTAAGTAACTTACTAAAAAATGAAAATACTAACTTCACCATTTTAACAAATCCAAGCCACAAGGTAATATCAAAAAACAAAATAAGAAAAAGAGAAAGGGAAGCAAAATGAACTTTTCCAAATTTGATATAGGTCAATAATAGGTTAATATGTTACCTCATTATTGGAAGGTTTTTGTTTTGTTGGTCTGGCTTGATTTCTTGCACAACACATTAAAACATGACATAATCCTGCATGAGTATTATTAATTTTTAATATTATATTTCATAGTGCTCTTCTTGATGGTAATCCCTCCATTTCCATCTTGCTAACAAACCATTCTTTTCTGGTAACCAAATCCATGAACTCTTCTAAGTAATATATCAAATTCTGTGTTTTTATAAGTTCTTCCTGGTTTGCTTATATTATTACCATGCAATATTGTGATTAGTGCAGCACAAATCTTTAGTAAGACTTCTTAATGTCAAAAGCAGGTTAATGGATTGTGCATGCTTCTGGACCAGCATTGGGAGACATTGCTTTCTCTTGAGTTGATTTTTTGTCGACTTCCTTCTAATACTATGAACCAGATTTGCAATTCTATATGCAAAGAGGGATCTCGAATACATGGTATCCAACACCTGTGTGTCAGATCATCAACCATCTTTGATCTCAAGTCATCTTCCATGCCACCTGGCCTTTTATCTTTTATATCATCAGGAAGGTACATCTCACACTCCTGTGTAGTGCTTTCTACACTTGAAAAATTAATAGCCATATGAAATAATTTTTCATTTTGTGGCTTGCGAGAATCAGAGGTGAGGTCCATAAGAAGCTCTCAAGAGTTTCTTTAAGTGTATGGTACATTCTGAAAATTTGTTCGGCTCAAGTCAGGAATGATCAGATGAGAATCTGTCCTTGAATAGATGCCAATGTTAGATGTAAAAAATTAGTAAATCTGCTTTTAGTCTTGCATTTTTTGTGTTGATAGGTTCAGCTCAATAACTTTGAATTCATGTTTACTTACTAATGGCATAATATCTACATCATAGCATTGGAATCCATGGTGATAGGCAAATGCATGCCTAGGGAATTTAGTTTGTTTTTTCATGATGTGGAAATTATTTTGAAATTCTGAGCTTTTTGTGAAATTCTGGCTCTTTATTTGGCTACAGAATTTTCATTGTTGTAAAATAGGTGACAGCAAAAATTATATTGTTGAGGGTTGTTGTACACAAATTGCCTTTCATCATATGCACTATTGCCTGAATTTAGCTTTGCAAGCTACAATCAGTGTTCATCCCAATATATTGATAATTGAAAATAACAAGAGAATGATTTTTAATACTGGGTATGCTAAGCTAACTACAAATCAAATCACCAGCAGATGATTATTGATTTTTGAATATTGGATGCTATGCTGACTTCCTTTTTCCACCATTGAATCCACCATTGAAGTGCATACCAAACAATGCTTATGTCCTGCATTTTGTATGATCTTCCACCATTCTTGTGTATGGGATATTGGTAACTGGAAAAGAAAGCACTGGATGGCCTTGGCCATGTTAAACAATTCTCAATCTACCTTCTTACGCCACTGTTGTTGGCTAATATATTGGCTTGGTAGTTTACTGTACCCAAAGAAGAGTTGCATATATTTTCTATTTTGATGAATAAATGCCATACTCTGATAGTTCTGAAGTCCATGCAATCCTTGGGAATTGGCATTATTTGTATGCTAAATGTTGCATTGGACAATGGACATATTTGTGTTCATTCAGTAGCTGCTGTAATTTAAAAAACTTTAATGGATACTTATTTCATCTTTCAGGTCCTTGGTTTCACTACATTTTGTGAGACTAAGATGCAACCTAAATTTGCAACAATAATTTTTGATACTCTCCTCCGGTCTTTGTCTGGTATAGTGACTCTTGAGATATCAGATAACAATGTGAGTGGTTACTCAGAAGTTCCTTGTTTTTCTATCAACTGTTATTGTGATTAGTCGTCCATGTAAAACTCCTCTTTATTTGTAGATTGCAGGTTGGCTTTCTAAGTTTGACAAGAAATCCAGAGATTTCTCTTCATTATTAGGTCCAGATTGTCTTTGAAATCATTGAGTCTTCTCAGTCTTAGGTGCCACTCTTTTCATCTTTTAGAATTATTCATTGTTTCTTAATCTGTCACCATTTTTGTTCCATATTTATCTATTGGGTTTATCTTTATGATTTTATTGAGATTGTTACTTTACCAGGGGAAACAATTTGCACAAGGAGGATGCTGAAGAACTTAATCGTATCTTGGTTCACATGCCTAATTTAAGAAGTTTAGATTTGAGTGTCAATCCAATAACAGATGATGGAATCAGGTATCTACAGTTTTATACTTTTATGTGCCTTTTGATGTTATGTACTTGTATAGATAAAAGAGAACATCAAATTCATATACAAAATTTTTTGTCCAGCCATTGTAATCAAATATACTAACCATAATTTTTTCGTTCAATACTGAACTTTTAAATATCACAACTTTTTTTTTGTTGCAGGAATCTAATTCCATACTTTATCAGCGCTCTTGAAAAAGCTCATCCCCTTTCAGATATAAAGATAGAGAATTGCAATCTTTCAGGCATGGGAGTTGCTGAACTTTTAAGAAGCCTCCCAACCTTGAAGGAACCACTTAAAACACTTTCTCTTGCAGAAAATGACCTTGGCAGGCTAGTCTATGCAACTTCCATCTTTTTAATAAATATTTCCAGCTTTATATCTGTTGGAATCAAATGTTCTTATTGGATGCAACTTCAGTTATGTAGCAGCACCATTGGCAAAATTCTTGGGCAACTCTGGTGTAAGGGTACTCAATATTGAAGATATTGAGTTGGGACCATTGGGCTTCCAAGAACTTGAGAAAGAAATGCCTAACAAGATGGCTCTTTTGGACATCAACATAAGGTTGCCATCAGTATATTCACATGTTTGCATCTGTGAAATGATTGAAGTTTAAAATTTATCTTGTACCTATTTATTTTGTAGCAAAAATCGGGGTGGGATCAGAGCTGCATATTTGTCGCCAAGGTCATTTTACAGGTTCCAGATCTTGTATCAATAAATGCAGGAGGTAATATTATGCCTCCTGAGTCTGTGGAAGTCATTTATGATGCATTGAAAGAGTCAAAAGGTATTCATTCTTTCTTAGCAAACATGCTTGTTGCTTCTAAAGTTTATAATGTTCAAACTCTTGAGTAGTAAGACCTATATGCAGACATTTAGATTCACAAAGTCACGGGCCAGTTGAGGAGCCAAAAATTGTGCGTGAAATTTGAGGCATCAAATCCTCAACTCAACATAAAGATCTATTATTAGTTTTGGTTAAATTTGTTCTTATGTGGTAGTTAACTTGGTAACTAGAATGTGAATGTCATATTTTTGGAAAAACTCTGGAAGGTGCAAACTATGGTAACAAATTGAATTCTTCATGGGAGATAATTGTGGAGCAATTTCCTAGAACCAAGGTGGCTAGAATAGTTTTGACTTTTGAGTGCAGTATCAGGGTCACAAGAGTGTGTATATTTCTTCGAGGCATTACTGTGAGCCTCGCAACCATAGAGAGGATACAAATGATCCGGTAGATTGAAAGATGGATGTATGTATGGCTTTAGACCGTGGTCAAAGTGGAAAAAATGTGTTATTTCATTCCTTGTCCATACAAATCCAATTTCAAATACTATTTTTCTGATTCATCTTTGAGACAAGGGAGCCCTTTTCTGAAAATACTCTCTTATGTTTTGAGTCATAAATAGCCTAAGCACAATTCTCTTACCTGTTTCTAGAATATAGATCATATTTTTCATAGACAGACCAAAAAGAAAGTTTAGCTACTCTTTGCACTGCCTTTTTTTTTTTCTTGTTTGTTTGTTTGTTTGACGGAGTGGGGGTGGGGTGGGTTAGGCTTCACCTGGCAAACTTCATTTGAAGGAACACACGTAGTACATGCACTTGCACTCATGCAAACGCACACAGTGTGCCTGCACAACCATACACGCACAAACATGCTACACACAAACATGCATGTATAGGTGTTCTCTGACATACACAGGCATTGTATATTGTGTAGTGGGTTGATTAGATATTCAGTTTAGGTCGTATGTACAATATGATGCTGATTCCAACAACAAATGCTGTCTTGTTAAAAACATTTTGCATCTTATTCATGAACTGGCATTCTTTTTCCTTGATATGCTTAATCACTCAGTATTGAAATATGAGACATCAATTACTTTATCATGGTTTTGTGTATGAGACTCTGCATTATCTGGCATGCATCTGCAGTTCTGCTGCGTAACGTATGCTCCATTTAATGTTATTTGCAAGATCATCAAAATTTCCCCCTCATCTTTAAGGATTCATGCTTATTCTACTTGTAGAATTTACTTAATGAAATGGTCATACCTGCTTTCTTTCAGGTAAACTGGAGCGATTGGACTTCACTGGAAACACTCAGTTATGCCACTCTAGCTACATTTCCAGGCTTCTGGAATTTCATTGCCACGGAAAACCTATTGTAGTCATTCCATCATTGCTAACAGCAGATGCACCCTATGATGATGATCCGTAGCAGGTCTTTGCAATCAAACCGTTGCAAATTGAGAAATATTCAGAGCAGGATCACCCTTATCATAGCCAGGAAGTGAAAGGTGTGCTCATCTGGATGGTGAGGCTTGTGTGATCATATGGCAGTGGTGAACTTAACCCAGGGCGTAAATAAATTTCTCAGTCGATGGGGCCCATAAAATTATTGTTAAATTTATTCAGTTGGAAGTCCAGGCGCTGATTCAACTTAATTTACCCTGCAGAAAGCTCACATGGACTTTGATGCATGCAATTACAAAAGAAGATGAGGCAATCAAGTTGTATGTCACATTAGCAATGAATAAGGAATATGATAAAGCATGGGAAGGCTTTACATGTACAAGTATTTGCTGGCATGGGAAGATTAGAATTTAGTCCTTGATAGGGCTGATATTTTTTAGATACTACCAAACATAATGTATTGCCTGGCCCCAATCTGGAGTTTTTTTTTAAGAAAAAAAAAAAAGTAAACATAAAATGCTTCAAGAAACAGAAGCAGCAGATACCAAGAGTTCATCATTGTCAAACTTAGTCATCTGTGTAAAATGTGGGATGGATGTTAGGATGTGCAATTTGCCTAAGTTAAGCAAAGCAGGTATCCAGCTAATCAAGATGCGATGAATATCATGGCTAATTTTAATGGCTAGTGCAAGTCGCATGGGGCAATTGTTGAGCTGTACTGCAGGGAGTTCTGTGAAATCTTCTCCATTTGTTTATTAATTGTCTATGCATTGTGCATATTTCGGGATTCAATGGTTAATTCGCATGGCAGGTTTTGTACCAAAATGATCTGTTGAACAGTATTCAATTTAAGAGCTCAATAAGATGTTACATTTTCCCGAATTGAACCAGGGATTAACATAGGACGCTTATAAGCAATCTAGATGAATATCCTTGAAAGCAGCCTTCCAGGCAAAAAAATACTTTTCTCAATTTTCATGGCTTTGAACTTTTATTGCACGAGACTTAGAATACATCTTTAGGATCCGTTCTTTTGTGATAAAAAATATTTATCTAAAAAAATATATTTTTTTAGATAAATATTTGTCAAATAATATTAAGGCATGAAAATAATTTATTTATACTTGTTATATATGAAAAATTTATTTGAAATTTTTATTTATTTTTTTCCTGCAGTACTATTTTTTGATGAATTGTTAAATTTATTTATAATTTTTATAATATTTTTATGTTTTTAGGTATAAAGGATGATGGATAATTGAGTTACTGAATCATGGATGCACGGATGGTTAGAAAAAAAAGGTATTTTTTGAAATAAAATTAAATATTTATTTTAATTTTTGATAAAAAATGATTTGTTATCTTTAAAATGAATAAATTTTTTATTTTATAAAAAAATGTTATTTAAAAAATATTTTTTAATAAAAAATATAAAAATAAATTGATTAATAAAAAATATTTAATTTTATCTTGATATTTATTCATAAAAAACTGGACCTTAATGTTTTACTTTGATTCAGCACTTGCTGAGTTATCAAAAAAAAAGCTGCTGACTGCACCTGAGGTTGTATTTAAAAAAAGTACACGAAGGCAACATACGAATCTTGGCCATTCGGTCACGAGTTGGTACTCTCAAAATAGTTTTTTTTTAATTAAAAAAAAATATATGAGGGATAAATTTTGGTGCAGCTATCCCGCACGCTCCTATCCCATCATGTTCGATACGAGACATTTAGATTTACATAGTCTCTCTCCACCTAATGATGAGTAGGTCAACATGATACCAGACGCCGGCCAGTAGATCGAGAATAAAAGAAGAGATCACGACATCTCACTCATATCAACTGTCGAGGGTCCCAGACAAATTCTGGCGGGATCAGTAGATCAAGAATAAAGGAAGAGATCCCGACATCTCACTCATATCAACTGTCGAGGGTCCCAAACAAATTCTGGCGGATCTTGTTTCGAACTACCGATCCATTGATAGTAAAATAAGGTCTCTATCAATTGGGCTACCATTTTAGCGGTAACGGTGTTTGTTTCTTTAATGGCCATGGTTGCATTTTGCACAATTGGAACAGCATTTTCACCGCAACGGTGCTCGGATGGTGACCTCGTCCATCCCATCTTTTTTTTTTTTTTTGATGAATTGGTATATTCATTGCACTGAACAAGTATGAATACAAACTAAAAAGTCAGCCAAAATAAATCTCTAAACTATACCGGGACAGAATGTCAATCCGACTATAGTACAAAATCCGAATGCTAAGCCACATAGGATATCACACAGTCAACAGCTGAGTTGGTCTCCCGATAAATATGCCTGATAAACATAGAAGAGTAATCCTGCAGTATGAGTCTGATATCACGGACTAAGGGTTGAAAGTCGAGACTGAAAAAGAATGTAAAATTTAGGATATAATCATGACAGAATTATCCTTAATGATCAATCGATCAAGATGAAGAACGATGCCATCTGCTATCAAAAACCTTCCAACCACCTTTGCCGTGGCCGCCTCCCGGGGAGGCACGGACAGAGAGGCCAACTCGCGGAACACGGCATTCGGAGTTATCGTGGCCGTCCAACAGGTGGACCTCCCTGTTGTAACTTGTAACCCGTTGCGGTTTCGGACTCACCTGCCGTCCGTTGGAGGCTGTCCTTTTCGCAACCCATTTATTAGGTTCATATGTTTCCATGATGATGCAACGCAACCATCTACATCTTGGATTCCCGAAAGCCGTTCCCGAATGCTACGTCCTGACAAACCAACCTCTGAAAGCGGCATTCTCAACTTCCAAAAAAAGACAGCCATATCGTTCCAACTGATGGTGCAGGTTGGGACACCGCATGTTATCTGCCGGGTTACGTTTTTATATAAAAAAAGACTGGGTTCCATGTAGTAATCTTATCAAGTTTATATATAAAAAAAAAAGACTGGGTTTCATGTAGTAATCTTATCAAGGTTTTATCTTCTATATCCATTAAGAAAAAAATCAATATAATAGGTTATTGAACAGGGCAAGACAAATAAACATCCATGTAAAATTGGACCGGACTGTGGTTGACGAAAAGCAAATTATATAAATATTTTGTTTGGAGATTTTTTTTTTTTTCCTCGATCATTCATTGCTATCAGGTACATGAATGCCAAATAATGGACTAATTTATACGCAAAGAGAGAGAATCTTGTTCTCGTATTATCATAAGTAGAACGATCGAATTCTGATTCATTCAAAAGAGGACAGGTGAGCAGATTCAGTATTCCGCCCATATGGCTATATGTGCCATCCAGTTCGGTTTTGGAAAGATCATCGCAGCCTTCCAAGGGGATGCAAGATTTTACCCGTCCTGTGGATGCTTCTACGCCTAACCCGCTCCGCTCCCATTCGGTTTCCAAGAAGACAGTGGCAATATTGTAATATTGGGTTAGCAATAGGGGCATATCTTTTCCATGCAATTGAGGTGGCATGTTTGGTAAATCCTATAAATTTGAGTGGCTAAATCATCGACGGCCATCGGCCTATTTATGTCTCCGCCGATCTCCGTCCCTCTGCTACCGGGAAAAAAAAAAAAAAAATTGTTCTACCCTTTTGTGATTCCGTCTCTCCGCCCTCCTATTCTTCTACCTCTGTTCCCCCTCCCTCTCTCTCCTTCGCCCGATCCACCACCAGATCGAAACCCTCGTTCCCCGGATTGCCGAAACCCTGACTCGAGAGATTCTCTCCCCCGCCTCCGGGGCACAATGGAGGAGGCGCTGGACTTGGCGAGGGCCAAGGACGCCAAGGAGAGGATGGCCAGGGTGGAGCGCCTCCACCAGTTCTTGGAGGCGACCAGGAAGAGCCTTTCCCCGGCCGAGGTCGCGTCCATCGTCGACTGCTGCATGGATCTCCTCAAGGACGGCAACTTCCGGGTCTCCCAGGGGGCGCTCCAGGCCCTCTCCTCGGCTGCTGTGCTCTCCGGGGAATACTTCAAGCTCCACCTCAATGCACTTGTCCCTGCCATCGTGGAGAGACTAGGGGACGGGAAGCAGCCCGTCCGGGATGCAGCGCGGCAGCTGCTGATCACCGTCATGGAGGTCAGGACTTCGCTGAGGTCTTCTACTGCTCTATTTCATTTTCTTTGTATTAGTTCTGATTCTGAGTAACATGACCTAGGCAAGAAAGGAGGAAGATGTAGGGGATAGGGCATTGTAGTTTTCTAACTCTTCGTCTACTACTTTGCATTTTCTTGAACTGCTTAACTTTTGGGCTTAAAACAATGGATTGCTATGTTCTTGTTAGTATATGAGTTGATTTTTTCTTTTTTTTTAATATCTCTATAGTTCTAGCAAGGTTGGTAGATAAATATTGTCATCTTTTGTATAGAAATAATCAAAGTGCCTTATCTGGCTAAATTATTCAGCCAAACCCATATACTCGGATTAAAATAGCAATAAGAGAAGTCCTATGGAACTGCCAACCAACAATTGTATGGATGCTAAAAATGCAAATAATAAATCCCGTGGCAGCCTTGGATTAGTTAGCCACATATGCAATCTAATATGATAACCCATAAATTTAGTAGGGAAATATTTTGTTGATTTTCAAGAATGATAATCCAATGCCATGTAAAGGAAGAAAGTGATTTTAAACTTGGCGGCGCCTGCAAAAATGTTGTACATATTTCAGAATTTTTGGTTTTGTACTTGAATGGTGACTTCTTTGGTTGCTTAGTGCTGCTCTTTGGTTGGTACTTTAATCTTTTTTAAGATGTAGATTAGGAATCTCCATGATGTCTGATGTCTTGCTTAATGGAATCTCTTTGATAGTCTTATACAAATTACAAGAATGTTGAAATGGAAGTTTGTGCTATCCTGTTACTATGGGTAGATTCCCCCCTCTCCCTCTTATCATCCTGTTGTTTGTTTTGACCTATTCTTTTTCTTGTAGCAGCCTATTTTGGTGCTTCTACCTAACACTTCAGGCAACTGTTATTCTTCTGCTATTACCTGCAGAAAGAAACCATAACATAACATACAAAAAAAAAAAAGACCTACTAAAATGTTGGAGTTTATGTGCAAATTAGGTTTCCTCGCCAACAATTATTGTGGAAAGAGCTGGGAGTTATGCTTGGACTCATAAAACTTGGAGAGTCCGGGAAGAGTTTGGACGTATAGCTGCATCTGCAGTTGGCCTTTTTGGTTCCACAGAGCTCCCTCTTTTGCAAGTTCTACTGCCTCCTGTATGTGTGTCTTTTGATTTCTAGTTTCATGCCTTTCCTAGGCTTTTTCTATATGCATTTTTATTGTTTATCTTCTTACAATTTACAAAATCAAATTTGTATCAATTTTTTTGCTTTGGCTTTTACCAGATTTTGCAGTTGTTGAATGACTCAAACTTTAGTGTTAGAGAATCTGCAACATTGTGTATTGAGGTTAGCAAATACAAACACTGCTATTGTTGATTATGCTTAGCTATACCTTATACCTTGCAAAATCATTTCCTATATTTTCTGAACTTATTATCCACAGGACAACTGTACACTTACTCATGGCTTTTATCCATGTCTTTAGTAGCTGTCTGCCTACATCGCATGTTAGCTGACCCTAGCACAAGATATAAGTTGTATTCTTGTTTACATGCTATAATATAGTTCTTTAACAATGTTGTTATAAGACAGCAGTTCATCATAAAGTTAATATTATAGCATTGTTATGGAAAAATAACTGGTGCAAAAATTTACATATCTATTAGATAGATTTAAGCAGGACTCCTAGATTCATTAATTGTGTCCTTATGAGTGGCTTTGGTTTCATTATATATGAAGTTATATGATGACTCAAATATTATGGTTTAAGATTTAATTTTTGAGTTGTATTTCTTATTTTTTCTGATGGGTTCATGACCTTTCTTTTATCCTTGTTCTGGAACTTCCTCATCATTTGTCTTTATTTCTTTCTCATTTTCTTTTTTCTCTATTTATGTAATCATATCGTCCGGTAGTGGTTTAGATCAAATGCCTGGATAATCTAAACAATAACCTGACTAACCCACAAACTTAGTAAACCAATGTTTTCCCAGTTTGACTCGATGTCTTGGATTTTCTAGTCCTTTTTTAAATGTTCCAATACTCCGTAGAAAATCAAGATATCCTAATCCTATTTTCCAACATATCCCAGAATTCTCATTATATTCTCATATTTCTTAAAATAAATTCAATTCTGCTACTAAGCCTTCGCTCATCCACATCGATGGTCATTAATTACCTGCATTGTTTGTTACATCTATCTTACTCCCTTCATGTGTTGCAAATGAACCTTCCTTGTACCAATTAACTTCATCATCCAGCTGTGTTTCTCTTTCATGTTGAAATATTTTTATTTGAGTGTTCCAAGGGATGCTGAGTTCTTATGCTTTAGGTGCTACAAGTGATATTTCACAATCTTGGATGCACGTTCTCTCATGGATTAAAAAGTTCGCAGCCTCTCCTGCTCCACTAACACTTATCCTTTGGTCATCAAATTTTAATTCTTCTTCATTTGCCCATCAACCCCACCCCCCTGCCCCCACAATCAAAAACCGTGGAAACAAAGGACTCTATTTATGTTGGAAGTTGAGTTGGCTTAATTGCCTGATATTATGATGTAAACAATTGTATTGTGCTTGTCTATATATTATTTTCGTTACTACTCTTACATCAACCCTGAATTATGTGTTATTCCAAATTATCATCAATAGGTGATCAGCTGATGCTGTCATTAGTTATTCCAATATTTGACATTATTTGATCATCGTTTACTACCTTCTTGGTTTGTATAGGTTGATTGAATGGCTTTCTAGTTTGTATCATTTGCTTGATGATGTAACTATTGCCTCATTTGACCTTCAACACTACATGGAGCATTTATGTGTGTTAACATTCGTATATGAGAGCTTTAAACCGGAAAGGTTATATATGGTTATAATTATTATAAAATGCTGATCCTGGGTTGCATGTCAGACGTGGTGGACAGAAATTCCAGTGTACCCTTGTTGCATAGTTTATTATGCACTTTGATACGAGTTATTGCTAGTTATGTTGCCTTTTTTCTTTTTGATCCATTTATTAAAAGATGTGGGCCTGTTGACCATAAAAGTTTGTGTTGTTCTTCCCTGTAGGAGATGTACATGCAATTTGGGCCTCAAATTCATGATGACTTGCAGCACCAAAATCTCCCTTTATCCATGGTAATCATTTGAAAGTTGAATATTTTCATGTTAGTATGCCTCCTTTTTGGGACAATCAGTACTGCCTTGTCTTGTTGATGTCCTCAAGGATTTAGATCCCAGTGGGACATCCTCGCAAGATACCAAGACTGGGTAGCATCCCATTTATTGGGACCAAATGTTCGGCTAGGGTCTCAGCATCCCAATCGGGATGCCTTGGGATATTTCTTGTCTCTAGTTTCGGGACGGGGCGTGATGCCGGTGTATCTTGTTCTGTGAAAAAACCAAGACAGTCATGTTCCACAGGATTTAAAATCTTAGATGTCTTTGACTGCTTCCAATTATGCTTGATACTTGAGATGATAGATCTATTTGTTGACTTAATGCATGATATTGTAGATGAAAGAAGTTAATGCTAGGTTGGAGAAACTAGAGCCAAAGACTCATCATTCAGATGGGCATGGAAGTAATTGCATCCCCACAGAAGCAAAACTTTTACATGTTGGCCATAAAAGGAGCAGTCCAAAGACTAAGAGCATGACAAGGGAAAGCTCACTCTTTGGAGGTCGGTTATGCTGTTATAATTTTTATGCTTTGGAGTATGCAATGTTCAAGTTAAAAAATATAGACCAGTGCTCTGTGCGAAATAAAGGAACTGTTGATGTTTTGGTTATATCAATGGCTTGATGACCAACATATCAATGGTGGTGGCTTGCGCACCTTTCCCATATTTCTTTCCAAGGAGACTCATTTTGCTTTTATGTTCTGCATGTATTTGCTTTTGAGTGATATGCTGCAAAGTTGTTACTCTCATGAGAGGATCATACTACTGACCAATGCTTCTTAGGAAGTTATGTTGCAATCTTTCTTGTCATTGATACTCATTTATGGCAATCTTCACCATGTACCTTGTTATCATGCGTTGGATGATGCATTGCTAACACTAATTGGTTCTTGTGGCTGGGTTACAGGAGAGAGTGACATAACTGAAAGGCCAATAGACCCCATTAAAGTGTATACTGAGAAGGAATTGGCAAGGGAAATTGAGAAAATTGCTTCTACACTTGTACCAGAGAAAGACTGGTCAATCCGAATTGCTGCCATGCAAAGAATTGAGGGCCTTGTTTTTGGAGGTTTTGCCAACTCAGTTCCTTTATTCTTGTGCTTGTGCATGCAGATTAAAATTTCTTGAGTCTTTTGGTGGATTTCATTCAGTGCTGTCTCTGGTTGTGGTGCATTGCACTTGTACTTTTATTTCCGTTAGGCATTTGTTTGCTTGCTCCTTCACTCTGTGTGAATTTATTTGAATTACTCAGGGTAGCTTCATTTAAAATTTTGTTTATTTATTCTTATTTGTCTTGATTGATGATGTTATGCTAGAAATGGGCAGTTTTATGCCTAAGGATGTATTGGTCTTTTTTCATGTTTGTGGATTAGTATTTGTGCCCTGCTTTCTAGAAGTTGTGATATTCTTGGTATCATATTTTTGTTTGGTCATTTTTTCTGTGCTTGCTGTAAAATAATTGGTGAAGAGAACATGATTTTATGAATTAAAATGGGGCATGGGCTACCTTTTTCATCACAGTGATGTGTTTGGCTTGCTCTTACATTTCTGAAGTTCATAAGCATAAACAATCATTCACTTCACTTTGGCATTTTGGGTTCTTGTACTATGTGGGGGTGCTGTGTCATAAACCATCAGCCAATTGGAAAATTTAGAATGAAACAATTAATGGGTACTAGTTGAGTAACTATTCAAACTGCAAATTGGATCTTCATTAAGTTCTACAAGAAAAATGACATTTGCTGCTCTAATATCATGCAAAAAAATTCTTTCAGATCTGGGGTTTTCCACAAATTTTTTTCACCAAGGACATGTATATCTAATCTTGTTTAAAAAGGACTGCAACAATAACTACATTTCCTTTTACATTGCCTTTGATTGGAGGATGAGGGGAATTGACTCATGAAGAGATGAACTTTGCTTTTCTAGAAAAAAAACTTATATTCCTGAATAAGTATAAATTATTGCTGAGTGTAAGAAGCTTTAAGCAAATAATGACTCTTTAAGTGTCCTTATTTTCTGTAGTTTCTACAAATCCCAAGAAACCAAAAGCTTGAGTAAAACAAACTCTAATTTTTTTCATTGCTTCTGTAGCACACCCCATAAACTTGACTTTAAGTTTACCGTGGGATTTTCTGTTTGCACCCATCTTCTCATGGCCGCATGCATGACAGATAGTGAAAGATGCACCTCATCCTTGCTGGTTAATTATGGTGGTTGTCTGTGGTTTAAATAATATTGTTTCCACTCTTAGATTAATAATGCATGATAAGAATATGATGCCTGTGTGTCATGGATGTTGCATGAACTATGATTAATGGATCTCTCTTTTATGATCATCTTAAGTTTAATTCTTGAATGATTAATTATTATCTGCATTGTCTAGCATTTGCAGTTAAACACCAGAAGCAGAGCTTTAGATTAACCTACTGAATTCATGCATAAGTTAGGGATGAATTTTGGAATCTCAAAATTGTCATTGCAAATGGTGCTTTCACATGGAATTTGGTTTAGCTTAGGATTTGTAGTATGTCAATTGGTAATTTACATGAGGTCAGTTGCTGATTTCAATTTTGATAAAGTTTTGCAAGTAACATTATTGTTTTTCACTTTCGCTTTGCTCTCATGAAATGGATGTTCTTTTTGGATTTAAAGTCCATGTCTAACTAATGCACCTATTACAAGTAGATGATTATTTACTGAATTGGAAAATGCAATATGTTCGATATCTGTCATGTTGGAAAGATTAAATTTCAATGACCAATATGATTTTTCATTATTTTTTGAGGCAGTCATCTATTCCTTCCCTTAACTAATGACTTTTTGCTAGCAACCTTATAATGAACATATGCAGAGTGTACTTGAATGAATGTCCAGCAAGTGCTTTTCTCCATCTTTCTATTATTCATAAAATAAAGTTCATTAGTAGGGCTTACAGTCACCTGCCTTTTTATTTTGGATGTTTTTAAGGCTGAATGTTATTTCATGACTTTCTTGGCTTATTCTCACTAGGGGTGCAATCAACCCGAACCGAGTTGAGTAGCTTGAAGTTCGAGCTTGACTTGATTTAGAATATTCGGGTTCAAAACTTGACTCGAGATTGATTGAGCCTTAACATATCAAGCTCAAGCTCGGCTCAATAATAAAAGGGGCAAAACTCGAGATCTACTTGACTCGAATATCAATTAGCCATACTCGAGCTCGAATTCATGCCTTAGCGTACTAATAATATATATATATATATATATATATATATATATATATATATATATATATTCAAAATATATAAACTTGAATAGGTTTATGAGCTTTAGAGCCAAGTATCTTGCTATTCGAGTTTAACTTGAAAAACTTTTTGAGCTACTTGAGCTCGATAACAGCTGAGTTGAATCGGGTTTGGACTCAAGCCAAGCTCGAGTAGCTCATGAGTAGCTTGACTCGTTTGCACTCCTAATTCTCACTTTAGATTGTATCTTTATATGAATTATATTTCAACGAAGACCTTATTCTTGAAATCTGGATGTGGTCGTTTTTTCTTCTATCTCATGTAAACTCCTTTGTAAGTCTGATTTATATTTTATCAGGTGCCATGGATTATCCATCATTCCTCATGCTCTTGAGGCAACTTGTAACTCCTTTAAGCTACCAGCTTTTTGATCGACGATCAAGTATAGTTAAACAGGTATTCTGGACCCCAGTCATCATGGTTTATTTATCATGACGAGCCTTTTCTTATGATGGTGCTTAAGCAAATATACATTATTTGGAATAAATTTTGAATGAACTATTGTTATTTTGTGATATTCTTTTATTTGTCTCATGATCATTTGAGTGTCAAAGGAAAAAGAAAAAGCTTTTGCTAAACTGAATTTTTTTCAGGGTTCCAATATTGCGTCTCCTCTTGCAGAGTGTTTTCTTTGGGCAATGAATTTTTGCTAGTCCTGCTGGATTCATTTTGACAATCTGATTGCTACTAGCAAAAATGTCATTGGTGTGCTATGCAATGGCTCGGGTGCACACAGATTATACGAAGACATAATCTATGATGTGGATCAATTAGGTACTATAAGATTTTGGTAGCATACATAGATTGAACATGCTATTCATTAAAGTCATGAAAGATTTTTTTTATCCTGCTACATTATGTATTCATCTTCTGTGACAAATAGTTACATGGTTTGGATTAAGAAAATATAGTTCATGACCTGACTAAATTGGAAGCAATGACAATGGATAGGAAAAAAAAGTCTGGGTCCAAATCCTATGCCAGAACACAATTTAGATCAGGTTTCCATTAGTCACTTGAACACAATATTTCGGGTTTAAGATAATATGTATTCAGCTGTAAACAGATTATTAATCCATTGATTTTCATTTGCCAAACACTTGCTTTGGAAATTAACTTTTCACATTTTGGTAAGTTTCCTAGACTATTGCATTTAAAAGATGATGGTTGGTATTCAATCTCTATATTTTACTAATTGTATATGCTTTGTTTAGGCCTGCCATGTGTTGAGCTTCTTGTCAAAGGAACTTTTAGGAGACTTCAAGGCTTGCGCTGAGATGTTCATTCTGGTAAATTTGCTGTTTCCCTTTGCGTTTGCAGAATATGGTCTAAGGGTTTAAAGGATCTACTGAATTTTCATGGCATTAAACATGTTAGGTGCTTTTTAAGCTTGTTGTTGTAACCATTCTTGTGATTGCGGAGTCAGCAGAAAACTGAATAAAGACGGTATGAAACTTTAGCACCTCTATGCATGATTTTATTCCGTGTTCTAAATAAGTAGTGACTTTTCCAGATGTTGCGCAACTGTAAGGTTGCCCGGGTCCTTCCAAAGATTACTGATTGTGCAAAGAATGACCGAAGTTCCATTCTTCGTGCTAGGTAAGATCATTTTGCTAGATAAAGGATTTCTAAGTCAAAGATATGCTGTGGCTAATTTGTTAAAATGTATGTATTCCATTGTTGTAGGTGTTGTGAGTATGCACTTTTAGTACTAGAGTACTGGGCCGATGCTCCAGAAATACAACGATCGGCTGATCTATATGAAGACCTTATAAAGTGTTGTGCAGCAGATGCAATGAGTGAGGTATGTGATATGATTGAAAAAACTATATACATACAGCAGCTGGTACATAAGAAAAGGGGAGTTGGTTGAAGGCGGATTTTCAGTTGACTGGGAATGAAAAAAGAGTTTGAAATTAGATACTTAATCTAAAAGGCAATGTGACCCTCTAGACCAATCAAATATATTTTATAAGTGTTTTTCCTCTTCAAAAAATAAAAAGCTATCTGCATGAGCATAACATATTTTCCTCTCTCCCCTCCCCTCCCTCCCCCTCTCTCTCTCATGAGCAAATGACATATTGAAAACTTTTGCTTCTAAGAATATCTTCATGTCAAGCCCCTTTTATGCTAATGTTGAGTTTCTCACTTATTTTCTTGGATCTGTGAATCTAAAAAATTCATTTCATATATCAGCTACATCTCAAAGCTTCTGTTTTTGTAAGCTTTTCCATTGACCTTTTCATGATTGAGGACTTTCTTGAAATAGCCTCGTCTTGATCTCTTAGTAGCGCCAGTATTGTCTAATCATGGACCCCCTCTGGAACTGGTATTGACTATTTTTAATAGAAATAACAGCCATTATTTTCACAGTCAAGTCTTCGAGTATTTTTTTTTTTTTGAAATAAAAGAATTGATGCTATAATGTTGATCATTATTGGTTATTGCCGGAAATAGCAAAAAAGAAATGACTTTGTTTATGTCATTATGTGCACAATAAAAACTTGTTATCTAAATTAGCATGGAGATTTGAATTTTTTAAATATTTATTTGATCGAATGATCTGTAAATATTGTAAAAAAATGTTAGTTAGAATGGAACAGTGGCTAGATTTTGTCATTGTAAGTACGGGGCATGTGTATGAATAAAACATGATCCCCCTCCCCTTGTGGGTGGCGGCTCCACAACCATTATCAAAGCACTATTCTATATCATGTTCTTGCGTTACACCCTAAAGCATCTGTTGTTGAGATCAAGGGATGTTGTGCTGCCTTAAACAACCCAGTTCGGAGCGTGCTGCATCTGGGGTCGATCGGCATGGTTCCACCACTTGGTT
This sequence comes from Areca catechu, assembly GCA_021397845.1. Lineage (NCBI taxonomy): Eukaryota > Viridiplantae > Streptophyta > Magnoliopsida > Arecales > Arecaceae > Areca > Areca catechu. Next base: position 186,751,712 of record CM038052.1, on the reverse strand, counting down.
CAAGAAACCCAGCAAGACAGGAGAGGGAGGGAGAGAGAGAGAGAGAGAGAGAGAGAGGCCAAAAGCCTTTGTTGGCCCTCTTCTGCACAAGGTTCCCCTAGGTTGCTGACTTCAGTTTAAATTGCAAAGATAAATAAAAGCTCCCTGTTTCATTCGAAACAGAGAACTGTCATGGAGGAGGGCCAACAAGGGCTTTCGACCCTCCTCAGCTTCTCTCTCCCTCTCCCACTTCCTCTTCCACCCTCTCCCTCCCTTCTTTTCTGTCTCCCTCCCTCCTTTCCTCTCTCTTTTTTTCTCTCTCCTCCCTCTCCCCCTCCTCCAGTTCTCCTCTGTTTGGTATGTGCCGGAACGGTACCATACTATTGGCCAACTGGTATGGGTGCTGGTGCTGTTATCACATACATTGATTGAGATTAGATGTTTTTAATGATTTTTATTATAGATAATTAATGAGTTCTCCTATTTCAAGTATTCACAAGTTTTTTAATTGCTGAATAGTGTGAAACAAGTCTCTATTTCTTTTTTTTCCCTCTTTTGACATTGGCTGGGAGGCTTGCCTCTAGAAGAAATCAAAATCTGAAAAATGTAAAACCAAAAGAATTAGTGAAGGGACAAACAAAAATCAGAAGGAAGAGATCCATATTTGAAGTACTCAGCTTCTCCTTTGAGACTCTCACTAGCTAACCAATTAGCTGATTAGTTGCCCTCTCTATTTATGAGCAGCCTTAAAACCTGGAAAATTTTCTTGATCTGCCAAATATATAGGAGCAGGGAAAGGTGTTGTGGGAACCTGAGCCACTATTCCAATTAAGGACTGTTAAAGAATCACCTTCCACCTGGATCTGAGTTGCCTGATAAACATAAAGAGCAGCACAGTTCTGGACAAGACTGTTTGGGTCTATTAGAAGGAAAGGAATGCCCTCAGGGAAGAAAGAGGAAAGTAGCATAGCAGAGAAAAGAACCTCTGTTTCTCAGTTTAAGTAAGCCTGTTATAGCAATAGTGGCTGAAGTTGGTCTTGATCAACAGAGGAGAGTGTGTTGAGATCCTAATTGCCATGGTTCCATAGCATCCCAAGGAGCAATTGTGAGGAATCACCATTCTAAAACGACTTCCATATGTTCCATTTCATCTGGGCAAAGCCATCTCTTTCTCAAAAAATGTTTGTCCTTTGATCCAATAGTGTTCCATTAGATAGTAACAGATGTGATGAGTATTGATAACTCTCTAATAGAGTATTAGAATGGAAAGATGGAAGGAAAAGATTACACTGAGATATGAATTTGATTGAGTTTCCATTACTTGACCCAACAACCTCCAATTCAGTTATTTCAACCTTGTCAAATGATATTTCGAATTGGTCGGCGACTCTATGCCCTGGTATTAGCCTGTGCTCCCTCTGCTCTTTCTCTGACCAGCCAACCTAAGAGGTTATGTATATTTATGACTGATAACTTAAATTGACTTTATGCCCCTCCTGCCCCCCTCACCACCCCCACAATTTATCAATCAACCTGGATTCCGGTGCATTAGAGGAGTTAGAATGTTCTAGAGCCTCCATAGGTGAGCTTCCCATGGTGGTCACATATGAGAAATCCAGCTCCTGCTGCAGAATGCTTCCTGACCCATTGAAATTTAGTACTCCAAGGGGTGAGGATGACCAAGCAACGAAGGTGGGAGAAGGGGTATGGAGATTGAGAGGACCTATGCCATCCCAGTACCTGGCTGTTGTACCCAGTCAAAAATGTGTTAGTGTCTGTGTGTGTATCTTTCCTCTATGAGCAAAAACAATGTGGTTTGTTGCCTCCAAGGAATTTTTGATACACAACCTTGTATAGAACACGTCAGTGCAACAAACCTATTCCTCTCCCTAAGGTGAAAAAAGGCCTGCCTGCAGAAACTCACAGAAGCAGGACAGTTCAACCAGTATCTTTGAGGTAACTATTTTGTATGAAATTTTGTTCAGCTCATCAGAAGATATGGTTAATAAGATTATTGTACAGGAGTAATCTTCTGAAATACAGAATTCATCAGTTGGAAAAATGTCCCTCCTTTTATTTTTTGTGCTGGGGTCTGGGGGGTGCTTGCACATCAAAGAACATATTTCCAAACCATCATATATGATTTGTTGATCATTTAGAAAAGAAGGTGACATTGGATTTCAAATTTTTGTAATCATTTTTAACAAAAATTTAAGTAAGAACTGGCAGGCTTGTTTATGAATCAATTAGTCCTATTTTTAAAAATGGATCAAACCACTGTACCACACGTTTAAAATGTTTCTGACAGTGGTATGTCCACAAATAAATGCTTAAGAAACAGTTGCATGTGCATGTATATCATTTCTGTTAATGCCATTTATTTTCATTTTATTCCATGCTTTTGTTTGCACAAATATTTTTTTTTTTTATGGTTTACATGTTCCTGTATTGTTGAATTTATGCTGTTAGATTTGAATTGCTAATTATTGAATCTCTGAAGGTGCGCTCAACTGCAAGAACTTGCTATCGGATGTTCACAAAAACTTGGCCAGAGCGTTCTCGTCGTCTCTTTTTATCATTTGATCCTGCCATACAAAGGGTATGCCATTTCCTGGAATGGAATGAAGTGTTCTTTTTTTAATTGGATCTTTCTAGTTTGATTATGATGTTTGGTAATTTTTTATAGATAATAAATGAAGAAGTGGGAGGGATCCAGAAAAGATGTGCTTCTCCTTCACTTCGTGAAAGAGGAATGCAATTAGCACGTGCTCCATCTCATACCTCTACTAGAAACATTCCTGGATATGGAACATCTGCTATTGTTGCAGTGGACAAGAGTGCAAGTATCACTTCAGGAACATCTCTTTCTTTGGGAAGCTTGGTTCCATCACAAACAAAACCCACTGGAAATGCTTTTGAAAGAAGTGTTGAAAGTGCACTCCATGCAAGTATACAAAAGGTTTCAGCCATCAAGAGTCTATTGAGAGGTGCAAGCATATCTGAGAAGCAAAATTCCTCAATTGCATGCTCAAACAGCCTGGATATAGGTACCTGATGAGTTGGTCAATTAGATTTTTGATGGCTGGGCTGAAATTTTTGTTTTGCAAAGTATTGCACTTGTCTGAAGGTAGCTGAAGCTTTCTTCTACTCTGTGCCTTTTTCTGTTTTTCTTTTTTGGCTGCTAGTGCAGGAGCTGACCCTCCTGCTCGTGATCCACCATTTCCTGCTGCCATTCCTAATACAGATCATCTTTCTTTACAGAATTCAGTATTGTCTGATGCAGCTACTGTTGACAGTGCAAAGAGTGGTGTAAGTAATAGAGCTTCGAATTTGACCAGCATCGTCACTTCTCAGAGTCAAGCTTCAAGAGATGCTGTGAAATTATCTTACATTAGTAATCCATCATCTGGTTCTTTATCAGCCTTACCATTGCCTTACACTTCAAAAAGAGTGTCAGACAGGTTTCAAGAGGGAGAGGAAAATTATGTTCCAAATTTTCAGAGGCCACTTCTAAGAAAGCTGGTAACTGGCAGGGTTACTGCAAGCAGTAGAAACAGTTTTGATGATGGTCAACTCATGCTGAGTGAAATGACATGCTATTTGGATGGTCCGGCATCCCTTAATGATGCACTTAATGAGGGTCTAAGTCCTAGTTCTGATTGGGTTGCTAGGGTATCTGCATTTCATTATATCCAAACTTTGCTGCAGCAAGGGCCAAAAGGCATTCAAGAAGTTACACTAAGTTTTGAGAAGATTATGAAGCTCTTTTCCCAGCATTTGGATGATCCTCACCATAAAGTTGCCCAAGCTGCTTTGTCAACTCTGGCAGAGATTATTCCAACTTGCAGAAAGCCTTTTGAAAGTTATCTGGAGAGGATCATACCACATGTTTTTTTCTCGGTTGATTGACCCAAAGGAGCTAGTCAGGCAGTCATCTTCCACAACCTTGGAAATTGTTGGTAGAACCTATGGTATCGAATCTTTGCTACCCGCCCTTTTCTCCGTTCACTGGATGAACAAAGGTCTCCTAAGGCAAAATTGGCCGTTATTGAGTTTACCAATAGCTCCTTCAGCAAGCATCCAGTATATTCTGAGGGTTATAACAATAATGGTTTCCTCAAGCTATGGATTTCAAAGTTACATCCTTTAGTTAATGATAAAAAAATTAAACTAAAAGAGGCTGCTATTTCTGGAATAATATCAGTTCACTCCCATTATGATTCCACATCAGTCTTAAATTTTATCCTCAGTTTGTCAATTGAAGAACAGAATTCACTAAGACGGGCACTTAAGCAATACACCCCTCGTATAGAGGTTGATTTAGTGAGCTTTCTGCAGAGTAGGAAAGAGCGCCAGCGTCCAAAATCCTTTTATGAGCAGTCAGATGTTGTTCTAACCTCTTCTGAGGAAGGATATGGTGGAACATCAAAGAAAGGTCACTTTTTTGGAAGGTATTTGGCAGGTTCTGTTGATAATGAAGGTCTGAGTAAGTTGAGTTCAATGCAAGAATCACTAAAATCCATCGGTCAAGTCACTTCTGTTGAAACTCAGCAGCCTTTGTTTAGTAATACTGAACTTGTTTCTGATTCTGTCAGTCTTGGACATAAAAGCAAGAACTTGAAGTATGATGATGATGTTGTAGTGGAAAGTACTAGATCAAGGGCAAAATGCCTGGAAAATTCTGATTCTGTCATGGACCTGGAGACTTCGGTAGCAACTCCATGTCTAGATATAACTAGATTGGTGAGCTCTGATGGGCGCAAGGCCAAGCGATCGAACCTTGGTAATGAAAGAAGCACTTGTGAGATGGAGGCCACTAATGAGAATACGGCTTGTCTAAAGAGCAGCCACAATCCTAAAAATGGACCCAGCATACCTCAACTTCTTCATCAAGTTAGCATGAACTTTATTCTTCTATATTTTGCATGCATAACTTCAAATATTTTACTCTTGTATGTCAAAATACTTGTTGTATTCAATATCTTTTCATAGATTTGCATTGGGAATGATGAAGACTCAAGTCTAAATAGGTGTAAGGCTCTTCATCAATTAGTTGAAGCTTCTAAGGTCAATGAGCACTCTATCTGGGCCAAGGTATGAATACCTGTTCTTTATGTTTAAGAATGCTTTAGTTATTTCAACAGGTTCCTAACATTTTTAGGATGGTAATAGACTGCCTATAAGTGTAGTGGTCCAAAATAACAGGAAAAAAGTACAATATCTTTAGATTTCAAATTTATGCTTTTTAAACAAGAAAATAAGATAATCCTTTTGTCTGTCTCACTTTTGCATCCCATCTTTCTCCAAAAACAATCAAAATTGCGAACAACAAGCCTATTTTATTTCCATTTTCAACCTTTAAGCTCCAAATAGGGCCCACATGAAGGACCAAGCCCACTCATATGCTGCCTCGCGATCTGCTGCGTCAGGCTTGAAGTCAAAAAGGGAAAAAAAAAAAGAAAAAGAAAATCTCCAGGATAGATAGACCAATCTTCAAGATAGTTAGACCTATCTCCATCAGTGCTTATTTTAAAGCTCTTATGCAGACAGTCTTGGATGGCACTTAAGGCTTCAACTCCAAGTGGACTTGGCAAGCAAGTACAGCATTTCAAAATATGTTTCATTAGGACATTATGTGTGTTTGTGACTTCAAGAATATTGCATGGTAAGAACGCTGCATAATAAAGAAACACTAAAATACAATATGAAGTTGTGAACAAAGGTACTGTATATGCATGTCTCGATCACTTATAACATATAATACAAGATTTTTCTCTCTCAGGTTCACTCATAGGAGAGCTGTGAGGTAGAAGGAAAAGTACTCTCTGGGCTTGGATATAGGTGCATGAGGGGAGGGGTTTGTGGGCATTTTCTGAAGATAGAAAAAAGATATAAATATGCTCAACTTGACTTTAGAAGCAGCGCCTTTCGAATATTAGTAGGCTACTTGCTTGTGTTAAACATATAGTGGCACCACTGAACCCATGATGACTAGTTGCTGCAGGGAACTTAAGTTTAAGTGGGAGCAATAACAAGAGAAGCACTGGAAGATCCTGCGGTAGTTTACTCAGTTGTTTGCGGTGGAATAAATTCAAGTGTCCGGACCAGTAGATCCAGGGTAAATAGGCATTGTATGAACTAACGAGCAGACCAAGGTTGGCTATCTTTATGGTAATGCCCTGATACAAGTTGGAAAAGTCGATCACATTCCTAAAGGTGAAAGGCGAAGCTTCCGTATCCCTACCAAAAAAGGTATATAAGAAGCCAAACTAGCTATTTCTTTCTGCTTTAAAGAAAAGAAAAGCAAATCCATGGTGGGTTTGTTTGCCAGCAATTAAGGCTGCAAAGAGGGCATGGAGTGTGTTGGATATAGGGAATTCCATAGATAAATAGAGTTCCCATCTATACTAATCTGGACACAAGATTAGGGCAAGAGAGCGCAGTCAAAATTAAAGAAAAGGCCCTATAATGAAAGCGGGTCTTGATGATTTGATTCTCCACAGGCCTTCTTCCTGATAGAATGATTATGAGAAGGGGAGGAGACAAAGGCAGCCAATGAGAGAATGGGTTTCATCGGTAGGCATTTTTGGGGCACTTACACAACTTCACTCTGAGGCCTCTCATCTGCCCCATGATTCTCTCTGGACGCTTCATCGTGATTATTGCCCCGGCTCTGTTCATGGTTTTGAGATTTTCTAATTGAAATTTTGCAAAAGCGAGGTGGGAATGGAATACGAATTAGAAGATGCAGAAAACCAGACTTACCTACTCCCAGAACTCCTAATACAAGATCTGATCCAAAAAAATACTGCAAGAATATCATGTATTGGTCCAGGTAAATCCATTATGAAAATGAAATTTTGGAAGAAGCTTCTAAATGTCATTTGGTAGCCATATCAGATTTATGAAGCAGTTTTACACTGACGGCTGCAAACTGGAAACTTGCGTGGAGTATCATCTGAACAAAAATAGTTGTACATGCATTGAGTGAGCTTCAAAGTCAAAGCAAGAAGTGATAAAGTAATTGATTACCTAAGATGATACTAAAAATAAAGAGCAAAAGACTAGAAGAGCTTGAATTTGTGGTAAAGGTTCACAGTAAGGAGGTTAAAATCTTAGGAACATAATAGTTTTGAGAAAGAATTTAAAGAAGCTAGCTTTGACTGAGAATTTAACCTTGATAGGAATGATGGGAAAAGAAGGATTTTAACATAAACCTTGAATATCTGTATAGGCTTTTTGGTTATGGTAATTAAATGAATATTGACTTCCAGGTAGCTGGTTGATAGGTGGCTTCAATTCAGGTTGACTTTTGGATTCTTTGACTATTAAATGATTACCAGTACTGACATAATTTATTGTGTGTGGCGTGTGCTATGATTTAAATCAACAGATGATAAAGTAATGGACTGACCTAGATAGAATTACAATTTGAATCAAAACTAGTTGAGGAGTTTAACTTTGTGTGGAGAGTCAAATTAAGGTTGCACTCTTCAGAAGCTATAGATATTGGTTTTAGATAGGTTTTTAGAACAGAGAAGCTTGCTTTGATTAAGCATTTGCCTGAGATTGATTTGAAATGAAGGATCATATTTCCCCAAATAGTGGGAAAAGGCTGGATGGTTATGGTTTATGGATCATAATTCAAAACTCAAATATTCAGATGAGGCTTATTAATTATGGTAATCAACTTGCCCAATTGAATTATGACTAGAAAGCCTTTGGCTTGTAGGAATGTGTGATTAAGGTTGTTCTTTGATTTCTTTCTTCCTTTGAATATCGTGCTACTATTGATATTGCTGCTAATGCTCTTCTACTTCTAGAAATAAATGTTTTTTTTTGCTGGTTTAGCTTTACTGATTGGACTAGATCTTGAGCAGTGTGTAGAAAAGTAATATATGACATTTCTCCTATGGAATGCAGATATTTAATTACTGATGAAAGCATTAATAGTTTGTTTTTCCTGAATTAAGTTTGCAAGCTTGGCCTTGTCTCAGTGTAAAACGACTTTGAAGTTTTTCGTGTAAAGCTTCTTGGAATTTTTTTGAACAAACTTTGAAAATTGATCATGAACATGAGCATGATGTTTAAGTGCATATCATGGCGGGACGTTACATGTGTATTTATTAGGTCAATTAGTTGTTTGATCTGAAAGATTTCTTGAATGAAAGATGCATTGGGTGTTCATTTTTTTGTTTCCTTGAATAGATTTATCGCAACTTATTCTTACTGTTATCAAGTTCCTTGATATTTTCTTGAAACAGGAAAGATTATTTTAATCATCATCAAAGATTTAAGGGCATTGTATGATTGCTATCGTGGTAGAGTAGGGTATTTTTTTTGGATTTGTTACTGAAGCATATAGTTTTAGTTTTTAACTAGCATTAAGGACTTGATTGAGTTCTTAATGTTTGGTATGTATATTCATGTCACCAATGACATCTGATGGTTTGTCAACAGTATTTCAACCAAATTCTAACTGTGGTGCTTGAGGTGTTAGCTGATCCTGATTCATCCATTGGAGAACTGTCTCTTTCTTTAATCATGGAAATGTTGAATCATCAGGTCTGTGTGCTCTTTTAAAATTTGTTTGATTTTGTTGGATGTAACAGTGTTAACAACAAATTCTGAATTTTTCAAGACTTCTTGCTTACTGTTTAGGTGACAATTAAGGTTTTCATATTACTTGCAGAAAGAGGGAATGGAAGATACTATTGAGATTGTTGCTGAAAAATTACTTCATGCAATTAGAGATGTGGTTGCAGAGGTATTGAACCATCATCATTTCAGCTTTGGTTGCTATAGTTGCTTTTGTATTATGTATTTCTTGTTCCTCTCATGTTTTTTTCCCTGCAGGTTTCCAATGTAGCACACCACTGTTTGACAATTGTGTTAGCTCATTATGATCCATTTAGATGTCTTGATTTATGTCAATCTCGGATAGTACTCATGTAGTTCATTTAAGTTGAGAAATAACAACAGAAGATTCTACTTTTGAATGTTTTTTTAAAATGTCAACTTTCCTAGTTATTCTGCAGGTTCTCATGCCTTTGCTGGTCCATGATGATGAAAAGATCCTTGTTGTTTGCATCAGTTGTTTAATGAAGGTATAAATCTTTTTTGCAAATGTTGTATTCCCAGCTCCTTTTTTTTTTTTTTTTTTTTTAAGATTTTGGCTTTCATGTATCACTTTCTTGGGTCATCCTAGCAGAAACCTGAGATCTTATTTGTATCCTTTCAATCTGCTCTTGTTTTCATTGTCAAAGAATGTACTGCTTGCTATATTTTGTAAGTGGATTTGGGCATCCTATGTGATGTCAAGATTTTCATGCAAACAATTTTATTTTCAGGGTATAATATTTTGCACTCTTCGGACAAAACAAGAATTACTATGTGTTATGTGGATCAAAATGGCAATAAAACCTGTGGAGATCTTACAGTTATATGGGTAAAGAAAACCTGATTGGGGTAGGGTGGAAGGGTTTTAGGTAAATGTTTTCTTCACAAATATCACCATTTAGTCATTTAGTTATGTCAACATTAGTGAAATAGTGTCTCTAATATCTGAACATAGGGACAATATGAGTAACATTTTTAAATTCATTTCTATAGTTTAGTTTTCAATGGCATGCAAAATTTTTTTGAGAACATAGAGAAATCAATTTCCACTTTTGTTTATCTGACTGATACTATGTCTGTCACCTTAAGTAGGTGGGATATATCGATGTTTTTAGTTGGTAACATACCATTGCCAAAGAATTTGAGAATGGTTTTACTACAAATTTCCTAGGTTCTCTTTAACTTCCCAGTTTGTTAAATTACAAATAATTCCATTGTATCAGTCTATTAGTACCATCACTATTCAATACCACTCAAACACGTGCCAAAATTTTCATATTCATCGGGTCTCTGCCTGAGTCTTTTCTAGAGCTTCATCCTATACTCATCCTAACTCAAGCATTCTGACAATTATCATCTTTCCAATGCTCGTTTATTGTGTTCACTTGGTGCCCAACTTTTCAACTTGTAGGATACTGCTAGATTCGCTAATATTATCTAATTTTTTTCTAAGTCTCACTAGCATGCGAGAACATCTCCCATCATTTCAGAAGCGCATATCCTACTGATCTGTCCTGCTCTATTGGTTTTAAGTTACTTTACAACTTGCACTTAATTTTGGTCTGGCCTCATTCGTAATTCATCTGCATGTACCTTTTGAGGATGCTGTTTTGTTTGAACTTATTTCTGGACCTTGCATGAATATTATTAACATTATGACAAGTGTATATGAAAAATGACTTAAGGCTGGTCCTTGGTATAAGACCACCATGATTTTAACTTACTACGTTTTGCTGGCTATTCATTGTAAACTTAGTACTTTTGGCACTTGTTTATGCTCTCACTTATATATTGCGACATCAACCATTTAGTTCATTTCTTTCAGTAGACTACATTGGCTTCCATGAGTCTACCTAAGGTTTCTGGACAGATACCATGTCCAGGATTCATCTTTTCTTGCTAAATCTTGGCATCAATTGGAAATAAGGATCCATGTGGTGTGATGAGAAATCCCTATGGATATCCCTATGGTAATTTTCTAATCTTGCTTTAGATTTGTATCTACTCCCTGAATGGTGTGAGGAGGGAGTATCCATTTTGAAGGGTGGTACCATTGTAATATGGCTTTATTGACCTAATTGTGCAGTCCATGGCTGCCATGTAGGGAAACTGGTACTGGAAGTGACTCTATAAAATGTGAAATTGTGTAGGGAATATATGAGAAACTATTGAAAATCATGGGGAAACCACTGAGAAGCAAGCTTGCACTGGTTTCTCACTTGTTTATATAAGAAGGGTAATTCAATAGATGTAATATTAATATCTGAGCCCCTGAGGGTTATTTATAATCTTACCCATTAGGTGGAGTCTACTAAATAAACTCCATTTCATAATAAATATTCTTTCACATGAAATAAGGTGGTTTATATCTACAAGTATGGATAGTTATTTATCAAAGCTATTTTGGTAGCTTAAAAAGGGAAAGCACCCATCTCCTTTCATTCCATCTTTCTCATCTTCTCCTCCATTAACTCCACCATTCCATTCCTACCATATCCTCTTTCGCTTTCTGTAGGAGTTGGACAAGATTGTGAATTGTGGTTATTAGAATACATGAGAGAGGTGTGATTAACCTCTGTCCCTCTGTGCTTCACTCTTTTTTGCTCTCTACAAATGCCAACAATGCATCTCTTTCATTGAATGCTGGGTGAAATGGTTGGCCATGACTCTTTCCCCCTTTTCTCACCCACTTCTTCCCTGATTCAGCTCAAATGCACTGTCCAGATGGTGAATGAATCGAATCCATCTCCCAAACACAATCCCCAGGAAACTCCTATGTGACTGGGAATCATGTTTCGCGGCAACTATGGTTTGGTCATGTTTGCTGCTCTTGAATGGCCAGTCTCCCAGAAGAATTCTGGTCAGACCTAGAAACTTTTGCCTGGTATTGATTTGGTGGTTACATTTTTTCTTTCCTGAGATAATATACTGATATTGTCAAACCAATCTCCCAGAAAAGGGATTGGTTAAACCTAGAAACTTTTGATCGGTATTGCTTTGGTTGTTAGTTACAATTTCTTTTTTTTTTTTTTTTCTTTCTTGAAATAATACTGTTATCCTTAAACCGATCTCCCATAAAAGGTTTCTGGTCAAACCTAGAAACTTTTAGTTTGTATTGCTTTGGTTCTTTCTTAGAAATATCTTTTTCTCTTATTTTGTTATTTGTTGCTTATTTTTAACATAAACTCAAGCATTATTTTTTTGCCCTTTATTGTGCTTCTGCTTAGTTCGAATTATGATTTTCATCCTTGTGCTATTCCTCAGAAAAATATTTTCATCCTTGTGCTTCACCCTGTTATGATATTAGTATTCTGCTCTCTTAGTGTCATTAGTCAATCAATGTACAAACATCGTAATCTGGATTTTGGAAAACAGAAATCTCAGGGTGATTCCAAGAGATTAGAGTACTGTGCCAATGGGTGTTTTCATCATCTTGTTGATTGTTGATTGTTGATTGATTGGCATTGTGGATGACATACTTTACCCGTAATATGTTGCCTAGCAAAATACTTTCGAGTACCTCATAAAGACAACAAAACTGTTACCTTGTTTTTGTTTGCAGTTGCATCATGCTTAGGCTGATGTTACTTTGTATTTCTACAGCTTGTAAGTCGGCTTTCACAAGAGGAACTAATGACTCAACTACCCTCATTTCTGCCTGCACTTTTTGAAGCATTTGGGAACCAAAGTCCAGATGTTCGTAAGGTACGACCCATTTTTTTTCCTCCCAGCTAAAGTATTAGGTTGGCATCTATAATCTTGATTGAGAAAAATATTGAAGATAACCAATAAAAGAAAAGAACTTTCTTCTCCATACAAGACTAAGATGTTGATGTTATTAACGTAGATAGCAAATCAATTATTAGTCAAAGATATTTGGATATTAAAATGTGACAAATGTCTATCGTGTAATAACCAGCTATAAGTGACTATTTTAAGGTACTCTGAATTAGAAAGGTAACCAGGCTGACAACCATCAATATCACACATTATTTATTTCAGGATGGCTGTTTGATCTGATTAGCCATTTATGTCATTGGGGTTTTAGTAATATTGCATCATGCTTTGCTATGATTGTATCAATGTTTGCATTCCTCCATTTATTACAATAGATGCTTTTCTGTTAATTGTAAATTCTCTTCTATCAGAGTGACTAATGTTACAGCATACCTTGCTGCTAATTCCATTGAGGTTCATGTCCTTGAATCTATGCCACTGTATGTACGTGGATAATCTGTAAGTCCTTTCTGACTGGGTTCATGGCTGGTGGTATAATCTCAACTAGTCTATCAATTGATGAAAGCTTCCTCTTAACTCTTGTGAGTTCCACCATTAAATTCTTGACTTCTCATGTGTCAACACAAATCCTAACCCTGATCTATCTTGTCAGCTTCTACTAGTGCAGCTTATTTCTGGCCATCCCTGCCCAGCACGGTTAATTTTGTCATGTTCTATAGGAGATGGAATTTGCTTATTTAAGAAAGGACTAACGTTCCACAAAGACTCCGGGTCCACTTTCCTTTATCGTACCTGTCCACAGATACTCTCTGTTTTGTTGCTCTCACCAATAATATGGAGAGTAGAAATTCATGGATGATCTGATGCGACCAACATGATTCATCACTTAAGTTGCCTGCATACTTTCAAAAACATCATGGTACCACCATTGAGGTCTTGATTCGTGAGCATTGAGTACTTCTCTCTGCCCCTCCCTGACACATGTCATTGTTAATTGAGCCTTTAGGCTTTGATAAAAAGGTCTCTTTGCCAGCTTTAGACAATTGCCTCCTAGCCTCAAGAGCACCCATTCTACATACATATTCCAAGGATCTAATGGTTCTATGCTTTCAATAATTAAGAAATTCCAGAGCACTTTGACAGAATTTGCGTCCATCACCACCTTCAAATAGAGGAGCGGGTCCCTTCAAAATTCAGTTTCAACCATCCATAATCTAGAGCTACCATCAGAACAACACAGAGTAATCATGTGAGGTAGAAGCACGTTTCTTCATTCTATGTAAAAGCTCATTTGTATCACAAACCTTGTGGCTTGCAAATATGATCTCCTAATTTTAATCCTTTGTTTGACCCTAAGAAGTCTGAAATGAAAATTTGATTTAGATTCATTTTCCAAGTCCTCTCTCACACTCTCATGCTTATTCAGAAATTGAAACTGATGTTCATTAGTCTCAACTTTATAGACCTTGGGCAGGTGGGATCGGTGCTCCTATTCTGCATTAGTCCCAACATATAGAATCAAGGTTCACCAAACTGTGCCAACCCAGGTGTAACGATCCAGATTGGTCAGTAATTGGCAAGGTTTGGCCTTTGGTTTTATCCTTTTTTTTAAATATATATATATAAAGTGGGCAAGGGTGCAAGCAGCCTCTCTCTCTCCCTCTCTCTATGTGTGTTGATCTCTCTCGGCGATCTATGTTGATGGTATTGACACCGATGCACTCTCCCTTGATTGGGTCTCTTCCTTGATCGATGCTGATGCTGACACACTCCCTCAATCTAGCACAGTTCTCAGGCGGCCCTTTATTGCAAAGTCTTTTCCTCGGTATGCCTCTATCTCCCCCTCCTACCCTCTCCTCTCTCTCCCTCTTTCTCCCCTTCATCTTCTCTCTCCCTCTAGTTCTCCACCTAGGGTTAAAGATAGGGTTAGGGTCACTCTCTCTCTTCCCTCTTCTCCCAATCATTCATGCTTGGTACATTTTGGCTCAACACAGTATGTTCTATTACCATACCAAACTGATCGCTGGCCATTATGAGCATCGGTACTTGTTTAGTGAACCTTGTGTGGAACCATTCATAACCTCATGTTCTATTACCATACCAAACTGATCGCTTACTTGTTTAGTGAACCTTGTGTGGAACCATTCATAACCTCATGTTCTATTACCATACCAAACTGATCGCTGGCCATTATGAGCATCGGTACTTGTTTAGTGAACCTTGTGCCTCCAGACCACTTCCAATCCTTCTCAGTTTCAATCTGCCAGGGTGGCTAAAGGGGATCTTTTTGCTTCTCACTATAAGGGTTAATATGAAAAGGAGAAATCCCAGTTTCTGCATCTGAAAGAAAAGCAGTCCCCTTTCCCTATTGCTAGTTGGTAGGTGATCGGCTCTCTGTTCATTGTGCTGCTGCATCGTCCCTGTTATTGACAAAAGGAAAGGTGTGCAGTGATACATATATCATTCTCTCATGAGTCGCAGGATTTGGTAGCATGAATATGTAATTTTTGTATTGGAATAAGCCCAAGTAGTCTATCCAAGCAATGAAAATGCAGCACAGGGATTTCAAATCCCTTGCACTGCATATCGAAGCAATCTCTAAGCTAAGCCATTCGACTCCAGTTCTTATAGATCAAGAACTTATCCATTGATTTATCCTCTTTATCCTGGATTCTAGTAGAGATTTCAGATAGTGGAGTTTTGAAAACCCATCAGTCCTTATAAATTAATCCATGGGAGCATTTTTTGAATCATGCAACAGTGCACATAATTACTCACCATGCGCTTTTAGGTTTTGGTGTTTTCTTCTTGAGCACAAGGTAGCAGTAAGTTAAAAAATACATTGAGAAAGTTACTGTTTTAATCACCTGAAAATGCTTTTTTGGCACAAAACTTCATTCCTGTACGATATAATTTTTAGCTTGGTTCATGAAAATCTCTCTTGTTGAATGAATTAGATAAATTCTGGCTGGTTACCTTCCGCGCCCAAAGATTATCAGTCTCTTTTCTCCATAAACAACAAATTAATTTACATGAACATGATGCATCTTCTTCACAATTCATAATTTTAATGAGCTGTTATTGCATTACAATAATATAGATTCTTCAAGTTTTAACTTTATTTTTCTGATTTTTCTGTTTTGAGTT
Organism: Areca catechu; assembly: GCA_021397845.1. Taxonomy (NCBI): domain Eukaryota; kingdom Viridiplantae; phylum Streptophyta; class Magnoliopsida; order Arecales; family Arecaceae; genus Areca; species Areca catechu. The sequence continues at coordinate 186,736,229 of CM038052.1, read as the reverse complement.
TTTTTTGCGGGATGGTGGTGCTCTGTTTAGTGGATATTTACATCATGCTTGGCAAAACATTCTTACCATATTTAGAGGGGCTCAAGAGCACGCAATTGCGGCTGGTAACTATTTATGCAAACCGGATTTCACAGGCAAGATCTGGTGCTGCAATAAATGCTAATCATGGATAATCATTTTCCCTATGCAAATGTGTTTTTTGGTTTCTTTATTCATTATGTTGTTTATAGTGTACCGAATGTTACCTGTGTGGAGTGGGTTTGTTTCAGGGAGTAGGTTGGTGGCTGAAGTTGTTAGGTAGGGGTGAAAACTGTTAGGCAGGAGTGAAACTGTTGGTTCAGTTTTAAGTAATTTGTTGGAAACAAACCGGCTTTTCAGTTTTAGAGATTTCTAAAACTAAATATTTGGTTAGGTGCAATTAGTTTCTTCAATTCGGTTTGTTCATGTAATTTTTTGAGATATTTGAATCACTTGAACAGTTTTTTGGTTTAAACAGACTAGTTGATTTTATTTTTAAAAAAAAAATGAAGAAGAGAAAATTAAAAAGCTAGAAAATCATTGAAAGAAAAAAAAATTATGAACGAGAAAATGAAAGTTACAAGTTTACATAATATTTTAAAATATGAAAATATAAAATATGTAATATGAATATGTTCTTATATATATAAATCTATAAAATGATGTTGGCTAATAAATTGATAATCGAATCGATATTTTGATTTTTTTTATTTTTATTAAATTGAATTGAACTAGTTAAATTGTTAAATTGTCATATTTGGTTTGGTTTAGATTGGGTTGGATAGTTTAAATGGTTTGATAAGAATTTTGTACACCCTTATTATGGAGTGTGCCATGGGTAGGGTTCTGTATGTTTGGCCAACAATCATGGTACATAAAAGTAAAATCCATTACCATGGGAATCATGTTGTAGAAATTGTTTACTTGATTTCAAGAAGTAACAGGATCATCGATTAAGGAAGAGATGATTATTGATCATTAATTCATCAACTATATCATTGATTGAGAAGGAGACAGCACTGGACAACCAAGGAGCGGATGGCTAAGTCGACCATTACACCAAATAACCAAAACATCGCAGATCAAGAAGCTGCAAGGCTAGGTTGATAAGATATTTTTTTACGTGCATCTATTGAATAATTACTCGAGCCTGACTAATTATTAAGGTAGACTTAGTCGGGCGTATCGGGATAGAATGTTAAGGCCCTCTCTCTTGGTAGCGAGCAACCTATCTTAATAGAGTTCTTGATGCTCGAGTAAGTGGTAGAAATCAATTGATCATAGCTGTCCCAATAGAGATTATGGCAAACAAGGTCATGGATGATAAAATTCTAATAAATCCTGCCATCTTAATAGAAAGATACCAATAAAAAAGATTTCATAAAGTGACATACTAATATCTTACCTAAAATTTGTTAGGTATATCAGGGGAGGTCATCTTCTTAATGATATTTAGTTATCTTGCATAACTCTATAAATTGGTAAGAGGAGATTCCTATCAAGGTAAGACATTTTGTCTTCTCACATGCTCATTAAGTCTTACCACCATTCTTAGCTTCGATTGCTATAGTCCATCCCCTCCTTTCACTAATTTGAATGTCGGATGATCCCCTGGCAGTCACTATCGGACAGGAACTGTTTTTATAGGTCTCCATCTGAGAGATACCAGGAGTAACATCTCTTTTTATCGGAGACGGCACAAAGATCCTTAAGCAACATCAAAGTCTATTAGAGGATGATTTGATGGTAATAAATTAGTATGCCAGAAAGAGATAAGCATCAAGAAAAAGATTTTAGAGCTTGAGCACAGGATGCCTCTACTAATTGTACTGGATGCTCTTCGTGTCATGATGAACGGTGTAGTCAGGTGATGGAGCCTCTCACTCCACCCTCACTATCGGCAACTTAGCAGGATTTGCTCACTATATTGATGCAGTAGGTCCAAATACTGATGATGATGGTACAAGGATTGCAGTAGGATCTTGTGGTGAAATAATAGCAGCCGGATGTCCAAGTCGTTCCCATTGCTGTTATTCGTCGTAGCCATCGATCTCTCTAGGGGAGATCTTTTCACAAACGGGCTTCTCATGGATTGCGATTTGCCTTGCCATGTCAAGTTAGTTGTTGATCCCCCTAAAAAAAGTCCTCCCATCATTGGACTGGCCACCAGTCGCAATCTCCAGTACCACATTAAATAAGTTCCCAACACAAGGAGCAATGACAATGGAGCTAAAACAAGAGATACAAAATACAAGAGGGATTCATAGGAATTTCTCAATAGCTGGTCGAGTGGTAGCTTGATGACTACGATCACAAACTACGCGAGATTGGCTGTCGACTTACTGATCTTCATGGAGGGAACAAAGATCCGATAGAGTTTAACACCCATCTTCCTCTTTCCTGGTCAATTTTATAAGAATCGATTTTTTTTTCGATTCAAGATGCATCAGCTAAAATCCGACGATACCACTGATCTGCTAGATCATTTAAAGAGCTACGAGGCTCTTACGCTGATTCAAGGTACCTTTGATGCCTTACTTTGTTTAGCCTTCCCAATCATTCTCTGCAAGATGGCCTGAGCATGGTACTCTGGACTCGAACTGAGGAGTATTCACTCTTTTAACCACCCGAGATCATTTATGAAGGTCTAAGTCCTGGCTGACTTTCTCATCAAGTGCACATAGTCGGACAACAAGCTTGAAGAGCCTGCCGAGCAACTTGATCTAGGGACGACTTGGATTCTATTATAGACAGAGCTTCAAATTTTCAAGGAAGCAGAGCCGGATTAATTTTAATAAACTTGGAAGGAGTGGCCACCGAATATGCTCTATACTTTTCATTCAAAGTGACCAATAACCAAGCCAAGTACGAGGCTCTATTGGCTAGGTCGAAGCTTGCCAAGAAACTTGGAGTGGAGTGTCTAAGGGTTTTCATTAACTTTCAGCTAGGAGCCTGTCAAGCAACTAATGAATAAGAAGCTTGTGACTTGATAATGGCAAAATACTTTATCAAAGAACAGACTTTCACATCAACACTCTAGCATTTTAGTATATTCCATATTTTCTGGCACAAAAATGTCCAGGCATATATACTCTTGACTAGTAATCTTAGCAGACAACTTTCTCGATCGAAAATACATTGAGTAACTAGAAGCTCTCAGCATCAATGAAACCGAGAAAGTCTAATAGATTGTTCATGAGTCGAGTTGGATGGATCCATTTATCAAATTCCCAATAGAAGGCATCTTGTCCGATAACTCTTTCGAGACGAAGAAGTTAAAATGGAAAGCTTTTTGATTCGCACTACTGGATAGATAACTCTATAAGAGGTATTTCTTCTTGTCCCCATTCAAGTACTTGCGATCTACTGAAGTCAATTATATACTTTGAAAAATCCATGAAAAAATCTATAGAAATCATCTAGGGATAGATCCTTGGCCTACAAAGTTCTAAGATAATGATACTATTGGCTCACTATACAAGAAGATGCTATGGATCTTGTTCGGAGATACGATCAATGATAGCGGTATGCCAATATCTAGTAGCAGTTAGCAAGTTAATTGACTCAGTTTTCTTCTCCTTGGTCCTTTATCTAGTGGGGTATGGACATACTCGGTCCATTTCTTCTAGCAATGGATCAATAGATGTTTCTCATTATTGCCATCGATTATTTCATCAAATGGATGGAGATAGAATCCTTGATGCATATTATCGAGAGTAAAGTCAAACTTTTTCAAAATCTATCATTTGTCGTTTGGACTTCTTTATATCATTGTCACTAATAGTGATCGACAATTTGATAATCGAGCATTCAATGACTTTTATGCCGAACTCCATATTCAGCACTGGTTTACATCTGTTGGCCATTCTCAATCAAATAGGAACTCCAAAGTTACTAATTAGATAATTCTACAAGAGCTTAGGACCAAGTTGGACGAAGCCAAAGGCAGGTGGGCGAAGTAGTTACCCAGAGTGTTGTGGGCTTACCGAGCAACTCCTTGAATATCAACAAATAAGTCTCCCTTCAACTTGATCTTCGGCACCGAAACTATGATCCTAGTTGAGATCGAACTGCCGACTATACGGATCGAGCACTACGATGAGTCAAGCAACTCAAGCTAATTAAGAGCCAATCTCGACTTGCTAAAAAAAACTTGAAATCAAGCCCACCTACAAATGGTCGTGTATCGATAAATAGTTTCTCGGTATTACAACCGATTAAGGTCAAATACTAGCCGTCCTAGAGATCATGTGCTATAGTATGCAAAAATTTCAAGACTAATCGAATAAGGTAAGCTATCTCTAGATTGGGAAGGACCTTATCAAATAGGTGAAGCCCTTCAACAAGGAGCTTATAAAATCGAAGACCTGGATGGAACACCAATCTTTTAGACTTGGAATGCTGAAAATCTTTGGATGTATTACTAATGATGTAATATTTATTCGGTAATATAATAGAAATTTTCTTCGATAATATTCCTCGGGGTCTTACTAGATGTCTAATACTTAGTCATCCAGCAATAGACCCATTGAAGCTCGCCGAGCCCTTTGATCACTTAACAATGATCGATAGATGGCTGCATTCTCACATATCCATCTTCGGGTTTTTACACCCTTCGACCGCTTAACACTCAACCAACGAAGATGGCTGTGTTCAACATCTTTGTCTTCTTCGAGGTCTCATGCCCCTCGATCGCTTAACAACTGATCGATAGATGGTTGCATTCTCACACCTCCATCTTTTTTGAGTTCTCACACCCTCCAATTGCTTAACATTCGATTGACGAAGATGGATGCATTCAACATCTCCATCTTCAAGTTTTCACATCCTCGGTCGTTTAACAATCAGTTGATAAAGATGGCTATGTTCAATACCTCCATCTTTTTTGGATTCTTATACCCTCCGATTGCTTAATAACTGGTCAATAGATGGTTGTGTTTCCACATCCCCCATCTATTTCAGATTCTCACTCTGAATGCTCAATATCCGGTCGATAGATGGTTGCGTTCAACACCTCTATATTTTTTTGGATTTTTATATCCTTCCGGTCAATTAACAACCGATCAATAAAGAAAGACAACTATCATGTTAGTTGATTCATACTCGATTACAAAGTTCTCGGTAATCGATTGATATTCGATCGTTACAAGAAAACCAATCACAAAGTTACTCGAACTAAAGGGGACGCCTGTTAGTTAACTATTGCATTAGTCATAAGTAATGACTATAGTTAGGTTTTAAGTGACGATTAATACTCATTCATCTCGAGAAAAGTACCAACATATTCAAGTGGCGATCGACTTTCTATAATTGTATGAGAATATGCCAAGTTCTACGATCAGTGGTCATATTCGTATATTTGGGGGTTAGTGTACAAGGGTTAGTGTACAAGCCACCACGACTAACTCTCTGGCTGATTAAGAGACTTGACTTAATCGTAGCTTGATTGTTAGACTTTCCATGTTATAGTGTCTTTTCATGTCTTGAGGCATTCTAAACTTATTGTTGTAGATTCCGACTTGAGGTCCAAGATGGGGCCAACTGATTGGAACCGTTGTTGGAGAAACATGCAAAACAAAGTCTCTAGCCAAGATTAGTTTTAGTGAGAACTCTCCGATGTTCAAGTCAAGTATCATGATTAGAAAGAAAGTAATATGTAAATTTCTTAGTCAGATGACTTACTAATTTCATTGAGATTCTTGGGACTCTAGCTATTTGTAGCAGACGGTTGAAGAACCATGCAATTCTAAAATTATGAGGTTATTAATCATATTATTATGAGCATAGAATTTTAATCCTTGTATGGTTGAAGAACCATGCAATTCTAAAATTATGAGGTTATTAATCATATTATTATGAGCATAGAATTTTAATCCTTGTATGCTTCCTGCATGAGGATGTGGTCGTTAATGTTGATTTTATCGGCATGGAGTGGGCACTTTTCACATGTCGAGGGACTAGCCATTCGAAACTGCAAAGATCACGTTTGATGAGTCACACGTCGAGTTTGAAGCCAGGGGTCATGAAAGAAAGGATGGATGGTTCCCATCCATTTTGATTCAAAAAATGTTAGAGAAGATGGATTGTTCATCCACCTGGGCTCACAAATTTGCATCATTCTGATTTGGGAGTATGCAGGAGTGTTCTATGTTTTGCATCCTTTCCTCGTTTCCATCTTTCTAATCTCTATTTTCCATCTTCCTCTTCTTTGTCTACACCATGGCCATTACCGGATCCCAACCTCGAGCTTACTCAAGCACGCATCAAGTGGATCTGAGCCCCCTTCCGATTCCATGGAGGTCTCATCGGAAGAATTTATGTAGCTAAAGACGATTCTTGGGGAACTGCATACGGAGTTGGCTTTGTTGCAGGTTGGGAAAGATTTTTTTTTTATTAAGTGGAGCATTCAAACCACTAATCTAGAATAAGTACAACGAAGAGCATCAGCAAGGAAGATATTCCTAAAATTAACAGGAACATCCCCCAAGCTAGACCAAAGAACCTCTCCATAGTGATTAGTTACAAAAGAAGCCATCCAATCAGCCACCAAATTGGCTTCCCTATAAACATGCCTAACCACAATCCTCGAATATTCTTGTAAAAGCCTAACAATGTTGATGATGAGAGGGTGAGCTGGAGTGGATCGAAATGCCTACCGAATCTATGAAATAATAGTAAGGGAATTACCCTCTACAATAAACCGGTGCAGGTGAAGGGACATCGTGGCATAGCGGACACCAGTCCAAGCTCAGCCATGGAAACCTTTATAATAAGTCGTTGCAGGTGAAGGGACATCGTGGCATAGCGAACACCAGTCCAAGCCCCTTGAAGCTTAGTCATAGAAAAGTAGGGTCGACAAGATGACACCCTCCAGCAGCGAGGAAGCCATATCCGGCAGCCCGAATAACAAAAGCACCTCCCTCATGCCTATTCCTAACACTTCCATCAAAGCTGACAGTAGCAAAAATCAAGAGGGGGCTCCTAAAAAATAAATACCCGGCGGGGCGCTTGAAAAGTAGTGCCAGAATCCCAAATCTCCGCATTTCCCATAATCGAACTCTGATACTCGGCGTGAGCATTGGCTCTCGACAATCATCCTGATTGTACATATGGAGGAAAATACAATATCATTCCGGGTAAGCTAGATATGATACGCCAAATAAGCCAAAACAATGGTAGTGGGATTGGTCGAACTGGAGTGCAGCAGGTGGAGGAAGATGTCAACTGCATCCTCTGTCATAGGAAACATGCCGTGATTGCCGGTCATATCCTAGATCTCCTAAGTTCTCGGACATAAGAAAAAAATATGCACAAGGGATTCATCATCCATCCCACAAGCAGGATAAGAGATAGACAAATGAAGACATCTAGAATAAAGGAAAGTTCTAGTCGGAAACCGACGCCAAGCAGCTTTTCAAATAAATAATCTCATCCTGGGATGAACTCCAAGCGATCAGATCCAACCTGCCTGAATACCTCTATGCTACTCGGGATAATAAATAGAATAAAGATCAGCCAATGAGACCTTAAAGAGAGTAGAGGATCTTCAAATTCTAAGATCAGCAGTGGAATGTACTGGGAGAGCAATAGATAGTACCCTCTCGTCCAAAACTGCACCAAAGGATCAGGTCACCATCACATGATTCCACTCGGACCCTCTAAGTAGAAGCAAATTTATTATAGAGATAGTATCGAGGACATCCATGGAAAGGAAGGTAGACCACCTATCCAAAACAATATCTGAAATTCATGGATCGAACATAAAATTAATGAGTCTACCATCCCCTACTATTCATCTCATGTGATGTAGAACATCAGGAGTCTCCACAATCTCTCTCCATATAGCAAAGCAGTGATGAACAGACGAATAGATCCCCCGAATCAGCAGAGGGGAGCCCATATCTAGCCAGCATAACGAAAGATCACAAAGTAACCGAGTTGAGAAAAAGATGGGTGACGTGTCTAGCCAAAAGAGTCTTTCTTTTGTAACAAGAAGGGAATGAATGCCTAATCCTCCCTCAGTATCGGCTGACAAACATAATGCCATCTCAAAAGATGAACGGCCCGAAAAGCAGTAGTTAACCTCCACAAGAAAGCCCGAATGATTTGTTCCAACTGAAAAACAATAGATTTTGAGACAATTGCATTAACAAGCATATACACTGGAAGGAAGGTAAGGACTGACCTGATTAAAATCACTTTCTCATAGAGGATATGTCCGACCCTGCCAACCCTCCATCTAGTCCTGAGCAGCCTTTACAAGTATAGTATAATCCTGCTTACGAAGTCTACCTCTAGATATGGGAATCTCTAAATAGAATAAAGCATCCACCTTCTTCTGAATTCCAAGAATGCTCTTGATTAGATGACATTGATTAGCAAAGTTCTTCGGACTGAAATGTATTTCAGATTTCTGGAGATTAACTTTTTATTTTAAAGATATACAATAAGAACGGAGCACCCTCCTGAAACTCCGAGCAATGGCTATAGAGGGGTTGGGAAAGATTCGCCAATGAGTGAATATGCTTTTCCTCAATGACTGGATCATCCATCGTATGATGGATCTACTGATCCAAAGAAATAGTTATACAAGATCGATTTGCATTTCCAATTTATGGCATGAGGGACGGTCACAAGATGGTGACAGCTTCCTTCCATCTTCAATCAGAGGCATTGCAATGATTCTGGTGGCATAACAGCACGCAAGAAGCTGTCAGCTACGCCCTCCTTCCCGCCCTGGGATAGGTTTGGCAGACTTCAGAGGTGGGTATCGACTACCGCCCGACCCCATGATCTTCTGCTAACCAATGTTGTCTAATTGGCCACATGCCCACCGGAGGTGGCTCTTCATCGACTTTCTGGCTCTTTTTTATGTCCTTGGTTCAGTTGTCCATATCACAATCGACGTGTATTCACCACGTTATTGGAGGTTAGACCGATGGTTTCCTCGGTAATGGTTGTCCCCACTTTCAGTCCGTAGGGATTCGATTCTAGAAAGTAGGTCTTCGGGAGCCTCTGACGTAGACTCGCAAATTTAACTTCAGCGCAGCTTCCGAAGACCGTTCTAATGCATCGCTTCGTTACGGTATGCAATGGGATAGACAAAGTGACACGCCTCCTTGGATTTGAATGTTTATTTTTTTCCGAATAATTGGGGAATGATTGCTCAATGTGTCATCATGATTCGAAGGGGTGATCTTTAAGACTAACTTCGGGCTTGTTGTGAATCACCACGTATCGGTATCTTACCGACTCCAAGTTGCACCAAATGGATTGTTCTTATGTGGCGAGATTTGGCGTGGGGTGCATTGAAGAGTCGTTTGTCCCAGGCCATGGGATAGATCGCCACGTGCTGTTTATCTGGGACCAGGAAGGATAACCCTAGCCATTGGCGAGCAGTGTGCATAGGTATAGGCTTTCCTCGACCAGCAACCTGCGACGTCCTTGAACTCTTCCTCTCTGCATTTCTTTCGATTCTGCTAGTGGAGCCTTTAAAATCGTTGTGGGCAGCAGTTCTCGGTGGTCCCCTGCAATTTGTTGGAGAGCAAATCCGTTCCACGGAATATCCAGATTCAACTTGATATATGGTGGAAAGAGAATAATTATTAGGGAAGAGATGGAGGAGAAGAAGAGAGATTGTTTTATTCCTTTGGAAAAAAATCTTGTTACAACAAACAAGATAATACTCGACAGCCCTTCTGAAAAGAAAATCTAGAAGCTTCTCGATGTCCCGCACGTCCTCTCTTGTAGGTCTCATGCCTCAAGAATCCACATACGCCATGCACGGACAATACTTCAACGTGCATCCTTCTCCAAAGTCCCGTGAACACCATCACGGCACAAGTCTTCCACGTGATCTCCCTCACGTGCGCCTCTCTGCAGTCCATCACCATGGTCTCCCACGCGGGCTCCCTCACGTGTGGTCTCCAAGAAGCCTCAACCTTGGAACCATGAGCCAAGTCCCAGGGACCAAGGCATTCACGCTGATCTCTCCACGGTCTTCATATAATCGTAAGACCCCAAAGGGATCAGCCTTTTGGACCTTTCTCCAACCGCACATCCCATCTTCTCATATTATAGCACATGGGGGACGTTGAAGCCTTCTTGAATTGGGCGTCTGATATTGAACTTCTTGTTGGATTGCAACTACCTCTTGAATCTTGTTAGGATTTAATTACATGGATGGTTAGGACTTGTCTTGGACCAATAACAAACTGATTAAGATACCTCACATGGTTGGGCTTCCTAATTGGTTACAACCAACCAATTGGCTAACTTCCTAACCAATTTAACAAACCTTGATCCAATCCCATAACCCAATTGGGTTATGTTACAATCTCTCAACAAACTCCCCCCTTAATCCTTGGATCAAACCTCCTGATCCAACATGACTTAAAAGAGATCCTGGAAAAAAATCTCAGAAAACCATGGAATACCTCCAGGATAGCTTGGGACACGTCCTCAAGCTCCAGGGATCGTCTCTAGCATCCCTGCCATGATCTTCCAAGTCTCTCCAAGACTTGGAAGTACCACAAAAAACCCTACACAATTCTGGTGTTTAATCTTGGTTTCAAGCCTCCGCACAAATTTTTGTGAAAGTTCCCTTGGCTGGCCTTTTTCTTCGACTTTTATGTCTTCATGCTTTTCTTTTCTCCTTGGCAGATTGTGCCTCTCTATCCTTACCAGGGAAATGTTATGATGGAGAGGAGGATCTAAGAGGCCCAGGCTCAAGAAAAGGCTGCTGAGCGGACCACCAAGAAGACTAGATGACAGCCGAGGAAATAAGCCTGACTCGATGCCAAACTCCATTCCCTCTAGCAACTACTTATCCTGGAGAGGTCAGCAGCATGGATCTCAAGGTCACCCACAACCTTATCCATGTGAACAAGGTGGTGGCCTAAGTCAGGGAAGAGCCAGGCCGGCCGAGGAATGTGTCGCCCTTGTGAGGTCCAGGGTGCTGCCCAAAGCCCTTGAAGTCTTTTCTTGGGCTTACAGCCTCCTTCAAAAGGTGCAAGGCAATGGTTAGGCAGCTTTTCTCCTCCGTTGATGCCAACCTGATCACAGGGAAGGTTGGAGCTAAAGATGGTGGAAGTGCTTGGACGCTTCAACCAATCCTGCGATTGCTACTCAAGCTCCCAAGGCTACGATGGATGCAAAGTCCGAGACTTCCCCCCCCCCAATGCTCTTCTTCCCTTCATTTTCTTTCCCCTTAGATTTTTTTGTAAATAAACAAATGGTAATGAATAGATCTCGCCAAGGATGGTTAGATAACAAACCCTCCAATGATTAAATCAGCTGAAAATTCAGAAACAGATGGAAGGGATAAGTAAAGAGAGATGGAGCTAAAGATAGGTTTCCTTTTAAGACTGGCCCACCCCTACCAAGTTTTTCTTTTCCCCTTATACAAGGAGAAGGGTTAGGCGATCCAAAATCACCTAGCCCATTACCTCTTGAAGTGCCAGGGTATGTTGGTAATGGCAGGCCATCAAACGGTGATTATCTACCATGGTAGAGAATCGAGCATAGAAGATAGTGGTTGTGGGGGACAAGAATGTAATTCGTGTTGAAGGCGATGCTGTAGAGGCCGTAAGTTTCATTGGCCCTAGGTCAATGCAAAACCAGAATCGACAAGTTGTCATGGAGAGTGCTTGATAATAACCCCGACAGGTTCGAAGAGGATTTGAAGTAAACATCGGTTATAGACCGATCAAATGACCAGTGCTCCACCAACGTCCCTAATATTCCATGCTCCTAAGTGCGGAGATTACTGGATGATCTTTCCTTTTTGCCCTTGGACGGGCTCAGAGGTGGACATCGGCTACCACCCGACCTCATAGTCGGCGGCCAACCGATATTGTTTGATTTGCCGCACACTCACCTGAGATGGCTATTGGTCCACCTATTTCTTCTCCATCTCCTTGGTTCAGTTGTCTATGTCACGACCAATATGTATTGGCCATATTTTCTCCGTAATGGTGCATACACTTCCTCGAGCACCTACATTTCGACCAAAGCGTTTGAAATTCAAAGCACAGGCTATCACACTACCACCACCCGACCCACTTAAATCCATGCAACGATTCTGAACACCACAATACGTAGAAGGTACATAAATGTTCTTGGACCGTTTATTCTAAAATGCTAGTTCATAGAACTCACACTTGGCAGCTTATTTCATCAATCATATGCCCTTTCTTGTTCTAATCCATGACTAATCAAATCTTCTCCATATATCATCTAGCGATCATTCCTACCACATCATAAGCAATGTACACAGAGTTGGATGTTAGCAGCCATCTGTTCATCTATGATGCAACAAGAAAACTCATCACCGTCATCAATGTTGTCCAAGCCTTTTCCCATAAAATATTGGGTTGGCTAATGAGTACAACTCAAAGTCGAGAAAGCTCCAATGAACGAGAATTAGATTTTGCAATTAGCTGTCAGCAAATAATCCTCTAGAAATCAACAGGCAGAACACGGCAAGTTTTGACAGGGGAAGGGTCTGCTATGAGACTTAGATGGCAAGTTTCTGGTTAAAAAGATTTATTACTTGTCACAGGTTAAGCTCATGCATCCAAGAAGCTACCTCCAAAATTCCCTGGAGTTAACGAAGGGCCTATACGAAGGGGCTAAAATGGCAAGTTTTGATAGAGGGAGCTGTGTTCATCTCAAAGGCGCAATTAAGCCCGAGAGCCAAATAAAATAGAGTCCTATAATAATAAAAAAAGTTTCCCAGATTTTGCTAACAGATTACCATAGCAAAAATCAAAATCATAGAAATGTTGATCTTTTCAAATGTCCATACAAAAAATATATAAATTAAGCATATCAAAGAGATTGGGCATATACACCAAAAGAAAAGTCTTCTAAATATCATAGTTTCTATATTGCTAAGAAGTAAACCGTCCATGTAATTTTGACTGATAAAGATATACAATAACGGGCCATTTGGAGTCCTAGAAATAGAGTAAGATGCAGTTCAAGTTGCAAATGTGGACCAGCCATCTTGTTCCGATGCTTACAACTCAAATTATATAGAAGGTTGAAATGCTCATCAGGCTGCAATTCAAGGTTATCTTGTGGTAAGGTTGACTTGTAGTCACAACGGCAGTTAGATGAGTTACAGCCGCTTGAGTTCGTTTCTTCACTAAAAACAAAAAGAGGAGAATTTTATCTCTATTCCATTTTGATAGAAGCCCTAGCATCCCATCCCCTGTCATTGCCTCCATCCTCTCTGGCATCAATACCAAACTCACCTCGCATTAGATCTCCTTAGATATGCCCCGCCCTTGACCTCTACCTAGCCTCTCCTCCTCCCCTTTCCTTCTCCTCCCATGCCTCACTTTTAAGTACCTTGATGCCATCGCTAAGACGGTAATAGCCCGGTTGGTAGTGGTTTTGCTTCACTACCGACCAGTCCCAAGTTCAAATAGTGATTCAGTCGGTGACTCGATTAAATCCAGGATTAAATCCTGGAACTTGGGACAGTTGACGTGAATGAGAGATCAGGATCTCATTTTTTATTTCCGTTCTACTAGCCGGTGTTTCGGTACTGTTAAGTTGACGTACTCACCGTTGGTGAGAAAAGCCTACATAAATCTAAACGGCTCGAATCGAATATGACCCGATAGATTTGGAGCCTTCAGAGATATTTACAACCAGGATTTTTGTTTATCAAACAAAAAAAAAAAAGAAGACAAAAAAAGAAGGTACCTTGATGCCACTGCCCTCAATGCTATCATCGGCCTCTGCCACCTCTAAGGAGCCTATGGTAGCCTCATTGGCCTCAGCATTCACCATAAGAGCTTTTCCTTGTTGCTCTTCTCCTCCACTGCCTCACTGACCATTGCATCCCCAGCACCCCTACTTTCACCTAGGTCCCTCCACCTCGTTTCTCGCACCATCCCTCATTGGTGGCATTGCCGTACACTCCATCTCCATGGCCACCACCACCCAACCCCTCTGCCTTTAAGCTGCCATGCACCGTCGTTGGCCACCCTTACCATTCTTCACTTTCTCTGCCTTTCTCAAGGCATACATGGCTACCTGCTCCCGCTCCATGGGCATCCAAATCCACACCCAAGCCCTTGCCATCAAGAGCTTCATGTTCATGGAGTGCTCCTGCGCTCCGACTGCACACCCACTCATGAGGTGTTCGATGGAATGTCTGTGAAAGATGCCATATCTTGGACTTAGCTAATCTCACCTATAACACGACCGGCAACATGAGTTCCACTGATGGGTTTTTCGAGAGGACCCAGCAAAAAATATGGCAGCATGAGCCACCATGGCCTTGGATATAGCCACACCTTTTTTCCATTTTTCTCATTTTACATCTTCATTCGAATTCAGGAAATAAGCTTCCTTATAAATCATCCACTACTAGTTAAATTGCAATATGACTTGAATTGCAGTGCAACTTCAACCATAAAGCTCTAAACAATCTTTTAATACCAAAAGTAATAATGTAAAAAGTTGACCACAAGGTTGAATTTTTGAATAAAACTTTTGATTTCTTACTTAAATTTATTTCTTCAAAATCAAGAATGGATTTATTTAGAAATTGAATAAACTAAGACTTAAAGAAGATGTACATATTAATTAAGGTGTAGATTAATTGAGACAACTCTCCCTCAACAATGGACCTTTATATTGGGTAGCAAAAAAGGACTATTTGAAATTAAAAAAGGGTTGACGTTGGAAAATTTATCATTTGAAAATCAAATTATTGAAAAATCATAAATATGATAATTTTATATTAACTATCAAAAACTTTAAATTACATGGATTTATATTCATGCTATACTTTAACTACAGCATAACTAGAAAATAATTATGAATCATCTAATTTTCAAAATAGAAAAGTTACATAAAATGTAGTACATTATAAAAGTCGATATTTTCTTATTCCTTTTTAAACAGTAAACTTTTGAAAATATCATAAAAAATAACATAAAGTATATCATAAGAATAAAATAAAATATAATGATATTCCATTTTCTATCAAAGAGAAAAAGGATTTTTATAAAAATAGTTAATTATTGAAATATCACAATATTTTATGAAAAAACTTAATTATTAAAATATCACAACATTCTTCAAATTACTCTAACTAATGATGTTAATAAATTTTAAATAAGTAAATAATTATCACTACGAAACAATGGTGAATGTTATTTTAGTGGATGAGAAACTGTTAGCCAAACAAAAACGTTCAATACCAACTACAACGATGTTTTGGTGTTTCAGCGCTATTTTGATGCTTCTTTCTAAGACCTGGCTACTCTACCAAGATCCTGATCAAATCTAAAAACAATCCACAAGCTCTGGATCAGAAGCCAAAAGATCCTCAAGATCTGGATCCAAACCTGGCAAAACTTGGATTAATGTATCCAGATCTATATCCAGATTTGATCGGATACAATCCGATCTGAATTGGATAACAAAAACAGCTATGATGAGATAATATCCAATCTATTTTCAACCCGAGATTAACACTTATGGCCGGTTAAAAACAACATTTTTGATAGAAGAGAGCGAAGACACATTGAATGCTCAGGTAAGACTGATAGCTGCAGGCTCCTTAAAAATTCCATTTTCTTGCATGCTGATTTCAGCATGAAAAGGGGACAAGTTTAGGTGGCACGCCTAACACAGAGAAGCAAAATTTATATGTTGAAAATAAAACAAAGAGAAAAACTGTCTACTGAAAAGCATTGCACCTACGGGGTTCCTTAAATTGGTGGCACATTTATGGGATCAGTGAGGAATCTTCAGTTGCTTAAGCACTAGCAAGTGAGATTAAAATGGATTCACTACACTAAAAGTATTTATTCAAGTATACAAACAATATCACCAAGAATACATCAATTTTCAAGCAAACAAAATTACGACTCTAAAATAACTTTGCACCATAGAGCAAGAACAGCAGGTTATGTATGGAGGGGAAAGGATAAAAAGGTACCACGTCTAACCATCAAGGTCAAGATGTCCTTGGAAAATAGCATTCGTTGGAGA
This sequence comes from Areca catechu, assembly GCA_021397845.1. Classification (NCBI taxonomy): domain Eukaryota; kingdom Viridiplantae; phylum Streptophyta; class Magnoliopsida; order Arecales; family Arecaceae; genus Areca; species Areca catechu. Next base: position 186,720,191 of record CM038052.1, on the reverse strand, counting down.
ACAATATCAAGGCTGCTGCAAGCTCTTGGTGCCTATATTCAGGTCTGATAGTAAAGTAGTCAGCTCTCCTTTGCGGTGAAGTTTTATGGTATCTGCATCAAATAAGAGAGTGCATTAAACAACAGTGCTATCTTTTGCACAGAGCTTCCACGGTATCTGCATTGTATGAGAATGACGACCAGACATTAAATTGTCCTTTCCAGGATACAATGACACCTTAATTTAAATGGCAGTTGAACTGCATTAACTTTGCAATATGGATTACTCAACTAGCAAATCTTTTGAACCACGTTAACAGTGAGTTACAAGTTTTCTCCAGAGTCCAGACCATTATGGCAAAATGACTACCGGAGACCTTGGTTCGATGCTTAACAGCAAGTGGTGCCAGGGATCAAATTTATGATTCATCAAGTTCTGAGAATTTGTTACAAGTAGCTCTTGAATAGGTCTCGACCCTCTTCAGAATATGTACCAAATTTCAGTCCAAGTTAACCACCTACATGAGAAGGACCTACCACAATTTTGGAAAGACCAGATGGCAGGTAGAGAGAACTTGTATGAACTAATGAACAGCAATACAAAGAAAAGTTGGGTACCTGTGCAGCCACCGATATGCTTGCCCCCTGCATAAAAAGAGAGGACAATTACTAAAATGCAAAAACCACAAGTAATTTTAAGAACCAATAGAAGTTTGTCATTTCTTGGCAGTAGAACGACGGATATGCAAAAGGCCCCAAATAATGGCTACACAAATAAGAGCTTAAATTAAGCTGAATGACAATTTCTAGTAATACAGAAGAATCATGCAAAAATTGTTTCACCCATCAAAGCAAGTGGTAAGCAAATGAGGCACACGCATAGCCTATTTACATTAATGGATGCCAACATTTGATGATGTTGATGAAAAGAGAAAGGATAGGATAAGTCAAAAGGATTGGAGAGGCCAGAAATATACAATCACAAAAATTTGACAAGGTGAGTTACATTTTAAACCAACTGTGGTATCTCATATATAGGTGACATTGGAGTTTCCTTCAACCAAATTACCCAAAATGCTCCAATGCCACATGGAAGGCCCTGCCTATGCCAGCATTTTTTTTTTGCTTTCTACTGTAAAATCAGATATGCAAGAAATGCTATCATAGTGGAGAATGCTGGGATGTATGAACACCATCAACCTTTACACTTGAACCATGTTTGGAAGGATAGAAGCATCTGATGATTTAAGGGGTCTGGGTTGTATCTTTTCGTGCTAAAGAATGATTCACCTTTTTTCATGATATACACCAATGGAATGTACGATAGCCCCATGAGATCTGTTCAGGCATATGAAAGCAAGAGCTTGGAGTGTTTCGAGAGCTGTGTGATGCATGATCTAACAGTTGCTGTTGTGAAAAAAATCAATCATTCTTTCATGCAATAGACATAACCCAATCCCTGATTTAAGAAGTAATTTTTTTTTTTAAAAAAAAAAATCTAGTATTGGATAGGATGAAGCAGTTCATCCTATCAAGTAAATTTTACACTAAATTCCATATTAGGCACTTAAATAAAAATAACTTAACTATTCTAACATAGTGTTTTTACAGACTTCCAGTTTATCTTCATAAATTAACAACACATTTTTTTCCTGGATATCCAAGGCCTCTCATCACAAACTATAGCTTAAAATCAGATGCAGCAGCAATGCTATCATTGTGGAGCACACTGGCCTATAACAGTCAAGATGAACTCCTAACCATGTTTGGAAGGTAGAAGTAACTATCCGATGATTTAATAAGTAAAAGAATGATCTAATAGTGGACAGGATGAAGCAATTCATACTACAGCCTCAAATAAAATAACTGAACTATTCTAACATAGTATTTTTTACAGACTTCCAGCTTATTCTCATAACCAATAATACATTTTCTCTAGAAATCCAGCACATTTCATCACAAAAATTAACTATAGAACTTCTGTTGAAGGCAACTTCCTCACGAATGGGACAGGACAACAGAACGAGCAAAAGAATACTTAACTCCTTTTGAACAGCCAGTCCATGAGGTTAAAGTTGAGGTCATAAGCAGGTTCCTAAAACAGAAAGCTGTTTATTCACCCAAGCATTCAGTAATTTCACGAGGACCATTCTCCCAGCACAATACAACTAACACACCTTGGTCTATCACATCCAAATCATATGAAGCCAAGCAAATTGTTGATAATCTGTTAGAACCCACTAGAATAGAAATCCCATAGATCCTAGAAGAAAACATGCATTGACTGAATTAAAGAGACTAATAAACAACCTAAAACTGCACTGCACTAGAAATTAAAAAAATCCCTACAGATAGATAATAGACGTCAAGTCTGGACCATCAAAAACCTATTTTAACACTTCAAGATTTCTAATATTTTATCTATAATTATGTAAAAAATTACAAATAGACATAATTTTGTTGAAAAAAGCCATCAAATAAGCTGCTGGTTATGGTTATAATTATGTTTCATAAAACCAAAAAAAAATGTTATTATGTTTCATAAAACAATACAATTTCTCCCAAAACACAAGTACTTCAATGTCCACAGAGTTATTGTACCTGATGTTTGTTCACCATGAGCATATCTTCTTTCATTCATACACAATTTCTGTTGAGAACTAGTTGCTGTATAACATTATTGAATTGAAAAATGACCTTGACTTAAAAAATGTGATGTACAAAAAAACTGAATCTAAAACAGATATTTCAATGCAGAATGTAACATAATTTTCCATATCTAATGTGAATGGTGAATTGGAGAAACTCAAACTTTGTTGCTTACCAATAAAAACATTTGGAACTGTGTATTGTCCTGTCAGTCTTTCCAACACCTTTTGCAGTTGTGGGCCCTGGGGACCTGAAATGAAATGCCAATAATTGATCATAAGGATGATTTGATAAATTTTTAGCAGTCATTGATTTCAAGGAATGCCAGTCTTTAGTGATATATACAGCATGATTCATAGTGTACAAGGGGAAAAATTACATTTCCAATTAATCCATTCACTTTAGGCAACAGAGTTTATCACTTTATATAACAAAACAACAAAACTCAAATACACAAGGAACAGAAAAAACAAGACATTAGACAAAGCAACTTAACAATTAACAACAACACTCTACTGAAACAAATAACCATTGTGGCTTTATAAAGAGTTGATTGCATGGGGATTTTAATGTTATAAGTTCATCATCCAGCAGGTTCAAGGGAAGAAGACTATTATGCTATAAGTGCATCCTTTCCTGCTTTCTGAGCCAAAAAAAGAAAAGAAAGAATCAAATAGTTGAGTTTTGTAACCTATTAGCTCTTTACATACTATAATTTGCAAGCCTCTTCATGTTTTCTTGCTCCACTGGTTGTTATGTACAAAGTTCATGGTGATACATGTATCATGACATGCTTGGGCCTTGACACAATGTTAAGTGGGAATAATTAGAAGTACTCCAACTACTTATATGTAGTTTTAAATGATTACGATGATTAGCATATAGAACACTAAAGAGGTTGTACCATTGTAGATCTAACTTGAAAATTTTCGCCCAATTCAAGGTTAGATTATTCAGTAAGTAAAATAAACAGGTTTCAAACTACCTTAATTTCACTGCTTTCCACTTCCTAAGTAGGAAACATTTTCCTGAGACAGAGTCCAGGGCATTAACTAGGTCAGCTTTTGCATAATGTTATAAAATTTTGATTAGAGGAGATGAAAATCAGAACCCTGAGAGCATATACATGAAACTAAGGAAGCTAAGAGGGGGTTCAGAAGAATGTAATTGAAAGTTTTAGGTGATGCGATGAACCCAAGGGGACTTCTTTCTTACATACTGCAAAGCAGCTTTTAGTGCAAATTATAAAAGGGACTGTCAAATTATAAAATGTTCTTTTCTTGGGTAAGACTAAGATATTCTTTCAAATATTTATTATATGAGCGTGACTGACTGGTTTAATGATAACCTTAAATAATGATAACAGGGTGAAGTGATGACTCCACCATATAAGTTGAGGATGCTTACCAAAGATCACAGTATCTTTCCACATCTACAGAGCACACAGAATCAAGCAGCTGCCAGCACATATTAATCCAAATGACCAGGATTTTCTTAGGTGAAAACAAAACCAAGGATTTATCAACTGAATATGTGTTTATTTTTTTCACATGCTTGTATATAATTAGTGCTAACACATTCTGTATCAGCAAAGTTAATACAACATTTAAAAAAAAAAAAAAACGTATTCCTCGTCAAAAAGGACATGCACTTTAGCTTTACTTTTAGTAAAGAGAATTTTTTTGATATGAGTTATTCTCTAGATGTTCAGAGCATGTTTATTTGCTGTTATAAAGTAATGGCAAGATTTAAATAATAATTAAAAATCATTTTCTACAATATCTTTCCCAACATTTTACATCTATGGAAAGTGTTTATGTCAATGCATGCTAACGCACATTGTTGCACACATGATATATCATAAACACACACGGCACAAAACTAGAATGATACGCAAGTCAAATCTCTTCTGTGTGGACCATAAACTACTAACCTTCCCTGAAATGATTTATAAGCCGCTTTGTCTAGTTTCTACAGTTAAGCTTGGTTTTATGAAAATATATTTGCCATCTGTCCAGTGAAGAGCTGCCTCTGGTGTTATGGCAACCTTTTGCAGATGGAAACCGTTCTGTTAAGTCATGTATACCTCAGGTTCAACTCAAACCTACACCTATCTTTCATGTACTATTCGTAATCCCCATCTACATCATGCACAATACTTGAAGACAACACCTGAATTCCACTATCAACACCACAACACTATAACGATGTAACCGAATCAAAACATCAGCAGCCAAGAATCCAATTTCTCGGTCTTAGAAAACAAATCGCATTGCAAATTCCTTCTTCGCCAAGAAATATAACAACAGACAGTGTAGATCAAGAAAACTCCAACCACTATTGCGATTCAAATTAACCCAAAATCAATACGAAAAGTACCATGAAACCACCATTACAATTTGAATTAAACCCAAAAGTTGACAAGAAAATAATCAAGGACAAGACTTACCGAGCTGATCCAGCTCTATGATGAGAGGCTCTACTCCGATCCTCTTGAACAACGACTTCACCTCCATCGAATACCTCCATTCCCCATCAACCAAAACGTAAGCAAATCAATTGATCAGTCGAGGGCATCAAAGAAACCAGAGGAAAAGAGAACTCGAAACTCACGAACACCAGGTCTTGGAGTAGATGACCACGGGGTTCTCCGAGATCGTCTTCTTGACGGACTCCTCCAGCCTCGAACCAAAAGAAGAGGAGGTCATCGACCGGACGGCGAGGGCTCCACCTCTTCCTCCACCAGCGCGGCGGCGGCAGAGGGCGGAGCGCAGGGAGGAGCGGATGAGCGGAGTAGGGGAGAGAGAGGCGAGCGGCGGAAGGTTATGGCACCGCGCGTTCTTAAGGGCCGGGGAGAAAGCAGCACTCGCTCGCATCAGATAACACCCCTCCGCCATTGATCCCCTTTGGGCCAAAACCTTCTCCGCTTCTCGATCTTTCGTCCCGGCCTTTTAAACGTGTTCGGGTCTGGTGGTCCGGCGGTGCGTGTTTAACGCGCTACCTTGTCGAGAAGGCTTAGTTTATTTTTTTCGGTAAGAAAAGGTGTTATTTAAACTGAGTTGTTTCCATTCAAATATTACCGATAAATCGATGAAGAGAATCTAAACATAATTAGATGGTGGTGATTTTGTTCATGAAATAGCGAGTAAAGGCATGAGGCATATATCTAGGATGACGGTATAACGTGATGTAAATTAAAATAAATTTATAGATCTAGATAGAAAATGGTTGAAAGTGCAGATTGCTTTTATTCTATGATTTATGCGGGATCGTAGGTTATTCGTCAAGTTTATTACGTATTAATCATCGATCGGTTGATATACTTCAAAAATAAAATAGCATTTTGAATAAGTGGAATATGGGATGCCTGGTCCGGTGGTCCCTCCAATAGCTTCCACTGTATCCTATGATCAATGCGAATCAACCGTTGGTTTACTTGCTGCACATATCCAAAAATGCTATGAACTCATCGTCAATCCTCTCTGCAAACCTCAAGGCAAGTTATGGATGGTAAATTAGAGATTTTGTATGAAGATGAATCCTTCTTTTACGTGAAGGATGCTATTATTATCCTAAAGCATGAATTTTCAGGAAACAAAAATCATATGGGCAGGCAGTATAAGATATCATATGGAGCGGGTTTCATTATTTGCCATATTTTCTTTTCATCAATCTTAAAAAGTAAGTAAAAAAACTCAAACATCTTTTCTACTAATAGAGTTATAATTATGTAATTATGATATTATATTTTTTTCTCATTTTCGGTTTATACTTTTTATGGATATATAATATATATTAATAAGTTCTTTAGGATGTATCATTTAATCATGTACTGTATATTGATAAACGTTATAATTATAAATTGTATATCAATTTATCTAAAGGGGTACATTGAGATGTCATATGAATATTTTCAAAGAAACTAAAGAAAAGAGAACTCGAAACTCATGAGCACCAAGTCTTGGAGTAGATGATGACGGGTTCTCCAAGATCATCTTCTTGATGGACTCCTTTAGCCTTGAACCAAAAGAAGAGGCGGTCATCGATCGGATGGCGAGGGCTCCACCCCTTCCTCCATCGGCATGGCAATGGCAGAGGGTAGAGCGCAGGGAGAGGTGGATGAGCGGAGTAGCAGAGTGAAAGGCGAGCGATGCAAGGTGATGGCAGCACATGTTCTTAAGAGTCGAGGAGAAAGTAGCACTCGCTTGCATTAGATAATACCCCTCCGCCATTGATCCCTTTCAGCCAAGACTTTCTCTATTTCTCAATTTTTTGTCTCGGGCTTTTAAATATGTTTGGGTCTGGTTGTCTAGTGGTGCGCATTTAATGCACTACCTTATCGAGAAGGTATTAGTTTTTTTTGGTAAGAAGAGAAGGTATTGTTTAAGCAAAGTTGTTTTTATCAAATATTACTGATAGATTGGGTGAAGGGAGCCCAAACATCATTGATGGACGATGGTAATTTTGTCCATGGAATAGCGAGTAAGGGTCTGAGGCGCATATCTAGGATGATGGTATGATGTGACGTAAATTAAAAAAGTTTATGGATTTAGACGGGAAATGGATGGAAATGCAGATCGCTCTTATTATGTGACTTATCTTGGGACCTTGGATTGTTCGTCAAGTCCATTATGTATTGTTCAATCGGCTGATATACTTCAAAGATAGAACATCATCTTGAATAAGCGAAATATGGGATCCCTGGTCCGGTGATCTCTCTAATGGATCCCACTATCTCTTATGGTCAATGCGAATCCACCATTCGTTCACCCACCGCATAGATTTAAAAGTGCTCCGAACTCGCCATTAATCCTCCTGCACAGATATCAAGGCAAGTTGTGGATGATAGATTGCAGATTTACATGAAGGTAAATCATTCTTTCGCATGAAAGATGCTTCCATTGTCCTAAAGCATGTATTTTCGGGAAACAAAAATCATATAGGACGGATACTATAAGATATCATATGGAGCGGGCTTCATTATTTGCCACGTTTTTCTTTTCATCAATCTTAAAAGCAAGCATAAAACTCAAATATCTTTTATACTAATAGAGTTATAATTATGTAATTGTGATATTTTATTTCTTTTTTACTTTCGGTACATACTTTTTATCGATATATAGTATATATTAATAAGTCCTATAGTATATATCATTTGATCATGCACTATATATTGATTAGTATTATGTTCTATAAATTATGTATCAATTTATCTAAAGGTGTATATTAGAATGTCATATGAATATTTATTAAAGAAACTAAAAAAAAGAGAACGAGAAACTCACAAGTACTAGATCTTGGAGTAGATGATGACGAGGTTCTCCGAGATCATCTTCTTGATGGACTCCTCCAGCCTCGAACCAAAAAAGAGGAGGTCATTGATTGAATGGCTAGGGCTCCATCTCTTCCTCCATTGGTGTGGTGGTTGCAGAGGGTGGAGCACAAGAAGGGGCGGTGAGTGGAGTAGGGGAGAGAGAGGTGAGCGACATAAGGTAATGGCACCACGCATTCTTAAGGGACGAGGAGAAAGAAGCACTCGCTCGTATTAAATAACACCCCTCCATAATTGATCCCCTTTGGGTTAAGACCTTCTCTGCTTCTCGATCTTTCAGCCTAACCTTTTAAATGTCTGGTGGTCAGGTGGTGCATGTTTAATGCACTACCTTGTCGAGAAGATATTATTGTTTTTGGTAAGAAGAGAAGGTATTTTTTAAGCAAAATTATTTCTATTCAAATATTTCTAATGGTTCGGTTGAAGGAAGAGCCCAAACACTATTAATGGACGGTGGTGATTTTGTCCAGAATAGCAAGCATCTGAGGCACATATCTAGGAGATGGTATGATGTGATGTAAATTAAAATAAGTTTATAGATCTGGATGGAAAACGGATGAAAATGCAGATTACTCTTATTCTATGACTTATTATGGGACCCTAGGTTGTTTGTCAAGTCTGTTATGTATCGATCGATTGACTAATAGACTTCAAAGATAGAATGGCATCTTGAATAAGCAGAATATGGGATGCCTAGTTTGGTGGTCCCTCCAATGGCTTCCACTATATCTCCTACACTCAATGTGATCCACCATTGATTCACCCACTGCATATATTCAAAAACACTTTGAACTCACCATTAATCCTCCTGCATAGATCTCAAAGCAAGTTGTAGATGATAGTTTGCAGATTTGCATGAAGGTGAATCCTTCTTTCGTGCAAAGGATGCTACCATTATTTTAAAGCATTCATTTTTAGGAAATAAAAATCATATGGGATGGGCAGTGGGCACTATGAGATATTACATGGAGCGGGCTTCATTATTTTTCACGTTTTTCTTTTCATCAATCTTAAAGAGTAAGCATAAAAGTCAAATATCTTTTCGCTAATAAAGTTATAATTCTATAATTATGATATTTTATTTCTTTCTATTTTTGGTACATACTTTTTAACGATACATAGTATGTATTAATAAGCCCTTTAGTGTGTATCATTTGATCATGCACCATGTATTGGTGAGTGTTATGTTCTATAAATTATATAGCAATTTATTTAAAGATATATTGAGATGTTTAGATGAATATTTTACTAGGTGTGCATATGGGTGAGCATTATGTTATACAATGTACTAATAAATATTATGTTCGGAAAATTATATATCAATTTATCTATAGATATATCAAAAAAGTTTATAATATGTATCGATAAGCTATCAAATGTGTATTAATTAGCCATATATTATGTATTGATAAATACTATATTCAAGAAACTATGTATTAATTTATTTATAGGTATGTATTGGATTGTTGCTATGTCTATATCAAAAACACTTACAGTATGTACATGATCAAATGATATGTATTTAATAGTTTACTGATAATACATACAATATTTTTGATACATACATAGCAGCAATCCAATACGTACCCATAAATAAGTTAATACATAATTTTTCAAATATAATATTTATCAATATACAATATATGGCTAATTGTTATATATTAAAAAAATATTTATTTGATATTTTAATATACATCTATAAGTAAATGAATACATAGTTTCTAGAATATGGTACTTATAAGTATGCAGTATATAACTAAATTATATATACTTGATGGCTTACCAATATATGATAAGCTTTTTTAATACATATTTAGTAGCGATCTAATATACACCTATATATAAATTGATATATAGTTTTCTGAATATAGTATTTATCAATACACAGTATGTTACTAGTTAATACATACCTAGTAAAATATTTATCTGATATTATAATACACTTATTTAGATAAATCATACATAGTTTGTAAAATTATGTTCATCAATATATAGTACATGACATGATATATACTCGAGAATTTACTGATATAATATATATCGAGGTAAAAAGTACTACTGAAAATTTGAAAGAAGGAAAATATCATAATTAGGGAACTATAACTTAATTAGTAGAAAAGATCTATTAAAAGATGTTTGATTTTTATGTTTACTCTATAAGATTGGTGAAAAGAAAAATGTGGCAAACAATGAAGCACACCCTATAAGATATTTTATAGTGCTCACCCTATATGATTTTTGTTTCATTTTCGGCTAAGCTATCCAAACTCATATATATTATATGTGTGTTAACTACTGAGAATATAATATCCAAACTCAAATTCAATTTTTTTATTGATGGCAAGTAAATATGATCACTAGGATAAAATATTTTCTCACCACATTTTTGTAAATAATTGGATAGCAGAGTATGCTAATAGTTAACTCCCCCCCATTTATTTGTACCTTTTGAAAACAAAAACATTAATTAGTATATAACAAGAGAAAAATATAAGGCATTGCATATTCAACAACCTTGTTTTAATCTATGTTGTCATGATGCCATTGTATTGCATGTCCTCTATCTATATTCTTTTCTATATTATTGAGGTAAATTGAAAAGTCTTTTCAGGCTTCTTTTGTGCGACCATGATTCTAATCATCAAAGGTTATATTCAATCTCTTAAGATATGATGTGTTAGCCTACCTCGTATGGATGCCTTATTATCCAATCCCTTTTTTCTTAAATAGCAAGCTTTCTTATCTAAATTGGCTACCAGCTGGTGCTGCATCTTGATTATTTATGGATTAAATTAGTTTATGCTAAGTATAAGTTTTATGGTTCTTGATATTCTTATGCAAGGCCTCGTCTTTGCTCTATAATTTAGTAAAAGATTTGTATGTCTACCTCTATGGTATAAAATTGGTTCATTTAGATCATTGATAATGGTAGTAGCATAAATATGCTTCATGAACCACGGATTTCTACTATTCCACTTTCTTTATGGCATACTTATATCAACATAGATATCAATGTTTCGAATGTGTAGGTTGCTTCATTTATTTATCCTTTGGATTTATGGAATCATTTTCTCTTAGTTACTATATTCCCTGCTAATCTGATATCCAACATTAGAGGTGGGCATTGGACCGTGCGGGCTAGGCCGGCCCAGGCCCACAGGCTAAACGGGCCGTGCCTGGCCCGACCCGCTTAACCTGAAGGCCGGCCCAGCACGGCCCTAGGCCCGGGGGGTGGCGGGCCGTGCCAAGCACGGCCCGTGGCCCATTAGCCCGGTTATCTTTTTTAAATTTTTTTTTAAAAAAAATGGGCCGGGCTTGGCCCGGCCCATTTGGGCCTGTTACGGGCCGGGCCTGGCACGACTTGTTTGGCCCATAACAGCTAAAAAATGGATGTTTTTTGGTTTTTTACTATTTTAACCCTCCCAACTGTCATAAAATGGGCATATTTATTTTTAATTCTTAATTTTTTATAATTGTACATTTAATTTTTATAATCAACTCAGATCGGACTAACAAATGAGGAACATTGATTTGAGAAGGGGACTATTATTTTCTTCGGGCAACTTCGTTATTGAAATCCTGTGAAGCACATGACAACTGCAATGATTTTATTTACATGATGCATACATTTACATGACAGCTGCGAGCCACTGACATGGTGCCCATGTTGGATCTAGCTAAATGATGAGGTGGCGAAGAACGTCACTTGGCCCAGCTGAGGTCGAGCTCCTGACTAAGGTTGAGCTAAGTGATCGAGGTCGAGCTCCCAGTTGAAGTCGAGCTTCCATATGAGATCGAGCTCCCAGCTGAGGTTAACCTCCCGTCCAAAGTCGAGCTCCCGTCCAAGATCGAGCTCCCAGCCAAGATTGAGCTCCCATTCAAAGTCGAGCTCCTAGCTGATGTCGAGCTCCTGTTCGAGGTCGAGCTCCCAGCTGAGGTTGAGCTCCAGTCTAAGGTCGAGCTCCCGCCCGGGGTCGAGCTCGTAGCTAAGGTCGAGCTCCTAGCGAAGGTCGAGCTGCTGTCCGAACCCAGTCCCCGCAGGTAAGAGGATAGCAGGAAGCGAGATACGGTCTGATGATGATGATATAAACACTACTGATGATTAGTAAGATTTTGATCATTTATTTTTAATTCTTAATTTTTTATAATTGTATATTTTTATTTTTTAATTGTTAAAGTGAGTTATCTCTATTTTTTTCTCCTTTCTTATTATATTCTGGAGGTCAGGCCTAGTCCCCCTCCTTTCATGTACTATTTTGATTTAAATTAATAAACTGGTAGGGGTCTATGCCAAACCCCCCACCATTATGGTGGCTTTATATTAATAAATTCTTAGTTCCCAACATTTTTTTTATTTATTAAAAAATATTTATTTTCATTTATTTTAAGGGGGCCGAGCCGTGCATGGCCCTGCCCAGGCCCTTGTGGGCCATGCCGTGCCAGGCCCGGTCCAGGCCCTAATGGGCCGTGCCGTGCTGACCCGCGGGCCGTGCCGTGCTGTGCCAGCCCAGGCCCTTATGGGTCGTGTTGTGCCTGGCCCGTCGGGCCATGCCGTGCAGCCCAGGCCCTTATGGGCGTGCCGGGCTTGGCACGTGGGCCAGAAAATCTAAACCCGGCCCGGCCCCTTATTATGGGCCATGCCTGGCATAGCCCGTTATTGTTGCAAGCGGGCCGTGCCTGGCACGGCCCGCTTCGTGCCAGGCCGTGTCGGCCCATAGGCGGCCCGGCCCAGTGCCCATCTCTATCCAACATCCTTACCATTCCTTTGGCTTCTGGTAATTGGTTCGATCAGCTTGCTTGGTTTGCTTGGGGCATTGGCATGGTCAAGTATATTTTCCTTTAAGATTTCTATATTTCATAGTATCCACTAGGTAATCCCCTCAATCTTAAATGACTATGGAACCTACAAGTTTTTCAAAGGGTTATAACTTTTTTTTGGTGGAAATTGGTGCTTTCCAAACTTCCTTGTAAATTGGTTCTAGTTAACCATGGTATTCTCTCGTAAGCTATTTAATAATTTAATTTAGGATAAATTATGTTTTTAACTTTTAAACTATATCATATTTTTTAAAATGGTCCTTAAGCTATAAAACCCTAACTTTTGGCCCTTGATCTTTTTGAATCATTTTAATGTTGCCCTTCCATTGGTTTCTGGTGACTTTCTCTTATTGGTTTAGTTGTTTGCTTGCTAAATTGGTGCTTATGCGAGAATAGGTGACAATGGTGTACTTACTTGGTAAACTTGTAATATCATGGCAAGGAAAAATAATTTTTCTATTTCCTGTCATCTTCCTTTTGAACCCTTCTTTCATTCACTGTGAGTGAAACCCTACCCCTCCCAATTTACATCCATAAACCTCCAAGCCAGTGATGGGACTCTCCGAGTGTAGCCACCCGATATCACTTGTATACCTTTCGAAGCGGCACACCATGTTTGACTAAATGATGGCCTCCCATCTGCCATTGGGAACACTCCATCCATGTAGTAGGTGTTCCGAGGGCAGTCATTAAGTGGCACCAGCGGCATCGCCTGGAGCCCAGACCAATACTCCCCAGCATCCATATACATCTTGAAGTACCTTGCATCGATGGGGTCGATGTATGGAACGAATAGCTTCGATGTGAAGCCCTTGTGCATGACTGCCCTCTTCTTCCCGGTCTCCAAGTCCACCACTGAGGCTATCAATATCATTAGCCTGGCCCTTGCATCCACCTTCAAATGGAACTCTCACCTCGCCCACTTCACCACATGTCCCCCCTCCACCATGAAGCTTGGCCTTACCGATTGTTCTGTCGATATTGGGTTCAATGGCCAGATTTTGGGAGCCCTGCCTTGGGCATAGAGGAAGCTCCAGAGGTAGTGGTACATAGGCTTGCAGTAGTCCCCACTGCCAGTGTAGATGAGGTACTTATTGATGCTGAACTTTGCCTTGGACTCTCCCACTGAGAGGGTGTCGTTCATGGCATCCCCGATGACCAGAATAATGAGGGTCTTCTTGCCCTTTTGGGACACCAAGTCACCAACGGTGTCTCAAGCATTATAGGATGAAGTGGTTGAAGGCAAGGTTGGCATGGGGGGCCCAGATGGAGGAGGTCATGTCATCGACAGTCATGGTAGGGAAGCCAGATGCGGGGATGGGGTGGCAGGTGATGGCACGAGAGAAGAGGTCGATGGAGAGGACATGAGGGTCACTGTGAAAGCGGACGATGATGGTAGTGTGGCACGAGGGGAGGGTGTCGTTGGGGTGCTAGTTGAGGATGGTGGGCTTAGGGGGTTTGTCGAGGGAGAGGAAATGGATGGCAAGCAAGGAGGGCAAGGAGGAGAAGGGAGGGTAGGAGTGGAGGATTGAGTGGGCGATGTTGATTTCTTGGATGGTGAGGGGGTTGAGAGGATGGTGGGGGATGTCATACTCATGGTCTTGGGTGGTGGTGGCAGCAAGGTGGGAGGAGTATTGGGTCAAGTGGGAGGGGGATTTGGATTGGATGCCGTTCTTGGAGGTACACCAAGGCGAATAGCGTGTGCAGTCAAAGAAGTTAGTCTTGTCGGAGAGGGATAGGGAAGGTGGACCCAGTAGCAGGAGAGGAAGAAAAGGAGGAGGGTGCTGAGAATGGGGAAGAGGAAGCAAAGGAGAGGTGGACTCCATCTCTCTGCTCTCATGTGCTAGTGACGGGTGGGATAGTGGGAGGGTTTTAATATGGGATTAGTTGAAGAAGATGGCCATGTCATCAAGTTTTTAAAACTTATTTATTCCTAGCTCAGTGCTAGTGCCACCTATTCAAGTTAAACCAACCACATATGCAATGGTAATACCAAATAGAATTTCTGATGAGAGAAGGTCATTGGAAACGGGATGAAAGGTAACATTAAAATGATTTAAAACTTTGGAGACCACAAGTTAGGATTTTGTAGTTTAAGGACCATTTAAAAAATATGATATAGTTTAGGGACTACAAACATAATTTATCCTTTAATTTATATTTAAATCAAGTTGAGGACTATGAATATATAGCTATTATTTGTTTCTTCGCTTAAAGTTGCTAGCAACACCCAGTTAATGTGCGACTTGAGTTTTTCCTTTTATCTCTTTGCTGGTTCTAGTTGACTTTACTTCTAGAGCCTTGGTAGCGAGGAGGAAGAGAGCTTTTGGCCATTTTACTTGGTTGCTTTAGACTGCTAGGAATGAGAGGCTGCTTTAATCTCTTATATCTTCATTGAAAACCATGGTAAGAAAAGTCTTTGTATTTGTAGGACATATGTTTAGATCCAATAGAATTATGTGTTCCATACTCAACCAAGGTACTAGAGTAATATTTTGAACAGCTTTACTCATGCAATATATATTAAAGTAGGTTTTTTCTTTTAGTAGAAAAATAGGGATGGGAGAGAATAAATCCAGGTGTAGCTACCCCCTTCGGGCCCCCGCTTTGCCAGGCAATGTTCGATACAAGACCAGTGTAGAGTCTTTCCCCACCAAACGGTGAGTACGTCAACCTGACATTACTAAGACGTTGGCTGGTGGAACGCACACTCGCACCCACGGTCACGTGCTCCAGAAAATTTCTGGATTTAATCGAGTCACCTGTGGGATCATGCTTCGAACCCGTGACCAGTTGGTGGCGAGATAAGGCCTCTACCAACCGGGTTACCGCTTTAGCGGTATTAAACTAGGTTTTTGGCTACACCCATCCTTGGGAGTATTGAAACTTAATTTTGGTGGATCAGTTCAACCTCACGTTGCAAGTTTTGCATTTATAATTCCTGATTTTCGGGGGAAGTTTGTTGTAGTTGAGGGTAAGCATTTGGGAGGTTGGTCAATGGCAATTGCTTAGCTTGTTGCACGTGGAATGGCAAACAAATTGCTGTACAATCATCTCCTGGATCCAGATGGCAATCAGGGATACGCCTGCTATCCTAATCCTTCAAGATATTGTCATGATGCTCAGTCAGTGCTCTGGGCTCCTGGTTCGCCATGTTTATCGTGAAGCCAATGTTGCGGCTGATTGGACGGCCTCTTTTGTTGCTCAGTACTCCGGAGAAATTATGTGTTCCTCTCTGCTTGAGTTGCCTGTATAGTTTAGAAATATTTTATATGCTGATAGTCTGGGTTGTACGTTTTCATGGAAATGAATATAAGTCTTCTGGTTTACCAAAAAAAAAACAAATTGCTGTACAAAAGTGGAATGCCCAGCAATTATGGATAGAGGAAGACTCCAAAACTGTCATAAGCCAAATCATTAATCCTTCTCCTTCCAAATATGCATCATTTTTTTGCTAAATGATATTAATCGATGGAAGGTGCTTATTTGGACAACCGAAGTTACTCGTATACCTAGAGAAGGGAAGCGAGCCATGGGTTAACTGCTCTGGCCTATTAGGGTGATTTCAACATTTCAGTAACAAATAGGATTAATACTGACTTAGCTTATATCATGAATACAGCACTAGTAGGTGTCATATATATCCAAGCACAGGGTCGTATATATCCAGCCCAGGGTCATATATATATCTCTAGTTTTTTTTATAAAAAAACTAGATAATAAAATTCTTCTAGTGATAGAGTTGTGCTTTATAACAATACTTAACAAAAAAATTGCTACGGTATTCTATATTTTCAAGAGTTGGTTATGATAAAATAAAATAATTTTTTTTTCTTTTCCAAAATTTAGTTTCTCTGAATTTACTTGTCTAAACATTTGCCTCCACCAATCTTAATCACCACTTTCATTGTTGCATGTCTAAACATTTACCTCCACCAATCTTAATCATCACTTTCATTGTTCATGCAACAACTATTGCCATTGCGACTACAACAGCACCTCTTCTAGATTAGGGACATTATCACAATTGTCTATGCTACCATCATCGTTACTATGATCATTGCAATCATCCTAACTATCATATATACTATTGTACCATGATGGCCAACATTAGAATCATCATCACTACCATCATGATGATCATCACCATCTTACCATCCTATCATGATCACAAAGATGATGGGGTGTATCAAGAGCATCATCATCACTGGTAGAGGTCACCATTGTTGTCAAAGGTCGTCATTGCCATTGACATGGAACCCCAAAGAAAATAGGGTGGGGAGGTGAATAGAAAGAAGAGAAGGGAATTAGGCTCGTGGTAGCCATGGAGGGTAGAGAACCATCCTAAAAAATTCAGAATTTTGAAATATATTGTACCAAGAAAATTACAAAAATATTTTATTAATGGATCAATTCTTGAATATTTTTATATTTTAAAATAAACAGCGAAGCAAGTTTATAAAATTTTACACGTCATGTCTTAAAAATATTATTGTAGAATATTTGCTATTTTTAAGTATGTTAATGGGCTCGAGACGTTTTTCACGGGCTAATTCTCTTTACTTGTGGTCTTATAGGCCCTGTTTGGTTGCAGGATACGGGGTCGAATAAGGAGAATAAGAGGCTTATTCTTTCAAACGGCTGCAAAATCGAGGAAGAATAACAAAGTTTTGTTATTCCGGTCAACCCAAGTAATTCTGGAATCCATATTCCATGGGTTCCCATGGAATTTCACTATTCTCGTTTCGGTATTCTCAGGGCAGCTCCGTCATTTGGCTCGGTCCAGAAGGTTCCTCATCTTTCTCGTGATCCCTCTCCCTCTCCCTCCGTTCCGGTCTCTCCCTCCATTCCAGGAGCAGCTGAACCCTCCGGTCTCTCCCTCCGTTCCGGTCTCTCCCTCCGTTCCAGGAGCAGGTAAACCCTCCGGCATTTCCCTCCGTTCCGGTCTCTCCCTCCGTTCCGGTCTCTCCCTCCATTCCAGGAGCAGGTGAACCCTCTGGCATATCCCTCCGTTCCGGTCTCTCCCTCCGTTCCAGGAGCAGGTAAACCCTCCGGCATTTCCCTCCGTTCCGGTCTCTCCCTCCATTCCAGGAGCAGGTGAACCCTCCGGCATTTCCCTCCGTTCCGGTCTCTCCCTCCGTTCCAGGAGCAGGTAAACCCTCCGGCATTTCCCTCTGTTCCGGTCTCTCCCTTCATTCCGATCTCTCCCTCCATTCCAGGAGCAGGTGAACCCTCCAGCATTTCCAGTTGCAGCCCCGTGAAATCAGCATTTCCCTCGACATCCACGATCGACCGCTTGAGGTAAAGCAGTCGAACCCTCCACCCCTCTCCCTCTGTTCTAGTTGCAGCCCCGTGGAATATTTTTTTCCCCTCGACGTTCACGATCGACTCGCTTGAGGTAAGAAAGAACGAGCTCCTCTATTTTTTTTTCAAAAAATGTTTTGTTTTCGTTTTCATTTGATTATATTTTCCAGAGATTTGTTGGGAAGGAGACCATCCGAGATCTAGGTTTTATTTTTTGGCATTTGATATTTGAATACAGATTTGTAATATTTATAGAAATGCCCTTCCAAAACCCTAGTGGGAATTTTTAAGTGGAGAAGTGCTCGTTTCTGGGTAACGGGCTGTGGGATTTTAGCTTTAATAAAGAATAATCTTGGATGATTTGGCAGCATGGGTATTTAGTTTTGCTTTTGCTACTCGGTATTAAAGATGTAATTTTTGCTCCTCTTACACTGCGAGAATGGTGTTTCTGTCTGATGGGAATTTGGGTTTTTATAATGAGAATGTCTTTGGGATCGTCTCATGGGTTTCTTGAAGATCTGGAATGTTGATGGGCATTTCTACAGGTTCTTTCTTTTCCAGTAGAGGAGGTTTCTATAAGATTTGCCATGTGAAAAAGAAAGAACCTGTAGAAATGCCCTTCCACTCTTATCATGTGATATTTGATATTTGAATACAATGCTTCTGTGGCATTGGTTAAAACCCTGCATCCCTTCCACTTGACTCGGCCTGCCGTGCCGGCATCGGTCCCGGTGTTCTTATACTCCC
Source organism: Areca catechu (assembly GCA_021397845.1). Taxonomy (NCBI): domain Eukaryota; kingdom Viridiplantae; phylum Streptophyta; class Magnoliopsida; order Arecales; family Arecaceae; genus Areca; species Areca catechu. The sequence continues at coordinate 186,701,363 of CM038052.1, read as the reverse complement.
CGTAATACAATGTATCGAGCCTGAAGGATCCATTATTCCACTCGTGCCACCCGGCGGGATCGATCACGTCGGTGATTTTCGACTCGATTATCACGGTCCTCGAGCATTCTTTCCAAAGATTGAGCAAATCCATCTTTGGTCTAGGTTTTTTTTCCCTGAGCCAAAACAAGAAACGAGACAAACAGAAATTCATACATGGAGCAAAAGAGAAAAGGTCTATAAGAAGAGAAGATGCTTACATGGAAGATCCCATGGCTTGCACTTGTTCAAATCCACCTCTCCTACAGCTTTTGCACTGAAGCTATGGTTAAGAACCTTTGGAGAGAGGTAGTGGGTGATGATCTCTTCGTCCGTGGGATGGAATCTAAAGCCCGGGGGCAGGTCTATACTGTCCTCCCCCTTGTTAAGGACCGGGCCATCCACCATGGTTGCACCTCTAAAATTAAGAAATCATCTCTAAAATTGGCCTAAGATCTAGATCCGTGCTGTTGAAGGCACTTCCCAAAGAAGCCTCGCTTAAGATGAGGTAAATTTAATTTATTGCTACTGTTATTGTTTTTATTACCAAATATTATTCTTTTCGGTTTGTTTGGCATCATATTTTAACCCATATCCCCTCGATTTGAAGGGAATAAGTTAATATAAGTTGAAGTACAGAGATTCATATTTTAACCCATGTCATGGTTTTGCTTTCATAGACCAATAAATAGTGAAAACCATCAAGGGAGCAAAGATTAGTGCACCAAGGTAGTAATCTCCTCCCTTAGGCCCATGCCAGCGACATCACCATTGAAAGCAGGATCTTAATGCCGCATAAGTTTAATCGGTGTCCATCATGTAGAGGGACATGTGCAATATGCATTAATACTTCTTTCTAATTAATCTATCATAAACATGCATGTCTTCATAAAGATCAAATCACCTCATCTAATTAGTCTTAATGTTCATAGCCAAAGGTTGAAAGTGATCACCACAACTAATTATGGCAACCATATATCATCTTAATTACCATGTCAACACAAAATACGATAACCTGATGAATGTTTGTATTAATGAACATCTTGCTTTCTAGTTTTATGTACAATTTATGTTTGTTTTTACATTTTATCTGATGAATGTTTCTTGGATTCAAGTTACAATTGTTTCTAAAATGTCCAAATCACATTGTTACGGCCGTGACGATGACGTGGCCGGGCTCAGATATCGCCAAATATGATCGAGCCACGTGGAGGTTTCTCCGGCCGAGTCAGCGCCACATTGCCGAGGCCGAGCTCGGCAAGGCTACTCCGCCAGACGACTTCCCAAGACAAACTGCTCTCGCCGAAGTCGAGCTCGGTTCGGGCCTCCTCTACCACCTCGCCTGGCACCCACCCAGGAGGGGTCCGCCTAGGTGAGGTCGGCCGATCCTTCGCTCCTTCGCCAGGTGGCCCCCGGAGTCGGGCCCATCTCGGCCGAAGCCAGGCAACCTCCTGCCACCTCGCCAGGTGTCCACCCAGGAGGGGTCCGCCTAGGTGAGGTCGGCCGATCCTTCGCTCCTTCGCCAGGTGGCCCCCGGAGACGGGCCCACCTCGGCCGAAGCCAGGCGACCTCCTGCCACCTCGCCAGGTGTCCACCCAGGAGGGGTCCGCCTAGGTGAGGTCGACCGATCCTTCGCAACTTCGCCAGGTGGCCCCCGGAGACGGGCCCACCTCGGCCGAAGCCAGGCGACCTCCTGCCACTCCGCCAGGTGGCCCCCGGAGACGGGTCCACCTCGGCCGAGGTCAAGCCGCCCGTACAGAGAAGGTCCCAAGAAAAGAGGCGCAGGCTCCGAGGTCATCCCTCGGGCCGTGCGCATCACAGGCGGTGCCCCGTACGGATGGCGGCGGCACGCGAAACACCATTTGCATCGGCCCGACAGGTCCCGCAATCGAGAGGCGCGATTCTGACAAAACAGGGCCCATAGACGGATGGCGCCCATACTTGGGAAAGAGAGCGCTCTCACTAGGCCCGAGGTCTGACCGGCCGCCTTGCCGGCGCCACCCCCCTTCTGTATTTGCCTTTTCCCCGTTGGGCTCGGTGGACGAGGTCGGAAAGCCGCCTGGCCCTCCTCACCGAAAGGGGAAAGAGAAAGGGATGGGGGAGGGGAGCCTCCCAGGGAGAGAAGACAGGCGAATAACGAGAGGGGATAAAAGGAAGGAAGCTGGGGACGACAAGGTAAGCCGATCAGGTTGGGGACAAGGAAGAGGCAGTGGCCAAAAGCCTCGCTCCGAGTGTGAGATCCAAGGTCCCGAGAGGGGATCACTTGGCGTGAGCTCGGCAAGGAGGCCCGGCCGAATTTCTGGTCCCCAGAGCACCTTTCTTGCTAACAAATTCTCTAAGTCTGGAACCCCTTCGGGGGCCCGTTTTGGAGAATCTGTTCCTTATCGTCGTCTACTGACTTGACCGTCGGAGCTCCCTCGCCGGGATCCCCGACCAGGGTCTCCTAACCCCTTCTTGCAGGTTCGCCGCAGCCAGGGAGGTTCCTTCGCCAGGCGGTTAAGGAGGATCCACGGATCCGAGGCACGGGCGCGGCGGCGAGAACGGCAATAGATTGGCGCACCAGGTAGGGGGGGCAGGACAACACCCCCTAGCAGGAGCTAGCTTTATGCAGGTGTCGCGCTCTCTGACAATGGTGGTCACTCGTGGGCGCGAGGCGTCCACCAGCCGTGTAGGGGAGGTTCACTCCCCTCAAGGGGGCCACAGCCCGGAGAGGGAGCTTCCAGCTCCCCCTCCTCTTCCACCACAGCCTACCTCAACAAACGGACCCCTTGCGGCCGTCATCCAACAGCTGCAGACCTTGACCTCGACGGTCCGGCAGCTTCAGCATCAGCAGCGGTCCCTGGCCACGCAGCCAGGGACCCCCGTGGCCCGGCCCGCGGGGCAGCGTGGGAGCCTGCGCTCCATTCAGGGCAGGCCATCCCACCGAGGGCCGTCTCCAACCCCCGTGGGAGCCACCAAGCTCCCGCAAAAAGAAACTACTCTGGTTCGGAGGATCACGAGAGTCGATCCCCGGCCGATGAGGTCGAAACGGTGCATCGCAGCAAGCGACGCCGAGGCCTGACTTCGTGCCGAGACCAATCGGCGCCCCCTTCACCCGCAGCCTCGGTGGAAGACTCCACCGACGAAGCCATCAAGCGCCAGGCCGAGAGGCGCCTGGAGGAGCATGAGCGCAAGCTAGCGGAGTTCACCCGCCGATTTGCCGACCTGCATAACTCGTCGGCGGACCCGCCGGGCTACGACTCCCGTCCCCCTTTCTCTGAAGAAATCCAGGCGAAGCTGATCCCAAAACGGTTCCGCATGCCACAGGTGGATCCCTACGACAGGACCACCGACCCTCTGGACCATCTGGAGAGCTACAAAGCTCTCATGAGGGTCCAGGGGGCCACCGACGCTCTTCTGTGCATCGCCTTCCCGGCCACCCTCCGGAAGGCCGCTCGAGTCTGGTTCACCCGCCTCGAGCCTGGATCCATTTGCTCCTTCCACAAGTTGGTAGGAAAGTTTGTGGCGCACTTCGACGCCTGTCGAAAGGTGCCAAGAGAGGTGGACAGCCTCTTTTCTATCCGCCAGCAGGACCAGGAGCTGCTCCGGGACTACATCACCCGGTTCAAGACCGCAGCCCTGGAAATCTACAGCCTGGACGAGCCCGTCGCCATGTTGGCTTTGAAGCGTGGGCTCAAGACGTCCCGCCTGACCTACTCCCTGGACAAGAAGCCGCCCAGGACGTACTCCGAGCTCCTCCTCCGCGCCCATAAGTACATTCGAGCGGAGGAGGCCGACCGCACCCGTCGAGAGTTGGACGGGAAGACTCTGAAGAGGCCGCCCCCGAGAGATACCTCGATAGCTCGGAAGCCCGGGCCATCTGCCGACCCTCGCCCGAATCCAAGGCCGAGGGGCGAGGCCACTCCCGAGCAGAGGTTCACCCCTCTCCTCGCACCTCGGACGAAGATCCTCATGGAAATCAAGGGCGAGCGCTACCTCCGCCGACCTCCTCCTCAGAACCCGAGGGCCATCCGGGACAAATCGAAGTACTGCCAGTTTTATCGCGAGCACGGTCACGACACGGAGGAGTGTCGCAACCTGAAGCGGGAGATCGAGGAGCTGATTAAGAGGGGCTACCTCAGGAAGTTCGTCAGGAACGAGGCCCCCCGGGAGGGGCAGCCGCTAGCGACCTTACCGCCCGTTCCTGCAATCGATAACCGCCCAACGGAGAAGCCCGTGGGCATGATCTCACGCGGGGTCGGACGAGCAGCGAAGAGAGCCCGGGAAGTCGGGAACCCGGAGAATGTGATCCCTCCCGAGGAGGGGAAGGGTAACGATAATGTAAACAACGATGTCGTGGTGGTCGAGATGACCATCGCGAAGCATCCTGTACATCGAATCATGGTGGATAGTGGAAGCTCGGCTGACGTGCTTTTTACGAGGCTTTCTCTCGGATGAACTTATCCCATGATCAGCTGAGACCGGTATATACCCCCTGGTAGGATTTATAGGGGATTCCGTGGGGGTCGAAAGGGAGATCACTCTCCCAGTCACCGCCGGATCCCCACCCTGGCAGACGACCGTCCTGATAACGTTTACCGTCGTCAGACTCCCCTCGTCTTACAACACCATTCTCGGGCGTCCCGGGGTCAACCAACTGGACGCCACGATCTCCACGAAAAGGTTGTTGGTGCAGTTCCCCACGCCTTCCGGGCTCGGGGAGATGAAGGGAACGACTCGGCCAGTCCCGCTTTGCCTCCAGACGGTCCTGGGCGCCCGGGGCGCGGAGCTCGCCCCCGACGTCGACGACCTTGACCTAAGAGAGAAGGAACCCCGGGGAGGGCCCGTGGAGCGCCTGCTGACTTTTCCCCTTGGTTCGGACCTGCTGAAGATGGTGCAAGTGGGGGCCCAGCTTCCTGAAGAAGAACGGACCCGCCTGATGGAGTTCCTCCGCGCGAACGCTGACGTGTTCGCCTGGTCGGCGGCCGACATGCCGGGCATCCCGCCCGAGGTCATCACGCACAGGTTAAACGTGGACCCAAGCTGCCGCCCGGTCCGCCAGAAGAAGAGGAGTTTCGCCATGGAAAGACATAAGGCAATCAACGAGGAAGTGGAGAAACTCCTCGCCGCCGGTTTTGTGCGGGAAGTCCAGTATCCCAGCTGGCTAGCAAACGTGGTCATGGTAAGAAAGAGTAGTGGTAAGTGGAGGATCTGTGTGGACTACACCGACCTCAACCGAGCCTGCCCGAAGGACAGCTTCCCTCTTCCAAAGATCGACCAGCTGGTCGACACCACCTCGGGACATCGCCTCCTGTCATTCATGGATGCCTTCTCCGAATACAACCAGATCCGGATGAGCCCGGAGGACGAAGAGCATACCGCCTTCATAACCGACCGCGGGACTTTTTGCTACAGGATGATGCCATTCGGCCTCAAGAATGCAGGGGCAACGTACCAGTGCCTAGTCAATAGAATTTTCAAGGACCAGATCGGCTGCAACATGCAGGTGTACGTGGGCGACATGCTGGTAATGAGCAAACCCGATTTGGACCACGTGGCTGACTTGGCGGAGACATTCGGCAACCTCCGACGTCATCAGATGAAGCTGAACCCGGCGAAGTGCGCCTTCGGCGTCTCCGCCGGGAAATTCCTAGGATTCATGGTAACCCAAAGAGGAATTGAAGCCAACCCGGAGAAGGTCCAGGCCATCCTGGACATGGAGCCGCCCGCCTCCAAGAAGCAAGTGCAGCAACTCACCGGCCGAGTTGCGGCCCTCAGCCGCTTTATCTCCAGGTCGGCAGACCGCTGCCGTCCCTTTTTCAAGGTGCTGAGAAAGATGAACGACTTCGCTTGGACCGAGGAATGCCAGAAGGCCTTCGAGGAGCTGAAGAGGACGCTCGTGTCGCCACCGTTGCTGTCCAGGCCCGAGGAGGGGGAGGAGCTCATCCTCTACCTAGCGGTCACCCTGGAAGCCGTCAGCTCGGTCCTGGTTCAGATCGATGGCCAAGGAGTCCAGCGGCCGGTGTACTATACCAGCAAGCTTCTCCGCGACACGGAGCTCAGGTATTCTCGGCCCGAGAAACTCATTTTTGCGCTAATAGTGTCTGCCCAGTGTCTCAGGCCCTATTTCCAAGCGCACCCCATCGCTGTCCTGACGGATCAACCGCTGAAAGCGGTGCTCAGCCGACCCGATACTTCAAGATGATTGGCAAAGTGGGCACTGAAGCTTAGCGAGTTCGACATTACGTACAGGCCAAGGTCGGCCATGAAGGTACAGGTGCTGGCCGACTTCTTGGTCGAATGTGCAGGCTTGGGCAAGGAGCCCGAGGAAGGGCCCTCAGGCCAGTCGATGGAGATAGGCCCCGATGAGCCCGGAGAGGATGCCTGGATCCTCCATGTGGATGGAGCCTCGAACTCCGGTGGGAGTGGAGCCGGACTCATCCTTGCCAACAGTGACGGGGTCATCGCCGAATGCGCGCTCCGTTTCCAATTCCTCACGATAAATAACCAAGCAGAGTACGAAGCACTTCTTGCCGGGCTGAGGGTCTCCCGCGAGCTGGGAGTGACCAACCTCAGAGCTTTCACCGATTCCCAGCTTGTGGCGGGACAGGTCTCCGAGGAGTATGCCGCACATGACCACCAAATGGCAAAATACTTGGAGCTCGTCAAGGCGGGCGCGTCCAGATTCCGGCGCTTCAACATCTTCCATATCCCCCGCAGGGAGAATGCCCGCACGGATACTCTCTCTCGGCTGGCGACCCTGCCAGACTCGATGCTAGGACGCGCTCATGTGGAGCGCCTCGAGATCCCAAGCCTCGAGGCACCGGTGGAGGTCCATCAGGTCAGCCATGAACCCAGCTGGATGGACAAGTATGTCGAATACATCACCAGTGGCACCCTGCCGGAGGACCGTGAGGCGGCTCGCCTTGTCAGAAAGAAAGCCGTGCGGTTCGTCCTGATGGATGGGCAATTGTATCGAAGATCCTACTCCTACCCCCTCCTCAAGTGTGTAGGACCCACGGAAGCCAAGCTCGTGCTCCAGGAGATTCACGAAGGCGTATGCGGGAACCACGTGGGGGGCAGGGCATTGGCGTACAAGGCCCTCCGTCAGGGCTACTTCTGGGAGACGATGAAGGAAGACGCCGCTGGCTTCGTGAAGAAGTGCGACCGGTGCCAGCGTCACGCCACGGTGCAACGACAGCCCTCCAACCCAATCTCCCAGCTCTCAGCTCCCTGGCCGTTCGCCCAGTGGGGGATGGACCTTCTGGGCCCATTCCCGCCGGCGTCTGGACAGCGGAAGTTCTTGATAGTGGCCATCGACTACTTCACAAAGTGGGTCGAGGCCGAACCCTTGGCGAGGATCACCGAAGCAAACGTCACCAAGTTCTTTTGGAAGTCGATCGTTTGCCGCTTCGGCCTCCCCCACACCGTGGTTACTGACAACGGGCGCCAGTTCGACTGCCGGGAGTTCGAAGAGTTCTGCGGCGACCTCGGCATCAGGCATCGCTTCACCTCGGTGGCGCATCCCTAGACCAATGGAGAGGCCGAAGTCACGAACAGGACCATTCTTCAGGGTCTCCGCACGCGGCTGGACCAGGCCAAGGGCAGGTGGGCCGATGAGCTCCCCAGCGTCCTCTGGGCATACCACACCACCCCGAGGACGGCTACCGACGAGACCCCGTTCAACCTCATCTTCGGAGCCGAGGCGGTCATCCCGATCGAGCTCAGCCTACCCACGCTGCGTGTGGAGCAGTATGACGAGACAGAAAACCCAGCCAGGATGATGCTCAACCTTGACCTTCTTGAGGAAACGAGGGACAAGGCCCGAGTTCGAATGGCGGCGTATAGGCAGTGTGTGGCCAGGTATTACAACTCCCGAGTGCGGCCGAAGGTTTTTCGTCCCGGAGATTTGGTCCTCCGACGCGCTGAAGCTTCTCAGCCACGGGAATGCGGCAAGCTCTCGCCCAACTGGGAGGGCCCATACCGGGTAGCGGAAGCCCTCCCTTACGGCGCCTACTACCTGGAGGAGTTGGGAGGTGCCAGGTTTCCCCGGACGTGGAACGCCTCGAACCTAAGAATGTATTATCAGTAATGTAAGGTTCCCCACTCCCGCAATAAAGTTTCCTTGCTTCAAACGCTCTCTTCTCACTTTGTAGGAAAACCGGCGCATGGCCCTGAGCTTGGCATGACCGATCATGGCCGACGGCCGAAGGAAGTGGGAGATCCTGGGCTTCGGCCTGGAAGGTGGGATAGAACCCAGTTCGCCCATGCAAGCCCGGAGAACAGCTCGGCAAGCCGCACAAGGCTTGAGAAAGCCTGCGGCCCCGGGGTTCAGTCCGGAGATCCTGGGCTTCGGCCTGGAAGGTGGGACAGAATCCAGTTCGTCCACGCAAGCCCGGAGAACAGCTCGGCAAGCCGCGCAAGGCTTGAGAAAGCCTGCGGCCCCGGGGTTCAGTCCGGAGATCCTGGGCTTCGGCCTGGAAGGTGGGACGGAACCCAGTTCGCCCACGCAAGCCCGGAGAACAGCTCGGCAAGCCGTGCAAGGCTTGAGAAAGCCTGCGGCCCCGGGGTTCAGTCCGGAGATCCTGGGCATCGACCTGGAAGGTGGGACAGAACCCAGTTCGCCCACGCAAGCCCGGAGAACAGCCCGGCAAGCCGCGCAAAGCTTGAGAAAGCCTGCGGTCCCGGGGTTCAGTCCGGAGGTCCCGGGCTTTGGCCTGGAAGGTGGGGCAGAAACCATTTCGCCCACATGAGTATGAAGGCGACCCCGAAGACGGACCCACTCAAGGCCTACTCTGACGCCACGCGGTCCGGTATGTCCCAACCTTCGATTTGAGCGACGGACGGGACCAGGTCTACGATCATTTCGGCACTCCACATCAACATCTCAAAAAAAAAAAAAAGATGGAAGAGAAAGAAGAGGCACAGCGGGAGCAACCGGAGGAGACCGGACCCCCCTAGGGATGCCAATGGTGACACCCCCGGGTTGCAGACGCCTGCGGATCTCCTCCGGAATCGTTTCCTCCTCTGAGGAGGAAGAAGATGGAGTCCTCGGTCGGGATGGACCGGCCTCGTCCGGATTGGAAGAGACATAGCGACGACGCGCCATGGCAAAGGGGAGAACAAGGATTCAGAGAGGAAAAGAGAGAGGGGAACTAGAGAAGGATGGAGGCACTCACCGAAAATACGCCAAGCGAACGCGGGGCAACGGAAGTTAGCCTGCAGCAAACCGCCCACGGAGCAAGGGGAAAGGCCTCATTCTGGAAAGTCCCCTCCTTTTCAAACTCAGTCGACAGCGACCGTACCCGTCATTCCACCCCGAGCCACTGAGTGAACGCCACGTGGATGCACGTCCGACACCGACGCCTCGTTAGCAGGGTAACGGCCTCTGCCTCGAAGCGACGCATTTATTGCGGGCAAGTGGGTGACGCGTGGCGGCTTCCTATAAGGTTTCGGGCGCATCGAGCCGCGGCGACGAGGATCGTGGCAATTATGATGCAAGATCTTCGCCTCCCCATGTCATATCTGCATTTAATCCCGACGTTCCGTTCTGCGATGCCCCAACGGAACAGCGGGCTGGGGGGCAACTGTTACGGCCGTGACGATGACGTGGCCGGGCTCAGATACCGCCAAATATGATCGAGCCACGTGGAGGTTTCTCCGGTCGAGTCAGCGCCACATTGCCGAGGCCGAGCTAGGTAAGGCTACTCCGCCAGACGACTTCCCAAGACAAACTGCTCTCGCCGAAGTCGAGCTCGGTTCGGGCCTCCTCTACCACCTCGCCTGGCACCCACCCAGGAGGGGTCCGCCTAGGTGAGGTCGGCCGATCCTTCGCTCCTTCGCCAGGTGGCCCTCGGAGACGGGTCCACCTCGGTCGAAGCCAGGCGACCTCCTGCCACCTCGCCAGGTGTCCACCTAGGAGGGGTCCGCCTAGGTGAGGTCGGCCGATCCTTCGCTCCTTCGCCAGGTGGCCCCCGGAGACGGGCCCACCTCGGTCGAAGCCAGGCGACCTCCTGCCACCTCGCCAGGTGTCCACCCAGGAGGGGTCCGCCTAGGTGAGGTCGGCCGATCCTTCGCTCCTTCGCCAGGTGGCCCCCGGAGATGGGCCCACCTCGGCCGAAGCCAGGCGACCTCCTGCCACTCCGCCAGGTGGCCCCCGGAGACGGGTCCACCTCGGCCAAGGTCAGGCCGCCCGTACAGAGAAGGTCCCAAGGAAAGAGGCGCAGGCTCCGAGGTCATCCCTCGGGCCGTGCGCATCACAGGCGGCGCCCCGTACGGATGGCGGCGGCACGCGAAACACCATTTGTATCGGCCCGACAGGTCCCGCAATCGAGAGACGCGATTCTGACAAAACAGGGCCCATAGACGGATGGCGCCCACACTTGGAAAAGAGAGCGCTCTCACTAGGCCCGAGGTCTGACCGGCCGCCTTGCCGGCGCCACCCCCCTTCTGTCTTTGCCTTTTTCCCGTTGGGCTCGGCGGACGAGGTCGGAAAGCCGCCTGGCCCTCCTCACCGAAAGGGGAAAGAGAAAGGGACGGGGGAGGGGAGCCTCCCAGGGGGAGAAGACATGCGAATAACGAGAGGGGATAAAAGGAAGGAAGTTGGGGACGACAAGGTAAGCCGATCAGGTTGGGGACAAGGAAGAGGCAGCGGCCAAAAGTCTCACTCCGAGAGTGAGATCCAAGGTCCCGAGAGGGGATCACTTGGCATGAGCTCGGCAAGGAGGCCCGGCCGAATTTCTGGTCCCCAGAGCACCTTTCTTGCTAACAAATTCTCTAAGTCTGGAACCCCTTCGGGGGCCCGTCTTGGAGAATCTGTTCCTTCTCGTCGTCTACTGACTTGACCGTCGGAGCTCCCTCGCCGGGATTCCCGGCCAGGGTCTCCTAACCCCTTCTTGCAGGTTCACCGCAGCCAGGGAGGTTCCTTCGCCAGGCGGTCAAGGAGGATCCACGGATCCGAGGCACGGGCGCGGCGGCGAGAACGGCAACACACATGATAAAAGTGAACAAGATGTTGAAAGTTCCTCACGTCGAAGGGCACCTAATTGGATAGATTCTCTCGACATGATCATGATTACCTTAATGCGGCAAGAATACGATGAAGGTAATTGTATAAATGGAACCTTCACAAAGGAAACATGGAAAAAGATGACCTTGTCTTTTAATCAACAAACAAGAAAGAGTTTTACATACCCCAACCTGAAGAACAGGCTGAAGGTCCTCAAAAAAACCTCCAATCTTTATTTCAACCTTGCTAATCGATCGGGTTGGGGCTGGGATCCTGTACTGAAGGTGCCTACTCCCGGTGATGAACAGATGTGGGAGGAGATCATTGCGGTGAGTGCTTTGTAGCTAATACCATTCTAACCAAGTGTTAAGTATATCAATTTATGTAGTTAACATGTACACCTGTATGATGTACAGGCGAACAAAGCTTATGCCTGTATTAAGGATAAGCCTTTTCCTGCCTATGAAGATCTAGAGATCTTGTTCTCTAGAACCACAGCCACTGGTAGGCGCGGGGCTACATCTGCTTTACCGCAAGGTGTATCGGATAATTCAACGTCCGATGATGAAGGACAAACGGGAAATTTTGATTCCTTGCATATTAGGCAGTCTTCACAAAATATTGACAGCGTATCTGCTGCTTCATTCTACCGTTTGGAAGATTCAGATGAAAGCAGATCAGATGAAGCACCCAACAGCCTGGCCGCATGTACCTCGACACCCATAACCGAACCAGTTTCTGAAGGATGACCTTCTTCTAATAGCAAAAAGAGCAGGAGGTCAAATTTCCAGATCGGTAGGTCATGTCGATCTCGGATTAGTAGTGATGCAAGTGATGCACTACAAGAGATCGTTGAACAAGGAAGAAGAAGATTGGAAATTGCAAATGAGTTTCTACGTAGGGAGAAGCTTGGTAGGCCAAATGTTTATTCTATTGCTGAATGCATGGCTAAGTTGGAGAGTTTACCCGGAATTACACTTGAATGCATCATAGATGCATTCAAAATTTTCAAAAATGAGGACAATCGATGGTTCTTTATGAACTATGATGGACATGTTTTGGACGCATGGCTTCGGCGACAACTGTCCGAATTTAATCAAGGCCCTAGATCGATGCAAGCTCCTCCTGCATCAAATGTCTATGTCCCAAACATTTACACTCCAACTTCCATGCATAATGTCCACAGAGCTGCCCCAAATTATTTTATGAATCTGTCCATGAATCCAAACATTCACTCTACACCATATATGTTTAGTTCAACTTCTATGCAATCAGGAATTCAAGGTGGTACGCCATCATTCACGGACCAAGTTTTTAGGGCTAGTACTAGAGGTATCCCAAGTGCAGCTCATTCAACATCTACTGAACAAAGCTCGTAATTTTTCGGTACAAGCTCTTCCGCACCACGAAATCAGTCTGATGATACATACAGACATGATTGACGGATGACCTACTGTGTTTCTATGTCTGCTGAAGTTAACATTATCCTTAATTACTTTTAATTTACATATGCTTGAAGAATGTATTATTACAAGTATTGTATGTTTGTATTGCTATTTTTATGTTTACTTAAATGTTCTACATATGTGTATGCTGTTATGGAATCTTCATATGATATATGCTGTAATGGAATCTTCATATTTTCACTCTACATATGTATTATATTTTTATTGCTTTTGAATTGATGATATGAATTAAAAAGGATGTATATTTTATAAATCCATTTCTAATCCTATATATTTTATTTAGATGTCTCCCCCGAATCAGCTATTGCAATTCATTATTGATGAGGAAGATTTTTGGGATGATGTTCTTATGACATTGTTAAGTACATGATTGATTCAGTTGGAGGATTATAACATACATTACAAGAGACCATGTCGAACTCGTCCATTTTCAGGTCACAATCTGATTACAGATATTATGAGTGGTCATCCTGACAGGGGTTACTTTCATTTTCGAATGACAAATTATATGTTCCAATAATTAGAACAGCTGCTTGTCTCACGAGGATTTATAAGTGGCACTCGCAACGTAACCTCTACCGAACAATTGGCTTTCTTTTGTACTGCGTAGGGCATGGGGTCAGTAATAGAGTTTTGTCCGAAACTTTTCAACATTCAGGTGAGACGATATCAAGATACTTTAACAAAGTTTTTAAAGGGATTTGTTCCCTAAAGCATGACTTCATAGTTCAACCATCTGCTGATATGGGTGTGCATCCAAGAATACGTGATAACAACCTCTTCTATCCATACTTCATGGTATAATTCAAAGCTTTATCTAATTACTATTGCTACATTATATTCATGATTTGATTTTCTTTGGATATGTGTCATCAAAGAATGCTGTAGGCGCTGTTGATGGTACACACATACCTGCTCTAATAAAGAAGAGCAAACAACCTCGATTCAGGAATCGCAAGGGAACACTTTCTCAAAATGTTATGGCAGCTGCTTCATTTGATCACACTTTTCTTTTCATCTGTACTGGCTGGGAGGGCTCTACAGCTGACATGCGTATTTTGCGTTGGTGTGTGGAGTCCGGTGGTTTTAATGTCCCTGAAGGTATCGAATGCCTAATGAAGTTATAAAAGTTGTGGGATATCGTTGAAACTGTCATTGAGTTCATTTAAATGTTCTTATGCATTTCAGGAAAATATTACCTTGTTGACTCTGGATATGCGAATACGAATAAGTTCCTGGCTCCTTATAGAGGAAATAGGTACCACCTGAGTACATTCTACAATCTTCGAACTCGTCGTTATTCAAACAATCGAGATCTATACAACCATAGACATGCACAATTACGCAATTGTGTAGAGAAGGCCTTTGGAATTTTGAAGAAACGTTTTAAGATTTTGAGGACTGCTATACCGTTTTCATTCAAGGTACAGAAGCGGATAGTAATGGCTTGTTGCATTATTCATAATTTTATAAGACGCAACCAGGGTAATGACAAGTACTTCAATATGTCATTAGCACCAATGCCTCCTGACCATGATGAGGATGATATAGATCCTTTGCTAATTATCGGTGATGATGAATGTCATAGAGGGAAAGATCTATGTAATTCCATATCAAATAGGCTATGGGTTGATCATCTACACCGAGGTATGTGCAAATTAACAGAAAGCAAATGACATACCTTTTACCCCTATACATTGGGATTTATTCATAAATTGTTTAGTACTAACTGTTGTTAATTTACATTACTACACTACATATAATGTGATGTTTTTTTTTTTGTTATACAGGAAGGCGAGTTCCTTGTTAACTACCTCCAGTAATGACATCTGGAAAGTACTATGTAGTTTTTGAGGGTCGCCGAAGGGGAGTTTATGACTCATGGGCAGAATGTCAACGTGAAGTTTCTGGTTATAATCATGCTTTATACAAAAAGTTTAGGACACAATTTGAGGCATTCGATGCATTTGACAGATATGTACGAGGTTTTAACAATCCTGCTCTACATGAGTATGCTATCAATGAAGTTGAGGCAGACAACATTCATCATGACCGGGGCAATAATAATCACTCGCGATGTGCCCTAATGTTTGTTGTTTTACTTGCCATCCTCGTAGGCTATGTGCTCGGCTTGCTGACATGTGCTTCTATATGAAACTAGGATGTTATGGATTATGAATATTGTATTATTAAGACGTGGTACTGTTTGTTGTATGCTTCATTTTGTTGTGTGCATAAAGTATTGTTATGTTTTTGTCATATGCATAAAGTATTGCTATGTTTTTTGTCGTGTGCATAAATTTTTGATATGTTACCCTTATGTGGCAATCATGTTTGAATGGTTTCAGGTGAGTCTGGTACATTATTTTGAAGTTTCTGGTTTTGATGAAAGGAAAAGATGTAGGGCTGCCTATCGATAGAGCATGGCCTGGAGACAATAGTCGATCCTAATATTGGTTATTTTTACATACTATTGTAGCCGCGATGCTCTTGGTCATATCAATTGCGGATAGTATCGAGCCATCTTTTTCAATCTATATCCTTGATTTTTACAATTTACATTTTGATATTCTTATTCATTTGATTTTTGTAATGTGGCAATGATGATGGGTTGTCTATGGACGGAGCAATGCCAGGAGACAATAGTGATACGATGTATCCAGGTTTGTTACTATTGTAGCGGCATTACTCCATTGACGAGGATTCCATATTTTGCTGAGCCACAAACTCAATTAGCCATTATAAGGCATTATTAAAGTGTCAGCCCTTAAAGTCCCGCTATATTGAGCTTCCTTGTAAAGTTTGATTGTAAATATGTACATGGTTTTTAAATAAGGCAATGATGATGGGCTGCCTATTGATTGATTGAGCATTGCTGGGAGGCAGGAGTGGAATTACATTTTTGTTGTTACCACATATCTTGTAGCCGTGATGCTCAATTGAGATTACATTCGCTGTCCTGAGCCAATTATCTTAAATTTATATTTGAACTAGTAGTAATAATAGCAGCTTTCAGGTTGCTATACTTATATTTATGGCAGCCCTAATCATTTCAGGATTTTGAAGTTTTATATGGATTATATGTGTTTTATATTTACTTCATGTATTATCATTAAATTCATTTGGTTCCTACCGTGCCACATTGACTGGTAGAGGCCGTGCCATCATTATACATGCCGTGCCACTTTGCCGTGCCACTTTGCCGTGCCACTTTGATTGGAGGTAGGAGTGAAACACATTTCATTATTTAGCTTCTTGATAGTTTGCTTTATGATTTCTTTGGAAATACAGTGCATTGTTTTGCTTTTTGATACTATGGTTTATGATGCTCATATATTTGTTTGGGAATTCAGTACATTATTTCTAGCAGTTTCATGGGCCCTGTTAGCTATGCAGCATTGTGTATTTTGCTGTTACATGATTACTAGCTGAGCATTGTTTCGTTGCCAAGTGGTACCCTGCTAATATGTGGTTTATCATTGTATAATATGTGCTTTAGCTTGTATTGACAGAGGGTTGGAAAGAGCTTTTGTCATGCCCTTCATGCTTCTGCTCAAAACCGGGAAATCCTGAATTTGTGAAAGGCAGGGACCTGTAGTAATTAAGCACTATATAATTCTCTACTACATTTTGTGAGGCCGATATTTGTCAACCATCAAACGGTGAACATTTGGAATTTCCTAAATATATCTAACTTCTTCGGTAAACCAGATGATATTTTATCAATTTGCAAAGTTTCCTCTTTTGATGTACCTACAAATTTATGGTGCATACCTGTCTAACATCATTTCATTGGGTTAGCCTGTGGAATAATTGATCTAATGTATTTGATTTTAGCAATGACCCTTAACTTATTTCATTGCTAATAAATGTTTTAAGTTATAACTCTATATTCTTTTCTGGCTTTAGCTTTTGCTGCTGTGCTTCATTTAACATACTGCCTCTTTATTTCCTTCAACTGAAACTTGTGTGGTCATTGGCATGGTATGTCCATGCCGTGCCACTATTTTGCTTGTAGTGGCATGTAAAATATCTTGTAATTTTTATAGCAATGATAGTGGCACGGGATAACCCAATTTGGTTTGTCCATGCCGTGCTACTATTTTGCTTGCAATGGCATGGTATGTCCATGCCGTGCCACATTATTTGCTTGCGGTGGCATGGAAAATATCTTCTACTTTTTACCGCCATGATAGTGGTACATCCATACAAAACTTGTTGGCTAAGAAAAGATAGAAAAATATGTTTAGAAAAGATAGAAAATATGTATTGTACTTCTATTTCATCTCAGCCTATGCATGCCAGATAAAATATGTATCGCTTCTTAATGATGCAGGATGTTTCAGTTGTTAAGTTATATGTATCACTTGTTGGTGTTATGGTTTATGATGATACGCAGGTGTGCTTCTATAATGTTCAAGTGACTACGTGTCATTTAAGTTCCTCATTTCACCGGAATAAGAAATTCCTGTTATTCTCCCTTGATTTTGGCGTTGTTTGGCAGAATAAGGTATATATTATTTATGTGGCAATGATGATAGGCAGCCTATTGATTGAGCATTGCTTGGAAGCAGGAGTGGAAATGCGACATTTGTTGTTTTCCTCTTGTTACCGTGGTGCTCAAGTGAGATTACATTCGCTGTCATGAGCCATTTTTCTAAAATATATGTTGCTACTATTTTACATTTTGGCAGATGTTTTCCTACTTTTTCTAACATAGCTTCTTTATGTTGTGTGACGAGGTATGTTTATATGCATGATTTGGTACCGTTTTATGTTGGATATGGCGATGATGATGGGCTGCCTGTTGATTGAGCATTGCTGGGAGGCAGGAGTGGAACTTCATATTGGTTGTTTTTCTCTTGTAGCTGTGATGCACAAGTGCCATCCGTGCCATGTGTGCCATCCGTGCCATGTGTGCCATCCGTGCCATTCTTGCCATCCATGCCATGTGTGCCATCCGTGCCATCCGTGCCCAGGTTCAGTATTTCACATACCTGATATCAGCTATTTCATTTATTTTGTAAGTATTGAAACAGTTTATATTTTGTTACAGGTGATACAGTGCTTAGAAATGGTTAGGAGAGACGATACCAGATGAACATAGTCATACGACTTACTGTGGATTATTAAGGACTGAACTGCAACATCCTAAACATGAATTTGTTTAAGTGATTACTATGTATTTTTTGATTTATAACTGATGGCTGTATCAGTTCCGGTCATGTATTCGCTGGGCATGTATGTAACAATCGTGTTCTTGTAAGTAGAACTCATTTTGTATCCATTCATTATGATGATGCTACATAATATTATGTATGCACTGTTCCTGAGATATTGCAGAGTTTTCTCATGTGTCATAATAGTTTCTGCTTATGTTGTAAAATATATTTCATTTACAGGGATCCGTGTACGGCTTTTGTGTAAGGAAAGTTTTTGCAATTTTTTTTTTTAATAACCAATTATTAGTCTCGTATATGACTGTAACGTACTAGGGTTCGCCCGATATTATTCAGGCAGGATCGAAGCAGGGCAGGATTTCCGGTCCGGTCTAAGTACATAGGGTTGGTCTACAGGGTTCAACTATTTCAGACTTATATTGGATCACTGCGAATCCCTGGTATCGATGTACCTTTTCGAATCTAATAGGTGTACCCGATATATAATATAGTTCTGTGATCTCGGTACCGTGCGACATCTCCAGACACAAGCATCGCTAAATAGATTAATTACTTTTATTTAAATAGTTTTAGTATGGGTTTTCACGTATAATCAAAAATTTAAAATATTTTGATTATAGTTTAATGGCTCTTATTATTATATTATGTATTGTATCTTAAATTTTCAATATTAATTTAATACATTGAAATAATATTATATTTTGTATGACTTAATTTTAATACATCATTATCATAACTGTATTAACATTAATTTAATTAAACTTATTATTTAAGTATATTATGATAGTCAGTTATTTATTTTATAATTTCTTAATTATATCTTAATAATTTATTATTACGATTAATAAATCATTTTTTTATTAACATATAATTATTATTTTATTTATTATTTGTTGTTTTTAATACTTGTGGGAACTCAGGTTCATTTGTAATCTGATTTAAATAGATTTATTAGTGCTTTTCATGGATATAAAAAATAATTCAAATAGGATATTGAATGGCTACTGGATCATAATAATAAATGCAAGTCCGACCTTGCGGCGGACGGAGCTCGACTTCGACAGGCGGTCCCATTATACTGGGGAGCTCAGCCTGACGAAGGAGTCCAAGCAGGAAAATTGACACGGTGTCTGACACGGCGGCTTTCTTTGACATGGCACATGTCAGCTGCCCCACGCCAGCGGTCTTGCCACATCAGTTATAATAATCAATTAATTTGTATAACATCATTTTAATACATCATAATTAGAATTTAATATTAATAAATTTATTTTTATTAATAAATATATATAATAAATTAATAAATTATTTGGTATAACATGTTTTAATACATCATATTAATAAATTATTATTAATATAATAATATATTTACTTAAATATAAAATTAAAAATGATTTTATAACTCATTTTATTTATATATATAACTAGGGGCATTTTGGGGATTTCAGAAAATTCCTTCCCTATTCTTGGTGGAATACATGCTTATTCCCATCTCATCCAAACATCATTTAGAATAACACCACATTAATTACACTGGTATATTTTGGAATACCAGATTTTCATCCAAACAGAAATTGAAAATAACAACGAGAATAAACTATTCTTGGAGAATACATATTCCTATTCTCCCTATTCCTATTCCCCAACCAAATACTACCACGAGGTATTGAGTTATTTGCTTCCTCGTTGGTTACGGTAGCCTCAAAAACTTGTATAAGCGTTTTCCTTTTCTATGAGAGATAATTAATGGTAGTCGATGACTAATCTTTCCGGGATTAATTTTTTCAGGACTATTCCTCTTGGTTCTTTCATTTTTGTTTTTTTTTTTTTCTTTTTCTTTCTTGTTGACTATTTTGCATTTCCCCTTTCGTTTTCGCGGGCAATGCCACTTTTAGGTATTTTTCTTGAACTATAGTAACTATATATTGATATGATCTTGGGCTCCTTGTTCTTGTGCCGTGTTGTTGACTTCTTTTTCGTGAAGGCTCTTTGTATAGCGGATGCATGTTAATCCTAGGCATCTAAAAAAATATAAGCTGACCAGAAAAAAATATAATACATAGCATATTTCCATAAAAATAATTTTTAAATGTTTAAAGTTAACTTAAAAGCATCCATTTTTTTCATCGTCATTGACTCGTGCATCTCATATTATAAACTTGTGTTGCTTTTAGATTTGCATTTTTCACATGCTTCATAAGTACAGTTACCCATCCATTTTTGAAAGTTTTTAAATAGATTTTTCCATCCATTTGGTCGGGACAACTTCTCGTCGTTCAACAAAGAAAATAAAGAGAACCAATCATGTAGAGCATCATTACCATGCTGCCCAATCTTTGCAATAATTTATTACCAGATAATTACTGAGGATATCCGCGGAAATAATATCATTTATGGTAGTAAGCTGTCACAACTTAACTCTTACGCAGCTTTGCTATGCTCCAATTACAATTATATATTTTTGTGTATGTATCGTATTAAATTATATTTTTTCTGTGACAGCAAGTTTTTTAATATTTTTCCAAATTTAGTAACGCATTTTTTCTCTATGGTCATATTATTTTATTATCACACCCGATGCGTTCGTGATCGAAAACAGGGGTACATAACCAAAATGAATTAATTCACATCACGTCCGCCCGGACGGTGGGGTCGAACTCCACCATCACTGCTCCCCCCTCAACCCTCAGTCTCTGCGGTTGGAGAATAGAGCGAGACTACCGTCCACGATCGCGTCCCGGAATCAGTACCTTCGCCGGAACTTCCGCTGAGAAGAACTCCGACGCCTCGCCGAAGGCGGCCGGATTCCGGCGGTGTCGCGGCCGCGGATGCGTGATCCCGATAGCTCGCGGTGGAGCCAGCAAATCGGAAGCTTTCTTCACGAAGGGAAATGGTGCGAAAGGGATCTCCAACACTTTTCGCTGTTTGTTTTCTATCTTTTCCTTTTCTCGCGCCAGATTCTAGTTGTTGCTGGTTTGGCTTGCTTTTCCGCGCGCGCAATGTGTCCCGCGATCTCGATTCCCGGAGCTCGGGCGATCGCTTTCTCTGTTGGAATGCAATTTTTTTCCCAAGTTGATTTTGGAGTTGGTTTTATTTTGTCTGCCGAAGTCTAGAGTTTCGGTGAACCTTCTTGCGTCTTTTATGCTGAAGTTTCTTTCTTCGTTTGATTGATTGATTGATGCGTTCTTGTGGAACAAGCGCTTTTTGTTCAGAATTTTGCTTTTTTAGGTGGGTTTTCGATGTTTGCTGTTTGGTTTTGGGCGTGGATGTCTCATCTCGCTTGATATGGTGAAAAGGTAGAAGCTTTTCTAGGATTCGACCTCACTTTTTTTTTTTTTTTTTCGTACTATGCTATCTGTGTTTTAGTTCATTTCTTTATGTTTAGGGTTCATGGGCACCGATTTCGTCCATAACATCGCTGCAGCGATCTTTCTTATCCTTTTAAAAAAAAAAAAAATTCCATCTTTCCGAGAAGTGCAACCTTTTCCTGTGAGATTCCCACTGGTGTACGTTTTGTTAGCTTGAATCCTTTGTTTTTTTTTTTTTTAATCAACCTACAGTTTTTCTATTTTTATTTTGTTGGCTTTTCCATTCTTCTTGCATCTCCCTCCTTTTGAATCCGCTATTTTAATGTTTTTTTTGTTTCTGCGCAGTTTATCCTATCCCTTTCTGGCATATTTTCTCTACTCGTAGATCTGATTCCTTATTTTGCTGCAAAGAATCGTAAAATCTGTAAGTCCATGTCCCATTTTCTTTTTCGCGATTTTTTATACAAAAGTTTGAAAGTTGCTTGTTTTTCCTTTTTCGGCTTCCGAAATTTAATTCAAAATCCTTATTTTTCCATACAATAATTTTGAATGAGGAATAGTTAAAACGTCAGTATAAGATTTTAGAGTTAATTTTTTCGAGTTAAATATTGAATTCTGTTCGTACCCGAAAGAAAACCGAATTCTGTAAGTAATAATCACTTCTGATGTTTCAGTGATGATATCTCTGGTTATGAATGCAAGATCTCTGCATTGTTATCCTGGATTATGGCAAATGCTATCTCTTTTGATTAAGGGTGGCCATATTATATTCATCTGGTTCTGGTTTCCTTCTTGTAGCATGAGGGCAGTGCGTCGGTCAGATCTCTCTTCTTTGTACCTGCGACGATGTCATGCTCCATAACGTTCGTGGGTGATTCTTTTCACTCCGGTTGCTGATGTTGTGACAAAGTGAAGACCGAAAATAATAATTTATTGATGGGTTCATCTTCACTTATTTCAAACTTGCCGAGATGAACAATAGGAGGGGGGAAAATTTGCAGAAGCCTCCGCTGGGATGTATGGGAGGGATGATCAACATATTTGACTTGAGTACTGGCATGGCAGGAACCAAGCTGCTCACTGACAAAGCACATAGAGATGGTATTTATTATCCTTAAAAACAATATAGTTTGGGTCTCTTTTATTGGTTTAGTTTAAATTTTTATGCTGTGGATGAAGCATTATAGAATAATTGGAATCATAATTTGCTATCTTTGTCATGTTAATTTCTGTATTAAGAGGTGTAGAAAGCATCTTGAAGCAATAGAGTTGTTGGATGATTATGTTTTCAGAGTTTTCTTCTGAGTGGTAAATTTTGTTATCCACAGGTCAGAGTCTCATATCATTTGATCAAGATATATCTAACTTTAATGCCCCTTCATGTTTCCTTTTTCCTTCACAATGCTACATTTCATGGCTCTAACCTCTCCATATATTTGTATTGTTTTTTTTTGGGTATGAAAATCTATTGTTTGTTTATTGGTGGAACTGGCATTTGGCTTCTGTATAAATTCTTAAGCATAATCCAGCTGCTATTGACATGGTGTAAACTGACATTCAGGTTCTTCAATCAGTAAAAATCAGTCTGATGCAGTGAAGAAGCCAAGAGATCCCATCTTAGTTCCAGTAGAGGACAAACAAGTTAGCGCTCTAGATTTTTACAGTCAAATTAACCTTTCCATGTTTTGTGAAATTGTGAAAAACTTTGTTGGCAGTGGAATGCATCATGTATTCTGATTTATCTTCACTGCAGATAACCCGTGAATTAAGGAAGAGTACCTCTAACAAGAACTCAGGTGGAACACCAATGAAGATGCTTATACATCAGGAGATGTGGAAACAAGCAGAGTTGAAGCAGAAGCCACCAAATGTTGTTGCTAGACTCATGGGGCTTGATACCTTGCCAGTGCAGCAGTCAGTTTTATCTGCCAAAAAAAGCTCCCAAGATGGCTATTCACACAGTTTAGCAGGGGCACTTAGGGGCTATCGGCTGCAGGAAGATGACTATTTTCACAAACCAGTTCATTGTGAAATTCCTCATGAAAAGCATGAATACAAAGATGTATATGAAATCTGGCACAAACCATCAAAGATTAGTCATAGGAAGGATCAGCCTCCACAGAATGGAAGGTATGATGAGAACTCATATGAAAACAGAATGACTCTTGTTCGCCAGAAGTTCATTGAAGCAAAACGCTTAGCAACAGACGAAAAGCTCCTTCGGTCCAAAGAGTTTCAAGATGCACTAGAGGTTCTGAGTTCGAACAGAGATTTATTCCTCAAATTTCTAGAAGAACCAAATTCTCTGTTCTCAAAGCATCTGCATGAACTCCAGGCCATCTCTCCACCTTCTCAGACAAAGCACATAACTGTACTGAAACCAACAAAAACTAATGGGGCAAAGTATGAGGAACAACAACTCTGCTCATCTGTTGAAGAAAGCAAATGTGATGTGAATAAACACGGTTGGTCTCCTAGTTTCTCTCATGCAAAAGCTCATAATTTATCTCAACCAACCAGGATAGTAGTTTTAAAGCCTAGCCCAGGAAAGCTCCATGACATAAAGACCACAGTGACATCCCCAGCATCTTCAGTAGAACAGTTTGGAAGGAGGGATTCTTATGGAACTTTGGGAACTGATGGAGTATCAGGGCCAAGAGAAATAGCCAAGGAAATTACTCGTCAGATGCGGGAAAGCCTGAGTAGTAACCGAAGGGATGAAACCTTGTTGTCTTCGGTCTTATCAAATGGATACGTTGGCGATGAGAGCTCCTTGAATAGGTCAGAAAGTGAGTATTTGGAGGAAGAGAGTGGTAACTTAAGTGATTCTGAGACTGCCACCCCAACTTCACGGCACTGTTGGGATCACATCAATAAAATTGGTAGTCCTTATTCAATCTCATCTGTAAGTCGAAAATCTTATTCACCTGAGTCATCAGTGATCAGGGAGGCCAGAAAACGGCTCTCAGAGAGGTGGGCATTGGTGGCATCGAATGCAAATAGTCAAGAACAAAAACAAACACGGAGAAGCTCAAGTACTTTGGGTGAGATGCTTGCCATTCCTGAGGTAAAGAAAGAAGAGGAGAATAGCGGTGGACTTAGCAGGTCATGTGATGAACAAAACATTCAAGTACTATCGCCATGTTTGTCTACAGGGGGGTAAAGGAAGGATGTAGGGGGGAGCTATCCCCTAGGGATTTGTCAAGGTCAAGATCTGTTCCATCTTCTTCAGCTTATGAGGTCGCTGAGTTGAATGTGGAGGTTTCTGATGCTTCGATTAGCAAAGCCATTGTTCAGGAGGACATTGCTAAGCCAAAGAGTGGCAAGTCATCTTTCAAAGGGAAAATCTCAAGTTTGTTCTTCTCTAGAAATAAGAAACAAGTTCAACAGAAATCTATTCTATCTTCAGCAGGTTGTGATGATAGGCTCCAACCTGGTTGCGCTAAGGTTGATGGTAAAAGAAATGAATTATTACATTCTGTTAATGACAATCAACCTAAGCAAAGTGCGCTGGTTAGTTCGTGTAAAAGTTCTGGTTATGATGGACCAAATCAGGGCTTCTGTGCTAAGGTATTGGTTTTCTTCCCCTGAAGTTCTTTATTGTCTTGAGTCTGATAGGAATTCTTCTGTGTCTGTGAATCTATCATACAACAAAAAAGACAAACAAGTATAGGATGGTGGTAATTTCCTGTCTCATCCATATTTTGTTCCTTTTTCTTCTTCAGATTTTGCATTTGTTTCTTTATTCACGGAATTAATGCTGTTTTTTTTTCCCCATATTTTACATAGTCACATTTGAAGGGGAAGGCTTTTAATTCTGAACCTTAAATTTCTAATGCATGCTGAACTACCATAAATTTGTTCTTCGATATATATATTTTTCCTTTATTTTGCCAATTTCTTGCTTAGAATTGGTGTTTACATGTTAGCAGGGTTCTTATTCTCTTGAAAAATCAATGACATGGGGAAACTCAAGCGAGAACCAGGACCACCCCAGCCCTGTGTCAGTTCTACAAGCACCGTTTGTTGATGACGTCAACAATAATATGTCCCAAGCTTCTGAATCCCACATCGCTGGACGTCCACGTAAGTGTTGTCGTACCTACCACTGAAGATCTTCAAGTTCCATACACTAACCAGTATCTGTACCTACTTTCAGAAGCTCTCTCTAGGTCTCCGCCAATTGAGTCGATTGCTCGTTCCTTATCACGTGATGGCTCCAACTTAGGGAGAACATTGATAAATCCCCTAAAACCTTCAAGTCTTCTGCCTAAGGCAGAAGAAGAAGAACAAGAACGAGTTGTGCTTGTCCAGGAGTTACTGTCATCTGCTGGCTTTCAAAATGAGAAGTCTTACATGGTGTTCACAAGATGGCATTCACTGGAGAGCCCTTTGAATCCGATGCTACTGGATAAGTATTTGGACAGGAAGGAAGAAGAGGCTAAGTGCAGGGAGAGGAGATCAAACCAGAGGCTCCTATTCGATTGTGTCAATGCGGCATTGCTAAACGTTGGTCAAAGAGCCACATTGGCTTCATATCCATGGGCTGGAGCATGTTGTGGGGCTTGGAAGGATGGTCCAGCTGGTGCTTCGGTGACCGAGGAACTGTGTGAGCTTGTGAGAAATTGGTACTCTGGTGAAGAGAAGTCCATGCCAGGTGAGCCTGGTAGCATCAACCTTATGGTAGATAGAGTGGTGAAAAGAGAGATAGCAGGAAGGGGATGGGCAGAATTTTGGCTGGAAATGTATGAGTTCAGCAAGGAGATTGGTGGTCTGGTGTTGGAGGAGTTGGTTGAGGAGGCATTGTCAGATTTTACTTGTGGGTGATTGAAATGAGGTGCTTTTCTCCTCTTTTTTATTTTTTTCTCCCTCTCCCAACAGCCCCATCTATTTTTGTTATCCATGTGATGATACTGGTGGCTTCATATTCTGTAGTATATTTATATAATTCCCAAGTTGTTGTGTATGTGCATTGTTTGCTATTTGATGTTTTCTCATAAATGAAGGGTATATGCTTCTTCAACTGTCAAAGTGACCCATATACATTGTTTATATTAAGGTCTCACTCTCTCTCACTTTTTTTTTTTTTTAATTCAAGAGTCCACATCATACAGATACTGCCAAGGTTTTCCACTCAGATTTCTTTTTCTTGGTTTCACCTACTGACACGGTATTCCTTTGCTTGTCAAATATATGCTCAAGATAGATATACAAAAAAAAAAAGGTTTATGCCAAGAACTGAAGCAGGAAGCTGTTTTATCCGTCAAACTACGGCGGGCGGTGCTTACCACTGATGAAGACCAACAACAATCCAGTGCCTCTTGATGAATAAGAGAGGTGCGGCATGTTTTCTTTTCCCCTTAATCTGACAGCATTTGTGGATGGGATCAAGATGAGATGTGTTTTTAAAATAAACAAGGTGAGTTAGAAGGGGAACTATCGGAATCTTAGTACGGGTGACCCAAGTTGATATTCTTGGGAATAAGAATAAACCAGTCTTTGCAAAGCTTTTGTATGTTGTTGGTATGCTAGTATCACAATGGTGCATGCCATTGTGTATGGATCTGTTGTTAGAATAGTATTTTTGCATGCTTCCTCTCCTAGATAAAGATTGGATGTAAAAGCTAATGTTGCTGGATCATCCTTCAAACTGGGGAGTCGTTCGATCCGTTTCGATAAATTTGGATGTTGCTCTTGGTAGTTCATTAACGAAGACCTGCAGAAGGTTCCTGGACTGGGGTTACTAGTAGGAACACTCTTACACTAAAGTCAGTAAGGAAGGATAGAATCGATAACAACAGTCGGAGTTGTTAATCATGATGACTGTATGGGCCTGAGTGTAACGAGCACTCAGGATGGTTTATCTTGTCGGATGTCCCTTTTACTTATTTATAACATTGTGCGATGTTGCTAAAAGGTTGCCAGGTAGGTGCTCTTTGACGAGCATAATGGATCCTGATAGTTTGTTAAGATCTTATCTCCTAGATTTCTTCTACCGGTATTTTTTTTGTTAAGGCCATTGATTCTGTTGAGACGTCGTCTTTCATAAACTTGCTTGTTGGTCATGCCGATTGTACTTGCTCCAGTGGACACGTGAGAATATTGGTATAGCTGGAGCAAGTGGGTTCGTTCATCGTGGTCTCGGTGCCGAGGTAGCTAAACGCCACGAGTGAACCTCGCTGAGAGGGCCAGGCGTCGATAATGGGTCAGGCATCGAGAGAGGGTACTGGGTACCTACTCTCTAGTGTGCTTGATTGAGTGGAGGTTCAGGTCGAAGTCGATTAAGCCCCCGATAGGATGAGAATCGACTTTGACCACGAGGTCTTCCAGGATTTCTATAAGAGGTGGACGATGATAAGAGAGTTATCCGATCGCTCGGCGGCCGTCCCTACCATAGTCGGTGGTCCAGTGAGTATCTAGAGGCCGAGAAAGAGTAGTTGCCATAATAGATGCTCCCCATTTCCGAGTCTAGAACGATGTCGAGTTGGTCTGACGGGCCTTGCCCCTTTAGAGAGTCAGGAGTAGTCGCCTAACTAGCCTCGAGAATCAAGTTTGTCTTATTACCTTTTTGCTTTATCACTTTTTGGTCTTTAATTTACCGCCTGGGAGTTGTCAATTGCTGTCTTGTCGCTTCGGGGGAGGTGCTTTGTCATTATGAGGGGAGCATCGAGGCAGTGAAGGGGAATCATTATCATAGTACCTAAAAAGCTATGCCACGATTTTCGAAAGTATGCACGATCACCGTCGACCAGTTAGGTGGTGCCATGTGGCCTACCGGCTGTAATCCTTAAATGCTACGTGCGAAGAACAAGACAGAGAGGCGGTTAGACAGTTAGGCTTTCGAAGCATCGTGGCCATACCCAGATGGGAGTGGTCCACATGGTGTGATCTGGGGGCTTCAAAAATGTCGAGTTTCTGATTCCAACGGGCCGAGGGCTCTATAAATAAGAGTTTCTTTGGCAGGTTGGGGGATCCTTGCCATTTCATTTAAGAGGTGATTGCTAGAGAAGGAAGTTCGCACTCTCCCCCCTCCTCTGAAATCCCTTTTAGGTTGGTCTTCTTTCTCTCTGCTTCTTTAAGTGCCCTCATAGAGCTTAGGATGTGCCAGGAGTTTCAGGGAGATCATCCCCATTCCCACCTTCTTTGTGGCCTTTTTTTCTTCTTCCACATGTTCTTTGAGCGGAAGCATTTTTCTTTCTTATCTTTCTGTCTCTCAGGAATGAAGCTCATATTCTTCTATCGAATAGATTTAAAACTTGGGTCGACATTCAGCTTATGAGTACTTATTTTGGGAGGAATTCCCGGCATGTTCGATACTGGTCAAGCAAAGACATCTGCATTCCAGTGTAGGAATTTTAGGAGTCGGCTTTTTTCGAGCTCGGACAAGGATGCCCCAATCTATATAGTCTTTGCGGTGTCATCATTCAAGGAAAAAGAGAGAAGACTCTCAGTAGGCTCGTCCATTTTCTTAAGTTCTCTTTGGTCCAATAGCTTGGTAGTGGATGTTCATTAGGCCTTGGCTATTTAGGTGCCATTTGGAAGCACTGTTGGATGCGTTGCTAGTCTCTCCGCATTTCGTCGATACCATTGTCTGCGTGGAAATGGACAAGAAGATGCTTGATAGATATGATGGTGTCTAGCTAATTTAGCCCAGGGCATCCAAGAATGGTGTTGTATGCTGAAAGGACTCGAACCACAATGAAAATGATAAAAACTGTCTTAAACCAAGGTGGAGTTCTTGCCATGACATGAATAGTTATTTTTCCTTTAACATTGATCAATTTTTCGTTAAAGATGACCAAATGTATAAAACTATATTTTAAATAGTTCAATATAAATTCATCCAAACAAAAGTATCATAAAAAAGGATATCAACCGAACTTTCACTAGTGATGTGGCAAGACTGCTAACGCGGAGAAGCGTGCAGGCGCCACGTCAAGAGAGGACGCCACGTCGACCCCCCGACTCGGATCTCCCTATCGAGCTGAGCTGAGCTCCCTCAGGGTAGCAGATCGAGCTCAGTCCTCCGCCAGGTCGAGCTCATGAGCTCGACGTCTAGGTCGGAGCCGCCTTTCGCCTTCCAGAGGAGACCCTCGGAGGTTAGTGCCATGCGGTCGAGGTCAAGCCAAGAGATCACCCGCCGATGTGGAGCCTCTCCGAGCGCGTGCCCTCTAGACCGGGTTCGCCTTTCGCCCTCTAGAGGAGACCCTCAGAGGTTAGCGCCCTGCGGTCGAGATCGAGCCAAGAGCTCACCCGCCGATGTGGAGCCTCTCCGAGCGCGCGCCCTCTGGACTGAGTCTGCCTTCCGCCCTCCAGAGGAGACCCTCGGAGGTTAGCGCCCTGCGGTTGAGGTCGAGCCAAGAGCTCACCCGCTGATGTGGAGCCTCTCCAAGCGTGCGCCCTCTGGACCGGGTCCGCCTTCAGCCCCGCTCCACCTATACGTCCTTGCGAGTTTGGAGCGAGCCTGGCCATCCCAGCTCGGCCCCAGCTCAGACGAGGTCCTCACCGACTGAGGACGCTGGCAAGCCACCCGAGGACCGTACCGGAGCGCCTCCCAGACCGTACTAACCGTCTGACACTGCCAGTTACACTAGAAGGGAAGGCAGCATGTTGATCGAGACGCTACATTCCTCACCAACCACTCAGATCACCCAGGAAAGAAGGCCAACCAGGAGATTCGAATCCTGCGGGCGGCAGCCCACCATTCGAGGCACCCCCAAATTTTTCGGAATGAGACGACCAAGAAGAGTGTCGGAGCACCTGACAACATACCTTATCATGAATCAGGAAAGGCCCCCTGGGACACCGCCGCGTGCACCTGACAACCTGGCGGGAATCCCGAGGCAGGCTCCCAACAGCCAGTTTTCAACTACAAAAACAATCGGCACCCCCGGAAGGGGGGTAGGTAACAAACAAAAAACAATAACTAAAACACAAAAAGAAAAGGGTGAAACACCATGACCACCAAAAAAAGGAGGGAACCGAGGGGTACAAGGGGAGGCGGAAGAACAGAGCATCCCTCCATTCCAGCCATTACTCTCCCCATACGACGTTCACACCTCCACCCACATCATCTTTTGCTCCTCCTAGTACGGAGTCTATCAAGAGGGGCCTGACTAGGAGGATATGTTTTCCTGGATCGTCACTGACTTGATCGTCGGAGTGCCCCCGCCGGAAACCCCGGCCCGGGTCTCTAATCGTTGTCTCGCAGGTCCAGGAGAGGAGGACCACCGGATGGTGAGGCGGGGCGCACCCAGCGCGGAGACCTAGGAGCCGAGAGCGGCGGGAGGCAGGAGGAACGCACTCTGGCGCCGGTAGGAGCAACAGGCCACGACGGTCTTGGCGGCAATAGATTGGCGCGCCAGGTAGGGGGCAAGAGACAGGCATGACTAAGTCCTTCACGACTCCCCAGACCAACACACTGTAGAAGAACAGTGACGGCATAGGTTAGAAAGGTCAACAGATAGGCGATCTCTTCCAGGCCTCTCCAGCAAGTCACTCCCCTCGTCCCCTTCGACGGGGAATCTTCATGTGAAACCATCAGGCACACAACAAAAGCACGCCCGGAGAAGCATGAGCACCAGCTGGTGGGATCCCCCCCCCCACCGGTCCGTCAGTATGCGAGACCCAGCTGCCAAGCCTCTAGACTGCGGCGTCCATCGCCGGTGGAATCCTTCACCGGCCATAGTGTGGCGAAGTGTCATCACCTTCACCACGATCGCGGACGCGACATTGAAAGGCGTCGCGACCGTGAGCAAGAGATCCACCTCCCAGGATTTATGGGGGGCAGACTCCAAGTGGGACCCCAAGAGCTTGCCGGTCCCCTGTCGGCTTCAAACACCAATAGCTGCACCACTACGAAAGCAGCGGGTGCGATCGCCCGGAGAATCGTGCATGGACCCAAGAAGACTCAGGGGGCAAGGAGCCCCGAGGGTAATCTCCCCGCCATGCGGCAAGGAGAAAGCGAAAGAAGAAAGCTAAATAAATACGCCACGATCGTCAGCACGACGGTAGCGAACCACCATGGGAAGGCCCCTACGAGGCTTCCTAAGTCCCGTCACGAGAGGCCCATTACCTTGAAGAACTCGACGGCGCCAGGCTCCCCGAGAGGGGAGGGCCTACAGCCCGCAAAGACGCTCCCGATGAGGTAAGTCCCCTCACCAACAATTATGGTGATGATTTTTTCCCTTGCATGGGTGTTCGCATGTTTTGCAGGAAAGGGTCAACAACATCCCCGAGCCCAGCTCCAGGACGTCAAAGAAATTTCGAGCCACGTAGCTCCCACTTCCTAGCGCCCCCGAGCCTAGCTCCAGGATGATAGAGAAACTTCGAGCCACGTAGCTCTCCAACTCCAAGCGTCCCCGAGCCCAGCTCGAGGACGTCAAAGAAATTTCGAGCCATGTAGCTCCCACTTCCCAGCGCCCTCGAGCCTAGCTCCAAGATGCCAGAGGAACTTCGAGCCACGTAGCTCTCCAACTCCAAGCATCCTCGAGCCCAGCTCCAGGACGTCAAAGAAATTTCGAGCCACGTAGCTTTCACTTCCCAGCACCCCCGAGCCTAGCTCCAGGATGCTAGAGAAACTTCGAGCCACATAGCTCTCCAACTCCAAGCATCCCGAGTCCAACTCCAGGATGCCAAAGAAATTTCGAGCCACGTAGCTCCCACTTCCCAGTGCCCCCGAGCCTAGCTCCAGGATGCCAGAGGAACTTCGAGCCACGTAGCTCTCCAACTCCAAGCGTCCCCGAGCCCAGCTCCAGGACGTCAAAGAAATTTCGAGCCACGTAGCTCCTACTTCCCAGCACCCTCGAGCCTAGCTCCAGGATGCCAGAGGAACTTCGAGCCACGTAGCTCTTCAACTCCCAGCGCCCCCGAGCCTAGCTCCAGGATGCTAGAGAAACTTCGAGCCACGTAGCTCCTACTTTCCAGCACCCCCGAGCCTAGCTCCAAGAAGCCAGAGGAACTTCGAGCCACGTAGTTCCCACTTCCCAGCGCCTCCGAGCCTAGCTCCAAGATGCCAGAGGAACTTCGAGCCAAGTAGCTCTCCAACTCCAAGCATCCCCGATCCCAGCTCCAGGACGTCAAAGAAATTTCAAGCCACGTAGCTCCCACTTCCCAGCATCCCCGAGCCTAGCTCCAGGATGCCAGAGGAACTTCGAGCCACGTAGCTCTCCAACTCCAAGCATCCCCGAGCCTAGCTCCAGGACGTTAAAGAAACTTCGAGCCCAGCAGCTCTCAGTAATCTGCATCCCCGAGCCCAGCTTCAGGATACCTCCTCAAGACCGGAGCTCAGATCTCCAGCCAAGAGAACTTCGAGCCCAGCAGCTCTCAGTAATCTGCATCCCCGAGCCCAACTCCAAGACACCTCCTCAAGACTGGATCTCAGATCTCCAGCCAAGAGAACTTCGAGCCCAGTAGCTCTCAGTAATCTGCGTCCCCGAGCCCAGCTCCAGGACACCTCTTCAAGACCGGAGCTCAGATCTCCGGCCAAGAGAACTTCGAGCCCAGCAGCTCTCAGTAATATGCATCCCCGAGCCCAGCTCCAGGACGCCTCCTCATGACCGGAGCTCAAATCTCCGGCTAAGAGAACTTCGAGCCCAGAAGCTCTCAGCAATCTGCGTCCCCAAGCCCAGCTCCAGGACACCTCCTCAAGACCAGAGCTCAGATCTCTGACCAAGAGAACTTCAAGCCGCCCAGCCCTCAGCCAACGACATCGTCGGGCCTAACAGCCCATGAGTGTCCCAACCTCAAACAAGGTGAAGCCCTTCTCTCTGATATCCTCAAACAAGAACAGCAAAGCAAAAAAAAAAAAAAAAAGAAAGAGAAGAGAAGAGGAGAGGAGGGGACAGAGCATCTGACAAAGCAATCCAAATTTCATTGACTAAACACAAACTACAAGTATCTTCCGGGCCCCCCTCGACATGCCGGGAGACCCCGAACAAGTACAAGAAACAAAGAGTACAAAATAAAGCAAGGAGGAAAAGAGAGATCATTCCACGCCGGCCGGCTTTTCTGCTGAGTCCTAAGGCCGAGAGCCCCCGCCCTCAGAAGTCTCCG
This sequence comes from Areca catechu, assembly GCA_021397845.1. Taxonomy (NCBI): domain Eukaryota; kingdom Viridiplantae; phylum Streptophyta; class Magnoliopsida; order Arecales; family Arecaceae; genus Areca; species Areca catechu. The sequence goes on along the minus strand of CM038052.1, from coordinate 186,668,350 downwards.
GCTCAGTCGCCCTGGCCTTAGGAGAACCACCCTCGGCTGGTGTCGAAGGCTCTGACCCGACGACCTCCTCGTCGACCTCCTCCTCTGAAGTGGAGGGGTATCTGAGATAGCTGCGATTCTTGTCGGGAACAAGTGCCTCGACCTGGCTGCGCAGGTATATGAACCCCTTGTAAAAGGAGTCTGACGCCATTTGCTGGATGTCGGCGATGAACTCCACCAAAGCCTTAAAGGTGGCGACGGCGTCCTCGACGTTCTTCTCGGCCGCAGCGGCCACCCTCTCCAACTCGACAGCCCTCAGCCTGGCTGCCTCCGTCGAGCTATTCGTCGTCTCTGCCGCTTTCTCAGCAACGGCAAGCTTCTCCTTCATGCCCGCCAGCTCCGCCTGGGCAGCCTCCTTGTGTCGATCGGCCTCGGCACTATACCAGTTCAATTTTTTCTCGACGACGGAGAGGTCGTCGATCGCCTTCTTCGAACGGCTCCGCTCTATATCACAAGCTGTTGAGAGTCCTCTCACTCGCCCTTCAGCATCGGCGAGCTCCTTTTTGAGGTCCTTGACCTTCAACTCAAGGGCCCCACTCGCACCGGCCTTCTCCTTCAGGTCGGCCTTCAAAGACTCGATCTCGGCGGCCTACTGCCGCTTTAGATGCTCCCCGCTCTGGAAGTGGCTCCTGATATAGAGGGCCTCAGCACCAATCTATACAAAGAAAGAGAGAGGTCAGCAAAAAAAAAAAAAAAAGAGAAAAAAAGATTAAAAAAAAATTGATGAAAAGATGAACAAATGAGAAAGGTGAAGAAACCCACCGAATACAGCTGGGAGAAGAAGATCTTGAAGACATTGGCCATATGCATCCCCGCCATGTCTTGCCGGTCACACACTTGGATGGAGAAGTCCATTAAGCGTTCAGCAAGCTCGGGGCTCCGGAGGACCGAGTTCTCCGGCCCCATTCTGAAGGAGAGGTAGCGTCGTCCCTCCTCCCTCCGACTCTCTCCATGGGCGGGTGGCCGTGCACCGCTGACCGAAGGACCACGGGGGGTAGGCTGGGAGGTCGGTGCCGACGCAAGCGGCACGTCTGCCGTGGCCTCGGGAGTGGCCCGAGTCTCCTCATCCCTGGCGCCGGCGGCGGACAGACCTGGAGGGGGGCAGGGTGCAGCAGCAGCAGTGGCGGCTCTCGCCTGGACCACCACCTCGGGCTCTACAGCAGGGGCCTGCTGGTTAGGCCTTGGAGCCGCGGGAGCCACCCTCTCCACTGGTGCTGGAGCAGCATGGGGCTCCTCCGAGCTCGAGCCAACAGTCGCAGTCGAGGCCAGACCTATCACTACCGTGGGCGCGGCAGCAGAGGCGCTCTCGCCCCGGGGCCGCCTGGGAGCAGGCTCCCCGGCCAATCCAGTTGGCCGCCTCTTCTTGGTTATGGCCACAAGATCACTCTCGGAGAAAATCATGCCTGCATGTAAGTTACACAGTGGTCAGAACCAGTGAAAAATTACACAAGAATTACATGAAGGAAGAAAAAGAGAAGAGTTTAGGTCGAACTCACCTGACCCATTCCCTGGGTCGATTCCGGAGTCGGCGAGGTTCTGCTTAGACAACAGGACCTCGAGAGGAGGAATCTGCGTGCCGCGGAGCTGCTCGTAATCATCTTGGTCAGCCGCATCGACAGCAGAGTTTCGGTTGGAGGACTTGTCCAGATCGCTCCAGACCCAATCAACCCCCTCGACCTCGACAAAGAAGAACTTATTCTTTCATCCCTTGACGGAAGAGGGGAGCTCAAACTTGATGCCCTTCGGGCGAGAGGATAAGGACCACCAACCATCCTCGGTTGGGTGGCGCTTTAGGGTAAAGAAAGCCCTGAACAAAGAGAATCGGGCTACGAACCCGTGAAGATGACAAAGCACAACAAATGAGAAAATAACCCTAATAGCGTTTGGCACCAACTGTGCCGGCACCAAATGGTAATTGTCCAAGACAGACAAAAAGAAGGGATGAAAAGGGAAGCGGAGACCTCCAGCGAAGGTTCCCTCATAGAAGGCAAGACGGCCCGGGCCACTCGAAGTGATCCGTTCCCCCGGACGAGGGATCATGAGCCAGACAGAGGGTGGGATGCCGTACGCATCTTGGACAGTCCTAAGTTCACCGACGGTGATTGTAGAGGCGACCCCACCAGGACCCGCAGGCCGGACAGACTCAGGGACAGGAGCAGAAGAAGGAGGAGGAAGAGGAAGATCAAATCCCGGTTCCCTAATGAGAACCGGGCCAGGAGGATGCCTCCTACTGAGCTCGAAGCGAGCTACGCCTCCCTCCTCATCAGAAGAAGACGAAGAAGACGCCGGCCTCCGTTCGGAGGGACCGGCCTCGCCCTGATCAGTGGAGGGACGGAAGCTCGGACCAAAATGGGACATCCTCAAAGACAAAGGAGAAGGAAAAACTCAAAGTTGAAGAAAGAAAAGGAGCTTGCAGACCCCGGGAAGGAACCCTATTTTAGTGGGGAAGGAAGAAGAAGAAGCTAACCTGTTGCCTTGGAAAGATTCGGGGTGACTGGAAGGAAGAAGAAGCTTGGGCGCGGCAGCAGCAGGCACGGAGAATTCAAAAAGAATAGATGGTTCGGGTAAGGCCTTCCTTTCATTTTGAAATGACCCAGGGGACCCGTACCGATTCAACCGCTCCACCAACGGATCTGCGCCACGTGCCTCCCATCGGTGAGAATGGCATCCCAGCCACTCTGCATTCTGCGCCAGCATTAACTGCTCCTCGGATGTGGCCAGGTGGCATACCCGCATTGGCCCGCAGGGGCGGTCCTCGAAGCGCCAGCAATCATGGCTATCATCGTGCCAGATCTTTGCCTTTCCACGTCAGCACTGCAATTACTCCCTTTGACCCGAGCGCTGTGCACTAACGAGCCTCGGGAGTGGGGGGCAAATGATATGGCAAGATTGCTGATGCGGAAAAGCATGCAGGCACCACGTCAAGAGAGGACGCCATGTCGACCCCCCAGCTCAGATCTCCCTATCGAGCTGAGCTTCCTCAGGGCAGCAGATCGAGCTCAGTCCTCCACCAGGTCGAGCTCATGAGCTCGACGTCTAGGTCGGAGCCTCCTTCCGCCCTCCAGAGGAGACCCTCGGAGGTTAGTGCCCTGCGATCGAGGTCAAGCCAAGAGCTCACCTGTCGATGTGGAGCCTCTCCGAGCGCGCGCCCTCTGGACCGAGTCCTCCTTCCACCCTCCAGAGGAAACTCTCGGAGGTTAGCGCCCTGCGGTCGAGGTCGAGCCAAGAGCTCACCCGTCGATGTGGAGCCTCTCCGAGCGTACGCCCTCTGGACCGGGTCTGCCTTTCGCCCTCCAAAGGAGACCCTCGAAAGTTAGCACCCTGCGATCGAGGTCGAGCCAAAAGCTCACCCGCCGATATAGAGCCTCTCCGAGCACGCGCCCTCTGGACCGGGTCCGCCTTCCGCCCTCCAGAGGAGACCCTCGGAGGTTAGTGCCCTGCGGTCGAGGTCGAGCCAAGAGCTCACCCGCCAATATGGAACCTCTCCGAGTGCGTGCCCTCTGGACCGGGTCCGCCTTCCGCCCCGCTCCACCTAGACGTCCCCGCGAGTTCGGAGCACCTAGGATGGAGCGAGCCTGGCCGTCCCAGCTCGGCCCTAGCTCAGACGAGGTCCTCACTGGCTGAGGACACCGGCAAGCCACCCTAGGACCGTACCGGAGCACCTCCCAGACCGTACTGACCGTCTGACTCCGCCAGTTACACCAGAAGGGAAGGCAGCGCGTTGATCGAGATGCTACATTCCTCACCAGCCACTCAGATCACCTAGGAAAGAAGGCCAACCAAGAGATTCGAATCTCATGGGCGGCGGCCCGCCATTCGAGGCACCCCCAAATTTCTCGGAATGAGGTGACCAAGAAGAGTGTTGGAGCGCCTGACAACGCACCTTATCATGAATCAGGAAAGGCCCCCTGGGACACCGTCGCGTGCGCCTGACAACCCAGCGGGAATCCCGAGGCAAGCTCCCAACGGCCAGTTTTCAACTACAAAGAACGATCGGCACCCCCGGAAGGGGGGGAGGTAACAAACAAAAAACAACAACTAAAACACAAAAAGAAAAGCGCGAAGCACCATGACCACCAAAAAAAGGAGGGAACCGAGGGATACAAGGGGAGGCGGAAGAACAGAGCATCCTTCTGTTCCAGCCATTACTCTCCCCTTACGACGTTCACACCTCCACCCACATCATCTTTTGCTCCTCCTAGTACGGAGTCCATCAAGAGGGGCCCGACCAGGAGGATCTGTTCCCCTGGATCATCATTGACTTGATCGTCGGAGTGCTCCCACCAGAAATCCTAGCCCGGGTATCTAACCGTTGTCTCGCAGGTCCAGGAGAGGAGGACCACCGGATGGCGAGGCAGGGCGCACCCAACACGGAGACCCGGGAGCCGAGAGAGGCGGGAGGCGGGAGGAACGCACTCCGGTGCCGGTAGGAGCTATGGGCCACGACGGTCTTGGTGGCAACAACTAGTAACAAGGATTCTTCTTACAGGATGCTTTGCTATCATCATTGAAACGATGATAGGGTTGTTGTTAGGGTTATGAACCCTGACTAGGTTCTTGTTAGAAAAATAAATTACATTATTTTCTCTTCCCTCTTCTCTCGATCTCTTTGAAGATCACCCTACCCCCTAGGATATCATATCGACTTCATTTTCAGTCTATCGGTTGTTGATCTCGTGCAAGGTCGGCTACCTCCCGGGTTTGGGATGTCAGGAGTGATGCCTTTGGCCAAGATAGCCATGTTGGATGAGATCTTCAATTTCCTTCTTTAGCTGGTGGCACTCATCTGTGTCATGGTCACGGTCATGGTGGAAGCGGCGGTACTTGTCCTTGTTTCGAGAGGCGGAAGGCTTCAAGGGATTGGGCCTTCGCAGGTATTGTTTTCCTTCAATCTCTATCAAGATCTTCAAGTGGGAGATGAAAAGAGGGGTGTAGTTAGGTGATCGATCTGCAAGGTTTCACAACTTGGGGATCCATTGGCGAGAGGAGCCAGGTTTGTTGGGTGGGGCTTTGGAGGGCTCCTCTTGAGCTTTCTTTTGGCCCGGCTTTCTTTCTGCTTCGCATCAAGAGAAAGCTCCTTCGTTTGCATAGATGTACTTCATTGTATGGGTGAGTACCTCCGAATAAGACTTCATTGCTGGGATCTTGTCCAGAGAGTAGGTCAGTTAGGAGGGGTGGAGTCCCCATTTTAAAGCCAACATCGCTAAAGAGTCATCAAGGTGATACATTTCCAGTGTGGCCGCCTTAAATCGGATCCATATAGTCCTTCAATAGCTCTTTCTCCTATTATCAGATAGAAAAGAGGTTGTCGACCTTATGAGGCATCTTCCTACAGGTGCTGAAGTATGCTGATCACTGTCGTAGTCAGTTAAAAATAAAACCAACTCACTACTATAACTAGGGTGAATAGGGATCGTATCCTCGGGGATCAAGAACAATTATTTCACGAAGAAATTAAAGAAAAAAATAAATATTTAGATTTCTTAAAGATAGATGAGGGTTTAATAAAATTAATTAATACAAATTAAATATAAGATCGAAGGATTTATATGAATCACAAATACAGGTCATGCATATGTCCTAATCTAAGTAATCAAAGTTCATAATTATTTCGGAATCCTTTAAACTAGCCCTTAGTATAGACTATCTTTCTGAGTACGAACCATAACTTGTCAAGATCATGGCCCATCTTACAAGTATAGGCTATCCAACAATTAAGTTGAAAAGACCCTAACAAGATAAGTGGATAAAAATCCTAGAATCAATTATTTATATTGAGCATGGACCATATCGTGTTACGATCATGATCCATCCCACCTAGATAATTAATTTTAGGAAATCAAATAGGAAAGAGTAGAAAGAACTTAAAGCTTTATTTGATCGCATAGAATCGAGAAAACAAATACAGAACTAAAATATGGAAACTGTACTTTCCTATAGACTACATCTCAGTCGAGCATGGCTTCTAGATATATTTTTATGGAGACTCGGGGCTCTGTCATAACACCTCTTATTTTGAAAAACTCTTTTTTTTTTATTCCTCTCTCCCTCTCTCTCTCCAAGCCTAAACTAATTACAAGAAGAAAAGTAAAATAAAATTTTGCTGGTGGAATTGATGATCTGCTCTCTACTCGGGGTCTTCTTTTTATAGAGCTCGTCAAGGGCTTTTTTTCGATCAAATTTGGAGTCAATCTGACTCAAAATCAACCGTATATCACAAGTAGTCTCGACCGTTCGATCTATTGTTTGATGGATTTCTAGCTGTTGAGTAGCGATTTTGTTTTCTCGTCGCAAGCACACCAAATCCCAACCCAAATCTCGGTCCAAATCCTGGAAATCTAGGGACTCCTCCATTTCGAAGATAACCAATAAACATGCTCACGACAACTCCTCCGGCCACCAACAATGGTGGCTAAACATGGAAGAGGGAAGGAGGAGAAGAAGGCTTGGACCAGATGGGCAACCAAACTGAGAGAAGAGGCTCGGGTGGCTGTGGGATAGTGGCGGGGAGCTCTGGGCTGAGGAGATGGCATGGCAGCCCCAGCAGCGGCGAAAGGCAGGTCGGTGGTGATCGGACATTGATTGATGGTGGCTGAAGGCAACAAGTGACCTGATGGAGGTAAAAAATGATGAAAGAAATGTTGGCCAGCCAAAAAAATGATCTTCCGATGAGCTCTCTGGCAGTGGGCGGCGACCGGATGGCATCTCCGACGAAAACAATACTCGAAAAGGCCAACGGTCCATGGAATAGCATCCATGGACCGACAGTAATGGCTGCCTGTGAGCCGTGGAGTGTTTCGTAGACCAAGCAGTCGGTTCATAGTGGACCAACTGCTTTAAAATTTATACAATCCTTAATTAATTTCCAATTATAATCTGGGCTCATTTGAACTCCGATTTGAGTGCTGTTTGCATCGTTGGACTTCAAAAATCGAGCTCTTTCAATCCATTAATTCCTTTTTTGCCAAACACTAATAAAAAATATTAATTTTTAATAAATATAAATTAATTAATATTTATTTTAATGTTTAAATTTGGATATTTAATAGTCTTATCATATGTTGCAAACTTTTCTCCAACTAAGAAAAAGAATTGATACTTCTCGGCTCAAGCCGAGAGTATCATGCCCGGGTCGTCTTCCGAAAGGTGGCTGGAAAGGTGATGCACGGTAGAATGTTAGTGGTATCCTGAATTCTCACAAGAGCCTTATAGCTTTCAAGGCAGTCCAACTAGTCGGTGGTACTATCATATGGCTCCAACTGTGGTATTTTGAATCGACCCGGGATCGGTTCTTCCATGATGCATTGAGAGAGAGGGGCTGAGCATCAAATTTGCTAGGGCCTTGATTTTCCCCTCGGATATCTGCGAGTCGGTGGTTGATATCATGTAACTTGCGGTCCTACTTCTCGAGGCGTCACTTGGCTTGTTGCCAGGTAGCCTCCTCAGTATACCTCTCTTGAAAAAATTTCGAGAGATACTTGTTGGAAGAGTTGGAGGGGGAGCCGGAGCACTTCTCCCACCTTGGTTCCTTCCTGGATCGTCGATGGCCTAGATCAGGACTACACAGGCATGGTGTGGGTGATCGCGTTGGTGAGGTAGTATGTCAATAGTGGGATTGTTCTCGGGTGACTGGCGACTCCCGCGTCGCGGCGGAGGAGACCATGAGCAGCGGGAAGTCCATTGGAGAGAATATTCCGCAGAGGGATGGCGACAACTACCATAAGCCGTGAGAGTTGCAATTGGGGCTTTCACCGGTTGTTGTCCTATAGTGGGAGATTGCTGCTACCGTAACCCCACATTGCTGATGCGAGGGCTTCAACTTGTTGGATCAAGGCAACCAGCAAACTTTGCTTTGGTGCATGTGATTGAGGAGGAAGTAGAGCAACCAGCACCAGTGCTTGACCAGATGGTTCTCTGTTATACGGATGCTACCTGATGTGGCTTGTGATGAAGTCTTATATATGGGTGGTCACCATGGCTTCAGGCTCCCGAGACTTGGAAGTGTCTAAAAAATGACTGCCTTCCTACGTGGTGCACTAATCTGTTGCTGCCAAATCACCCTCCAGGGTGTCGCGACGATGCGAGGGAGTCCTCTAATCTTTTCAATAAATTTGGATGCTGTTGTCGGTTGTTTGCCAATGGAGACCTGCAGAAGGTCTCTGGGCCGGGGTTACCAGCGGAGATGCTCCGACACTCAAGTAAGGGAGGGTGGAATGAGCAATAACAGCCGAAGCTGTCAACCATGATGACTTTGTAGGCCTGAGTGTGATGAGCACTCAGGATGGCTTACCTTATCGGTGTCCCTTTTATCTATTTATAGCATTGTGCATAACCACAAAAGCTACCAGAGAGGTGATCTTTGACGAGAGTAACGGATGCTAACAGGTTGTTAGGATCTTGTCTCCTGAATTCTTTTTATCGGTATCTTTTCTCTTAGGGCTGTTGATTTTAATGCGACGCGGTCTTCCACAAACCCGCTTGTTGGTCGTGCCGGCCATACTTGTTACAGTGGATATGTGAGAATATTGGTATAGCTGGAGCAGGTGGGGTTGATTGTAGCGGTTTCGGTGCCGAGAGATGGCTAAATATCGTGAGTGGACCTCGTCGAGAAAGGACTAGGTATCGAGAATGAGTCAGGCATCGAGAGAGGTTACTGGGTACCGACTCTCTAGTGCACCTAACTGAATGCGAGTCCGGATCGAAGCTGATTAAGTACCCGACAGGTATGAGAGTCGACTTTAGTTACGAGGTCTTTCAAGATTTTTATAGGAAGTGATCGATGATAAAAAGTTATCTGATCGCCTGATGGTTATCCGGTGGTCAAGTAAGTGTTTGGGAGCCAAGAAAGAGTAGTTACTGTAACAAGAGCCACGATTTACCTATTTCCTTGGCACGTGAAATTTAATTGAAGCAGCGTGGCCAGCGTGTTCCTGTATCGGCATGTTACAGATTCGTCCAACCGATCATAAAATAAAGTTGTAGATGTGTCCAAAGATGCTTTATGGATTTCCCAACTTGGTTTTGCGATATCAAGCAGAAGCTTACACATAGCAGCAATGTAATATAAAAAGCTGTCTCCGTCTGGCCTATCGGTGCGAGGTTCTTTGGTTTTATGTGCTCGTCTCTTCTCGTAAGTAACTCGGCACGTAGTCATTATGCACACCACTCGGATGGTCCAACTTGCAAAATCGGGGGACACCGATAGGGATAGGATAGGCTTGTTTAGCCATCTAATTCGATAGACATTAGGCATCGTGGCTGCATCTTTGGTTTGAATTTTTGATGCACAGTACATCGCATTTATTGTTCGACAATGCTTTGTCTTGTTCATACTGTGCATCTGGTATTCTGGTCCTGCACCTCCATCCTCTCGGTTTGTGTTCCACCATCCATGCAGGGCCTGAGCTAATGTTGCCAGCTTATCCATCTCGGGCTAGGTTGACGTCAGGTTGACAGCCGACCGTTGTCCATCCTCGCTCGTTCAACTCCGTAGAGCTAAAACTGCCGGCTTTTATACATGGTTCGGAGCATGTTTATTTGATCAGAATGGATGATTGTGATTTGTGGACCTCCGCTGACACCCTGGATTATCTCAGCATTTGCATGCTATAGGTCCCAATTGTATGCCTCTAATTTAGCATTTGCATGGTATAGGTCCCAATCGTATGCCCCTAATTTAGCATGTGCATGCTAGTAGACTCTTGCGTTGCAGCAAGGGTCTACTGGTCAGAATTAAGCTAACAATACTTATTTAGGCCGCTGAGACGGTAGTTTAATTGGTAGGTACTTATGTTTACCATCTACAGGTCCCGTGTTTGAACCATGATCCTGTGGATGACTCGATTAAATCCAGAATTTTTTTCTGAAGCACCTGACCGGAATAGTGGCAAAGCACTCTACTCTAGTACCTTAGTGGTATCAAGCTGATATGCTCATCGAAAGATGAAAAGAATATGCAAAAACATGCGGCTCGTATTGAACATAGCCTAGTGAGGACAGAGCCCGAAGGGAGTAGCTACAACCGGGATTTATCCTCCCCTCTTCTTTTCATTTTAATAAAAAAAAACAATACCTATTTAACATGACTAAAAATTGACTCGATTAAATTTAGATTTAATTCTTAGAATATGTATCAATAGAGTGATTGAGAGGCTAAGATTTTTTTATTTCCCACGCTATCCAACTTGTATCTTAGTATATCAAGTAGATATACTCATCTTTGGATAAAGAAAGACTGCATAAATTCAGATGGAATAAAGATTTTTGATAGTAGTTATGTTAAATTTATCCCTATCCCTTTTTCTTATTAAAAAAACCTTTGACTTATAAAAAAAAAACCTTCTCAGGAGTGCCGCATTTCCTTTTCAGTTTGGGAGTTCTTAAATCACACCTGCAAAAAAGGAATGAAGGGTGCAGCTTTTTTTTTTTTTTTTTGTATTTTTATTCGTTTCTAAATAATCTATCCTATTTTATTTTTTAAAAAAAACCCCGAAAGTTGGGCGGATTAGTATACGAAGACTCACGCCAGCTGCGTGAAGCCGGCCGTTCCTACGACTGATTATATAAAGGGTTTGGCAAACACCAATACGCGAGGAAATGCCCCAGATCTACCCCGCACCGGAACATCCACAGGCTGGTTGGCAGCATATAAACACCAAATATGATCCATCCGCACGACATGCTGTTAACCGCAACAAAATCTCAAATTCTGTTCAAGTGGTATCCGTTGGGAGACAAAGGATATTTTCAAAAGGGTCCCCGAAACAACGCCAGCATCGCTGGTCCCAAAGACAGGCCAGCCACATTTAGCTGCCACACAAATTATTCTGGAGGCCTACATCAACTGCCAAATCCCAATGGCCCAATCGATGCTGGAAAACACATCATGTGATACCAACCAACCGAAAGGTCCCAGCAGCACCAGATCCAGAAATTAATAATATGAATATTTAACTGCACGACAAAATACAGCATAATATTTACAGCCCCAAATACCCAGCTACATAGAGAATGGTTTTTATTACAAGGCATCGAACTGTTTACGCACAAAAGATAAAAGACTGATGGGTTTATATTCGATGCGCTTACAAGATGGAGCATCGCCTTCCACTGTCACTGTTGCAATTTGCCGACACCGATGTCTTTCGGATCTATGCCATTGTATGAGAACTTGCTCTGGTTCAAGCCATACTGCAAAAAGAAAATGGCACACCAGAGGAACTAAATAAAGAAATATAGCTTCAGTATGTGAATTTGTAATGCATAAAAGAGAATAAATTTTACAATAACATCCATGTGGCAACACCATTAAATAATATGACGAGAACAGGGACCTTTGGGCATTTCACAAAACTGTTTGCACTTCCCTTTTTCATTAAATCGCCAACAGACTGCAGTGGGAACACTAGCATTGTTTACAACGTTCGTAGGCCCTAATAAGACTCCACAACACACCATTCAATGGTTTTTTCCTTTTCCAACGGCAAAGAAGCTTATAATTACGACATTATTTGGAATGCAAGAAATTACTGAACAGGTTAGATTGGAGTTGAAGCACAATTATGCTAAAAAGTTTAACCTAAGACCTGTGTGTTAAAGCCGCATGCTTGTGTAGGTGAAGAACATGGCAAAAACATGCAGCTTTCCAAAACATAAGTGGGCCCCAATCCCAGGGTTTCCAAGGTGGGACCTGCAGAATAAGGGCAACTGTGGAGGTACATGCCACGTGTAAGAGTTTTTCAACATGCTTGTTAGCGGAACGATCAAACAAAAGAGGGCTGAAAGGCGGGAAAATAAGAGTTTAAAAACCTTTCATACGGTAATCAAATTACTTGGTCATAGATGGCGATCCTTAATTTTAACAATGGCAGTCTGATCACACCCATCTGAGGTTTGAAAAAGGCTTCAACCATAACAAAGGCATGATCCAGATTTTTGCAGGTTAAATTCTCACCTCAATTTGTTTGTAGCTTAAAGTAAATTTTTACCAAGAACAAAAATCAGTGTCTGCCAACTGCCGATAGCAATTTTGTTATACTGAATTAACTTCCTGACCAAAATCATTAGAAATTTTAAGAATTAAAAGACAAAAAATTCATGCAATGTACTATAGAATGTGAAGTCTTAGACCAAGCGACAATAACAATTTTGAGCCTGACATATACTTTAAGAACTAAAATATTATTACTTAACAGCCTGTCAAATCAAAACAGAAACAATGAGAGCTGTAAATCAGATTAAATGCACCAGTCACCTTGCTTACACAATAGGCAGTCTTAGTAATGTCAATCCGTGACAAGCTATTTGCCATCTTATTTAACAGGAAATTAATATTAATGCATGGACTCATATAAACTGCCTGGTATACAGGAGCTTGACCTCAAAAAGCCTATTTGTTTTACAATTATCTAAGTAGCATGAGATCTCAATGGACTATCTGAAGGCAGCACTGCTTTAGTTTCAATAGAACCATGTTTATGATCCATATACATCTCTGATCTTGTAGTGACAGATAAATGTTCTAATTTTGTACTATCTTCTAAAATGAGATGTCTAGTCCAACTTTTTCCAAGGCTGACTGCTCAATTTGAACTCAGAAGTTTTTTTGTCGGCGGGGCGGGGCGGGGATGGGGTGATCTAAGTCAACTGATCAGGGAAATTACAGAGACTTGAACAAACATAACATACAGAACAGTAGTGCATAGGAAGATGGAAAGCGAGAGCAAATCTTTAAAGTTTATAAAATGGTAAGGAAACAAATCCCATCAACCAAGGATTGGCTAAATGGAAGCTACTGTGTCATCGATCCTAGCAGATCAAACCTTACAAAATAGGAACTGCCATCAAATTATCTCTCACCATGCTATCCAGGTTCATTTTTTATTTCCTCATTTCCGTTCACCTCAGTATGCTGTTCATGGCAGTGCCGCACACATGCCAACCATTTCAGTGGTCATTTGCCACTTCTGCTCCATTGGTGGTCCTTTCAATGTTTCTCTAATCTACTGAAATTGAACACTTGCTAGGCTTTCACAGATCCACCTCAACTCCCTCAACTCTTTACTGTTTGCAGACCATTTTAAGTTTTCACTGTCCAATATTCAAATTTCAGACATAGAGCTTATAAGATAATTAGGAAATGCCGGACAAACAAGGACACATCTTTAATCTAAAACAATGAGGTACCTTCTGTCTCAATTGTGAACTCCAAAAGTCTGAGTGAAACCCTTTGCTGTCACCAGAGGCTGGAGGATAAGCCGGCCACCTTGTGGATTTAGAAGTGGCCTCCTTGCAACTATGAAATCTTCATCACTATCATAGTCAACTCTTCTAGCAGAAACCATGGCTCTCAAAATCACTGTTAAAAGAAGGGAGAGTGCCTGCACATAGAACAGAAAGGACAGGTAACAAAATGTAAAATTTGCTGACTTTTTTTTTTTTTTTGATGTTTTTACTCAATTGCTCCCTTCCTGCAGCAAGTTCTTAAGCACTAGTACATTAACTTAGACTTTTAAGAGCATGAAAAAGTGGATGATAACTAAGATGGTGCAAATAAATGCTTGTTTGTTAAATTACAAATAACATTTGAAAACCTTGTCTTTTATGCATGCATGTGTCCTTAAACTACAAATAAAATTTGAAAGCCTTGTCTTTTGTGCATGCATGTGTCCCTTTCTGCATGCTTGCAAGTTAGTGCATACTCTTTTTGGGTGTACCGTCTACCTATGTTCGCAAGGATGTGCATGTGCATGCATGCATGAGTGTGTGTGTGTGTATGTGTGTTCTGGGCATGCATTTGCATTTGCATGTGCATGTGCATGCATGTATCAATCAAAAGTCAAAACTAGATTCTTACTCAATCCCCACATTAAAACCATTAGAATTAAACTGATATCAAAGCAGAAATTATGGAATCTAGTGCATCTGAGATGGATTAGCAAAAATTTTGACAGATGACAACAACCTCCTCCATAAAATAGTCAACTGGAAAAGTTATCTAACAAAATGGTTGTAAAAAACTTTTGAGGCATTGCACCAATGTCATACAAGCTGGCACCTGACACCAACTGTCATCAAATGAGACACTGTACCTATTGACAAATACAAACATTTTAAGAATAAGGAAAAGGTGCATACTTGAATAACCATCACAGTTAGAGCAACCCACTTGCATATATCCATATTCTCCTCTATAAATGCACAAAGCCTTGTCAGTTCTCCGGTAGAGTCAGATGGAAGCTCCTGCGAAACCATGATAAGGCAGCAGATTTCAATTAGCAAAACATGGACACTATAATTCTTCATCAAATTAAAAATTGTTGCTGTCAAATGTTAAAGATCAGATATGTACCTCTTCCCAGTTTTTGTCAAACAGCAGAACACCAACCAAACCTGCTTCTAGTAAAATGAGTATTGTAATCAACACTGCAAACTGTGATCCAAGTCAAGGAAAACTAAGATGAAAGTTGAGTTCCAAGTAACAATGACTTTAGCAAACATGAACCTAAGATCATTGTATCCAAAGAAGATAATTTCATAACATTTTTTTTTTCAAGAAGAAAATCATAACTGAAACATCAAAAGGCAAGACAAAATGCTGAATTGCTGACAGTGACTTACACAAAACAAAACGAAAGAAAATGTAGAACTTTCTGGTTGTTTATTATAAGCATACACAAGCCGAGCCATAACACCAGGCAAGATATGCCCCAACCAACATAGCACTTATGTCACATTATATCGAGGAAGTTGTACTGTGTTCACAGAATTCTCAACTAGGCATTGAAAAACCTGATTGGCAGTGCAAGATGTTTTGCATATGCTAGTTACAAGTGATGAGAAGCTGTTCACGATGTTGTTGCTGATAATGACAATCCAGAAAGAGTAGCTGATAGAAGGTGGCAAGGTGTAACATAGAGCATGTACCATGCTGCATCAAGGTGAGAATTAGGTCAAAATGAAAGAGTTGATGAATACAAATTAATTTGTTGTGCTACATTATATAAATGAGATTTATATTGGCAGGTTCAATGTTTTTGAACTCATTTGAATCAGGTAAGTTGATGCAATCTAACCTGGGGACCAGCAGGGAAGTCTGTCTGCAAGGTATAGACAAAAGAATGCGATCAATTTTGTGTCAACATTAGGATGAAAATGATTGTTTGCATGCCAATCCTCAAGGCCTTACAGGTCATACAATGGTCTCCTTGGGGGGAAAAGAAAAACAACAATCTGTTGATGATTGCTTTCAATGTGAAGAGACTAGATATATAATATGTGACGATAACATTAGCAAGTGAAGATAAGGTTAAATTTGAAGATGAATCACAAGTTGTGTGCTGGAAAGCATATGGAAAGTGAAGCTGAGTGACTACAAAAAAAAACTAATCAGTTCATGAAGAATTACTATTTACTACCATGGGTGCAGATTATTTTTCCAATGACTGTGACAGCTGATGAGATTTTGTGCACGGTTATACTTGGTGGTGGGAGAACATAAGATGCATTTTTTCTAGAATGACATATCAAAACTTACTCCAATAATGAGAAAAGCACATTCACAAGACAGCCATTTTCCACTAGGATTGCATACAATTGTTGCAGATGTCGCACTCCATGATTCCAAGCATACTGTGTACCACCATCCACTAAAAAGTTAATAAGGAACAAACCAAGTAAGACACCCAAATCTCCAGCTTTTTTTCCTTCATTTATCAATTACCTTCTCTAGATCTTGCAAAGAAATATATGTGATGGCTCACAAAAACCTCCTCATTTGGGTGATGAAAGCATTTAGGACCAGCACCCCTCTGACTTTCAAAGTTCATGTTGCCACTGCATTGTGATGATCAGATGCCAAAGCAACAAGTCCAATGATTAGAACTCTATCTCAAGTTATTCCACGTCTCAATAAAACCTCGTTCCATTTCTTTTCCTATAACGAACCTATGTGAAAATTTCTGTTCTTTCTCGCAATGCTTCTCTGGTCGCATGAAAAAGAGTAACCACTCAAGCATCCTAGTTGTTCTCCTATGGTACCTTCTTCAATACCTTGGTCTTCACAATATCCTCCAGCAGCCTATAACACAAAGATCTTTCATAACTTTAAGATCTCTTGATCGGACAGAGGCCCCTGCCAAATCAAATTACTCTACTCTTGTTTGTAATAGACTATTTCATATACTCTTAACTTAGCTAAAACTGCAGTTAGAGGCTAAAATTTGACATGCAAACAGGCATGCTACTAAAATAAAGCAGCTCCCTGCTTCATTGACAGCATCAAGCTTCTATCCTGATAGCCACCTGTCCCTTTTATCCTTTAGGGTAGCTTGAACCAAAGAGATTTTACATCCCATTAAACCTACAGCTATGTGAGGCATACAAATGTCCATCCATGTAGCAATAACATAATTTTGTAATGAGTAAGATTCAAGCCTATCACTCTTTATTAAAATTTCAAGCTAACCTGAGGGGCTGATCTATCCCATATTTGCTCATAAAAATTGGAATCATGACATGGAGGGTTATCATTTAAATGAACAATTAATTCGCCAGCTAAGTACACCCAGAACCTTCAACTGACTCCATCCTTTCATTCCTTTACGCACATTAGCTCTTGGTAAGATATCCATTATCTACAAAAAGTCAAAAACAACAGTTAAGATCTGATGATCATGATGTCATTTCACCCATTTGGTCATTCACAGGCAGAGAGAATTCTTCCAAGAAAAGCACTATAAATGAAATGTTGATTCACATTTCCAAAGACCTTGTTTATAAGATAAGTTCCCCTTCCTTTGTGCTGCACCTCAATAATTCATAGCCATCAAAAAAAGTTGTTAGCAATCAATTAACCCCTAACAGAAGCACATTGGTTCAATGAAGCAAGCAAAACAGTTTCACTAAAATCTACCACAAGGCCCATGAATGGTGCACTCTCCATACAGTAGGTTAACATGTTAGCAGAATCTTTATTGCATCTCCTTTTACAGTAAATTAAGATCATTCAGAGAACATGATAGGTACAATACTAGGGTTAGGTTCCATACTATCTTGCATTTGTTGCCTCTTTTGCCCCAAAGAGAGGTTTCTTTTTAATGCACATATTAATTGGATCATATAAGATGATTCAGTTTGCAGTCAATTAGATTTGATCACCTCTTAAATAAACATTATTGTACTGCAACCTCTATTTGCAACTTCTACCATTGGGAAAACTTTCGTATATCTATCAACTCCTTTTTATTAATTTGGCCAACATCTATGTCCGATTCCTGTTTCTCTTAAGCCATGCTATGTATTCAATTTTTGGCAGATCAGTTTCAAATTTTCCCTCTCAAAGATTCTATCTCATCTCATATATCTCTTCTGACAATCTTAAAATTCTTCTCAAAGCTTTGGTCCAAAGTTCAATGGACAAATTAGTCTAGATTACTTTCAAACATGGAACATTTTCATCAATGAGACCTCAATTATCTGAGGTACCGAACATTTGTAATTGAACTCTAAATCACTTTTAAAGATCATAAATGAAGCCACTTAAGGGAATATTGGAGCTTCTTTCTTCATTAAAATGGCACATCTCTACCACCTTATCTAAATATGCTTGATCACTCATCACATTTAATTGTACAATTTTTCTCCAATATCCCCCTCAATCTAAAAATAGGTTTTCATTAGTCACAAGTAAAAAAAAAAAAAAAAATCATGTGTGACCATTTACAGGTCATTTCAGAAGCTTTTTCATGCCATTTTGAGTTTTTCCCTTTTATTCAAATGCTTATCAAGTTTTGTTATTTCTTCGTCTTTGTTTCTTTCAGGAGTTCAGAACAATTTCATGCAATTCTACCAGTATCTTGCCAATGAAATTTGCGTGTTATTCAAATAAGTCCTTCAATATCAATCATGTGACTAATGCTCTTAACTTTATAATGAAATGGAATAAAAAGGATTAAACAGCACTTGTGTCTATGTAAAATATTTTAAATAAAGAAAGACATGAAAATTAGAAGACAAAAAATTCAATGTAAAAAAAAATGATATCATTCATCTAGCATCTATGAAGGCCTTGACCAATAGAAATGATCTGAAAGAAACCATTTATATGAAAGGAACATGAAAAGATAAACAATCCTACCACCTTAGAGGAAAGGGTAAAAGCATAAATTGCAAATTATGCTGGCAACATAATCTAATGAAGATTACAGGGTGAGAAAGGCAATGAAAAGCATAGGATTCAATCTCAGTAAGGTGCTCTCTTTCCTTCCAAATATATGGTCGAAACAATCACATAATCCAACTTCTAAAATATTCTTAAGTTCTAGCTGATTTCAAGTAGCACCTTTTCGATCCATCAGGTTACACAAGAAGCATGAAGCAAGTATCTTTCTGCACATTCAAGCTGGTTGTGTCAAAATTAGGACTGAGGTCAAAGATACAACAATGAATGCATAGGATACACAACAGAGGCAACAACCATTGACAACTTCAGCAGCAACGTGTCCTGTGAAAGCAATCAGACACAGCAAAACCCCGACAGCCATCATAGCGCATATAAACCTGCCCCACCACCAAAATCAAGAATCAAGAAACCCACCAAAGAGAAAGCAACTACTCCAAAACAAAATAGAGAAGACAGATACACAAAGAACTAAGAAATCAACCGCAAGAACCGAATCCCAATTCATCAATGAATACCGATGGCTTCTTTTTTCCATGTTGTCATTAAATAAAAAATCTCATTCATCAATCACATAATCAATAAGTACAGAACAACTAATCCAAACAAAAAAGTCATAGAAAACGAAGAGAAAACAAATTTTTTTAACGCATCTTTTTTGTTTCTTCCTCGAGAGAAATCAGCCCCTCAATAAAACATTATAGAATAACAAATCCGATCAAAAATGTCATAAAATACAAAAGGCAGAAGAGTTTTACCAAGGAGCCGGGAGGCCTTCGACATCGAGACCAAGTCCTTCCCGGTTCCAGCTATTCAGCACCCATACCGAATAGATCAAGATCGAGGCACCGACGAATGCCTGCAAGAAGCTAAAGAACTTGAGGAAGAAGGCTAGGCAGCTCCGGCCAAAGCTGGGAAGCATCTTTTCCTCCTTTCCTAATTCTCCCTCTCCACCCTCAGTAGCAGAAACCCTAGGGCAGAAGCAACCCAAGAACTCGAAAATTCCGCTGAGTTCGAAGCCCTAAGCCTAACCACTTTCTTCGGTTTCTTCTTCTCCCAGGGAGAGAGAAGAGGAGGGGGGTGCGCGATGATTGGAGAGAAGAGAGGTGCAGGTAACAGGCGGAGTTCTATGCGGACGAGCCTGTATAAAAGTTTTTGGATGGGAGAGAAGGAAAGAAACGGTCGGATGGATGGGAAGAGCCGAATGGCCGGGCAACCACCATCCAGGGAACCGGGAGTTATAATTATGGGCAATCGTTTTTTTAGTCCCTTTGAAGCAGCAATTATTTGGAGCATGTTGGCGATGCTATGCGACGTTGCGAGATGTCTGAGCCCTTCACTGCTTGGTCATAAAACCCCACATTATCTTGCCTGCAGTATAGTTTATACAAGCTTGGAATTCCAACCCGGGCTACAAGTTGGATGGGTTCGGTCCAGCTCCAGTGAAACTGAGCCTGTTCACATTGGATTTGAATATAAGTTTTATATTCAAATTTCTTGATCATTTACTTAATAAGTTCAATTCATATGTAATTTAATTTCCAAATGGAAAATGTTGAATTCAACTTAGGGCCGAATCAAATTTGGCATGCGCTCGATCCACATCCTTAGATTCCCTTCCATCTACGTTCTCTACTATCACATGTGGATGAACAACTACAGGTTCGGTCGTCGTCATGTTAAACAAGCCATGGCCCTAGACAACGAAGGTGCGTTTTATTGTAATGCAACCTTTGCATCCTAAGATGTGAAAAGTGATACATCTTGCCAAATCATAATTTTTCCGTGCTTGCTAAGACATGCACGCATCTGATTCATCGAGTCATGGTTCACATCCGATAGCTTCGAGACTTCAATGGAAAAACCACATAAATTTCATGTATTGCTGATTGCGACTCCAAAGCTCATATCGGACTCTGACATATGGCACATTTCTAATTAGATTAGTGCCGCATATCCGTGCCCGAGTATTGCAAGCATCTTAATTCTACGTTCACACTGCATCTAGGGATCGATGCTTTCCTCTCTTGGATGATCCAAGCCGTTGCTAGTTTTTGTATAACCATCATCGTACATCGCATCCAGATATAAAAGGCAACGTTTTCATAATGAACGGTAATATAAGCATATTTAAACAATTACTGTGATCAAATAAGAACTTTGACAACCATTACTTTCTGTCCTTGCCTTGCTAGAATGATGTCATGCTTTGGTCAACTTTAGTCCTGCCTCTTTTTTTTTTTTTTTTTGAGTTTTTCTAATAACTTGATTAAAAGATGGTGGAAATTCTAATTTTTTATTTATAAAAAAAGTTTATACAGAGTTTTTTTTTTTTTTTTTTGGGCGCGCGTGCATAAATGCGTGCGGGTGCGTATATGCGTGCGCACATGCATGGAAATGGGTGCGCATGCATGAAAGGGAAAGCGTGCGTGCGTGCGTTCGTGTCCGCAGAAGCAAACCCTTCCCTGCTAAGACTAACCAAGACCATGGACCTCAACAATAAGCGTGTTGCGTGCGTGTGTTAGTGCAAGCAAATCCTTCCCCGTTAAGATTAACCAAGACCATAGACCTCCACAATAAGCGAGACTCCGCCACCGTTTCCCTCGGTTGTCTTCGCTTAAGCCATTGTCGCTGCTAAAGACTATGGGCTTCTATCTCTCCTCCAAGATCAACTCCGCCATAGACGACCAGGCCTTAGGATCTCTCTCCATAGAAGACTAATGTCCGTGGCATGCTCGCGCGTGCCCGTACTTGCGTGCGGGCAGCTTTCCTGGAGGCACTCCTCTCCCTAGAGTCTGAACGCGGTAGAGGGTGGACGGTCGCTCTCATTACGATATCGTTTTGGATTCTAATTTCCGTGCCGATGTGCGATAAATTGATTTAAAGCCTGGCCTTGACGAATGTCAGAACGTCAATGATTGAGTGAAAAGTCCGGGACATGTGAGCAACCCTTTTCCGTTCATTTCTATGAACAATGTTGGTCTCTCGGAAGAAAGAGTTCCCTCCTTTTGTCCTTCACGTGCAACTTGCACACCTGGCAACTACCTGTCGGCTGTCATCCATCAATAAATATGGGACACCAGTTCTCCTCGCTTTATCAAAATAATAATAATAATAATAAGTATAACGATTTGATGATTATAGATTTGGCTGCAGCTTCAATGGTATTATGAGCTAGAATAATTTTAAGTCAATTGGGAAGGAATTTATGTTTGGATTGGTTACGGGAATTGGCTTTTCTTGTTTTATGGCTTGGATAGACTTTTAATATATTTTATTGTATTTATATGATTGGGTAAATTTCTTCTACCTGATTTTAATCTAAATGATGATACATTTATGCAGGTTTTGCAGTTTTGGTGTTAATTTGGGTGCTGTCTTGAGCCTTCATCAGTTAGGGGTAGAGAATGCTAATTACTACTACCATTTCAAACATACAAATCTATGTTCAGCCATGTAACATTTCAGGCAGAGGCAGGCCTAGAAGAAGAGGTAGAAGTAGGTACCCATGGATGCACACGCACTGTGATTCCTCGTATGTTTTTTTCATTTTAACTTTTTATCAACGTGGCTACTCGATTCATTTTAGCACTGGAAAAGGGCATTACTTGTCTAGCTCAACAGAAGACTGTTAAACTTGTTCTCGCACTTACCGCTGAAAGGATAAATTCTTGGAAAAGCTTTAATTTTAGAAATGTCTGCAATTGCATTGTTTTTTATATCAATATGCTCCTCTTTATTTGCCAAAAAGGATGCAGAATAAACAAGCATCGTGGATGTGCTTAAAATTTACATCTACTCTTAAGTAAGGTTTATCACCTCGGTGCCGGATCCTATATTGTTACCATTTTATCATAGTATTCATATATGATATGATATAAGATAGCAAGATATACCCTATATTGATAAGGTATAAGATTATGTATCAATCGGTACTGCTATGATGCAGCACATGTAGCATGATACGACTAGTACGATAAATCTTGCTTTTAAGTAATTATTATTTCAAACATCTAGTACTAGCATTCATGAGACATTGCCATGCTATCAACATACATAAGTTAGTAACAGTTCAAGGGGAAAGTTATTTACTTATCCTCAAATTAAATTTAAGATAAATGCAAGTCCATGAATTTAAGATGCTATGGACAGGCTAAATTGGGCTTGATGGCAAATGTTTTTTTAATGATGAAATCAATGACAAATCTTTGAACTTGTACATTAGCAGAATGAGATTGAACATACTTGCGATGGATCTGAGATTGACCAAAGCTCTCGTTCACTTTTGCAAATCCAAAGTATTTCTTAGAGCAAGGCTCAAGCTTTAACAAAGTTTTACTGTACCTTGTTTCCTAATTAATGAAGCATAATGGAGCTGCAGCTAGTTATTGGTTCATTTGTAGCTCTGTTTAGGTCAATCCATGAACTAAAGAGAGAAGACAAATATCTCAAACAAAGGTAGAGAAAAGAAAAAGGTCCTGCATACCGGGTCCTCCTAACTTAAAAATATTTTGATAAAAACCCCGAAAGACACTTCATCAAGTTTCATAAGCTCAAATATATTATATATATATTCGATGAAGAATAAGCTCAGATGCTATCTTGTCAGTACTTGTTTTTTTGCATTGGAGCGAAAGGTACTAGAAAGATGATTGAAGGTCAACTAATCTTATAACTGAAAATTATACCATTCTCACATCCCAGGAGGGAGGGATGAAATATATTTTATAGTATATTTATATATATAACAGGAAATATATAAAATAAGAAATGATCTTGATATATCTAGGATGGTAGTGCTACCCTCATATACTCTATGTATCAACCATCAGGAAGGGTGGTGCTATCCTCACATATTAAACAAAATTTAGTAGGCATCTCTAGACAACTCTAGTAGGTTGTGTCCTTTGGCACGATCCATTTTCGGTCCGGTTGACTCTGCAGGTGAAAGCCGATAAATGACTCAAAAATTTAACCTGCAAATGCAATGCATTTGAAAAATAAGGCTACCATAACAAAGAATATCAAAAATCTTTAGCTCAACTAACATATAGAGACTAAAATGGGATTGAATTAATTCATTTGTCTCATTATTATATTATTCTAAAAAAAATTTGCTAGTAATATTGCCCTTTTGTTTGGTCTTGTTTTCAAAGCTTAAAAGATATTGCTGCCAAATAAAACACTTCATGACGGCCACAACTGTCAAAGTCTACCTCAAGTAAACACTTGCTTGTAGATGCTATTAATTGGATAATGAGAGGTTTATTAAAAAAATATAAACAGGATATGACTAATTCACCTCCTTCATTTTCTCTCTCTCTCTCTCTTTTTTGTTTCTGGGGAAAAAATCAGGGTATGGCTAGTTATGGCACAAAACTATAGCTAGTCAGCTGTTTGCTAATTATTTTCAAGAACCTTTCTTGATCCCAGTACAAAAACATCTCAAAAGTCATTCTCAAAAGTCATTCTTTGTATCTGTGTATATCATGTGTATGCATGTATCATGTTTAAGATGTGAAGAAAGACAACTAAGCCTAAGAGGGTTTCAATTGTCGAACATGTTGATCAAATAACAATTATTAAATTCATACACAATAACAGAATACAAATAATATTGTTTATGCATGCATCTTTATGGATGCACATCTTTTACTGATTTTAGTTGTTTGGCTAGTTCAATCATATATAGTTAATCCAAAGAAACTAGTCAGTGAGCTATAACACGTGGAAAATAAAAATAAACTTTCACTTTGATCCACTAAAGAAGCATACCAATCATAGATATTTGCAAAATTAGATTTATGATGATGTCCGACACTGCCCAAAATGAGAAGTCTAATTATCCAAAATGGGTATGATTCACTTGCAAGCAAATCAAAATATAGTATCATCATCCAGAAAGCAAGATATATATAAATAGATATTAAAGACCTAGCAACATGAAAGGCATATCACCCTACCAAGTTTGTTACTTTCAGCAGCTTTAGTTCCGTTGCCGGTTCCCGGTTCATCCATTTCGTAACCCTACCGAGGAATTGCAATTTGATATACAAATAGCATAAAGGGAAATGACAATGAGAGAGTACAATATTCATAATGACTTGTGAGGAGATTAGCAACAATTCTCAGATAGTAATTGATCATCACGGATAGCAGATGTAATGGCTTCTAAAAGTCACCATAGAAAACAACACTAATAGTACCAAAATCTGGACCATCACCCAAAACAGAAGAGTTTGATCTAGATATATAAAATGCAATAATTCCAATCAAAGTCAAAACCTTAATTATAACTTCAAACATGAGCAATATGCTGCAGAATATGATACATGATACTTCCATCTCGTCGTGATAAGAGATACCAACAATGATAAAACATCCCATGGTAGCAATATAGGGATAATTGTAAAGAAACATATATAGATACCTGAGATGATCCATTAAGTTCATGGATGCCGATAAAATGACAATAGGGATCCCCAATACGTGGGATTTGAACCATATTTGTGCTGTGCATGCCGACCGAGTTCGATGTCGGATTTTGCTGCCAAGGTGCTGTCACTCTGGTTTGATCACCCACGGCCTTGTTCGGCGAATGGAAGGATGGCACTAGGGGCCTTGGCCCAAATTGAGATGGAGAAGGCCCGGCAAGAGCAACACTTGGAAAGAAAGATCCGCAACGAAGCCCCGGAAGGCCCAGGACCCCAGAACCAATCCCTGAACCATTGTCATCGCTGGGCCCGTCCCCATGCCCATGCCCATGCCAATCCCCATGCCCATGCCCATGCCCATGCCCATGCCAATCCCCATTCCCATCCCTATATGTGGCAGGAACGTCTGAACACCTGGAAATATCTTTGCTGGCCCCATGTTGCATCCCGGACATCACCTGCAGCAAGATAATGTTGTGATAGATAAACCTGGCAAACAACAGCAGTGGACCCAACTTATGAATGCGAATGGGGTGGGGTTGTATCTTTCTCACGACAGAAGGATTCACCTTGCTTCGCGCAAACCCATCATTGGATCATGCACCGGTCTCTTTGAGAGCTGTGCAGGTGGATGGATGTCTTGGATGATGGAGTTCAGAGCATTCTGAGATGATCTAACGGTGGATTCGTGCGAAGGAAGGTGAATCCTTCTTTCACGCACAAGATACAACCCCTGTCCTCATGAATGCCATGGTTGAGAAAATTAATTGCGCGTCGAGTTCTCAGGCTCGACATGGACAGCAATCAAGTCTACACAGTCTGACAAGAGGACATCATGCACAATAATAGTTGGTGGTTAACGACAACACGAACCTTAATTGAGAATAATTTTATTTACATGAAATACTCAACTCAAGAAGACATCATAGATGCGGAATGACTCCAGATAAGTAGGTTGGTTCATGTTCTGCTTAATGCTTTTGTATGAGCCAGAGCAGGGTGATCCATGGTAAACGGGAATAAAGTAACGATGCAAAAGTTTGTTATACCTGGACATGTAACTGAAGTGATTTCAGGTATTCAATGACTTCGTCGGGCATTGAAGCTTTGTCAAACTGAAAATTGGAAGAAAAGGAAAAGGAATTTAGAATGGAAGGTATCGAACTTCGGTTCGGCTACGAACCGAACTTCGGTTCGACTGGCCGAAACTCTTTTTCTCTAGATCATAAATTTCGGACCAGAAAAAGACCAGGCCAACTGCAGACAACCCAAGGCTTCTCACCGGACTACGATATCCGAAGGATAGAACTTCGGACGATGTCTTCGGCCCTGACCGAAGACCAAGTTTCTTATCGACTTCCGAAGATACGCTCTTCGGTCCCAGCCGTAGACACGATCTTCGATCCCGGGGAAAACGCCAAGTTTTCGACCCACGCAAAGGGAAAACCTGAAGATGGGACCACGATTTTGCCCAAATAGGCAACTGTAACCAACGGTTACAATCGACACTCTTCATGCCACGATCATGGCGCGCAACTCCAGCCACCACGCCTCCGATCTGGCCAGAACCGTTCAATGACAACCCACGATCGCTAATCATGGAAGAAATTGACTCCCCATAATCACCGAAAAAAGAGCGAGCCACAGGCCGGAGGCCTCCTTTTAAATAGTAGTAAGAAGAATGGCTCGAGGAGATACGCAAACACTCACCGATTTTTACCCATACTCTAAGAGCTTTTCTCTCATACTCTCGACACTCTTCTCCATTCTGTGGCTGGGATCCGTCACTGACTTAGGCATCGGAGTGTCCCCCCGCCGAAACAACTCCGGCAAGGGACCTGTTTTGCAGGTGAACCAGGGAGCGGTCCTGGGTGCAGTAGCTCCGACTGGCCGATACAGGGAGCCCATGCCAACAGATTGGCATGCCAGGTAGGGAGCATTAACACTCTTTAAGCTCCCTCCTAGACAAGGGAAAGTAAGAAGTTCTTGATGGCGAGAGGAAAGACTCAGATAGCTTCTATAAGCCGAAGTCATGCTCCGTCCTAGGGAGGCGCACCCCCGGGGGAGAACGATGTCCCACCTCCCACAGTTGTTATGGGACTACAGTAATTTGAAGATCTCATAAACCAGGTCACCAACCTCACGGTCATGGTTCAGGACTTCCATAACAGAGATTTTCCGGTGGGAAACCCACCGGCCGCCTCCAGACATAGCTCTCGGTCCCGAAGGAAGAGAGCCCCATGAGAGGATCCTACACATCTCTCCTTCCGTTCTCGGCCCTCTCCCGAAGGCCGAACTTCGAGATTGCCTAGGTCTGCCGATTCCCTACAGAAAGGGAAAAGGCCTAGGCAAACTCCCTCGCCCTCCTCCGAAGACTCCACCTCTGTGGAGAGAGCACCGAAGCAGACTCCCGATTATGACGGGAGATTCAGAGCCATCGAGTCAAAGATGGCGAATGCGCGAGAACAGAGAATGTGAGATCTGAAGGATCCCGACGATTTGATTGTGGGTGATCTACGCCCACCCTACACCGACCATATCATGGCTGAAGTTGTTCCTCGGCACTTCAGGGTTCCCCAGATGCAATCCTATGACGGCACCTCCGACCCCCTCTACCACTTGGACAGTTTCAAGGCCCATATGATGATCCAAGGAGCTTCGGACGTGATGTACTGCCTCGCGTTCCCGGCTACCTTGAAGAAAGCTACTCGGATGTGGTACTCGAGCCTGCACCTAGGTACCATTGACTCTTTTTCCGAGTTAAAAAAACTATTTGTCTTGCATTTCAGGTCCTGCAGCAAGACTCCACGGAATACGGACACACTGTTCCTCCTTCACCAGAATGAAGGAGAAAGCCTGCGAGACTACATCTCCAGGTTTAATGCGGCCACACTTGAGATCCCTGATCTCGACGAGCACGTGGCCATGTATGCACTGAAGAAGGGGCTTCGTACCTCCAGGCTTACCTTTTTCCTGGACAAAAAGTTTCCTAAAAGCTATGTTGAGCTCCTGTTAAAGGCTCAGAAATATGCCGATGCTGAAGAAAAGGCAGCTAATCGACGACTGATTGAAGGGAAATCCCCTTAAAAAAAGAAGAATAATAGGGGACAAGGTCTCCCAACTTTCAATAACAACGACGGCAAATATACAGACCACCGAAGAAGTCCTCCCAGGCCTAGAGCATCAGGAGGAATATTCGACTCCTACACCCTCCTTAACCTCCCTCGAGAAAAGATCCTCATGGAGATAAAGAAAGAAAACTATCTCCAATGGCCCCGTCCCATGAAGGCCTCCTCTTTCGTAAGGAATAGGAATAAATACTGTCGTTCCACCGGGACCACGGCCACAACACTGAAGAGTGCATCCAGCTGAAGGATGCAATTGAGGATCTTATCAAAAGAGGATATTTGGGGCGGTACATCGGTCGCCAAGGACCTCGGTCGGAAGCTACTGTTCCCCAGCCACCTCTTGAAGAGGCCGAACTGCCAAATCAAAGGCCCACCAATGGAGGTGTAGGATGATACACCGACCCACCAACTAGAGAAGGGATGAGGACGAAGCCCCAAAGCGACTCAAGGACAACAACGCTATCCTCTTCTCTGACGACGACCTTGCGGGAGTTCGGCTCCCACATGATGATCCCCTTGTAATCTCGGCCGTAGTGGCCAATTATGATGTACAGCGAATCCTTGTTGATAATGGAAGTTTGACTGATGTCTTGATTTACAATGCATTCTCTAAAATGTGTTTGTCTAGACATCAACTACGAAGATCCCCCATACCGCTCACCGGTTTTGGAGGAAATCAAGTTCAATCCGAGGGAGAGATAGTGTTGCCTGTAACCCTTGGCACTGAACCTCGACAAAAGACATTGCCGATCAACTTCACGGTGGTCCGCATCCCTTCAGCATACAACATCATTCTGGGATGGCCTGCCTTGAACAGATTTCGAACCGTGATCTCCTCTCACTACCTCTTGGTACGCTTCCCCACTAGGAACGGTGTCTGAGAAGTTAGAGGAGACCAAAGGATAGCACGACAGTGCCTGATGATCGAAGACAGGCATTCCAATGGTTCAACAACTCCGGATCAGCTGGATCCGAGGGATGTAACCACAAGCCTTGATGAACCCATGGAGAGGACTGTCCTGGTACCTTTGACAAAGGAAGACCCCTCTAGAGTTGTACATATCGGGAGTGCACTCGATGAGGAAACCAGAATGGAGTTGATCTGTTTTCTCAGAGACAACGCCGACGTCTTCGCCTGGTCAGCTTCGGATATACCGGGGATTCTCACCGAAGTAATCACTCATCAACTGGAAGTTACTCCTGGATACAAGGCAGTGCGGCAGAAGAAAAGGGCTTCGCTCCTGAAAGACAGCAAGCCGTGGACGAAGAAGTCGGCAAGCTCCTTAAAGCAGGATTCATCCAAGAGGCCCACTACCCCGAGTGGTTGGCCAATGTGGTAATGGTGAAGAAAGCCAGCGGCAAGTGGAGGATCTGCATCGATTACACAGACCTCAACAAGGCTTGCCCAAAAGACAGCTTTCCTCTTCCAAAGATTGATCAGCTGGTCGACGCCACTGCTGGCCACCAGTTGCTGAGCTTCATGAATGCTTTCTCCGGCTATAACCAAATTAGAATGGATCCACAAGACGAGGAGAAGATGGCTTTCATCACTGATAAAGGTCTCTACTGCTACAAGATGATGCCGTTCGACCTCAAAAACGCCGGAGCAACGTTTCAAAGGCTAATCAACAGGGTATTTGAAAAGCAACTGGGAAGAAACATTGAGGCCTATGTTGAGGACATGATCGTCAAGAGCCTCCTCCGGAAAGATCACATCCACGACTTGGAAGAGTCATTTAGTGTCCTACGGCGCTACCGCATGAAGCTAAACCCAGTAAAGTGCACCTTCGGGGTCACTTCGGGTAAGTTCTTGGGCTTCCTTGTCACCAAACGAGGGATTGAGGCCAACCCTGAGAAAATTCAAGCCCTGAAGGATATGAGATATCCCTCCTGCAAAAAGAAAGTCCAGCAGTTGACAGGGAGAATTGCCTCCCTAAGCAGATTCATTTCCCGGTCAGCCAAGAAATGCCTTCCATTCTTCAAGGTACTCCGGCAGTCAAAGGGCTTTGAATGGTCCGAAGACTGTCGCACTGCCTTTGAAGAGTTGAAGAGATACTTGGAGACCCCGCCATTGCTCTCCAAGCCACTAGAGGGCGAGGTCCTCTACCTATACCTCTCTTTTTTAGATGAAGCAATCAGTTCGGTTCTTGTCCAGAGAGATGAAGATGGATCCCACAAGCCGATCTACTATATCAGCAAGGTCCTGCATGATGCCGAAATGCGATATGCGAGGATGCAGAAGCTGATCCACTCTTTGGTGATTGCGGCAA
The DNA here is from genome assembly GCA_021397845.1 of Areca catechu. Classification (NCBI taxonomy): domain Eukaryota; kingdom Viridiplantae; phylum Streptophyta; class Magnoliopsida; order Arecales; family Arecaceae; genus Areca; species Areca catechu. The sequence goes on along the minus strand of CM038052.1, from coordinate 186,638,301 downwards.
AGCGACTACGGCCATATTTCCATGCCCACGCTATTATGGTGCTAACCGATCAACCTCTTAAGGCTGTTCTCCGATCTCCAGACACCTCTGGAAGGATAACTAAGTGGGCTGTGAAGTTAAGTGAATTTGACATCAGTTTCCAGTCCCGAGCGGCTATGAAGGCCCAGGTGCTCTCCGACTTCTTGGCTGAGTGCACCTGGAAGTCCGAAGACGAAGCATCTTCGGTAGAAGATGAAGTCCGTCTGGGTGCTTCATGTGGACGGAACTTCCAATGCTACTGGGTGCGGGGCTGGACTCATGCTGGCCAAACCTGACGGCCATACCATAGAGTACACACTCCGGTTCTCCTTCCAGGCTTCTAACAATCAGGCCGAATACGAAGCCTTGCTCGCCGGACTTCGGATTGCCAAGAATTTGGGAGTTCAGCAACTCCGAACCTTCTCAGACTCCCAATTGGTTGTAAACCAAGTTAACGGAGAGTATGCGGCCAAGGATCCAACCATGGTGCAGTACCTCGAGAAGGTACGGGCTCTATCCTCTCAATTGGAACATTTTGAGATCATCCATGTCCCACGATCAGAGAATTCTCGGATGGATGCATTATCTTGACTGGCAACTACAGCACCAGAATCTCTCGGGCGCACCTTTGTTGAGCATCTTGAAACTCCAAGCATGACCGAAAAGGCTGCGGAGGTGCGCCAGATCAACGCTGAACCAAGCTGGATGGATCCCATCATCAAGTTCCTAAATGAGGGAGAGCTACCAGAAGACAAGGCAGAGGCCAAGAGGATCCGCTGGATAGCGTCCCAATACGTCATCTTAGATGGAACCCTCTATAAGAGATCGTTCTCTCAACCACTGCTAAAATGCTTAGGACCCGCAGATGCGGATTATGTCTGAGAGAGGTCCACGAGGGCATATGCGGTGATCATTTGGGAGGCAGGTCTCTGGCATACAAGATCATTCGACAGGGGTATTACTAGCCCTCCATCCAGAAGGACTCGGCTGATTTCGTGCGAAAGTGCGACCAGTGCTAGAGGTACGCCAATGTACAGAGACAGCCTGCGAGTCACTTGACCCAACTGGTAGCCCCATAGCCTTTTGCCCAGTGGGGAATGGACATTCTTGGCCCATTCCCGCCAGCATCAGGGCAAAGGAAGTTTCTCCTTGTGGCCATCGACTACTTTACGAAGTGGGTAGAAGCCGAACCACTGGCCCAGATTACAGAAGGCAAAGTGAAAAATTTTGTAAAAAATTTCATCATAGTCAGGTTCGGCAACCCACATGTCATTATCACGGACAACGGGAGACAGTTCGACAATCCGAAGTTCAAGGACTTCTGCGCTCAGTACCATATCCAACATCGGCTGACATCCGTTGCTCATCCACAGTCCAACGGAGAAGCAGAAGTCACTAACCGGACCATCCTCCATGGTCTGAAGATAAGGTTGAACGTCGTTAAAGGACTTTGGGCCGAAGAACTGACCTCCATTCTCCGGGCATACCGAACTACCCCGAGAACGGTCACCGACGAGTCTCCGTTCAACCTGGCATACGGTACCGAAGCTGTACTACCTATTGAAGTCTCCCTGCAGTCCCTGAGAATTGACAACTATGAAGAGCCTGGAAACTCCAATCACAGAAGGGTTGATCTGGACCTGCTACCAAGTACCAGACTCCAGGCCCAAATAAGGATGGCGGCATACCAGCAAAAGGTCGCCAAATACTACAATTCAAGGGTGAAAGAGCAAACTTTCCGCACAGGGGACATGGTATTGCGAAGGGCAGAGATATCCAGGTCAACGAAACAGGATAAACTCTCTCCCAACTGGGAAGGCCCATATCAAGTCGAAGAAGTCATTCGACCAAGAGCATATCGACTCAAGACCCTGGAGATGAAGACTCTATCCTGGCCATGAAATGTACAAAACCTTCGCAAATACTATCAATAAATGAGTTCCTAAAATTCCTGTGCAAAGTTACTCAACCCTGCTCAGCTCAGAACGGCTAGTTGCATCGACTGAACGACAATAGCCTAAGTGACATGATCTGAAAAATCGGTTAACTGCGCAAAGGAGAGTCTGATCCACTCACCTTATCGGTATCCTGACAAGCGTAACGGATGGCCTAACCAGTCCACCAAGAAGATCAATGGCGCAGGGATGATTTTTGTAACCTACCTTACGGTAAACTCAAAGACGTGCCAGGGCGGGCCTGAACAGCTTACCTTAATCACGACATAAGTGCACGGGGATGGTGTAAACACCCTATCCTATGGTAAATCTGAAAACGTGCCTAAAAGGACCATTGTCATCTTTTCTGTCGACAGCAGATGTTCCAAGAACGGTCCAACTGACCTCACTTCTTTCCTATAGACCGAAAATGGTCTGCGGAGTCTACATTCCAGATAAAATATGATACAACATGTCGCAAGAAACACATGGAAAGAGGTAAAGAAAAGATACTTCATTTCTTTTTTCGATTTTTTACAAAAAAAAAGAGAAAAAAGAAAGAAGAAACTCTCACACAGAGAGAACAAAAAGAAAAGACTCAAAAAGAGAGACAAAAAAAAAAGAGTAACATTGATAAGATATGAGAAATTTTCAATAACCTCCCACCGGGCTTTTCCCTTACCGGCGGGGGGAGATCTGGATGGATGACGAAGGGCCCCCAGGGTTCCCATCCGAACCAGAATCTGACCCCTCATCGGAGTCGGAATCAATTTCATGTCCGGGAAAGGGAATGGAGGGCTTGATGTTGTCCAGGCCCTTCAAGTTGTAAAACTTGAAGGCCTTCCTCCCGCACTCCCGGAACCCCTGATGGAAGGAGTCCAGAGCCGCCTCGGTGACTTCCTCCTTGAAGGCAACAGACTCCCTGAAGTTCGAGACGGCATTTGCCGCCTCTCTCCTGGCCTCCACCTCCGTGGCTGCCACCGCGACCTGGGCTCGAGCCTCCCTCAGTTGGGCCTCCAACAGGCGGACCTTCTTTTTAAGACGATCCACGAGAGGCTCCTCGTCGTCATCCCCAGGCCCAAAGAACTCCGAACTCCTATTTCTCTTTGGATCAATGGCCCTTCTCTTTGCGGCTCGACAAAGCTCAGAAGTGCTGAACCTCATTTTCGATAGAAAGGAGTCTACAAGAATGATGGCCTTTAACAGCAGAAGGCAGGGTCCTATTTATAGAGACCCTGCACCCACGACCGACTGCGGGGAGGCGTGCTCCACGTCCTTTTCATGCCGCATCAGAAAGTGCCATGTATCCGGGCAACGCTTCGAGAATCAGAAGGTCACTCGGGGGTCATTCCCAGGATAACAACTGCCATCGCTTCGAATCCGGAGAAATTCTCATCGTGCGACGGCAACATTAATGGCTTCTTTTTGAAAAAATGAGACCTGGCGGCATACAATGCGCAAGAAATTACGACTGTACGAATATCGACGTGTCACGTGGATAACAAAAATCACAATCAAACTTCCCTAATCACTGGTTGACTGGGAGTTGACGCCTGTCCGCCCCAACGGATAGATTTAACATCAAAAGGAAGGTGACACCGGCTTGACCAATCGTAGACGGTCTTCGACAATGGAGTTCTAATCCGTTCCAGAGTTCGTCTTCGTCAACTATCAACTAAACGGCTTTCGGCCATGACTGTTCGACCGAGCAGGAGAAAGAACGGTAAAACCAGTTCGAGCTCATATGAAACACCACATTGCGTATGCAAAGAAGGAAGAAGTCATTTCAAAATCTGGAAAAACTATCATACAAAATCCATTGACAATACAAAGGAGAAAGAGAAAAAATACATCCAAAACGACTCGAATCATTCAACATCGACAGGAGGAGACCCCACACCACATGACTAAAGCAACTTGTCAACTTGTGCTGAGAGGATCTCATCAATCTGGGCCAGACCGGAGAACCTTCGACTTGGACTCCCCCAGCCTGAACTTTCTCCTGAACCGGGATCGGAGTTGGGGTCACCCCCGGATTTTCGACTAAGGCAGTGGCCTCTTCACTCGGGCACGGCGCCTCCTCGGCCTCTACTACGGCTTCGACCTCCTCCACTTCCTCTTCTTCTTCGGCTATGTTGAAGGGAGGGATGCCGAAAATATCAAAGTGAGGGAAGGCTTCCTTTACCTTGGAAAGTCTGTCGTTAAAGACATGCTGGTAGCCGTACAAAGATGCTTCATCTATTTCCACTTGGAATTGTGAAGACATTCTGAAGTCTGTCACAGCATCGTCTACCTGCTTCCTCAAAGACACAAACTCTCTCTTGGCAGCTTCGGACTCCAGAATCGCCTCTTCGGCCCTCCTGGAAGCCTCCTCTGCCGCCTTGGTCAAGCTTTCTATTCTCTCATGATCCTCCCTGGCAGCCTGCTCCAGGGAGTCGACTTGTTTCCTGCTCTTTCTCCACCCTATCCCTTACTCCATCATTGTCAGATGTGCACTTTTCAGTTCGCCCTTCAGTTCGCGAACTTCATCGTTCACCCGGATGAGGCGGTCCTCCATAGACTGCCTCACCTCTTCAGCTACTTCCTTGGCGGCTCTGGCAGTGTGAAGCTCCTCTTTGAGGCCATAGATGAAGCTGTCAACGTTCCCCAGGCCCTCCTCCATAAAGGTAAGATCGTAGACTAGCTGCGTCAAGAATGCGGGGTCATGGATCGAACAATTCTCAAAATAAAGGAGACCGCAAGGATCATACCTGTTGCAGGGTGGAGAAGGCAAAATCGGACACCTTGGGAAGGTTCTGATTCCGAAGAACCGCCAAGTCATGAGGTAGCAGCGTACCCTTCAACGCCTGCCTGGCTACGGCAGGGACCAGCAATCCCCCCGTAGGTGAAAGCTCCGAAGAGTTCGTCGAACGGCCTCCAATTGGGGAAGCCCCGCGAGCGAACTCTCCCTCGACTTGCCGTGCTTTGCCCCTATCAACTGCAGGGAGGCAAAATGGTGGCACATCCGTCCCTTGAGGCGGACTCCCCGTTGTACGAACCGGGAAGGTAGCCGCCGGTGGAGTTTCGACTGGACAGGGTCTCAACGGGGCCCCTTCCGCGGCTGCTGCATCTTTCCCTGAAGTTCCCCGGAAAGACGAAGTGCTTCGGTCCCCCTCAAGGCCGTCCCTTCGAGCCTTCTTCCGAACCGCTGACCTGGTGAGAGGGGCCTGTGTTATCCTCTTCTCCGAAGTCTGACGGAGCCAGCTCACACCGGGCTTCATCCCGCCACCTACAAGCAAAAGAGTTCATTTCAATTGACCGAGCTACAACAAAATCGGGGAAGGGGAGTAGAAATTCCTGTCACTATACCTAATAAGAGAAATTTGCTAATTCCCGCCCGATGGAGATTTCTCTCATCCAACAATTCCCGGATGGGGGCAACTTCAGAATTGACCAAGAGATCGTAATCCGACTGATCGGCCGCCAAGACCTTCTTCCCGTCATTGGCAGTTAAACGAGGCTTCTTCCACACAGTGTCGAAGCCCCATGGATCAAAAGACAATACAAATACAAAAACGGGTTTCCACCCGTGGATGGTGCTGGGCATGTCCTTGATCACCTTGCGGCCTGATCTAGGGACAATCACCCACCATTCGTTGCTATGGAAATCCCTCTTGAGAACGAAAAGGGCCGTGAACAAATTGGTCCTAGGTTATACGTTTGCGATGCTGCACATGACCAGGAATCTGCTGATGTTCCGGATGCTGTTCGGGGTCAACTGCGCTGGCACCACTTGGTACAAGCGGAAGATCTTGATGAAGAAAGGGTGTAGGGGAAACCGAAGACTAGCTTTCAGATGATCTTCATACACGGCTAGATACCCAGGGAGAGGTTTGTTCACTCGTTCCTTGAGTGCGAGGAGGACGAAAGGGAACTCCTCGGGAATGTGATAGTGTTCCCAAAGAAGAGCCGCCTTATCCTGAGAAACTGAACTATAAATCAACTCTATACTCACTATATCGCCGGCCCCCGAGGGCCAAATTTGTTCTCCCTGACTTTTTACAGTTTCTTCCATGACAAAAGAATGAAGCAAGGGAGTAGAAGGAAGATTCTACCTGCGGAATAGACTGCTAGTCCAGAACAAGGAAAGTTAGACGAAGGATGAGACGAGGTTGAAGAAACTTCCTTAGCCGGACCTTCACCCTTTTCCAAAAGAAGAGCAGGGGTATCTGAAGCCCTACCAGGTTGATTTGACCCTAAGTTACCCTGGGAGGTAACCCGCCTTCAACTAACCACCGGGATGAGGCGCATCCATCATCCAACGGACGAAGGGAAGCTGCCACAACCATCCAAATCTCAACAGCAGATTGGCTTAACCATCGGGCAACGAGAAAAGGAGAGACGGTCCCATGGCCGCCCGCTTTTTCCTTCTTCCCCAGCTTGGGAATGACAGCTGTCCACCACCTGATTCCCAGATAAACCAGCAATCATGATGGACAGTCCAATCAGAGATCCTGTAATCATCCACTACACTATCTCCTGGGAGGAAAACGATAAAGCATTAATACTCTCACTTCTCGAGGCAAACCTCTACTTCGAAAACTGAGAGTAGGGGGCAACTGTTGGGATATCCCGGTTCGACCGGTCGAAGCCCTTTTTCTCCGGACTACGGACTTAGGACAAGGGAAAGGCCAGGCCAACTGCAGGTAACCCAAGGCTTCTCACCGGACTACGACATCCGAAGGACAGAACTTCGGACGACGTCTTCGGCCCTGACCGAAGACCAAGTTTCTCATCGACTTCCGAAGACACGCTCTTCGGTTCCAGCCATAAACACAATCTCCGGTCCCGGGGGAAACACCGAGTCTTTGGCCCACGCAAAGGGGAAACCCGAAGATGGGACCACGATCTTGCCCAAATAGGCAACTGTAACCAACGGTTACAATTGACCCTCTCCATGCCACGATCATGGCGCGCAACTCCAGCTGCCACGCCTCCGATCTAGTCAGAACCGTTCAATGATAACCCACGATCGTCAATCATGGAAGAAACTGACTCCCCATAATCACCGGAAAAAGAACGGGCCGTTGGCCGGAGGCCTCCTTTTAAATAGTGGTAAGAAGAATGGCTCGAGAAGGTATGCAAACACTCACAGATTTATCCATACTCTAAGAGCTTTTCTTTCATACTCTCGACACTCTTTTTCATTATGTAGCTGGGATCCGTCACTGACTTAGACATCGGAGTGTTCCCGCCGGAACAACTTCGGCAAGGGACCTGTTTTGCAGATGAACTAGGAAGCGGTCCTGCGGTACAGCAGCTTCGACCGACCGATACAGGAAACCCACGCCAATAGAAGGCTATCAGACTATTGCCGGTTGAATAGATTAGAGTTGTAGGATAAGGACCTTGATGCATCCGGGAATGAGTTCTTGCAAGACCTTCATCTTCTCATTGATCCTATCCCGACGCCTCTGCAGGGATTGTCAGCCATAGCAACGATGTCAGATAATAAGCACACATGTAATGCACGGGAAAAGGAAACGGAAAATAACTAAAAATAATTTGCATTGTTAGTTTGAAGAAGGAGATTATTTCTTACAGTGCATGCATCATATAGACGTGGAAAGCACCAATCACTCATTTCTATGAGCCCAATTCATTAAGAACACATTTTAGTATAGTGGTATAGGAACGAGTGGTCGTGATTAATGATGTGCACGGCCACGTGTTACATATAGTATAGGAAATAATTTTTCAAGTATACCCGCTCAGTAATTTTGTGGACCTCCATAGCACGTGGCCTTCTTTCGGATGCTGCAGATCTGCGCGTGCCTTCCATTTTGAAACCAGAATCAAACTCAGCATCCTTTCATTCAAATATAAAAGAAAAAAAAAAAAAAGAAACATAAAATATAAATGCCAAGTTAGACAAAGAGAAGTTCAAAAGACACATATCTGTTGTTTTAACAGCCGAAGAGATCAAGTTTCACTAACTAATATTGGCTATAGAAGCACAAAACGACAAAAGTTTCTTGTATTATGTTCAGAGGAAAAGGAATCCTTCTCCATTTTACGCGCAAGCAAAAATTGCAAGCTCTAACTATGAAAAATTTGACACCTTATATTTGGTTGATTTAACAAATTAGTCATATAATTTTGCTTTTCTTCGGGTCCATTATGTACATCCACTCATTCCAATTGAAAGGCAAAGAACCTTCCCTCCTTGCACTGCTTCCTCGACTCCCATGTATTGGTTCCAGTAAAGTCAAAAAAATTATTTTAATCATATATGGGCTCCATATATGTTGTTAGATATATATTTACGGAGGTCAATTCAGACTGGATTATCTTTTTTGTTGTCTAGCAAATAAATTTTGTTCCTTGATCCGATTGCCGTTCTGTTCCTGTACAGTTTAGAAATATTTTTTTAGCTGACTCTTTTGATTGTATTTGTATTCATTCTGTGTAAAAAATATATCCACTTTATAAAAAAAAAAATCAAAAAATTTATTTTGATGATAATTGTTTGCTTTATTCACTAATAAATGGGTTCGAATCACAGCATATACCAAAAGTTTCCAGCATGATCGACATCGCATAAGTTCAAGATTCTTGTTGCGCTTTCGAATTCTTGGATCCATCCCACCCTCCAACCTATCGGACGGCCAAGAAAAGATCATAAATAAAAACCGTACGGAATACCAGAGTTTTTTTTTTAAAAAAAAAAATTCAGATGGCCTTTTAAGTGCAGGTTTATCTTGTTAATTTTTACTCGCCGAAACACGAGGTTGGGAGAGATGGGAAAAGTCGGGGTGAGGTTGAGCTGACCTTGGTCCGGCACGAATCGTCGCCTGCCCTCGCCTTCCGCTTCCTGCCGTCCCCCGCGTGCGCCTTCTCCGGACCTCTTCTCGAACCCATAACCACCGCCGGCGTCTCTCTCAATTCCCCCACTCTGGACTTCCTCGACACACCCACCTCCTGCTTCTCCACCGCCAGAGCGTGTCCTCGATCGGCCGGGATATCGCCGCTGTCCCCGGCGCCGGCCGCCGGCAGCTCTCTGTACAGATCGCCGCCGTCATCCCCGATCTGGTAGTCGAGCCAAGCGGTCATCCCGTCCTCCTCCACGAACAGATGCCTTGCCGCCGATCCGATCTTCCCGGCGTCGGCGGCAGGCTGCTCCGGCGGCGACCTCTTCCAGACCCGACCACCGTGGGCCGGGTGAGCCACAGAACCTTCCTGCGACATCAGCTCGGGCAGTTCGTCGTCAAGCCTTCAAAAGAACCCAAAAACTTCAGAATCCAATCAAAAGAAATACACGGGAAAAATAAAACCCTCGATTTGGAGCGGGGTTAGGAGGAGGAGGAGGGGACGGACAAACTAGAGTGGGGATATGTTAGGATTTGCATGGTGTTCTAAGTTTTGGAGAGACTTAGAAGATCATGACAGTGATGCTGAAGGTGATTCCTGGGATTTGAGAGCATATTCAAAGCGGGTTCTGGATGTATTCCAGGATTTTCTGGATGTGTTCCAGGAATACTCTGAGTCCGAGGTTGAGGGAACCAGTGAGACATGGTATACATGGGTTCGGATTTGATTTTCTCGAGTGACTTAGAGGGGGAGTTTTATAGGGCTAGGTCGGTTGTGACCTAGGTTATATCCTTATATGTATATAAAGAACGACGGAACGTCAGGAAATAATAAGAGGAATAAACGCGATTCCTTTTCTCTTCTGAAGAAAACCCTAGCCTATCTTTTCTTCTCCTGGTTCTTCCTCGTGTGTGGAGCCCTATGAGGGCTCGCCTCCACGATGGGAGCGGATGGCGCGCCCCATCTCTTTTCTGGTAATTGTTCCTTTTGTACCATGATGGCATCGAGGAGGATCCCGGGCATTCCATGGAGTGGGTTTGCTCCAACAATTGGTATTATAGCCAACCTTGATGCGGTGGCATGAAGGATGCAGGGAAGAGGATGTCACGAGGATGGAGCAGATCTCGAGGTGCCGAGATCTGGAGGTGAGGGCCTGCTGCCCTTTATGGAAATGGAAATGAAAAATAACCCGCGGATCTGGAGGTGCAGATCCCGCATGGATCTGGGCGTTGCAACGGTACAGTGCACGGGCGTGCAGCACAGGGCACGGCCGCAGCGCAGGGTCGCAGAGCGCTGGGCGTCACGGGACGGCGCAGGGCGCAGTGCACGGCCATGGCACGGAGCGGTGCCGGCAGGGCGACGGCTCGCTCCGCCGTGGGAGCGTCGCGGGGCATGGAGTAGCGCGGTGCGAGGCCGTCGGTTGCAGCAGGGCGCGGGCGCGTCGCGGGAGAGGCGGCTCTGGTCTCGCCAGTAGCAGACGCGGGCGCGACCGTGGCGCAGGGCGATGCAGGGAGCTGTCGCGGGCACGGCTGGCCGGTCGCGGGCGTGGCTTGCCGGTCGCGGGCTGTGGATCATCCGATCGGGGCTGATCGAGCACGGCATGGCAGCACGGGCGGTCACCGGAGGCTTGGCACGGCGGCGGGACAATCGCCGTTGGTGTCGGGCGGTGGCCGGAGGTGGCGGCGGTGGCCAAGGAATGCTATGGTCCACGGGTTCTATCGTGGACCAGCAGCAATGGCAGCACTGGACCAAGGAGACCGTGCGTGAACCATTGGTTTGGTTCTCAGTGGACCGGCCAATCAAGGTATCAAATAGTCATTGTGCTCTGAAAACTATGCAGATGGATTTTCGACGATTCCGGGCTCAATTGAACTCCAATTTGAGCCCCGTCTCCGTCGTTGAACTCTATTTTTTGAGCTCTTCATGTTAAGCTAGGTTAGATCTGATGATGGAGTCAGATCACAAGGTATGTGGAGATCACGGTGTAGCGGCCGTGTATGCGGGTAGTAGTGCAGGAGGTTCCATCTTCGGTACTCCTTGACAGATAGAGGTTCGAGGTATCGGGAGCAGTGTGGAGGTTTGCTGGTGGAGCGGATCTCGCCGAAGATGATGGGTCCGGTGGTGCAGGAGCTTGCGACGGTGGTGCAGAGCTGCGGGTCTTGTGCTATGGAGCACTGGGAGGTCGGGTGATCTACGATTTAGCATAGGTGAAACGATACATACCGGGATCTTTCAGAGCATGAGTGGTAGCTCCATCGATAGTGGACCAGGCTCTTGGTCACTATGGAGGAGAGCGATCGTTAGTACTCCAGCTACCTTGATCGTGATGGAGCTGGACATGAGTGGTATCCCGCGTGGTTGGAGGTCGGTCTCGGGAGATGGATATCTCAAGGAGACCGGAGTACATCAGCAGAGGTGGTACCAGAGATAGCTCAGGGAGACAGGGGACAGTCTCAGGGAGCGTCGGAGGTATCGGACAGTCGGGAGTATCCTGGTATGGCGGCTTTTGCCTAGGGACAGAGACTGGAGCTGATGGGGCTGGCAGCTCAGGGAGACCAGGGATAGGTCTTAGGGAGCGCCAGGGACATCATACAGCCGAAAGACAGGCTGGGACATGATGGAGCAGCCGCTGGAGATGGTTGCTGGGTCAGTCACTGGGTTATAGGAGTTGGGATGAGCTCCTGGGTTTTGAAGGTTCCTGCGGGGTTGTAGAGTATCCGAAACGGTCTCGGAGGGGTCCGCGGTGATACGGAGGGTCCAAGGAGGTGCGACTGGGTACGAGGTTCATGTGCAAGCTCAACTGGGCAGCGTTGAGTTGCTGGCCTCGGGATTTCTTTTTGTGGCATCAGGGGGACTTCAGTCTTAAGTGGAGCACCAGTAACAGGTGGCTTCACGGGTGGAGCAAGTTTTGACACGAGTTCAGAGCGGGAGGTGCATGGAGGACCATATCCTAGCACGAGCATCAGGGGTGCACTTAGCCAGGTGGAGCAAAGTGCGCGGAGATTGGCATAGCTCTGAGGTGATGGTGTCAGGTAGAGCTCCAGTTACAGCGGGTGCTGGTTCAGGTTCGCTGGGTTCTCTCCAGGGAAGTCCAAGAACAGACTGATGCAGCTGCCATGCAGAAGGAATGCTACAATCGATGGTGCCAGGATACAAGCGAGGGTTTTCAGCTGTGGAGGCGGTCATCCTAAAGGCCTCCATGTGATTCAGCAGCTGAAGAGTGTTGGCTGAGGCAAGGATATCCGCACAGGCTGTCAAGACACGCAGTTACAGCGAGTTATGCGTGGAGGATATTGCCAGGTTTGCCAAAGCTTGAGGGCACCAAGGTGGAGATTGTTGGGATTTGCATGGTGCTCCCAAGCTTTGGAGAGACTTGGGAGACCATGGCAGGGATGCTGGAGGCGATCCCTGGGACTTGGGGGCGTGTCCCAAGCGGGTCCTGAATGTATTCCAAGGATTTCCTGTAGGTATTCCAGGGATACTCTGAGTCTGAGGTTGAGAGAACCAGTGAGACATGGATGTACATGGGCTCGGGTTTAGGTTTTCTCGAGTTACTCAAAGGGGTGAGTTTTTTAGGACTAGGTCAGTTGTGACCTAGGATTATATCTGTATGTATATATAAAGAACGACGGAACATCAGGAAATAATAAGAGGAATAGACGCGATCCCTTTTCTCCTTCGAAGAAAATCCTAGCCTATCTTTTCTTCTCCTGGTTCTTTCTCGTGTGTGGAGCCCCATGAGAGCTCGCCTCCACGATAAAAATGGATGGTGCATCCCATCTCTTTCTTGATAATTATTTTTTTTGTATCATGATAGTATCAAGGACGATCCTGAATATTTCATGCAGCGTATTTGCTCCAACAGGGATGGTCGTCGTCATGGAGGTCGAAGTCGCCGTTGCAGCAGTAGTGATCCAACATGTCCTCTTGATGCTAAGAATGTACTTAGGGTGAGGGGATACCGGTGGACGGTCGTATCCGTGGCGCACATATATCCCGTACGCGACGAACGCGAGAGTGGTAGTCGAAAAAGGAAGTGAGGTGACGAGGACGATGGATGGAATCAGAGAGGAGAATTGGATTCGCGTCGGCAATTGAGGAGCACGGAGTGTTGTCCCTGTTGTAGTACTTTTGCTATTAAATTACTACTACTTTTATTGTTATTATTATTGCGGCTCCTCGCTGTTTGAACCGACTCGATTCAAAGGGGGCAGATCACCTGGATTCGGCGGTCGGCATTCCTTGCCTATCCCATATCAAGAGATATCCACTCCTCATATTTATAGAAAGGTTATCTTGTCGATTTGAATGGATTAGAATTCTATAAAAAAAAAAACAGATCACTAAAACCCTTTCCTCTCTCCTTATGGATTTGCAAGAAAGCCTTGAAATAACGGTTGGCATGATATGATTCTAAGGGCTGTTATAAGATGTTTTATTAAAAATGATTATTATTTAATCATTTTTCTAAACAGCTATTATTATAATAAAACGATGATTAATAATCTTTATTGTTAGAATTTAAATGTTGTTCACCGAAAAGTTTTTTTAGTTAGTTGACGAATAGTTATTTTTCTCACAACCATCCTTTATTTTTCATCACTAAATCAATATTTTTTTAAAAAAATATAATTCCGAGTAAAGTACATAAATAGTCATTATTATATATTAATTATAATAAAAATATTAATTTTGGAGAAGATGATTTATATTTGGTTGCTTCAATAATAATTAAAATCTTAATTTATTCGAGGCCTAGATAATGCCAAATTCTCTAAACTAAAGATATTGTTAAAAAATTTTATTAGTATAGTAAAAATATCAATAATTATTCCAATTATTTATCAAATTAGCTTGGATATTTAATTTGACCAAAAATGAAACATTAGATATTGCAATTGTGCAATTAGTTTTATAATGATAAGTGGAGGATTTTTTTTTACTAAAATGATTGTTCACCAAATAAAAAAAATTGATACATGTTATGTAACACAAATTAGTCATATATAAATTTTTATATTGACACAATATCAGGAGATTGTTTCAGCTCATAATAAATGTCCTGATCTATAGCAATCAATCCAAACAAAATATGAAGCTAATTTTATGTTAACAAGAAAAAATTTTAGATAAATGATCGGTGCCATAGGATTTTTCAATTAAAAAATTATTATGTTAAATAATAAAAATGTGAGAAAATTTTAATTTTTATCATACAATTAGTAATGGCTAAATTCTTGGAAAAAGAAGAGTAATGATTAAATAACAATGATAATTTAGATGGTCAATGACATTTGGGCAACCATCATATTGCTCAATCTAGCATCATAATATATGCTCTCTCTTTTTTATCTTTTTTTCTTTTTTTTTTTTTTTTATTGTATGGTACGTGGTCATGCCAATCTAGTATGAAAACAATTTAAACAATTAGAGTACAAAATATTCTACAAGATTTGAGAGCAAGGATCGACTATATATTAGGTCTAGTCCCTTGTGTGTACAGTTATGAAGGAAAATCGTAATCAACAGTACTATCCCTTTCTCGAAAAATATGACGAACAGACATCATAATAGAATGACCAAGAGGAACGGATATGCTTCTAGATACTTTGTCCTATCACTGATCCAGTCGATAACCATGATATAATTACTTTTGAGAAAAATTTTCTCAACCCACAACTTCTGCCTAACACAGATAATATTGTCTAATTAATACGAAGCTCCACTCTCAAAATAGTTGGCTTAAACATATGAAAGCCTCTGTCACTAGGAGCCTGGCATCTGAGTCATGGATGACAAAGTTCATACCATCTTAGCTATCCCTAATATTATCATTAAAATTAACTTTAATAAATCTCGATGATGAAAATTTTTAATATATGAAAAGAATTTTTTGGATTGCTGCACGTACAGCATGAAAATTTTAGAAAATCACAAAATCAATAAAAAAGCTAGTAGTATCGAAGAGAATGTACTCCAAAAGATAGAGCACTATTAACCTTACGTTTTTGCCTTGTAAAATAGCACCTGCGATGCTGTTTCTGTCGCCATGCGAGGCGAGGGAAAGTTCCGGGATCTGTTTGTCGATGGATAAGGCACGGTGGCGGGAGACGAAGGAACGGTTGTGGGCGCGTTCGCCAGCCGCATGCAATGTTGATTGCATACGAAACCAACCAGATCAAAAATGGGACGAAGACAAAGCCCTACCATCCGAACGCGTGTAGGAACGTTGAATGGTGTGCGCTTTCGTAATCTCCGCTGGCATTTGCTCCGAGTTTGAATACGTGCAACATATCTTATCCGCTCATTTATGTTTTTTTTTTTTCAAAAAAATATTTTTCTATTCTTGTGAGCGTGTAACACATTTTGTCCGCTCATTCTTTAATGTTTCTAGTTACCTCTTCACCATAAAACAAAAAAAAAAACTCCAGCGGTGGCCACAAGATATATATATATATATATATATATATATATATATGCCACACAATCTTTGGTCGATTAGACCAGCCGACCCATCACAATAATATATATATATATTATGATGACGTTGCATCCGTTGTACTTGATGGATTAAATATGCATGGAGCATGCAAGGCTTTGAAGCAGGTCAAACTGCAACCACGAAGCTTTATACAGGCTAGCCCGTTATTGTTTTGGTGGACAGGCCTGTGACACTCGGTGACCCAACTAGCAACAACTATCCTGCTAAGAGAGCGTGTTTTCATGGATTAAACCATTCTGCAACCCAACACCCTCCACCCCCCCCCCCCCCCCCCCCACCCACCCAAAAAAAATCACATGAAAAAGAATAAGAGAATAGACTGCATATCACAATAATTATCACATTTGAGAGAGAGATAGAGAGAGGGGTTGCGCGTCAATGAGACGTGGATTAACGTCGATATGGAGGAGATGTAGCGCACTGCGACAGAGAAAACGTTGGTATTATTTTACCCAAGATAAAGAAGATTGGTAGCAAAATGATCACATGACGATACTGAGGAAAAATACCTGAACAACACTTGATTGGGAGAAGAAATCAATATTCACAGAAGTTTGATACGATATACAAGAACTTGCAACAAAATCTTCACGTCAAAAAAACTTTTTTGCATTGTTCTCGTGGTCTGTTACAACTTTGATGATCCAACGGGTGCAAAAGCTTCACCGATGAAAGGTTGCTTGTCTTTGTGCTGAAGATTAAGATCTACATAATTAAGCTCAATTATCAGAGCAAATTGACTAAATGGCTAAATACCAGTATCCAAAATCGAAAATTGTCATATTTAAAATACAGGTCATATGAGCAAGGACGAGAGAGAGAGAGAGAGAGAGAGACGCTCACCAAAGCAAGGGTTTATGGTGTTTCCAGTGAAAAAAATAAACCGCAGGGAATCGTTCATCATCAGAAAGAACGCGCCCAGATATCTCACAAACATTGGTCAAATTCAATATCCGGATGCTTTACATTACTTATCCTCACAAAGCTTACGGAATTCATCTAGCATTGAGCATAGATAGCCCAAGAATTTACTTCCAACTATCATCTTCTCATGGAGCTTACATGGTCTTGTCAACAGACCATCCAGTCACCGCTCCGCCCTCACCCTCACAGATTCAGGCCTCTTCTTAGATTTTCTTTTATTCTCCTGTAACTTCTTTTTCTTTACTTCAGGTGATATCCAAGTATAATCTGGGGGTATCATGAAAGGGTCCTGCATATTTTCAACATGGTTGCTGGATCCTGATGATTTTGATGGTTTCTGACGGGAGGATCCCTTCATCCACTGAAACCATGAACTTGAGGGCAGTTTTTTGCTAGGGCAGTTCTTCTCAGGACTTGAAGGTGGCGTGGAGAAATCTTCCAATGACTGTAATTCTTCAAACTTGGTAAATGTGACCAGGACTCTGATGGTCGGTACAACTGGAATGGCAACCTGAAAATAACTGACATTTACTCAGGGACTACATGAAAGAATATCAGAAATAAAATGATTGGGTGATTCATAAATTTGCAGGAAGCAAAAGAGCTCAAAGAGAAATGCAAAGTTGCAGAATCTAACACATCATAAATCCATTTGCTGGATTTCATTACCTGCATCAAACTATATAAAAAGGCCATGGAGTATGAGATTAAAGATAACAGATCCAGTTTGAGCCTAGTCCACACTACGCAAAATATCCAATACAGAAGACAGCACCGGGAATTGACCATGGGCTCACAAGCATCCAACAGTCCATGCATACTGTTATGATATCCCGATTTTAGTCCAATTAATTATTTTTTCTCTTATTTTATTAGTCACATCAGCTAGCAAAAGAAGTCTTCGGCTCCATATTACCATTTTGATCCGAAGACCATACCTAATATTCATAGTTTCGTATGTCTGTGATCCAGGAGATAAGTTTGTTACTTCATATCTTCGGCTTCGTATTATTATCTCGGTCCGAAGACCATGCTTAATATTTATAGCTTTATATTCGTTCCAGAAAATATTATTAACTCTGGGTCTTCGGCTTCGTATTATTATCTCAATCCGAAGACCATACCTAATATTCATGGTTTCGTATGTCTATGACCTAGGAGATAAGTTTGTTTACTGTCTTCGGCTTCGTACATTCACCTTGATCCGAAGACTTGACCTCCCAGGCGAATATCTTCGGCTTTATTCCCTCAATATGATCCAGAGACTATAAGTATTTATTTTTGTTACATCCAAAAGAATCCGAAGTGTGAAGCTAACATTCCCTTCAGGAGCGCTACTAAGAGAATGTAAAGCTCACTTCGGATCTATGCATAAAGAAAGGAGGTTTTGGAGCATGTGGGTTTCTTGGACAAACAGTTAAAATCTGTTTGGGTTGTTGCAACCACCAACATGGTCCGAAACCTCAGATTGAACAAATTCCGAGTGTAACGACTTTTCGATAGCCACTACTTACAGTTATGAAGTGGTTGCGTCCGCCAACCTCCATAACCGTAAGTAGTTGCGTTGGAGCCTATAAATACTGGTAAGAGGGGACACTTAGGGGATCTTTGGGTTCTCTTTTTCTTGGCATTTTGCGAATTTCTCTTTTCCTCCTTGCTCTCAAAACTCTCCATTCTGCTGTTGCCTGGGCTCTTTCTGACTTAGGCATCGAAGTGTCCCTCGCCGGAAAACCTCCGGTCAGGGACTTCTTTTGCAGGTACCGGTCAACGGCGATCCGGCGGAAGAATCACTCCATCCGGTCGACAAAGGTTCAGCATCAACAGATTGGCGCGCTAGGAAGGAGATTCGAAGTTTGAGTCCTCTGTTTTGAAGGAGAGTTTCAACTGAGCAAGAATGGTGAAAGGGAAAAACAAGAATGCATCTACAAGTCAGGAGCAACAGGCTCCTACGTCAAACGGGCCTCCAGCCAGAATCCTCCGGTCGATTCAAGGATCACAGCCTCCTATGATAATGGTGGAGAAGCAGCAATTCGAAAATCTGGTAAATAAGGTAGAGACCTTGACGGCACTGGTGCAACACTTACATGAAACTGCAGCTCAAAAACAATGCCCTCCCTCCGTTCCACGATCTGATTGTCCACCTGAGAGGGAGAGGGGTCAACACCGAGAGATCACCCCCAGCTTCTCACAGATCCAGTCATCTCGTGGCCGCTACACCTCTCCACCAGATCGACAAGCGGAGGATCATGCTGAAAAGAAGAAGGTCTGGCGATCTCCCTCTGTTTCTTCTAGAAGCTGTGCCAGAAAGTTCAAGGCAGAAGGAGATCAATCATGAGGTGCAGGAAAAATTTAAGGCTATGCAAGCGTAGATAGCAAGAATTGCAGAACTGAGAAGAAATGATGAGGTTGTGACCTTCAACTCTCAGCCCCCTTTTTCTGATGAGATTATAGATGAAGTTATCCCTAGGCATTTCAAGATCCCACAATTGGAGGCCTACGATGGGACTTCGGACCCCCTTGACCATCTGGAAAGTTACAAGGCATATATGATGGTGCAGGGAGCAACTGACGCCCTCTACTGTATTGCCTTTCCTGCTACTTTGAAGAAATCCGCTCAAATGTGGTATTCGAGCCTGCCTCCGAACTCAATTCATTCCTTTGCTGAGTTAGAGCGGCAATTTATCTCGTACTTCAGGACATGCCAGAAGATGCCGTGCAACACTGACAGTTTGTTTCTTCTCCAGCAACAAGAAGGAGAAAGTTTGAAAGGATTTGTCAACCGTTTCAATTCAGCCACTTTAGAAATTCCGAACTTGAATGAGCATGTGGCCATGTCTGCCTTGAAGAAAGGCTTAAAATCGTCCAGGTTCACTTTTTCCCTGGACAAGCGATTCCCAACGAGCTATGCCGAGCTGTTGGCAAGAGCTCCGAAATATGCTACCGCGGAAGAGCAAGCGGGAAACCGAAGACTGGCGGAAGGAGATTCCCTCATAAGAAGAAAAGTATCAGAGAACCGAATGCACCATCTTCTAACAACGCTTCGATTTCTAGGCGCAGCCACAGGTCCAGACAACAGAACAATCGATTCGACACCTACACACCCCTCAACTTATCTAGGGAGAAGATTCTGCTGGAAATTGAAAAAGAAAAATATTTCCAAAGGCCACGTCCCCTGAAGACACCGGCAAAAGCAAGGGACAAAAGCAAGTACTGCCGATATCATCGAGACCATGGCCATAACACTGAAGAATGCTTCCAGCTTCGGGATGCCATCGAGGATTTAATAAAAAGAGGATATCTGGGAAAGTATGTCAACCGCCCAGAGTCTCAAACCGAAGCAACTGCCCTTCCAAGAATATCCGAAGAAGCTGATTTGCCTCACCAGAAGCCAACCGGTGGAGATGTTGGGATGCTTCATCGGTCATCGGCATGGGACATAGAAGCTGAAGAAAATGTTCCGAAGAGGTTTAAAGGAAAAAATTCTATCACTTTTACCGATGAGGATATTCAAGATGTACAACTTCCATATGATGACCCTGTAGTGGTCTCGGTAGTAATTGCCAAATTTGATGTAAAAAGAATATTGATTGATAATGGAAGCTCAGTTGATGTATTGCTGTATGATGCTTTTCTTCAGATGGGATTGTCTGGACGTGAATTGCGAAGATCCCTTATTCCAATAACCGGTTTTGGTGGAAATCAAATTGGAATTGAGGGTGAAATGGTCTTGCCCGTGACTTTTGGATCCGAACCATTTCAAAGGATCCTTCCAATCAATTTTATTGTGGCCAGAACTTCTTCAGCTTATAATGCAATCTTGGGGCATCCGGCATTGAATAAATTCAGAGCCATAGTTTCAACATACCATCTGTTGGTTCGGTTTCCTACCAAGACAGGCATAGGAGAAGTAAGAGAAGATCAAAGGGTTGCTCATCAGTGTCTCATGATTCAAAACAAACAAACACCAAACCTTTGGCACTCGATCAGCTGGATCCAAGAGATGAATCCGAAGACTCTGGAGAACCGATAGAAAAAACGCTCTTTATACCATTATCCGAAGATGACCTAGCTAAGCTTCTGCAAATTGGCAGCTTACTCGATGAGGAGTCAAAGGTAAAACTAATTTCCTTTCTTCGAGATAATGCTGATATTTTTGCTTGGTCAGCTTCAGACATACCTGGAATTCCGCCTGAAGTGATCACTCATCGTTTGGAAGTATCTCCTAATTATAAGCCGGTACGGCAGAAGAAGACAAATTTTGCTCCAAAAAGGCAAAAGGAATTGATGAAGAAGTTAATAAACTCCTTAAAGCAAACTTCATAAGAGAGGTCCAATATCCGAATTGGCTAGCAAATGTAGTCATGGTAAAGAAATCAAATAGAAAGTGAAGGATTTGTATAGACTATAGGGATCTCAACAAAGCATGCCCAAAGGACAGTTTCCCTTTGCCGAAGATCGATCAGTTGGTTGATGCTACTGCTGGTCATCAAATGCTGAGTTTTATGGATGCCTTTTCAGGTTATAATCAGATCCGAATGAATCCGGAAGATGAAGAGAAGACTGCTTTTATTACAGAGAAAGGACTCTACTGTTACATGGTGACGCCGTTTGGGTTAAAGAATGCTGGGGCAACTTTTTAAAGGCTCATCAACAAAGTCTTCAAAGACCAGATTGGAAGAAATATGGAAGCTTATGTTGACGATATAATTGTGAAGAGTCTTCATAAGTCTGATCACATCACAGATCTAAAGGAGTCTTTTGATGCTCTCGGACATCACCAAATGAGGTTAAATCCCACCAAATGTGTCTTCGATGTAACCTTTGGAAAGTTCCTGGAGTACTTGGTTACCAAGCGAGGTATTGAAATCAACCCAGAGAAAATCCAAGCGCTTCGGACAATGAGGTATCCTACTTGCAAAAAGGAAGTTCAGAGGTTAACAGGGAGAGTTGCTTCTTTAAGCCAGTTTATCTCCCGTTCAGCAGAACGGTGTTTATCCTTTTTCAAGATTCTTCGTCAAACTCAAAATCTTGAATGGACAGAAGATTGTAGAATTGCCTTCGACAAACTGAAAGAGTATTTGGAGAATCCCCCTCTGCTCTCAAAGCCCTGTGAAGGAGAAACACTTTATTTATATCAGTCAGCTACAGATGAAGCAGTTGGTTCAGTTCTGGTACAAAAAGATGCCAATCATTCACAGAAACCGATTTATTACACTAGTAAGGTGTTGCATGAAGCTGAAATCCGATATCCCAGAGTACGAAAAATTATCTTTTCTATAGTGGTTGCGGCGAAGCGTCTTCGGCCTTATTTTCAAGCCCATTCTATTATGGTTCTAACAGATCAACCCTTAAAGGTCATACTTCGTTGTCCTGATACTTCAGGGAGAATAGCTAAGTGAGCTGTTAAATTAGGAGAATTTGATATTGAATATTAACCCAGATCATCAATGAAGGCACACATTTTGGCTGATTTTATAGCTGAGTGCACATGGGGATCTGAAGAGGACCAACCAAGAACCGAAGAGAAAAGAACCTAAGACAATTCAGAGTTTATTTGAATGTTGCATGTTGATGGTGCTTCAAACGCCAACGGTTATGGTGCAGGTTTAATTCTTGCTGGACCAAATGGGCAAGATATCGAATATGCTCTTCGGTTTCCTTTTCAAGCATCAAATAATCAGGCAGAATATGAAGCACTCATTGCTGGACTTAGAATCTCCCAGAAGTTGGAGATCAAAAGGGTCAAAGTTTTTTCCGATTCACAGCTGGTGGTGAATCAAGTGAAAGGTGATTTCGAAGCTCGAAATCCGAATATGATCCAGTACCTAGAAAAGGCCCGAAGCCTGGCATCTGAGTTGGAATATTTTGAGATTGTTCATGTGCCAAGAACAGAGAATTCTCAGGCAGATGCTCTTTCAAGACTTGCAACCACTGTACCAGATTCTCTTGGGAGGATCTATGTGGAATATCTTGAAGACCCCAGCATATCAGAATCCCCAGCTGAAATATGTCAGGTTGAACAGGAACCTTCATGGATGGATCCAATTATCAAGTTCTTAAAAGACGGCATCTTGCCCGAAATAAACTGAAAGTTAAACGGCTTCGGTGGACGACCTCTCAATATGTCATCTTGGATGAAGCATTGTATAAGAGGTATTTCACACAACCTTTGTTGAAATGTTTAGGTCCATCCG
The DNA here is from genome assembly GCA_021397845.1 of Areca catechu. NCBI lineage: Eukaryota > Viridiplantae > Streptophyta > Magnoliopsida > Arecales > Arecaceae > Areca > Areca catechu. Next base: position 186,615,880 of record CM038052.1, on the reverse strand, counting down.
ATGCAAATTACGCACTCAGGAAAGTCCATGAAGGAATATGTGGAGATCATTTAGGGGGCAGATCCTTGGCATACAAAGTAATCCGTTAAGGTTATAATTGGCCAACTATCCAGAAGGATTCTGCGGAATTTGTTCGAAGATGTGATCATTGTCGGAGATATGCCAATGTACAAAGACGGCCTGCTAATCAATTAACTCCGTTGACAGCCCCTTGACCTTTTGCACAATGGGGAATGGACATTCTTGGTCTGTTCCCTCTAGCCTCTGAGCAGCGAAAGTTCCTTATAATGACTATTGATTACTTTACAAAATGGGTTGAGGCTGAAGCATTGGCACAGATTACTGAAATAAAAGTTGAAACTTTTGTGAGAAATTTCATCATCTTCCGTTTCGGAATTCCTATTCTATAATAACTGACAACGAAAGACAGTTTGACAATCTGAGATTCAAGAACTTCTGCACTCAATATCACATTCCTCACAAGCTTACTTCAGTAGCACATCCTCAGTGTAATGAAGAAGCTGAAACGACAAACAGGACTATTTTTCATGGCCTTAAAACCAGATTAAATGATGCTAAGGGTTCATGGGCCGATGAGTTAAACTCAGTTATTTGGGCATATCGAACTACTCCCATAACAGCCACCGGTAGATCTCTATTTCATCTTTCTTATGGTACTGAAGCAGTTCTTCCTATAGAGGTCTCTTTGCATTCTCTTCGGATTGATCATTATGAGAAACCTGAAAATTCTGAACGTCGAAGAGTTGACCTGGATTTACTGCAAGGCACACGACTTCAAGCATAGTTGAGAATGGCTGCATATCAACAGAAAATGGCGAGATACTACAACTCTCGTGTAAAAAAACGAACCTTTCTTCCTGAAGATTTAGTTTTACGAAGATCAGAGATATCCAAACCAACTGAGCAAGGTAAACTTTTTCCTACGTGGGAAGGGCCGTATCGTATCAAGGAAGTTCTTCGACCCAGAACTTATCGGTTGGAAACTTTGGAAGGTGTTCTATTACCTCGACCATGGAATGTACAAAACCTCCGTAAATATTATCAATAAAGGTTTCATTCAAGGTCATTAATACAGATTTAATCTGTTTATCTTCATTCTATTTTTTAAAAGGCATTATGATGATCTCTGTGATCTACTATATGAAATGCCGAGGTAAGCATACCTAGCCTATCTTATTTCTCTTAAAGACATGAGGATGATCTCCGGATCTACCTCACGAAGTGCCGAGTTGGACTCAAAACAATCAATCTTAATCAAAAAAGGCATGAGGATGATCTCCGGATCAACCTCATGAAGTGTCGAGTTGGGCTCAAAACAGTCCATCTTAATCAAAAAGGCATGAGGATGATCTCCGGATCTACCTCACGAAGTACCGAGGTGGACATGATCAACCTGTCTTAGTCCCAATGCAAAAAGGCATGAGGATGATCTCGGATCTACCTCACGAAGTGCCGAGATAGGCCCGATCAGCCTATCTTAATTTTCACATGATTCAAGGAATTCTTTATCCTAAGTCCGAAGACTTAGTATAAATTCAAGTCCGAAGATTTGATCTTTATTTGAATTATTTTATCCTAAGTCCGAAGACTTGGTGTAAATTCAAGTCCAAGAGGCTTGATTATTCTGGTATTCTTTTATCCTAAGTCCAAAGACTTAGTGTATTTTTAAGTCCGAAGACTTGATCTTTATTTGGAATTTTTTTATCCTAAGTCCGAAGACTTAGTGTAAATTAAAGTCCAAGAGGCTTGATTATTCGGGTATTCTTTTATCCTAAGTCCAAAGACTTAGTGTATTTTCAAGTCCGAAGACTTGACTTATACCTGGAATTCTTTTATCCTAAGTCCGAAGACTTAGTGTAAACTCAAGTCCAAGAGGCTTGATTATTCTGGTATTCTTTTATCCTAAGTCCAAAGACTTAGCGTATTTTCAAGTCCGAAGACGACTTATACCTGGAATTCTTTTATCCTACGTCCAAAGACTTAGTATGTTTTAAAGTCCGAAGACTTGATTTATATTTGGAATTCTTCTATCCTAAGTCCAAAGACTTAGTATATTTTCCAGTCCGAAGAACTTGATCCTTATCAGCATCTTATAATCTTGAATTATATTTGGAATTCTGTTTCCCGAAAAACTATTATCTTAAGTCTGAAGACTTGGAATTATATGCTTCGGAGTTCTTTGTTATCCGTAAACTCTACACTTGAGAGATTCTCATCTATCCATTCACATGCATTCGAAAGAGAAGAATGATTTTCATCAAAAACGATCTTCATTGATAAGGTTGTTTACATTTCGAAAAAAAAAAATTGTACTAAACATTCACTAATGGGATGCCGTCCGAGGGAGCAGTTGGATCCACCATCTCTTCAGCTGTTGGTGACACTTCGGGATCCTTTTGTGACTCGGGCTCATCTGGACCTTCAGTGTCAAATAGCTAAATTTCCGAAATGTCCAGATCTGGGTAAAGTTCTTTCACTTCCTCTACCCCATCATTGAAGCCTCCTTTATAACTATGAGTCCCGACTTCGACCATCTCGGCTTCAAAAGCTGAAGAGGCTTTGAAGTCTTCTATCGCCTTTTCCAGTTGACTTTTTAGAGAGCGATTTTCTTCAGCGGCTTCTTCGGGTTTTTTCTTTTCTTCCTCGGGCTTCTGAAGAGCATCTTTGAGAAGAGCTTCCAAAGAACGAATTTTATTTTTCCTCTTTTTAATCCTTGCTTCTTGCTCAGAGTTATTTGATTTAAGTTTCTCCACTTCAGCTTTTAAGTTCCGAGCCAAAGCATCGCTCAGGGCAAACTTCTCCTCCATGGCTTGCCTCTGCTCTTCGGCTACAGCTTTTTCGTGTTCGCCGCCTTCACTCTCTTTCATCCCCTCATAATTTTCCCTGAACTCAAAGATGATTTCTTCCATGACAGTAATGTCATGCATCATCTATATTGATAGATTGAAAAAGTTAGCGACAACAAATTTATATCTTAAGAATATGATTTGACATTTACCTTCAATGCTGATGAGAATACTGAGTCAGAAACTTCTTCAATGCATCGGGACTTAGTTTTGTCCCAGTCTTTCGGAAGAAGAGTGTGCTTCATCAGCTCCCTGGCCAATTCAGCGTTCTCCAAACCTTCCTTGTCCGAAAACACAGTGAAATCCACATTGCAACCTCCTTTTGAAAAATCGCTCCATCTGGGTTCATTTCTGGAGTGAGGTTTGGCTCTTTCTTTCCCTTTCTCCTTCGGAGGTGCAATCAAGGATTCCTTATCATATGAAATGTCACAATGACTTGGAGAGGTCATCGGATGAGGACTTCTCGGAGGGGACCTCCTCGGAGGCGGACTTCTGGCAGGTTCAGAGAGATTTGGTGAAGTATGTGGTATTTCTTCGTCCGATGTAGACCTCGCCGGAGGAATACTTGAGCCCTCCTCGGCTCTTCTTTTCTTTCGTGCTTCAGTAGCTGCAGGAACAGCCACTGGTCTTTTCCGGGAAGCCTGCCGAACTTTCTCAAGTTGAGGCTTTATTTTCTTACCTGCAGTCAGAAGACTTAGTTAAAAAATAAAAAAAAGAAAAGAAAAGAAGAAGGTGGAAGGAATGGAAATCCGAAGACCGCTATATCTATACCTAAAGTTGGGACTTCGCTGATGTGAGCTCGGTGAAGATTCTCCTCCTTCAGCAATTCTTTGAAAGAAGGAATTTTCGACTCTGACAGAATTTCAAAGTCTCTCATATCGGCTCTCAAGACCTTTTTTCCGGCGTTTGCACTTAAACGCGGAGATTTCCACTCAGTATTGAACCCCCAATGGGGATAGTACACAAAGAAGAAGCAAGGTTTTCACCGATGTATTGCACTGGGGGTTCCTTTTATCAATCTTCGGCCTGGCCGAGGACCTATAACCCACCACCCTTTGCCATGGAAGTCTCTTTTCAACATGAAAAGAGAAGTAAACAGACTGGACTTCGGCACTACATTCCTGAGTTTGCAAAGAACTATGAACCTACAAATGTTCCTAAAACTATTGGGGGTCAATTGAGCTGGGACTATTTGGTAGAGGTTGAAAATTTTTGTGAAGAAAGGGTGGAGTGGAAGTCGAAGATCAGCCTTGAAGTGGTCTTCATATATGGCGATGGAATGCATTGGAGGTTTATCAACCCTTTCTTCGGGTTTTGGAAGAATCATATGGAAAGTCCGTGGGATATGGTAACATTGCTCAACTTCTTCTATTCTAGTAAGGAAAAAAGAACTTCTAACAGAATCCGGTGATCGTTCCGGGCTCCTTTTCCTACCAGAACCCTTTCTCCCACTGGTTTCACCTCCCGACGGATTTCTAATAGCCCCACCTTCTGGTGATTTCCTGCCGGTTTCCCTCTCCGGCAGTTTCCTATTGATTTCACCTCCCGGTGAGCCTCTGCTAGAACTAAAAGAAAGGTTCCTAGAGGTTTCTGACATTCTGAAGAAGGAAGCAGAAGGAGAGGAGAAGGACCTCTAACCTGAGAAAAAATAAAAATGGTGGACCGCGGGAGAAGACGATAGACTGCAAAGGGAGATAGTGAACTCGAAGCCCAAGTGCAAGGAAAGTTCTTCATTTGAAACTTTCTCCCCTTTTATAGATGAAGGTAGTGGGTTTTCGAGGCGATTCGGAGATCTGGCTGATCGTGCACCGTATCGACAGTTTCGATCGTGGGTACGGTTTTCCAGAAATTTCATTAATGAGATATGCTGTTGCAATCCGCGTGAAATATCGCCACTGGCTGAGATTACGCCAACAAAGCTATCATGCTTCGGATGACTGCCACGTATCCGATCTCAGTCAAATAAAAATCTCTTTCTCGAGAATTTTCCAAGACTTTTTCGGAATCGAGGCATTTTTTTGAGGCAGCCCTTGGTGGGATGACACGTGTCTTCGCCACGTTTTATCGTGCCACCAGGCAGTTATGGCGAAAGACGTGTCAGGACTTAGTGCCATCATTACTTGACAGTTATCACTAGAAGACAAATTTAAAATACTCCCATTCTTCGAAACTTAATCATTTCGAACTTGGAAGTGGGGGACAGCTGTTATGATATCCCGATTTTAATCTAATTAATTTTTTTTCTCTTATTTTATTGGTCACATCAGCTGGCAAAAGAAGAAGTCTTCGGCTCCATATTACCATTTTGATCCGAAGACCATGCCTAATATTCATGGTTTCGTATGTCTGTGATCCAGGAGATAAGTTTGTTACTCCATGTCTTCGGCTTCGTATTATTATCTCGGTGCGAAGACCATGCTTAATATTTATGGCTTTATGTTCGTTCCAGAAAATATTATTAACTCTGGATCTTCGGCTTCGTATTATTATCTCAATCCGAAGACCATACCTAATATTCATGGTTTCTATGTCTATGACCTAGGAGATAAGTTTGTTTACTGTCTTCGGCTTCGTACATCCATCTTGATCCGAAGACTTAACCTTCCAGGCGAATATCTTCGATTTTATTCCCTCAATATGATCCAAAGACTGTAAGTATTTGTTTTTGTTATATCCAAAAGAATCCGAAGTGTGAAGCTAACATTCCCTTTAGGAGCGCTACTAAAGGAATGTAAAGCTCACTTCGGATCTATGCATAAAGAAAGGAGGTTTTGGAGCATGTGGGTTTCTTGGACAAACAGTTAAAATCTGTTTTGGTTGTTGCAACCACCCACATGGTCCGAAACCTCAGATTGAACAAACCCCGAGTGTAACAGCTTTTCCGACAGCCACTACTTACAGTTATGAAGTGGTTGCGTCCGCCAACCTCCATAACCGTAAGTAGTTGCGTTGGAGCCTATAAATATTGGTAAGATGGGACACTCAGGGAATCTTTGGGCTCTCTTTTTCTTGGCATTTTGCGAATTTCTCTTTTCCTCCTTGCTCTCAAAACTCTCCATTCTGCTGTTGCCTGGACTCTTTCTGACTTAGGCATCGGAGTATCCCCCACCGGAAAACCTCCGGTCAGGGACTTCTTTTGCAGGTACCGGTCGACGGCGATCCGACGAAAGAACCACTCCGGTCGACAAAGGTTCAGCATCAACACATACCACTTCAAACAATAAGCAAAGCCCGGTCATTTAGGCTGTGTTTGGAAATGGAATAGGTGGAATAAGGCCCTTATCATTCTTATTCTGCCAAACGGCACAAAAATCGATGAAGAATAACTAAAGTAACTTAGTCTCATCAACGTCCGTAATTCCTGAATTGCTATTCCATGTGTCCCCATGGAATAGCCCTATTCTCACTTTTCTTATTCCAAGGATATTATTGGAATTTCAAAAAATTAATTAGTATAAAATATTTTTTAATTATTTTAATATATTATAATAATAAATAAATTAATATAATATAATTTTAATAGATCGTAATAATAAATTAAATAATATAAAATAATATATTTAATTATTTTAATATATCATACTAATAAATTAATTAGTATAACATAATTTTAATATATCATTATCATAATAATAAATTAAATAATATAAAATAATTTAATTTATTATTTTAATCGATTATAATAGATCATACTAATGAATTAATTAGCATAACATAATTTTAATAGATCATAATATTAAATTAATTAGTATAAAATAATTTAGTTAAGTAATTATAAAATTAAAAAATATTTGATAACTCATTTTACGTTATTATTTGAGCAGGGGTATTTTTGGGATTTCAAAAAATCCATCCCCTATTCTTGATGGAATACAGGTTATTCCCATGTCATCCAAACACCATTTGGAATAACACCACATTAATTGCACTGGAATAAGGTAGAATACCAGATTTTGATCGAAATAGAAATTGATAATAACAATGAGAATAGGCTATTCTTGGGAAATACCTATTTCTATTCCAAGAATAACTTTTTGCCATCCAAACACTACCTTATAGTTCACCCCACTGATATGCTTGTGACATTTTCCAGGTTACTCATGACAACCTGATTTAAATACAAAATCCAGTCTGAAGCAGGGTAACAAAACAAGAATAACTAAAACTTTGCAACTACAAGACTCTGCATGTATCATTAGCATCCTCTAATTGGTCGTACAATGATCCTATCATAAAATAAGCTGGCCATTCAAATATTTTCACAATAACCAAGCAAAAAAATTTTGCTACCAAAACGGGAAGGTCTTAATGTCTCTTCCTAACCTTATTAACAACGTAGCACTCTTTAAAAATGCAAATTACTGTGGCCATGCCAGTTATTTCCATATGTAATAAATTCCTCTTTTAATTGTGATCGCCAACCATCACAACTTACCATCCCGTCAAATGTGGATTACTTCCAATTCTGAAGTAAAGAAACTGAGCAAACTTTTTCTCCCAGTTAACTACCCAAGTGTGATTTCACAATCCATGCTTCTTTAACACAATCCTGTTCACCATACCTGCCTTTTATCTCAAACTAATAATAAATTCCTTAGTTAGCTACCTCCTAATCCTTCTACCGAATATAAAAACTTTTAAAGTACCTGGTACTCCACTCATTCCTTTCCCTGCAGCCTGGTGGTGCATGCTTTGAACCATCATTTACCGCTTAGGGCACTTCCAACCCCTAAAAGAACCCCCAGCCAATCCCAAAATTAAAGATCATGTAAACGAAACCTGAGAAGCTAACTAAATAACCGAGAGCATCAGCTCAGCTCTCAGACTTAAGCCTCCTAAACATTTCCAGCCAATATATCATTTGCTCAATTTGACCACAGATGTAAAAAATCATAGGGGCATAGAGAAAGTTCAAAGAGTCCCAAATAAAGGTGACCTACAATAGATTCAGACTAAAGTCTTGCAATCAAAATCATACCAAAGGTAAGCACAACAGAGTTCTCTAATTCTGTATTCAGGGATGGACAGCGACATGCCTTCTCAAACTCCACGTATGCCTGCCAAGAGACTAGACAGAAATATGATATTCATGTGCTGCTAGCCCGCTACACTAAATTTGCACAAATTTGCCCCAAACCAGAAATCAGTGATAGCTCTGACCATATGTATGGCCGCAGCCCTATAAAAACTCTGCTGCGCAATTCTAAGCTTAAACACTGTATCCCAAAGTTGAACCAATTATGGTCTGTGAACAAAGCATTTTTTTTTTCCAAGTTCATCAACAAAGAATCTTTTTTCACCATTCTCCAATATCTATCAGGTAAGCCTTATAGAAAATTAGTGGTCCTTGTCAATTAACTGATTCATACGACATGGATGACGCTCACATATTGCATAACCAGTCCATCTGCCTAGAACTAGCATTTCTCCAACATCCGTTTAGGCTATTTATTTACTTGGCAGCACCTCCTTCCACGTACCTCAAAAATGATGCAAAAGATGTAAATGGAACTCTATCATCTACATATATGTGCACCATCATGAAGGCATGTATTTTAGCATGCAATTAAGTGTGAACAATTAGTTGTCTTGCAAATCACAAATTATTTTCTCTGAAGACAAAAGCTGTCTAAAAATCAAGATAAAAGTTGGCTATTTGAAGCACGCATCTTCTACTAAAACATACTGATAGCAACACGCAGAGATCTATCTAAAGAAACAAGATATCACAAAAAGAATTGGCAGATACAGAAAAGGCAGATACTAATCTATAGAAGTTCCCAAAAGCCATAACCTATTACAGCTAACAGGATGAAACTACATCTAATGATTAAAGAAAGATGCAGCAAGGATTATCATCGCAAGCAATGGATAAAGAGATTGTTTGCTGAGCAATTTATTAAAATAAATTAAAGGACACATTCAACATACATCATTATGACATACCTTGACTGGAAAAGTCCCGGAAGGAAGTTTTGTAGTAAGTAGTTCTCTCAAACGACGTATGGCCTTCACCTTATTTGAAAGTATGTCAAGCAGCGGCAGTAGCTCCTCAGTCCTCAGTGGAAAGTTAGGAGATAGCCAGAGAACAGGAGTCAAACCTCTCCTGATCTCGCTCTCTCGGTTACCTTCTTTCCGTCGTCCCCCATTCACCAAATTCGCTGAAGATTTCTTCGAATCCCGGTCCCTTGCCTCTTTTAGGTCCTCCCTACTGCAGGCAATCTCTATGGAATGCCTTCCCTGCCTACTACTAGCCCTAGCTGGAGAATCTCCAAGGAGGGCACTCACCTTCTCATCTATACAAAGCGAGCTTCTTGGCGGTGCCATCTTCTGCCGCAAATCCTGCTCGTGGTGATTATGATCCCCCTTTTTTCCCTCGTTGCCAAGCCACCATTTCATATTTTGCCTCCTCCCACCATTGCCACAGCTGCTCGCATTGTCGACCTGAACTTCTCTCCGCTCGTAGCAACTCTTCCGGCTCCTGACAAAGTCACCGGAGCGATCTTCGTCGATCGTATCCGGCGACTCCATTTTCAAAGCGATTTCCAATTGCTTCCGCTCCTCAGCGGTCATAATATCCACATACTCATCATTCTCCGTCTCATTGTCAATGGAAGAACAGACGACGGCCTCCTCATCGTTGGCCGCCGGCGCGCGGGGGACGCGCCGGGACTTGACGCTCACGACCACATGATGCATGTCATACACCTTCGCCTTCCACGAGCCGACGATCTCCAAGCGCTCCTGCCGCCTCCAGGTCAGCTGCGGCAGCAGCACAGCCCGAGTCACGTCGATCCCCGGCCGGAAGATATTTGTCTTGGACATGGCCGAGACTTCCTGGTCGACCTCGGCGTCGCTTGGCGGCGCCCCGTCGCCATCGAGAGCATTTACCACCTCCTTATCCTTATGCGAGACGATGCACAGCGATCCGGACGACACGTTGCCGTCCTCCGAGCCCTCCCCGAGAAAGAGAATGCTCTGTTCGGCCCGCTGAATCTTGAATCCATCGAATCCGGAGAGCGTCATGTCGGCCCGCAGATTGGAACCCCTCTTCCAGATCTTGTATGTGTCGGAGGGGGCGATTCTTGAGATGAAAGGGATGACGGAGCTCTCGAAATGGAAGGTGATTTCCATGTAGAAGTCTCTCATTCTCCGCATGGTAGCGATGACGCGGGGGAGGCGGCGGCACCACTTGGCCCAGGCCTGGGGCTGGTGGTGGCGGACGATGATGCGGGCGATGTGCTCCTCGCGGGAGCAGATGGCCTCGTGGAGGGCGCTCCAGCCCTGCTCGTTGTGGAGGCTCCAGTCGGCGCCGGCGGCCATCAGGATCTCGGTGGCGGTGGCGTCGCCGAGGCGGACGGCGAGGTGGAGAGGGGTCTCCCGGTTGGCTACGTCGCGGCGGTCGAGAGCGGCGGAGATGGCGTCGGCCTTGGCCTCCTCGGCGAGGGAGTCCACCTCGGTGCGGATCTCGGAGGGCTTGGCGAGGCGGGGCAGAGAAGAGATGATGGACTTCAGGCCGTCGTAGTCGCGGGCCAGGACGGCTTTGTGGGCAGGGCTGTGCAAATACTTGGATGCATCGATTCCGGCCATTCTTTTTTTCTTATCTTTTCTTTTTCTTTTCTTTTTTTTTTTCTTTTCTTCTTTTGAGAGCAAGCTAACAAGCTCTCCTCTTCAGCCCAATGAAAACATAATTTTCCCCACGAAAGAAGTTAAAAAGATTGAAACCAAGAGCTGGGTTTACATAAAAATATATAGAGAGATGAAGGCCAAACTACGAGAATAAATCGAGAGAAAGAGAGAGAGAGAGAGGAATCAAGAAAGGGAGAACAAGGGGTCTTATTAAAGGAAAGAGAAGGAAACGGAGGAGGAGGTAACGTAGAGAGAAATTTACATTGCTCTTTGTCTGGTGTTCTTTACTTTGGAGGAGGCGGAGGCTGGAATTGAATGTGGATAAAGAACAAAACGATGGGAGCTCTCTTTAGAGAGGAGGAAATGGGGCAGAGGGAGAGGGACGGAAAGAGAGAGAAAGGTGAGTGACGGAGAGGAAAATTTTTTTGAGCGCCATGCTCCCCGAAAGCCACCCAAATGCATGCCAACCCATTTTTTAGTACCGCTTGACGTACCTTCTTTTTCTTGGTTTAATTAAAAAACGAATCGAGATATACTAAAAATACATAAATTATTAAGGACATGTTTAGAAATGATAGTATTAGTCCAAATTTGACGATTCTGAAAATAAAAATTATATTTTTTAAAATTTTTTTAATACATATACTGGTCTAAGTATTTATGTAAATATTTTTTAAAATTTAGATTTACATAAATATCCTTATAAGATTTTATTATTATATGTATACTCTTTTATTCCTTTACTTTTACATATATATCTATGTCATCCAATACTATTAAATAATTAACTATTTAAAATTAAAATAACTAAAATATTTTTATAAATAAATATATTAAAAAATATTTATAAGGATATATACATAAATATAAATTTAATAATAATATTAATATTAATTTAAATATTTAAAGGGTATACATGTAAATAATTTTTAATTTTTATTTATTTCATATTATATTAACTTGATAAGAAGAATTAAAACATATTAATTAATATCAAAATTTTTAAAATTTTATATTTATTAATTAATATCATAATCTTTAAAGTTTGATATTTATATTTCTACATAAACAAAATGAATTAATGTATCATAAATTAATAAAAAATATATAACTTGAAAGAGTTCCTTTCTTGATAGCTTTCTATCAATTATCAATATTTTTTCATATATGGGTGGCAGTATAGTTAATCTACATGCATATAAAAATAACGTAATTTGAAGGAAACCCTTCCAAGTTATTTTTTTGTTATTTTATGATGTATTAATTTATCTTACTTGTGTAAAAGCATAAATATCAAACTTTGCAAATTATGACATTAATTAATAAATAAAAAAGTTTAAAGACTTTGATATTAATTAATATATTTTAATTTTTTTTATTTTTTAAAATAATATAAAATAAATAAAAAATAAAAGTTAGAGTTTGCTCATATGTATACTCTCCTAAATCTTCAAAGTTTGATATTTATTCTTCTACATAAATAGAATAAATTAATACACTATTAATTAACCAAAAAAAGAGAATATAACTCGAAAGGGTTTTTTTCTTAATTGCTTTTTACTAATTATCAATGCTTTTCCATATATGAATGGTAGCATGGTTAATCCATGCGTATATAGAAATAATGTAATTTAAAAGGAACCTTTCCAAGTTATATTTTTTTTGTTATTTTATGATATATTAATTTATTTTATTCGTGTAGAAGCATAAATGCCGAACTTTGAGATTATGATATTAATTAATAAATACAAAATTCTAAGGACCTTAATATTAATTAATGTATTTCAATTTTTTTCATCTAGCTAAGATAATATAAAATAGATAAAAATTAAATGTTAAAATTTGTTCACGTGTATACTCTCCTAAAAATTTAAATTTGTATTAATACACTTATAAAATTGATATTTACATATATACCCTTAATTATTTAATGGTATTAAATGATGTGGGTATATATGTAAAAATCAAAAAAAAAGTATACATGTAAAAATGAAGTTTTATTAGGGTATACATACAAATATAAACTTTAAGAGGATATTCATGTAAATTCCAATATTTAGGAAGGTATACATGCAAAAAAACTTTATTTTATTTTTAATCATTATTTGGCTACTTTTATCATAGAATAAAATAATAAATAATTTTATAAAAGAATGGTCTTTAAAATTTTTTTCTTATTTTTTTTACGATTATCGGATTCGCCCCTCCCCCTCTCCCAATTATCCCTCTAATTCCACCTTCACCTCCTCTCCCTCCCCACAATGGCCTACCCCAACCTTCCATCTCCTCGTCTTTGTCGTCATCGTTTGACAGGATTCCACCACCTACATCCTAGCATGGCCAATCGTTATCATTTTGGCTTTGATTGACGCCTCCCTCTTTCACTTCTTGATTGATATCTCTAATGCCCCCAACCACATCATTGCCCACACCACTCCCGCCAGTACCTCTAGCTTTGCCTCCCGTCATCATTCCAAAACTAGTTTTTCTTCTATTTTTTCTATTCTTGGGGGTCTCAATTAGGTGGGAGTCTTTGAGCAACCGAGAAGGGAAGGTTACACGATGGCTAAGGCTTTATGTTAGGTATTTATATAAAATAATTTAAATAAATATATTGGTAAATAATTTAAGTATATATAATTATGGTTTATTGGTTAAGACTATGATCAGACCATCTAAAATTTTGGACTTAAATCTTCATGCATTTTATTATTTATATATTTTTAGACACATTTATTATATATATATATTTACATATATATATATATATTTAATAAATTTATTATAAAAATTTATCATATATATAATTAATTATTGATAGTAGGTATTTGAGAGGTAAATCCTAAATCCAAATGGATTTTAATTTTAAATTCTAAACTCTTTCCAAATCTTATAGGGTATTGCTAAACAAGTTAGGAATGACATGGAGTATGAATTAGGTTAGCCAATACCCATCCTATAATTAATTAAAAATTTTATAGTCATATCTGTCCAATATCAATCTCGGATCAGATTGGATCGGATTAGATTGAATAGGATTTGGTTGACTGAAAAAAAGGAGGTTGGTTTAGATCGGGTTGGATTAAATCAAGTTGTATCTATAATCAAAATTTTTATAAAATTAATATATATATAATATTATATTTAAGTAGTGAGTATTTGATGGACAAATTTCAAATCTGTAGGGATAAATTTCAAATCAGTTCCAAATCAAAACCTGTTTTAATTTTAAATTCCAAAACATATAAAGATATATTAACTTTTTAATAAAAACTATTTTATAATTTTAATGATTAATATTATATTTTGATGATGATAAATTTATTAGTAAAGTAGGAAAGAGAAAAGAAAGAAGAGATATAAAGAAGATTTTAATTTATCATCCAAATATCGAATAAAACTATATACATAAAATTTATTTTTATAATAAAATTTGATATATAATTTTATAGAATCAAAATTAACACTCTATCATGATTTTTATTTTACATTTCAAGAAAGGAGACTGCAATACCAGATTCTTTTATCAGGCTACTATGATCTGAAGATCCGCCAATTAGACAGCTACAAGAAAGCGATGGCAAAGTGGTGACCGATAGCGAGTAGATCAGAGAGCAGATTTTCTAGTTCTTTAGGTCTTGATGGATTTTATCTTTGGGTTGGGACAATGCCCTTCAAGATTCTATGCCGATGGTTCGCATCTTGGATTAGGAGAACATGGTCCTAGCTCACCCAGTGTCTATTGTAGAGGTGTGCAACATCCTTTGATCCCTTGGGAAGGACAAGGCCCTTAAATCAGATAGCTTCCCTCTCCTCTTCTTTCTTCATTACTGGTCGATTGTTGGGTAGGAGGTGGTCAAGAGGGTATAGGCTGTTTTTCAGTCTAGTGGCATCCTCATGGAGTGGAAGAAGACGTTGACCACTTTTATCCTCAATCAACCTGTGTTGTGGTACCACCTGCACTTATATCATTTGTTGGAGGATCCCTTGTATGAAATATGGATCCCTATGCCCAAGATTACAATGTCGTTGTTGATGCCATGAGAGATGAAAGAAGAAAAAATAAAAATACAATCAGCAGGGTGTGTAAGATTTCACCATAAAAAAAATTACAAAAAAGATCTTACACTCTTACTCTATATAAAAAAATCAATAAGAAATTCCAAATCTCTCATAAAGCTCTCAACTCTTAAGAAAACTTTCTATTTCCTATAGGCTTTCTATGCCATTGCCACTAATGATCTCTGGATCCTCCACCCTCTTTGGCTCTTTGTCCATTTTTTTTAAGAACCCGGGACATCTCCATCGAAGAGCACTTTGATAGGAATCCAATGGTTTAAACGGTGTCAAAAAAGGCTTTTAAACATATCTCCAACTATTGTTTGACTTCCTGGAAGTCGTTGACCATCCAATCATCAACAAACATGCAAGATCAACATGAAAGCCCATCGAATCATACCCATATTTGGTTGGCATCATCCATGGCTATCGGATCTTGCTCTAGGATGACTCTAGGCCCTTCGATCATGCAAAAATATGTTGGAATCAAGCCTTCAATGTCGGCATCATCCCTAAGCTGTCGGATCTCCCTGAGGATCATGCACCACCACCCATTCGTGCACCAAACTGGCCCCCTATATGTGAGCCATGATGTAGCACCATAACAATTAATGATGTAGATCTTGCTAGCTCACCTTGGTGGACCACATGTAGATTATGCATGCCATGGGCCGCATATGCCAGCGGGCCATACGTCCGCCTGGGCCATGATCGCACAGGGATGGGCCTGGCTTGTTGCTGTCAAGCATGGTTCTTCCCGGACTTGGTTTTGGATATCTCGTGGGTTTCATTGCAGTGGGCTTCTTCCAAGCCGAATCAAGATATTTTTTTCTCAACAACTTGATGTATCTGTTCTAGCTCACTTCAGACTGATCATCTTGTATACCACCCTCTACAAAGTGTGTGCTAAGGTTTTGATCAGATGTTTGAAGCCGATAGTGCCTCTCCTTATCACCCTAATTAGGGGGCATTTATCAGTGGTCGATGCATTACCGATAATATCCTTCTTGCTTAGGAGTTTATGCATGATTTGTTGCGTGCCCCTGCTCGGCTGAGTCTCATTGTGATTAGGCTAGACATGGAATGGGCCTATGACTGGATGAACTGGTGGTTCCTACGGCAGATGCTTCAAGACTTTGCCTTCCAAAATAGGTGGATCAGCTAGATCATGGACTGTGTGGAGATCCCTAACTTTGCCATTTTGATCAATGTGCCCCAACGGAGTATTGTCAATCAACTTTGGACTTTGCCAAAGTTATCCTCTCTCTCTTCTTACCTGTTTATTTTGTACACTGATGCTCTATCTCGTGCTTTGAGGGTGGCAGTTTTGGGATCCCAGCTAGAGCCCTACTGACCCACCCCAGGAGCTTAGTCACTCTCGCACCACCTCGTTGTAGCTGATTACCTACTTATCGGCCAGGCCTCACTTAGGAATACAGATGCTTTGCAACCACTACCGAGATGTATTATCGGGTCTCTGGCCAGTTGGTTAATTTGCAGAAGTCCTTAATGATCTTCAACCCCAAGATGAAAGCCTAGACGAAGCAGACGATTCCAGCTAGAATGGAGATCTCAAAGTAGGTCGGGACCTTGACTTACTTGGGAGTCCCTATGACAGGGAGGAGACAGTAGAGAGCCGAGTGCAAGCCCATGGAGCAGTAGATCCATGATCAACTTGATAGTTGGGAAGCTAGCCTCTCTCTATGATGGGCAAAACTATTTTTTGCTAGATCGGTCTTAAGTTCCATTCCTGTCTACCTCTTGGCGAACACAATAGTGCCTAGTTCTTGTCTCAGAGAATTGAAGCAGCTCTTCCGGAACTTTCTTTGGAGCTCTAGGCATAGCAATCGTGGTCTTCACTTGGTATACTGGGAGATAGTTTGCCAACTTGTGAGGGATAGGGGTCTTGGGATCTAGTCACTTCTGATAAGGAGGGAGGCTTTGATCACCAAGCATATAGCGAAATTCCTTCTACAACCTAATTGCTTATGGAGTAAGGTGATAATGGCACAGTATGAGGCTTGGAGTCACGGATCCCAGATCTAATCAGCTCGCAACTACTTCATATCGAAGGAGATATGTGCCTGTGGTCTACTATGCTGACCTAGGTCAAATAAGTGATTAGAGATGGGACCTTGATTGATGTGAGCCATGACACGTAGATTTCCAGTCTACTACTCTCCTGGGTAGCTGACCTTTGTCAGTATAGAGGTGGATGACCATTTGCTCGTTTGTGACTTGTTGAGCTCTAACGATAGGGGTTGGAAGATACAGAATGTCACCCATCTTTTTGGAAGTCACCTCGCTGATCGAATTCTCGCCATCCTGATCCTTGCCTATCCAAGCTAGGACCTAAGGATGTGGGGTCATTCGTGTTGCCTTAAGGTTCCTTCAAGGGCCCCCTCGAAGATGTACAGGACGTCACCATACATCAAAATTGAGGTCGCTTAGATTTGGAAAGTGGCTGTTCACCCAAGGATGCACCTTTTTTTTGAAAGGTTGCTTAGAATCGTCTTCCAATATGTATGTTAGACAGGAATAGGGGCATGAGGTTGCTAGCATCTTGCACAGTATGCAAGTTAGAGTACGGGTCTATCGAGCATGCTCTCATGTACGATCCAAGGCAAGGCTAGTTTAGAAGATGTCAGGAGTCAGCATGGGCGGGGAGCATTGGTCCCTGATTAGGTTCCTTTCTGGATGCAATACGACAGAGCTCACTGAGGCAAGTGGTGGGATGGCATACATCGCTTATCAAATCTGGCTTTCGAAAAGCAGTCTAATTTTCGAGGCTGATGCTATACCTATACATCATATATTTTAGTAAGCCATCTGCTAGTCATAGAGTATCACCATTTTAACACTACTAGTCTATCCTTTGACACTCCAAATTTCTGGGACTCCTTTGCTGTCCTAGCAGTGACTCGGAGAGTTCTTATCTTTTCATGGGAGCCCCCTTCATCAGGATTTATCAAGGTCAGTTTTAATGACAGTATTAGGGGTGCCAAGGGTGGCACAGAATATATTATCAGGGATTCGAATGGTAAACTTCTTGCGACCGGAGGCTTTAGTCTCTTCGAGCCTTCTATCCCGGAAGCCGAGCTTAGAGTTGCCTGGACGGGCATCATCTATACCAGATAGAAATTTCATGCGGAGAGAATCTTTGTTGAGAGTGATTCTACTACCATCATTGACTAGATCCAAGATAAAATGAAGCAATCTAAGATCCATCCACTATTTCATGACATTTGGAGCTTCCTCCGTATCATTGATACGGTAAATAATTCATCATGTTTTCTGAAAGACGAATAGCACAATCGACTATATTGTATTCTTTATTGGTGAACACTTTGATGACGGGATCAATATCAGACCGAGATAATTAATTTTTATTTCTTAATCTTTTAAATTACATTCATATCAACATTATATGTTTATTGACCGGTAAATAAATAAATAAATAAATTTTTAGCGGCATCACGTTCTTTTCCCTTTTCATTGAGGTTTGGGGTCGGAGGCAAGCTGTTTGCCTTTTAAATTTTCAGCAACGTAATATGACAATTTTGCCATCGAAACGGCAGAGAAAATTGGTTCCTTCCTTCTTTAAAATAATCAAAAAAAGTTTGTCCCTCTTTTTTTTTTTTTAATTAAAAAAAAAATCCGGGCATGATCATCCTCAAATGGTCCTCCAACCCCAGACAGCCAGGAAAGTTCGTTCCTTTTTGGGAGGCGTTTTACGGGGAGCCTATTATTTTCTCGATTTTTCAGTTTTCCCTCCGCCCAAGCTCTGACGGTAGCCGGGGGCACGGCTCGGATTTGGATTCCCGTATTGAATAAAATATTTGCTTTTTTTTTTCCTGATGAAAATAAATAAAATACTTGCCGTTTCATGCTCGATACGATACGGTGGTCCGTGAGGATTTCGTCTGCGTGGATTTTCCGACAAGGTGTCGCTCCAGCTTTGGAGGTACTCGCCCCGTAGTACGGTCACATGGACCAATTTAAACGAGGTCACGTTTCAGAGTCATGCATACGTGTTGGTCACGCAATTGAATAAAATATTCTGCGGTTCGGGCTCCACGGCTGAGCCGAAGGAAGCCTATACCGACTGAATCAAGTCCAACGATCGGACGGGCAAGGTCTCTCCGCGCTTTGAATTTTCAAAACCCCGGGGACCACCGCTGTTACTCCCATGGTCGTGAAACCGTTTGGTTAAGGTTCTTTCCGTCCTCAAGTCGAGGCTGACGGAAAGCAACTGTAGGAATGGAAAGGACTTCAATTATTGAGACGGCTCAGGGGAAGACTGCAGAGTCTCCCTTTTTCTGGAGTGTCGAAGATGCCTTCAAGAGCTACGTGAGCGAGGGAATCGGTATGCTGGAATGACAATTATAACCCAAACATGGGTTGCCACGTCAGCAGTACATCATTTTCGCCATGCGGGCTTTCTGGTCATTTATGAAATGCGGGGTATTTGAATGGAATGTGACAACTGCAAGTAGGCGCTCCATCAGGCGCGCAATTTGCTTCCAAACTTATTCCACTGAGATGACAATCTGTTGTCAAGCCTTGCCATTCCATTTTGGTTGTTCTTATTTATACGGTGGAGATCAACAACTCGGATCTTTGAAAGTCAAGGCCCAAACAGCAAGAATTATCATAGAAATTATGTATCTTAAACCTGGCACTTTGAGGTGGGATGTCATTTGTTGCATGTGATGGATGCATTGAATGCCAAGAGTACGACAACCAGCAATAGTATGCAAAAGCCTCAGCTCTTTTGTAGATAAATCCACATGTCATGATCTTGTGGGTCAAACCAGCAGCATGTAAAATTATCCAGAGTTGCAAATCAGTTAGATAGATCTTACTTCAGTTAGAGTTGCAAACCTCTAGTAATTATCCTGGTAGGTTTTACGCTTCTCTTTGTAAAATTTGCTGTCTATCGATTAGTGATCCAGACGACAGACTTGCTCCAAAACCTCTTTTAGCCCGGTACAATATGCAAAAGTACGTAGTTTTTCAATTACCGCCTCTGCTGCTCGTGTAAGATATGGTACTACTTTTAAAACTAAATTCACCCTAGAATTTTTTTAAAATTTCATTGCATTAAATCATTAACTTGCTCACATCTCCGAACATTCCTAGATTTTTCTAGCTTGCCATTCTGTGAACTGACTCCCTTATAGGATACCTGATGAACCTTTTGCAGCAAAGGTGCTAAGCAATCCTAACATGGACAACCTTGATCTGGTTGAGGAAACTTGATTACATTTCTTATGTGGTGTACTTTGTTTCTTACCAACGTACGTAAATCTGCTTGAAATTCTATGTAGTTCAGCCCTAACTAAGTTAATAGTTTTTATGTAATACCAACAACCTAACAATTAAGATCTAGAGCTTGTTCTCTCGTAACACCTTCATTAATGCCAAATTTAACTCCATAATACTATTACCCCCACTCTGCCATTATCACTTAACAGTATACTCCATAAGAGAACTTAATCTCGGGTCCACTTCATCCAAAACTCGGATTTATCAACTATATTGCTTCCACTCTTGCTATTTTAAAACCTTTTAAACCTGAAATATCTTTAGCATTATGATTCCTACATTAATCCGAGTACTAGAAGGTTCATCCCTTCGGTTAGATCTCCCAATGGATCTCAAAGCTACAGTTAAGAAATAACCCTGCATTTCAATATATAGCGGTGGGTTATGACAAACAATGAACTTTAGACCAAGATAAGCAAATAGTATATATGCCTTGCACTTGACAACCCACACCACAAAAAGAAGAAGCTTTACTCCAGCTGCCTGCCCCCAAAGTTGAATATACAGAGGGGTTTAAAATTTTGTATCTCGAACCGGTACAGCTGATCATTAGAGAATGACAAATGCCCAAAATGAATCACTTGGCTATGCTACAAATTTCTTATAGACTTTCCCTTTGATACATTAGAATCAGATGTTCAATGGGAAGCCATATGGGCATCAATCATGTTAAGTACTATGACGCCAAATATATATCTGGGCTTGGGTAAGCTTCATGTTCTTGGCACCAAGTGTGGTAATTGTTTTTTTCTTTGCAGTTAATCATAGCTTAAGAATAAAAATAAGTAGACATTCACCAATTAAGAATAAGTGGCAGAGAACTGGCTGAATTATAATCGGCATGTGGAACAGAGATACATACAAAGGCGTGCAATGCTGTTGGTCGATGCTGTGGCCACATGGATGTTGAGAAATCTCATGAAGCTACGTGGATTGGCCTTGATGACATGTATCATTTGCAATTTCCAAACACTTGTATATGTGCCCAGGATAGATCATGGCGCTTATGAATCTGACTTTAAATATAGATTTACCGAGTCATATGATCATCAAAGTGTAGGAGAAGATCAACCATAAAAGTGATGACGGGTGAAGCCATGAAAAGCTCAGCGGGCGAGCACGCGTGAGGTCCAAGCCCAGGCGGGGCTTTATTTCTTTCCCCATCCCGGGGACGATGGACCGGTTCCTATCACGGTCTACAGCTTCACGTGTCATGGCTTACAGGCGAGAGAAGTTCCAGCGAGCGATCGGACAGGTCAGCATGTTATGCATGGGCGATCCGACGGCTGTCATTGTTTCCGGCTGGGATTTGGCCAGTATAGCGATTTCTCATCACGTTTTGGGGCGTTTAATGTTGATCAAACATCTTACTCACCCAAAGGGTTAGCTGTCTATGTTGGATCCTTAATTCAACATTAGATTTATATATAAATAATAATATTTTATGGACTGTCATTTAAATTTTGATCCATTTAAAAGTGATCAATTAAGTTTTGAGCTATTTGAGGTCTTAATGTATCTAATAGGGTGTGGACCTTTTAATGTGTAAAGACTTAAAGAATAATTTCTATTTTTGTGATGGGTAAAAATAGAAATCATAATAATGCTGTTTTCATATAAAAACTGTATGGTATCCAAATCATACGGTGTTATTCCTTTCTTCCCGATATCCCATCATCGGAGAAGAAAATCTTAGAGAAGAAAGAAAATACTCTTTAGAAAATCCGTATGAATCTGGAAGGCTAGCCATGCGACTCAGGGATTGGCCTTCAAATATGGCTTTAGGTATGCTTCTGCTTATTATTTGGTTATTCTCAATGATACCACATGTTTATTTTGAGATTTGCTTTCAAATAGGCTTCAGGATAATTCCCAACAAAGGGATAATTCCTAATAGCCTATTCTATATGAATTGGAAGACTTTTTGAATGAGTTTTTGGGCTCTCTCTCAGCCTCTTTTTAACAGAGATCGAGAGCATGTTTTAGGTGGCATCCCGAGCTTTAGAGAGAAATCCAAAGAGGGCTTTCTTGTAAGTACAAGAGAGTTTCTTGTTCTCCTTCAATTTTGTACCTCTTACGTCATGATTTCAATAAAGAAATGTTGAGGAGGTATTGCCCGTGGACATAGATCAATGATTAATAAGCCGAATCACGTTACATCTAGTATGCTTTTTTTTTTTTTCTGTTCTTTTATTACTTGATTATCTTTCTTTTGTGTTTTACGTTTTGTTCAAATTTATTTTCTCTACAAAATAATCATGTTTTCATCGTGCTTGTATGCCATGTGATTGAGGTATACTTAGTTACCCAACGACTAGTCTTTTTAGTTTGGTATCAGAGTAGGAAGATCCTTTTATAGTTGATTTGATTTGAAACAATGACGGACAAGATAACAATAATAAAATATAAGATACCAAGGTTTGACTGATCAAACTTTATATTTTAGAAGATGAAGATGTAGGCGATATTGATTAAGGATAGTTATGAAATTATTTTACAAGAAAAAGAATACAAATTACAAGATATGTCATATATAATATGAGTAGAAAGATAAGTTGGCAAAAGTGAACCTTTATTGGGCATTAAATGATTTGGTATTATTTAATATCCATGCCGAGATTACTATAAAAAAAGTTTGGAAAAAGTTGAAGAACCTTATGAAAGGAAGACTTTGGTGAATAAAATTTATTTGAGATAGCAATTATATAATCTGAAGATGAAAGATAGGGCATCAGTTCAAGAATACTTGAATGTATTCAATTCCATTATGAGCAAGCTTGCAGCCCCAGATGTAAGAATTGAAGATGAAGAGAATGTCAATATTCTACTTTATTTTATGCCAGAATTTTGGGATTATCTCATCATAAACTTGAGTCATGTTGAAACCCTCAAGATGGAGTTAGTTATTTCATCATTGCTAATAGAGGAGATGAGATAGAAATCTAGCTAAGGAAGCTCTTCAAGGAAGACCATGGTAGTATAGGAAAGACCTATCGAGAGGAAACATGGTGATCGAAGGAAGACAAGATCTAAATCTAAGAGCAAAAAAGGTAAAATATTGGAATTATGGAAAATCAGGGCATATGAAAAAAACCTATCGGGTTAAAGAAGTTGATACAAAATCTGAATTGAGAAACTTCCAAGACAATATAGCAGAAGCTGAAGCTAATTCAGCAACTTCGAAAAACGGAGATGCATTGACGATATTTGAGAAATTGGAACTTATACATCATTGGATTTGGATTCGGGGATATCTTTTACATAATCTCTTTAAGGGAGTAGTTTCATACATACAAACTATGAAATTATGGAGTTATCTATTTAGGAATAATACATGTCCTATGGTTGGAGTGGGAGATGTTTGGATCAAGATATTTAATGGTATAGTTATGACGGTTTCTAATATTCGGCATATTCTTGCACTTCGCAAGAGTCTATTATCACTTGGAAAGTTTTGTTAGCAAGGCTCAAAGTTTGTTGGAGAGAAAAATCAATTGAATGTGTATGCTGAGGGTGTTTGGTGGTGATGAAGGGAGAACCTATAGGTGGTCTTTATAAATTGATGGACGAGACTCGGGTGGGAGAGATGGCAGTAGCAAGTGTGAAGATGGTATCTCCGATAGTTTGCATCATTTTTAGGGACATATGAGCAGGGGCTGGGCCATAAGTATTATCAAATAAAGAGCTTCTTCTAGAGTACAAGTAAGTGTTACTGAAATTTTATGAAGATTGCATCTATAGTAAGCAAAGAAAGTTTTCTTTCTCTTTATTATAGCAGCGAAGTAAGAAATTTCTTGAGTTAATCCATTTAGATTTTGGAAGTCACCTGATATGTCATTGGACGGGTATTCCTACCTTGTCTCCTTCGTCGATGACTATTCTCGGAAGGCTTTGATATATATTTTAAAATAAAAGTGCGACATCTTTGAAACCTTTAAGAAATTTAAGGTTCTGGTAGGAAATGAAAAGGGTTTAAAGATCAAGTACCTACCCTCAGATAATGGAGGGAAATATTATTCCAAGAAATTTGAGAAGTTTTGTGGTATGGAATTCAGTGACACCTCATGGTCTTGGTACACTCAACAAAATGGTATGACTAAAAGGTTAAATAAAACACTCATGAAGAGAGTTCGAAGTATTTTAAGTTTTGCAAAACTTGACAAGAGATTTAGAGTAGATGCTGCAAGCATGGCCTACTACTTGATCAATCAAGCATCGACAAAATCACTTTGATTAGAAATTTTAGAGAAAATTTGGAGTGTCAAGCTGGTAAATTATTTTCATCTCTGTGTCTTTGGATATGATGCATATGCATAGATCCCCTAAGAAAAGAGAACAAAATTAGACAAGAATTGTGAAAGTGCATCTTTTTGGCTATGCTAAAAGAGTTAAGAGGTATAAATTGTGGAACCCTACTATCTACAAGATTATTGTTAGTCGAGATATTGTTTTCAATGAAAAATCCTTTCAAGGTACCAAGGAAAAGCAAGATGATGAAGCGTTGTTCCTGTTGAGTTCTTTGATGCATATAATGAGATGCAGACAGAGCAAGCACAAGTGATGACCAGGTAGTTGATGACAAACCGGGTGTGGAGTCTCCGCAATCATTTGAAGATGCTATCTCACCGGAAGAGCCACCAACGGAGTTCGAGAATCCTAGGAGGGTCATTAAACCTTCCACGAGGTATGATGACTATGTCACTTTTTTCATTTATTCTGCTAACCATATTTGTGCTTATGTTGCTTTGGCAGAGGAGGACGAGCCAACTTCATATAGGGATGCTTATGAATCTACCAATGTTGGAAAGTGATATTATGTTGAGGAGATGGAGTCATTTTGGAAGAACAACACCTGGAAATTTATAGTTGTACCAAAGAAGAGGAGTCCAATTGGATGTCGATGGATTTATAAGGTGAAAAAAGATACCTATAGAAATGTGGAGATACTCAAAACGTATTTGGTGGTGAAGGGTTATGCTCAAAAGCCAAGAATTGACTTTGATGAGATCTTTTTATCAGTGGCTCGTTTAACTATTATTTGAGTTATTTTGATGATCACTATAGTCATGGATGTAAAGCTTGAGAAAATGGATGTAAAGATGGCAATCTTACATGGAGACTTGGAGCAGGAGATCTATATGATGTAACCTGAAGGTTTTGTTGAAAAAGACAAGGAATAGTTAGTTTATTGGCCAAACAAATCATTCTGCGATCTTAAAAAGGCACCGACATATTGGTACAAATGATTTAATTCCTTCATTATGAATTTGGGATTTTATTGATTTGAAATGGACCATTTGCATACTTCTACAATTATAATAAGGGAAGCTTCTGTATCTTGATGTTGTATATCAACGATATGATGGTCGTGAGGAATAGAAAAAGTTGGATATCAAATCTAAAAATTTAGTTGATCGAAGAGTTTGAAATGAAGGACTTAGGAACCATAAACCAAATATTTGGGATGAAAATGCTATGTGAGAGAAAAATAAGAAGGTCTATCATTCACAAAAGTGATATATAGAGAAGGTTTTACGGTGCTTCAATACATAGAATGCGAAGCCAAAATCTATCCCGTTTCCTGTTCATTAAAATTGTCAACCGAGCAATCACATATCATGGAAGCGGAAAAGGCTAACATGGCCTGGGTATCACATTTATCAGTAGTAGGTGATATGGCTGTTACGCTGACGTGGCGTGTCTCAGGTCCCGCTGGATGTGGTCCGAACCACGTGAATTTTTTTCGGTGAACGAGAGCGGAGGGATCCACCTCGGCCGAAGCTGGCGGCCCCTCGCTCCCTCGCCAGGTGGCGCCCGGAGACGGGTCCACCTCTACCGAGGTCGAGCCAGGCCTCCCTGCTCCTTCGCCAGTTGATGCCCGGAGACGGGTCCACCTTGACCGAAGTCGAGCACTTCTCTGCCACTCCACCAGGTGTCCGCCCAGGAGGGGTCCACCTCGATCGAAGCTGGCGGCCCCTCTCTCCCTCGTCGGGTGGCGCCCGGAGATGGGTCCACCTCTGCCGAGGTCGAGCCGGGTCCTCCTGCTCCTTCGCCAGTTGGCGCCCAGAAACGAGTCCACCTCGGTCGAAGTCGAGCACTTCTTTATCGCTCCGCCAAGTGTCCGCCCAGGAGGGGTCCACCTCGACCAAAGCTGGTGGCCCCTCGCACCCTCGCCGGGTGGCGCCCAGAGATGGGTCCACCTCGGCCAGGTCGAGCCAGGTCCTCCTGCTCCATCGCCAGTTGGCGCCCGGAGATGGGTCCACCTCGACCGAAGTCGAGCACTTCTCTGCTGCTCCGCCAGGTGTCCGCCCAGGAGGGGTCCACCTCAGCCGAAGCTGGCGACCCCTCGCTCCCTCGCCGGTGGCGCCCGGAGACGGGTCCACCTCGGCCGAGGTCGAGCCGAGTCCACCTCGGCCGAGGTCGAGCCGGGTCCTCCTGCTCCTTCGCCAGTTGGCGCCCGGAGACGGGTCCACCTCGGCCGAAGTTGAGCACTTCTCTGCTGCTCCGCCAGGTTGTTCGCCCAGGAGGGGTCCACCTCGATCGAAGTTGGCGGCGCCTCGCTCCCTCGCCGGGTGGCGCCCGGAGATGGGTCCACCTCTACCGAGGTCGAGCCGGGCCCTCCTGCTCCTTCGCCAGTTGGTGCCCAGAGACGGGTCCACCTCGACCGAAGTCGAGCACCTCTTTGCTGCTTCGCCAGGTGTGCACCCAGGAGGGGTCCACCTCGGCCGAAGCTGGCGGCCCCTCGCTCCCTCGCCAGGTGGCGCCCGAAGACGGGTCTACCTCTGCTGAGGTCGAGCCAGGCCTCCCTGCTCCTTCGCCAGTTGACGCCCGGAGATGGGTCCACCTCGGCCGAAGTCAAGCACTTCTCTGCTGCTCCGCCAGGTGTCCGCCCAGGAGGGGTCCACCTCGGCCGAAGCTGGCGGCCCCTCGCCGGGTGGTGCCCGGAGACGGGTCCACCTCTGCCGAGGTCGAGCCGGGTCCTCCTGCTCCTTCACCAGTTGGCGCCCAGAGACGGGTCCACCTCGGTCAAAGTCGAGCACTTCTCTGCCACTCCGCCAGGTGTCCGCCCAGGAGGGGTCTACCTCGGCCGAAGCTGGCGGCCCCCCTCGCTCCCTCGCCGGGTGGCGCCCGGAGACGGGTCCACCTCGGCCGAGGTCGAGCCGGGTCCTCCTAGTCCTTCGCCAGTTGGCGCCCGGAGATGGGTCCACCTCGGCCGAAGTCGAGCACTTCTTTGTCGCTCCGCCAAGTGTCCGCCCAGGAGGAGCCCACCTCGGCTGGCGCCGGCCCTGCTTAGTGAGGCCTCCAGGAAGAGGGGGCACGAGTTTCAAAATCGTCACTCGGGAAGCGCGCACCGCACCTCGTAAGGAGCCCAGGTACGGTCCGCAGTGACGCGCGAAACCTTGTTTACATCGGCCCGACGGGCCCCGTAGCCGAGAAGCGAAGTCCTGGCGGGCAGGAGCCCGCATCGGACATCGCCAATGCCTGGGAAGGAGAGCGCCCGCACTCGGCCCAATGCCTCGCCAGTATCTTCCCTCCCCCCTTTTTTCTCGCTAGGCTTGGCAAGCAAGACGATGGGGCCACCGGGTTCCCGGACCCGAAGGGGAAAAGAAAAAGGGGGGAGGGAGAGAAAGGTGAAAGCCAAGAGGAAGCCTCCCGAGGGGGAGCTGGAGGCAACGTGATGGCATAAAAGAATGGGAAGAGCGGGCAGCAAGGTAAGTGAAAAAGGGACGGGAAGAAGAAGGCATCGAGAGAAGGATCCGGGGATCCGAGAGGGGTCCTTAGGCATGAGCTCGGTGAAGGAGCTGGGCCCAATTTCCACTCTTTCTAACACCTCCTTTGTTAATATCTTCTCTAAGTCTGGGGCTCCTACGGGAACCAGCCTTAGGGAATCTGTTCCATCTCGCCGCTCTCTAACTTGACCGTTGGAGCTCCCTCGCCGGAACCCCCGGCCAGGGTCTCTGACCTTGTTTTGCAGGACCGGAAGCTCGGAGATCTCGAGGTGAGACGGTCTGAGACTGGTACCAGCTTTGAAGCTACAGGCCACCACGGTGAGATCGGCAACAGTAGGGATCCTTATGTTTGCCATAGTATGCACAAGACTAGATATTGTACAAGCAGTGGGAGTTATGAGCTAGTATATGTTGAATTCGGGTAGCAACCATTGGAAAGTAGCGAAGTGGATCCTCCGGTATCTGAGGGGGATGTTAGATTATTCACTTTTTTATAGTTCTGTAGGTTTGGAGTGCATTAGATATGTAGATTACAGGAGAAGACTACCACAAGTTATGTGTTCTCCATGGATAGTAGTATTATAAGCTGGAAATTTAAGCTTCAGTTAATAGTGGCACTATCAATGATAGAGGAAGAGTACATTACAGTGGCATATGCATGTAAAGACGCTATCTGACTCAAGAGACTTCTTGGAGACTTTAAAGTGAAATATAATATAATAAGGATGAATTGTGATAGTCAAAGCATGTTGTATTTGATGAAAAACATGGCATTTTATTCTTGAACGAAGCATATTGATATTCACTATCACTTTATAAAAGATGTAGTGGATGATGGTCTAGTTATATTATTGAAAATTCACACCGATACAAATCTAGCGATTGTATTGACAAAGCTGGTGACTCAAAAGAGGTTAAATTAGAATAAAGCTTCTCTTGGTCTTGGAGATATGTAAGAAGTGGAGGTTGGCAAGATCTCCAGGGATGACATTCTTTGAAGTTCGGCATATATCTTCAAGTGAAAGAATTGGCGCACTCCAGCACCGCCGACCCGGCCCAGGAGAAGACATGGCAACAGATTGGCGCTAGAGGAAGCCCCCCCCCCCCCTTTCACAAAAAGGAGGAATCTATTTATCTGCGGGGTGATGGCCAAGGGAAGAGCGCCAAACCCCTCTTCTAGGGACTTTTCCCCATCCAGGTCCGACGAACCCCCGAGGGAAAGCACCACCGTCACTGCCGCTGTCCCTGCCACTGCTGCGGAGCCCACCATCATCCTGGGACTGCAGTAGTTCCAGATATTGGTAAGCCAAATTGAAACACTCACGATAACGGTCCAGCATTTCCAGGAGATGGCTGACAACCAGCAACAGCCACCCGCTGTATCCTGCACCGATCATCAACCAGCTGCCGGTGGGAGTCGACAGCCAGAAGTCCAACATTGTTCTCACCCCGTGGTGGTGCCCAGGAGGTCCCACGGGGCACGAGCCGACAGCAAGAGGGCAAGATCGGCCTCGCCTTCCTACATCGAATCCGTTCTGGCCGGTGGTCGGCCTCCAACCGAACCCTCGAGAGGCTACGTCATTAAAATTCTGCGCATTGAGGAGCGCATAGATGAAATTGTCCTTCGACAGAAAGCCGAAGGAGGGTGGGTATACTATTCTCGCCCGCCCTTCTCCATAGAGATTTGGCGGAGCCAGTCCCCCGCCACTTCAAAGTTTCTCAGGTGGAGCCCTACGATGGCACCACCGACCCGCTGGACCATCTAGGCACCTAAAAGGCCCACACGATAGTACAAGGCGCTTCCGACGCCCTCCACTGCATTGCCTACCCAGCAACCCTAAAGAAGGCCGTTCGGATGTGGTTCTCTGCCATCCGGCCAAGTACGATCCACTCCTTCCCCCAACTTGAAATTTTTTTTCTTTCCAATTTCAGGACCTGTAGCCGGACTCCAAGAAATACGACAGGCTCTTCCTCGTATCGCAAAAAGAGGGAGAGACGCTCCGGGACTACATGGCCCATTTCAACTCAGCAGCCATGGAGGTCCCAGACCTGAATGAGGCGGTGGCTATGTCAGCCTTCAAAAGAGGGCTGCGATCGTCCAGGCTTACTTTCTCCCTGGATAAGCTGGTTTCCGATGAGCTACCCTGAGCTGCTGACCCGGGTGCAGAAGTATGCCATCGCCGAAGAGCAGGCGGCAAGCCGACAACAGGAAGAGGGGAGGCCGAACCCCAAGAAGCAGAGCAACAAGGCTCTCGAGGTTCGAACCCCCAACAACACAGGTCTGCCCGATGCCAGAGTTCGAAGCTGAAGGACTACCCCAGGAGGTTCGAAAGCTACGCGCCTCTCTCCTTCCCGAGGGAGAAGATCCTCCTGGAGATCGAAAATGAGGCCTTCCTCCAAAGGCCTCGCCCGATGAGGGTCCCACCTTCTTCCAGGGATAAGAAAGATACTGCAAGTTCCACCGGGACCATGGGCACAACACTGCGGAGAGAAGTTCCTGTACACCGAATTATGGTAGATAGTGGGAGCTCGGCTGACGTGCTTTTTTATGATGCTTTCTCCTGAATGAGTCTGTCCCATGATCAGCTGAGGCCGGTGCACACCCCCTGGTAGGCTTTACTGGGGACTCGAAGGGGGTCGAAGGGGAGATCACTCTCCCGGTCACCGCTGGATCCCCACCTCGGCAGACTACAGTCTTGATGACGTTTACCGTCGTCAAGCTTCCTTCGCCTTACAACGCGATTCTCGGGCGTCCAGGGCTCAACCAACTGGACACCATGATTTCCACGAAGCGGTTGCTAGTGCAATTCCCTACAGCTTCCGGATTCGGGGTGATGAGGGGGACGACCCAGCCAGTCCCGCATTGCCTCCAGACGGTCCCGGGCGCCCGGGGTGCCAAGCTCGCCCCCGACGTCGACGACCTCGACCTAAGGGAGAAGGAACCCAGGGGAGGACCCGTAGAGCGCCTGTTGACTTATCCCCTCGGTTCGGACCCACTGAAGATGGTGCAGGTGGGGGCACAGCTCCCAGAAGAGGAACGGACCCGCCTGCTGGAATTCCTCCGCATGAACGTAGACATGTTCGCCTGGTCAGCAGCCGACATGCCGGGCATTCCCCCCGAGGTCATTACGCACAGGATAAACGTGGACCCGAGATGCCGCCGGTCCGCCAGAAGAAGAGGAGCTTTGTTGCGGAGAGGCAGAGGGCCATCAACGAAGAGGTGGAGAAACTCCTCGCCGCCGGCTTCGTGCGGGAAGTTCAGTATCCCAGCTGGCTGGCGAATGTGGTCATGGTGAGGAAGAGCAGTGGTAAGTGGAGGATCTGTGTAGACTACACCGACCTCAACCGAGCTTGCCCAAAGGATAGCTTTCCTCTTCCAAAGATTGACCAGTTGGTCGACACCACCTCGGAGCATCGCCTCCTATCCTTCATGGACACCTTCTCCGGCTACAACCAGATCCGAATGAACCCGGAGGATGAAGAGCACACGGCCTTCATCACCGACCGTGGAACTTTCTGTTACAGGATGATGCCGTTTGGCCTCAAGAACGCCGGGGCCACGTACCAGCGTCTGGTCAACAGTCTTTAAAGACCAGATCGGCCGCAACATGCAGGTGTACGTGGACGATATGCTGGTGATGAGCAAGCCCCACTTGGATCACATGGCCGACCTGGCGGAGACTTTCGGCAACCTTCGATTTCATCAGATGAAGCTGAACCCGGTGAAGTCCGCTTTCGGCGTCTTCGCCGGGAAGTTCCTGGGGTTCATGGTAACCCAGAGAGGGATTGAAACCAACCCAGAGAAGGTCCAGGCCATCCTGGACATGGAGCAGCCCGTCTCAAAGAAGCAAGTGCAGCAACTCACCGGCCGGATAGCCGCCCTGAGCTGGTTCATCTCCAGGTTGGCCGATAGCTGCCGACCCTTCTTCAAAGTGTTGAGGAAGATGAACGACTTCGCCTGGACCGAGGAGTGCCAGGAGGCCTTTGAAGAGCTGAAGAAGACGCTCGCATCGCCCCCACTGCTTTCCAGGCCCGAGGAGGGAGAGGAGCTCATCCTCTACCTGGCAGTCATCCCGGAGGCCGTCAGCTCGATCCTAGTTTGGACCGACGACCAGGGAGTCCAGCGGCCGGTGTACTACACCAGCAAACTTCTCCGTGATGCGGAGCTCAGGTATTCCGGCCCGAAAAGCTCTTTTTTGCGTTAATAATGTCTGCTCAGCATCTCAGGCCTTATTTCCAAGCGCATCCCATTGCCGTCCTGACGGATTAACCGCTGAAAGCGATACTCAGCCGACCCGACACATCGGGGTGATTGGCGAAGTGGGCACTCAAGCTCAGCGAGTTCGACATCGCTTACAGGCCGAGGTCAGCCATGAAAGCGCAAGTGCTGGCCGACTTTTTGGTCGAGTGCGCGGGCCTAGGCAAGGAGTCCGAGGAGGACTCCTCGCACCAGCAGCTGAAACCGGGCCCCGAGGAGCCCGGAGAGGATGCGTGGATCCTTCATGTAGATGGAGCCTCGAACTCCGGCGGGAGCGGAGCCGGACTCATTCTCGCCAACGGCAGTGGGGTCGTCGCCGAATGCGCACTCCATTTCCAGTTCGCTGCAACTAACAATCAGGCAGAATACGAGGCGCTCCTCGCCGGGCTGAGGGTCTCCCGCGAGCTGGGCGTGGCTAACCTCAAGCCTTCATTAACTCCCAGCTGGTGGCGAGACAGGTCTCCGGAGAATACGCCGCGCACGACCCTCAAATGGCGAAGTATTTGGAGCTTGTCAAATCGAGCACAACCGGGTTTCGGCGCTTCAGCATCTTCCACATCCCCCACGGAAAAAATGCCCGTGCGGACACTCTTTCCCGGCTGGCGACCCTGTCGGACTCGATGCTGGGTCGCGCTTATGTAGAGCACCTCAAGACCCCAAGCTACGAGATCCGAGTGGAGGTCCAACAGGTCAGCCGTGAGCCCAGATGGATGGACAAGTATGTCGAGTACATAACCGACGGTACCCTGCCAGAGGACCGTGCAGCGGCCCGCCTTATCAAAAAGAAGGCCGCGCGTTCGTCCTGATGGATGGGCAACTGTATCGAAGGTCCGACTCCTACCCCCTCCTCAAGTGCCTGGGACCCGCGGAGGCCACACTCGTGCTCCAGGAAATTCATGAGGGCATCTGCGGGAACCACATGGGGGGCAGAACGCTAGCCTACAAGGCTCTCCGTCAAGGCTATTTTTGGGAGATGATGAAGGAGGACGCCGCCGATTTCGTGAAGAAGTGTGATCGGTGCCAACGGCATGTCGTGGTGCAGCGGCAGCCCTCCACCCCAATCTCCCAGCTCTCAGCTCCGTGGCCATTCGCCCAATGGGGAATGGACCTCCTAGGACCATTTCCACCGGTGTCCGGACAGTGGAAGTTCCTGATTGTGGCCATCGACTACTTCACGAAGTGGGTTGAGGCCGAACCCTTGGCGCGGATCACCGAAGCAAACGTCGCCAAGTTCTTCTGGAAGTCGATCATCTGTCGTTTCGGCCTCCCCCACACCGTGATCACTGATAACGGTCGTCAGTTCGACTGCCGGGAGTTTGAAGAATTTTGCAGTGACCTCGGCATCCACCATCGCTTCACCTCCGTGGCTCACCCACAGACGAATGTAGAAGCCGAGGTCACAAATAGGACCATTCTGCAAGGCCTCCGAACAGGCTGGACCAGGTCAAGGGCAGGTGGACAGAAGAACTCCCGAGCATCCTATGGGCATACCACACCACCCTGAGAACGGCCACCGACGAGACCCCCTTCAATCTCGTCTTCGGAGCCGAAGCGGTCATTCCGATTAAGCTCAGTTTACCTACCCTGCGGGTGGAGTAGTACGACGAAGCGGAGAACCCCGCCAGGATGATGCTCAACCTGGACCTCCTTGAAGAGACGAGGGACAAGGCCAGAGTCCGGATGGCGGCGTACAGGCAGCGAGTGGCTAGGTACTATAACTCCCGGATATGGCCAAAGTCCTTCCACCCCGGAGACCTGGTGCTCCGGCGCGTCGAAGCTTCTCAGCCTCGAGAGTGCGGGAAGCTCTCCCCGAACTGGGAAGGCCTGTACAAGGTAGCGGAAGCCCTCCCTCACGAGGCCTACTACTTGGAGGAATTGGGAGGATCCAGATTCCCTCGGACGTGGAACACCTCGAACCTAAGGATGTATTATCAATAATGTAAGGATCCCCCAACTCCTGCAATAAAGTTTCTTTGCTTCAAACGCTTTTTCTCACCTCGTAGGGAAACGGGCGCATGGCTCTGAGTTTGGCAAACACGGCTGTGACCGGAGACCCGAGAAAGCAAAAAGTCCCGGACTTCGGTCTGAAAGGCGGGGCAGAGCCCAGCTCGCCCACGCGATCACGGAGAATAGCTCGGCAAGCCGCGCAAGGCTTGAACAAAGCCTGCAACCCCGGGGTTCAGTCCGGAAGTCCCGGACTTCGGTCTGGAAGGCGGGGCAGAGCCCAGCTCGCCCACGCAATCACGGAGAACAGCTCGGCAAGCCGCGCAAGGCTTGAACAAAGCCTGCGGCCCCGGGGTTCAGTCCGGAAGTCCCGGAATTCGGTCTGGAAGGCGGGGTAGAGCCCAGCTCGCCCACGCGATCACGGAGAACAGCTCGGCAAGCCGCGCAAGGCTTGAACAAAGCCTGCGGCCCCGGGGTTCAGTCCGGAAGTCCCGGACTTCGGTCTGGAAGGTGGGGTAGAGCCCAGCTCGCCCACGCGATCACGGAGAACAGCTCGGCAAGCCGTGCAAGGCTTGAACAAAGCCTACGGCCCCGGTGTTCAGTCTGGAAGTCCCGGACTTCGGTCTGGAAGGCGGGGCAGAACCCAGCTCGCCCACGCGATCACGAAGGATGGCCCGGCAAGCCCGAAGGGCCCGCGCAAGGCCCACTCTACTGCTGCCCAGTCCGGAATGCTCCGAACTTTGATCTGAATGCTGGATGGGACCAGGTCCACCCGCGGACTCAGCCCGGAGCAAGCTGCGGGACCTCATCTCGGCACTCGACACCAACACCTCAAAAAAAAAAAAAGGAGAGAAAAGGAAGGCGAGGTCGAGACTTAGCAAAATTAAGTCTTCATTGATTCAAAAAGGGAGGATTACAACAAGGGAGTCCCGAAAGGCCGGGAGTCCCCAAAAACAAAAGGAAAAAGAAAAAGATACATTTGTGGCATAGTTCGGCACGGTGGCAAGATCCTTAGTCTGGGGCACGCGCTCCCCGTCCTCGCCGTCGGTGGCTGCTGGCTTGGAGGACTGCTCTGGAGCTGTGGCCGTGTCACCCGCTGCACCTGAAGCCTCGCCGGCGGGTCCTTGCCTTCTGCCCCCGAGCGCCACCCCACTGAGGTCGAGCTCGGGATAGAAGGACCCCACCTTTTCCTGGCACACTTGGAACCCCTTCAGAAAGGAGTCCACATCGACCTCCCGGACCTCCGAGACATACTCGTCGGAAGCCCGGAATCTCGGGACGGCTTCCTGCGCCTCCTGCTTCGAGGCCTCCAGAAGCCCGTTGATGTAGGCGTTCCATTCCTTGGCTGCACTCGCCTCCCGCCGGGCCTCCTCCAGCTGACGCTCCAATGACTGAGAATGAGCTCGGAGGCGAGCCTTATCCGCCGCATCCTCCTTCGTGCGCTGCTGGTTGGAGATCCTCTCCTCGAACAGAGAGGACTCCAGGTCCTTGACGCGCTCCTCGGCGTGTGCCAGGTCCACCTGAAGGGCCTGGTTGCTCCCTCACAGCTCGACCCCATTCTCCATGAGGTCCTTCACATCGGTCGCGAGCTTGCCGAGCTTCTCCTCCTTCTCGGCGTCCTTCTTTGCGTACCCTGCGAGGAAGTTCCTCAGCAGGAGCATGTCGGTCCCAATCTGCATGGCAAGGAGAATGGGTTAGTAAAAGTCAACCGAATAGCAAAGAAGAGGGATCTGAGCTCGGACTCACAGTGAAGAGCTGCGGGAGGATCCCGAGCAAAGCATCGGCATAGTCCCGGCCGACCCGAGATCGACGGTCCCGGGAGGTGGAGGCGAACTCCATCACCTTCTCCGCGAGCCCCTTATCGCGGATCACGGAGCACCGGTTGGTGATCACCGACGACGGAGCCGTCAGGTCGGTTGCAGGGGCGACCAACCCCCCGGGGGGAACCGCCATCGTCGGGACAGCTGGAGTCACGGGCGGCGCCGTCGGCTCTGCGGTGATGATGGGGCCAGTACGGGGTGAACTGCTGCCAGTGGGCCTCCCTCGTCGGCAGCACCGTCAGGTCGGACGGCTGGAGCATCGGTGGCCCAGGCCCGAGGTGGCCTGGGCAGGGGAGCCGCAACTACCGGACTAGGCGCGAGCACCGGCGCGACCTCCTGGCTCGCCTCGGTGCGAGCCCTCTTCGCCGCAAGCTCGTCCACCTCGACGGTGTCCCTTTGGGCTGCACCCTCCAGAAGGTTCTCCAGAGAAAACTTCATGCCTGCAATAAAAAAAGAGTCAGTCAGCTCGGCTAAAAGAAGAAGAACGGAAAGGCGGAGTAAGAGGAAAGCTGAACCTCACCCGGCTCGTGGATGGGACTGATCCCCGCCTCGAACAAATTCTGCTATGAGAGCAGAACCTCGACTAGGCCTCTTGGTCCGCCGGCTCGACTTGGGAGTTCCGGTTCGGGGACCGATCCGGCTCGCTCCAGGCCCAGTCGACGTCCTCGACCGAGGCAAAAAAGAACCGGTTCTTCCAACCCTTGATGGAAGAAGGGAGGTCGAACCGGAGCCACCTGGGCCGAGGCGAGATGTACCACCAGCTGTCATCGGTGGAGTACCGCTTCAGGGTAAACAGAGCCCTGAAGAGGGAGAAACGGGCAACAAACCCGTGGAAGTGACAGAAGACAATGAAAGAGAAGATGATCCGGATGGCATTGGGAGCCAACTGGGCCGGGACTAGACGGAAATGGCTGAGGAAGGAAAGGAAGAAGGGGTGCAGAGGGAACCGAAGACCCCCGAGGAGGAAGTCCTCGTAGAAAGCTATGCGGCCGGGGCCACTCATGGTGACGCGATCCCCGGGCCGCGGAACAGAGAGACGGATTGACCCCGGATGCCATAGACCTCTCGGAGCAAGGAAAGGTCACCTTCGGTCATCGTGGAAACATGACCGGAGGAACCGATAGAAAGAAGGGCCGGGGAAGGAAGAGAAGAAATAGGAAGGGCATACACGACGGGAGGAGACCTGACACCCCTGGGGATGCCTATGGTGATACCCCCAGGCTGGAGTCGCCTGCGGGTCTCCTCCGGATCACTTCCTCTTCCGAGGAGGAAGACGATGGAGTCCTCGGCCGGGACGGACCGGCCTCGTCCGGGTTAGAAGAAACATGGCGACGACGCGCCATGGCAAAGAAAGTAGCGAGGAAGGGACACTATAGGAAAGGGAGGAGCGAAGAAGAGAACGGAGGCACTCACCGAAATGCACTGTGCAATGCGGGAGAGTGGGAGATAGCTTGCAGCAAACCGCCGACGGAGCAAGGGAAAGGGCCTCGTTCCGTAAAGTCCCATCCTTTTCAAACTCAATCGATAGCAGCCGTACCCGTCATTCCGTTCCGGACCATCGGGTGATTGCCGCGTGGACGCACGCCCGACACCGACACCTCGTTAGCAGGGAAACGGCCTCTGTTTCGAAGCGACGCATTAATTGCGGACGAGTAAGCGATGCGTGGCAGCCTCCTATAGGGCTTTGGGCACACCAAGGAACGGTGACGAGGATCGTGGCAATTATGATGCAAGATCTTCGCCTCCCCACGTCATCTCCGTATTTAATCCCGACGTCCCGTTCCACGACGCCCCAACGGAACGGTGGGTTTGGGGGCAACTGTTACGGCCGTAACGATGACATGGCATGTCTCAGATTTCGTTGGGCATGATTCGATCCACGTGAAGTTTTTTTTCGTGTGAGTCAGATGCAGCTCCGCCCCGGCCGAGGTCGAGCTCGGTCCGAGCATCCTTCTGCCACTCTGCCAGGTGTCCACCCAGGAGGGGTCCACCTCGGCCGAGGCCGGCGGCTCCCTTGCTCCCTCGCCAGGTGGCACCTTGAGACGGTCCCACCTCGGCCGAGGTCGAGCCGGGCCCCTTCGCTCATTCGCCAGGTGGCGCCCAGAGATGGGACCACCTCGGCCGAAGCCGAGCATCCTTCTGCCGCTCCGCCAGGTGTCCACCTAGGAGGGGTCCACCTCGGCCGAGGCCGGCGGCTCCCTGGCTCCCTTGCCAGGTGGCACCCTGAGACGGTCCCACCTCGGTCGAGGTCGAGCCGGGCCCCTTCGCTCCTTCGCCAGGTGGCGCCCGGAGACGGGACCACCTCGGCCGAAGCCGAGCGTCCTTCTGCCGCTCCGCCAGGTGTCCACCCAGGAGGGGTCCACCTCGGCCGAGGCCGGCGGCTCCCCTGCTCCCTCACCAGGTGGCACCCTGAGACGGTCTCACCTCGGCCGAGGTCGAGCCGGGCCCCTTCGCTCCTTCGCCAGGTGGCGCCCAGAGACGGGACCACCTCGGTCGAAGCCGAGCGTCCTTCTGCCACTCCGCCAGGTGTCCACCCAGGAGGGGTCCACCTCGGCCGAGGCCGGTAGCTCCCCTGCTCCCTCGCTAGGTGGCACCCTGAGACGGTCCCACCTCGGCCGAGGTCGAGCCGGGCCCCTTCGCTCCTTCGCTAGGTGGCGCCCGGAGACGGGACCACCTCGGCCGAAGCCGAGCATCCTTCTGCCGCTCCGTTAGGTGTCCAGGAGGGGTCCACCTCGGTCGAGGCCGGCGGCTCCCCTGCTCCCTCGCCAGTGGCACCCTGAGACGGTCCCACCTCGGCTGAGGTCGAGCCAGGCCCCTTCGCTCCTTCGCCAGGTGGCGCCCGGAGACGGGACCACCTCGGCCAAAGCCGAGCATCCTTCTGCCGCTCCGCCAGGTGTCCACCCGGGAGACATGGGCCAGCCTGTACAGAGAAGGAGGTGCGGGCTCCGAGGTTGCCCCTCGAGCCGTGCGCGCCGCATCCCGAGAAAGGCGCCCCGTACGGACGGCGACGACACGCGAGACATCACTTACGTCGGCCCGACATGTTTCGCAGTCGAGAGACGAGGCCCTGACAAAACAGGACCCGATAACGGACAGCGTCGGCGCCTGGGAAGGAGAGCGCTCACGCTCGGCCCAAGGTCTGGTCGGCAGTCTGACCAGTGCCCCCTCCCCTACTCTTTCCCCGCTAGGCTCGGCAAACGAGGTCGGAAAGCCACCCGGCCCTCTGATCCAGAAGGGGAAAGAGAAAGGGGAGGAGATGAAAGCAACAAGGGAGCCTCCTAGGAGTGGAAAACGAGGGGGCAACAGGAGGAGATAAAAGGAAGGAGAGAATAGACGACAAGGTAAGTGAGCAAGCAAGAAACAAAGGCTGGAGACTCCGCTTCAAGAGCAAGATCCAAGGTCCCGAGAGGGGGCCCCTTGGCGTGAGCTTGGCGAAGGAACCCAGCCGGGTTTCTGGTCTTTCTGACACCTTTCTTGCTAACACGTTCTCTGAGTCTAGGACTCCTTCGGGGGCCCGTCCCAGAGAATCTGTTTCCTCTCGCCGTCTACTAACTTGACCGTCGGAGCTCCCTCGCCGGGATCCCCGGCCAGGATTTCTGACCTTGCCTTGCAGGTTCGATTCAGCCAGGAGGCCCCAGGGACGAGACGGTCTAGTCGGATCGGCGGTTCCGAAGTCACAGGCGCGACGGCGGGATCAGCAACAATTTAGTATAAAAATATTTTTCAATTTTCAATTTTAATATAAAAATATTTAATATTTAATAATATAAAATATTAAAAATATATTTTAATAAATGACTAAAATATAAAATTTATATTTTTATAAATAAAATATAGATTTGAATCAGCACCCAGAGGACATAGATGAAAGGGAGAAGGAAAATATTTCTTTATCACCGAAGTGAGAGGGGACAAGACAATTTTGTCAAACAAAAATAATATAGATTACCATATCTCCGGTAATCTGGATAGCCACCCCTCCCTGAGATAATCTGGATTGCCAGATGAAAGGTAATCTGGATTACCGATTCAAGATAGATTACCATTTAACATAAATACCAAACATAGTTATCTGGTGGATCCATTTTAAAATTACCGGTAATCTGGATAGATTACCGTCTACCAAACACGTCCTAAGGAATAACTTAGAATAAGGATTTATGGAATACGGCATCCAAACACAATCTAAATAGATAATAGTAAATTCTTAATTAGCTACGACACTACCACATATTTGGTCCTCTCTTTTCCATCGTTTTCGATTCTGATTACCGTAACTTATCTCATTTTCTCCATTAACTTGGATGCTGGATAATTTTGCTAGAAAATTTGATTTAAAATATTTATATATATATTGTTAAAAAACATCATAAGCAACATATCGTCGTTACAGGAAAAAAAAAAAAAATAAATAAAGAAAGAAAAATTCTCGAACATCATCGAAATTCCGCTCACCAAGTTGGCGGCAATATATGTCATGCGTGCACGCCGCCACATAGCGTTTCGAGAATTACACGTGGATAAAAAGCCTTATTGCCGCGTGTCACCAGTGCCTCATTCTAGGAGGGCCTTAAACTCGTGTAGGCCACGCCCTTTACACGTGGATAAAAAGCCTTATTGCCGCGTGTCACCAATGCCTCATTCTAGGAGGGCCTTAAACTCGTGTAGGACACTCCCTCTCGACGTGTGGCCGGTCTCAAGTCCGACATCGACAGGCTCGTGTCACTCAATGCTCTCTTCTTCGTCCTTCCCTGCCACCTCACTCATCCCAAGCCCATTTGTTTTCGAGGCTACATAAGGACCCTGTTCCTTCAACATCCCCATACACCACCAATGCCACCAATCCTCCCCAAACCTTTCTCCTCTCTCCTTATGGATCATTGCATGGTTGGTGCTGTTACTATGACACCTGAACAAAAGAAGGGAAAGAAGTACTACTCTCTCAGGAGGTCCAGGAAAGGATGCATGAAAGGCAAGGGTGGACCTGAAAACCAGGCATGCACTTTCAGAGGTGTTAGGCAAAGGATCTGGGGGAAATGGGTTGCAGAGATCCGCAAGCCTAATCGTGGCGCCCGCCTCTGGCTCGGTACCTTCGATACCTCTATCGAGGCGGCCCAGGCTTATGATACCGCGGCCCGGGGTCTTTATGGTGACTGCGCGATGCTCAACCTGCCTAACTCATCTTCCGTTGCATTGACATCGCTCAAGTCGGAGATTTCGAGCTATCCGAAGCAGTCAACCAGTACTAATACTAGTGAGTCAACCAGCATTACTATCAGTAAGTCCAAGGTGAACTTCCCCGCTAACTGTATGGAGTCACCTATCTATTTCAATGGCAACAGTGTTGATGATTTAAATGGTTTTGTCATACCGAACGCTGAGGATTTTGGGTTAGAGGATATTATGTTCGACGATGTCGGATATTCGGGTCCAGGATTTGACGAGGAGCTGATGGGCTTTGATGCCTTACAGTCGTCCTGGTTTCTGTAAGCAGATTGATGTACAGTCCCCAGCATCTCCCTTGGTGGATATATATATATATATATATATATATATATATATATATATATATAGCATGTAGAGCGATGCAAATAAGCCTGTTGTGTGGCATACAGTCCCAGCATCCCCTTCTGTTCGGTGATGCGCTTTGATTTTAGTTCGTTCAATGGATATGGATGTATACAGACTATTTCTTTATTAAATTATACCTCTTTCATGAGCTTTGTTGCAATGAAGGGCCTTTATTTTTGTTTTGGTTTGTCGAATTTAGCCACAAAGGGGTGATCTCTTCCGTTGGACCAAGTGAAGTCTCGACTCTTTAGTTCAATATCAATCAAGTCGCGTGAGAGATCTGGTCCATGAATACCAGAGTGCGTTTCACACTCCAAGGATTGTCTCGCCTATCCCAGATGGACTTTTGGTGATGTTAAGATCTCGACTAATTAACCAAGGACCATTAAGTTTTTCTCTAATAATAGATAATTTTTTGCTGAAAATCTGCTCTGGAGGCTCTATCCTCATCCCCAGGACCACAGACAATAGTAATTATGAGGGACTTCTTCAAGAAATTATAAAAGGCAACAGAAAACTTCTTCATGGAGGATTTAAGTGATGATAAGAACTGATTCCATCCAATCATTGTCCCCCCTGCGGAGCTGGTAGCATCCAGGCAAACTCGATCTTAAATTTCTGCTCCTCCATTGGATTGGAGTAAGAGGAAATATCACGATTACAATCTTGAACCACATCCTTCACAGTATGCCTCTTCACAAGCAGGCAGCAGACATGATTTCATTCCAAAACGAGAGAACCAAGGTACCACACAGGAGAAGCTCCAACCGTTCATTCCAATACAAAAAAAAAAAAAAATCAAGCAACCACGGTCCCATTCAGATAGAGCAACGTAAGGCAACTAGCTACAGAGGGTGGCCAATGCACAGAGACGGATGTTCAACTACCAACATAGAGAGGAAGTAAGAAGAATCGAGGAGCTCCCGAGGGTACAGAGGGGAGAGGCAAAGAGCATACTGAGATACATGACAGAAGCCAAACAAACAAAAGCAAGCTACCAACAAAAGCCATCACACAGACACAGCAGCTTTCTCTTTCCTTGGCCCGGAGGAGTGAGTTCAAGATATCCATGGCCGCTTCTTCCGAGATAGAGAATCTGCAAGCCCTCCCCCCGCTCAATAAGAAGCTCGTGCGGAACTGCAGAATGGGGCGGGAGGGCAGGGTTGCCCGTCTCCTCCTCACCCCCTGAAATCTTTATCTTCCTCTTACGAGGAATTAGTTTCGCCATGTCAACCCCCACAGCTTTCAAGTTGGCGCTATGTACATACTTTGGTTGAGAAAGCAAATCTATTAACCCTTCACAACATATCTGAAAGCAATCTATCAGTTCGATCAATGCCGCAGATATCTGAAAGCATTAGTGGTTGAAGCTATCGGACTTCTATACCTTTGTTTCAGAGTTCCAGCACCAGAACTGCCAATTCATGGAACAGTTAAGAAAACGTCGCACATAAGCCTTAACAAATTTCTACCTCACATGAATACATGGGGAAATTAAAGATTTGATGAAGCTTACAGTCGGAGTCTGTAGTTATCCAATGACCAGTGCTCAGGTAATCTTCAGTCTTGGAGCCAAGCAGCATATTCGCATCACATTCTGAACTCTGCAAATTAGCTGAAAGATTGCAAGAATTCTTCATCCAAATTTGATCATTTCTAGGCATCGATGCCAGCGATACCGGAGAATACACAGACGATGAAGTCGAGCAGCCGCCCACATCCCATCTGAAACTGACTTTACTGGAATTTGAACTTGAATCATCCACTTGGGCTTTAAGAGCCGCTTTCTTTCGGAAGTACAAGACCTTCATTGATGAGAAAGATCAATACTTCTACACTTGAAGGAAAATAAGAGAGTGGCTTCAAATCACAGGAGCAAGCAACCAAGATGCAGCTTCTCCTTAATTTGTTAAGTGCTTACCTTCCATCCTTTGCTTCCACCTTTATGGGACTTGGCAGCAGCAGCCCATCTAAGAATCTTCTTCATTCGAGAAACTGCCTTCCTTGGCTGGCCCTTGTGAACATCTTTCTTGGAGCCATCGCTGCTATCTTCACCATTAGAGCCAGTCGACACAGAATCAAATATTGTTAAGACTTTGCAGCCCACGTTTCCGGACTCTGCTTTGTGGCCCATCCTCGGCTCACTGTTCTCAGGGTGCCAGAAATTTTGATTCTTGTAAAGGCTTCTGAGATGCTTCAAGTGCAGTGTGCTATAGAAGCATGTCCTACCGTCCTCTCTCCCAATTAAAATTGTGAATGTTATTTTACTTTGCTCCTCATCCTCTTCTTCGTCCAAGTCTTCTTTCCAGCTCTGGGTTGCACCACCTCGATTACATATGACCAAATCTCTTGGTTTCAGTTCATCTAAGCATTTGACAAATGTCAGTAAAATTTGGACGAAAGCAATGTCAGTAAGATACTTTGCTCGACAAACATAATGAAGAAAATATTAGATTCATGAGCATTTATACCTTTAGACTCCCTTTTGCTTCTGCCACGAGTGCTAGAGACCCCTTGTCAACGCCTCGACCCAGAAACATAGCCAGAAGCGCATCAGACGGCCGTATATCCTTGAATTTATCATTCCCTTAAACATACAAGACCTGTACTATACCAACTCAAATAAAATAATCAATCAAGCAATCTTATTTATTTAAATAGAAAAATTCAAATATTCAGGCCACTAACAGCCACACACTATAATTTATTTAAAATAAAATAAATAAATAACAGTGTTCACTAAGCCCTAAATCCTTACTGACTGGTTTCCAAGTTCACATGTTCTTCTGGTCCTGAAAAAAAATAAGGGAATAGAGTGAGTTTCCCTAAACTCAGTAAGATATCATACATCTCGAGTATAATTCTATCATAATTTAAGAGCAAAACAAATTAAATAAATCAATGCACACAAGTAATAAAAATATTACTACTACAAAGCCAAATCAGTTTTTTTTTTATTATTCTTCTTCTTTAATACGCTGACAACACACACTTCTTAGGATGGCCATCCTGACACACTCTCACCTAGTTCCCTGTTGACTATGGCCACGATCGGCCCGTGGCTAGCCCCACGAGTCTAAAACCCTGACTCACATACCATTCATCGGTCATGTGCCAGTGATCGCCCCACTGGAGGCCCATAAGGAGAACTAGCTCTGAAATTACACGAGAAACATGCATCCTCTGCATGTACCGGCGATTGCTCCGCCGGTCAGGCCCACAAGGAAAACTAGCTCCTAACTCACATACCACTCGTCGATTATGTGCCAGCGATAGCCCTACTGGAGGTCCAAAAGGAGACTAGATCCTCGTATGATCATAGTCGAACTAGAGAGCACCTACACCAACACAATGTACTTACACCAACACAATGTACTTACACCAACACAATGCACCCACACCAATATGATGCATGCAATCCAATACAATCCCACAATGTACCCACACCAATACAATGTACTCACACTAACACAATGCACCCACACCAACATGATGCACGCAATCCAATGCAATCCTATGCAGATATATTACATATATTTACTAATTCATAAATATGTACATATTAGCATACTACATCAAAGGTCAAGATAACTTACAGTAGAATAACCACCAACTAGTACAATCCAACACTAAAC
This sequence comes from Areca catechu, assembly GCA_021397845.1. Taxonomy (NCBI): domain Eukaryota; kingdom Viridiplantae; phylum Streptophyta; class Magnoliopsida; order Arecales; family Arecaceae; genus Areca; species Areca catechu. The sequence goes on along the minus strand of CM038052.1, from coordinate 186,571,039 downwards.
TGGATCTTCCAAGGATAACCCCGATCCTGCATAACAATTTTTAATCATATAATTAATTCCCATATAAATCTACAAAAAGAAAAACTAAATTTCCTATTAATTGAGTCAACTCAATTTTTATGATCGGGTTAACCCAACCAATTAACCAACCGAGTTGACTCACCCCAGGAACCGAGTCAACTCGGTTCGTTCCCCTTCTTCCCTCCCGTTGCCATCCCCTATTTTGTTTTTTTTTTTTTCTCCGTTTCAGTCTCGCGGCCATCTCCCCCAACCAACTCTCCACTGCCACCGGAAGAACGAAAAGAAGGGAGGGGAAGAAATCGCCGGTGCCAGACGGCCGTCCTGCCACTGCCGGAAAACCCAAAATGGAACCCATCCCCTCCTCCAATCTGACCGGTTTTTCCCACTCTAATCCCTGCTCGAGAGGGAAAGACTCCCGTCATCCACCTATGCTCACGCCAACTCGAGAGAAACGAGACCGGAGAGCTTACCGGCGAGGTCGACGTCCACCGGAGAGGTATGCATCCCGGAAGGAGCCGCGGTACGAGAGAGGGCTTCGTCGGCATTCACCCACGGAAGAAAGCTTTACGAGATTGATCGAGGCACGCGGAGAAACTCTTATAGGGAATAATCCCTCTCCCGCACGCCTCAATCTCCCCTCTCCTGCACGTCTCTTCCACCTCGCTCCCCCTTCTCCACCGGACAAATCGACCACTCTGGTACCAGGGTCAATTCGAACTGAAGTCAGCATCCCAAATGCTGACTTCAGTCCATTTTCATGGGACTGGGCTCTCATTTTTCGGATTGGGCCTCACACCCCCTGAATGGTCATGTGGCGGTTTGAACAACCATCGCAGCATCTAATGTCAAGCAATTCACAGCAATTGTGACGTCAGTGAACATGAACCTGGTCATAGTTTGAGTTATCTTAGATTAATTTAATCACCAAACTTATATTTGCATTTTCGCTAGCTGTAAGTTGTGGTGCGTGCGAATCTTTGGCAACCCTGATGGATTTCTATACAATAATTTCCTCTCTCTCCTGTCTGTGTCTACCACCAATGGATCAAAGAATTTACCCTCAAAAGAAAAAAGAAATTAATATGCACCAGTGCATCGCACATTTTCTGGCTGGAATTAGAAGATTATCTAGAGGTGGCTATGCCCGGGATCTACTCCTCTCCCCCTTTTTGGATTAAAAAAAAAAAAAAAAAAAAAAAAAAAGAAGAAGAAGAAGAAGAAGAAGAAGAAGAAGAAGAAGAAGAAGAAGAAGAAGAAGAAGAAGAAAGAAAGAAAGAGAGAGAGAGAGAGAGGGTGGGGGGGGGGGGGGGGGGGGGGGGACAAGATCAGAGAATCGATTGAGAGTTGGAACTTATCAAAGGCAAGGTGGTGGAAAGACAGCAGAGCACAAGATTAGTGTGGGTTGGCTATTAAGAGAGCACATGGACGGTGGTTAAGGGGTTAAGAGGATGAGCTTTGTTTATATGTGCAATGAGGTGGTATGTGATTGTGAGACGCATATTTAAAGGGGCCCATGAACTGTTTTCTCCCTTTTATCTATTAGACTTTTTGGATAGGGGTGATAATTTTTATCGATCCGATGGATATCTAATCCGATCCGATCTTAATAAAATGGGTAAAGCCCGACCCGTCTAATTTATAAATGGATATGAATTATATAAAAAAAATCCGATTTGGGTTCGGATCATGTATGGATAGTAGTATGCCTCGACCCGAACCCGACCCGTTTATATATAAAAAAAAATTATATTTATAAAATATTTAAATAAATTGGATATGGGACGGATATACCCGACCTGACCTGACTCGACCAGACCCATTTAGGTTTCAAGTTGTTGGGATATCCTGGTTCAGCTACGAACCAGGCTCCGGTTCGACTTATCGAAGTCCCGGTTCTCCGGACTATGGACTTTGGACCAAGCGAAGGCCAACTGTAAGCAACTCAAGGCTTCACTCCGAACTACAACATCCGAAGACCAGTCCTTCGGATAGCACCTTCGGCCCCGGCCGAAGTCTGAACTACTCATCGACTTCCGAAGATACAAACTTCGGTCTCCGCCGTAGACATGATCTCCGGCCTCGGGGAAATATCAAGCCTTCGGCCCACGCAAAGGGAAACCCGAAGCTTGAATCACAATCTGTTTCAAAAAGGAAACTGTAACCAACGATTACAATCGACACTCATCATGCCATGATCATGGCGCGCAATTCTTGCAGCCACGCCTCCGATCTGGCCGGAATCGCTCATTGACAATCCACGATCGACTATCATGGGAGTGAATGGCTCTCCATGATCTCCAGGAAAAGAGCGGGCCACAGACCGGAGGCCATCTTTTAAATATGGGTAAGAAGGATGGCTCAAGAGGTACGCGTGAATAATCTCGCACATACATATTTTCAATCTCTAAGAGCTCTTTTTCTCTTCCACTCTCGACATCTTCCCCATTCTGTTGGTGGAATCCGCCACTGACTTAGGCATCAGAGTGTCCACTGCCGGAACAACTCCTGCAAGGGACCTGTTTTGCAGGTGAACCAGGGAGAGGTCATGCGACGCAGCGGCTCTGATCGGCCGATCCAGGGACTCCATGCCAACAGATTGGCGCGCCAGGAAGGGGGATCGTGTTTTACTAACATTTGTTAAGCTTCCTCCCAGACAAGGGGAAGAAACAAAGAATTCTTTGATGGTAAGAGGAAAAGCCCAAAATGTTTCTACAAGCCGGAGTCGTGCTCCGTCTCAGGGGGGTGCACCCCCCAAGTGAACAATGTTCCACCTCCCACGGTTACTGTGGGAGCACAGCAGTTCGAAGCTCTTTTGAACCAGGTCGCCAACCTGACGGCCATGGTTCAAGAGTTTCAAGACAGAGCCTTCCCGGTGGCAAACCCACCGGCTGTTTCTAGATATAGCTCTCAATCCCGAAGAAGGAGAGCACCACGGGAGGATTCAGCGCATCCCTTCCCCCATTCTCGGCCCTCTCCCGAAGGCCGAACTTCGAGACTGCCTAGGTCTGCCAATTCCCCACAAAAAGAGAAAAGGCCTAGACAAACATCCTCCTCCTCCTCCGAAGACTCCACTCCGGTGGAGAGAGCGTCCAAGCAGACTCCCGATTATGACGAGAGGTTCAGAGCCATCGAATCAGAGATGGCAAGGACGCGAGAACAGAGAATGCGGGATCAGAGAGATCCCAAGGACCTGATTATGGGTGATCTGCGCCCACCTTACACCGACCGCATCATGGCTGAGGACATTCCTCGGCACTTCAGGGTTCCCCGGATGGAACCCTACGATGGCACCACCGACCCTTTCGACCATTTGGACAGCTTCAAAGCCCATATGATGATTCAAGGAGCTTCGGACGCGATGTACTGTTTGGCACTCCCGGCAACCTTGAAGAAGTCCGCTCGGATGTGGTACTCGAGCCTGTGCCCAGGTACCATCGATTCCTTTTTCGAGTTAGAAAAATTGTTGGTCTTGCATTTAAGGACCTGCCGCAAGACTCCTAGAATACGGACACACTCTTCCTCCTTCACCAGAATGAATGAGAGAGCCTGAGAGATTACATCTCCAAGTTCAATGCGGCTACGCTTAAGATCCCCGATCTCAAAGAGCACGTGGCCATGTCAGCACTAAAGAAGGGGCTTCGAACCTCCAGGCTTACTTTTTCCTTGGACAAGAAGTTCCCTAAAAGCTACGCTGAGCTCCTATCAAGGGCTCAGAAATACGCCGATGCTGAAGAGCAGGCGGCGAATCGATATTTGATTGAAGGGAAACCCCCTTCAAAGAAGAAGAATAACTTGGGGCAAGGCTCTCAAACTTCCAATAACAATGACGGCAGATATGTAGACCGCCGAAGAAGCCCTCCCAAGCCCAGAGCATTGGAAAGAAGATTCGACTCTTACACCCCCCACAACTTCTCTCGAGAAAAGATCCTCATGGAGATAGAAAAAGAAAACTATCTCCAACGGCCCCGTCCCATGAAGGCCTCCTTTTTCGCAAGGAACAGGAACAAATTCTGCCGATTCCACCGGGACCACGGCCACAACACAGAAGAATGCATCCAGCTGAGAGATGCAATCGAGGATCTCATCAAGAGGGGGTACCTGGGGTGGTACATCGATCGCCAAGGGCCCCGGTCGGAAGCAACTGTTCTCCAGCCACCTCCCAAAGATGCCGAATTGCCAAACCAAAGGCCCACCAACGGAGGTGTAGGGATGATACACCGGCCCGCTAACTAGAGAAGGGATGAAGATGAAGCTTCAAAGCGACTGAAAGATAACAACTCCATCCTCTTCTTCGACGATGACCTTGTGGGAGTCCGGCTCCCGCACGACGACCCTCTTGTAAATTTGGCCGTAGTGGCCAATTATGATGTACAGAGAGTTCTTATTGATAATGGAAGTTCAACTGATGTCTTGATGTACGATGCATTCTCCAAAATGTGTTTGCCTAGACATCAACTACAAAGATCTTCCATACCACTCTCTGGTTTCGGGGGCAACCAAGTTTATGCCGAAGGTGCTACCCGAAGATAAGGCAGAGGCCAAGAAGATCCGTTGGATGGCATCTCAGTACATCATCTTAGACGGAACCCTCTATAAGAGATCATTCTCCCAACCACTGCTGAAATGCCTCGGATCCACCGATGCAGATTATGCATTGAGAGAGGTCCACGAGGGCATATGCGGGGATCACTTGGGAGGCAGATCTCTAGCATACAAGATTATTCGACAAGGGTATTACTGGCCCTCCATTCAGAAGGACTCAGCTAATTTCGTGCGGAAGTGCGACCAGTACCAGAGGTATGCCAATATGCAGAGACAACCTACGAGTCACCTGACTCAGTTGGTAGCCCCATGGCCCTTTGCCTAGTGGGGGATGGATATTCTTGGCCCGTTTCCACCAGCATCAGGGCAAAGAAAGTTTCTCCTAGTGGCCATCAACTACTTCACAAAATGGGTGGAAGCCGAACCATTGGCCCAAATCACAGAGGGCAAGGTGGAGAGTTTTGTGAAAAACTCCATCATCTTCAGATTCGGTATCCCACATGTCATCATCACGGACAACGGGAGACAATTCGATAATCCGAAGTTCAAAGACTTCTGTGCTCGGTACCATATCCAGCATCGGCTAACATCCGTTGCGCATCCACAGTCCAACGGAGAAGTCGAAGTCACCAACCGGACCATCCTCCATGGTCTAAAGACAAGGTTGAACGCCGCCAAAGGGCTTTGGGTCGAAGAACTGACCTCTGTTCTTTGGGCGTACCGAACTACCCCAAGAACAGCCATCGGTAAATCTCCGTTCAACCTAGCCTACGATACCGAAGACGTGCTACCTATCAAAGTCTCCCTACAGTCCCTGAGAATTGACAACTATGAAAAGCCTGAGAATTCTGATCGTAGAAGGATCGATCTGGATCTGCTATCAAGCACCAGGCTACGGGCCCAGATAAGAATGGCGGCATACCAACAAAAGGTCACCAAGTACTACTATGGAAGGGTGAAGGAGCAAATTTTCCGCATGGGGGACATGGTATTGTGAAGAGCAGAAGTGTCCAGGCCAATGGAATAGGGTAAACTCTCCCCTAACTGGGAAGGCCCATATCAAGTCGAAGAAGTCATTCGACCAGGGACATATCAACTCAAGACCCTGGAGGGGAAGACCCTGTCTTAGCCATGGAATGTACAAAACCTTCGCAAATACTATCAATAAAAAAGTTCTAAAAAACTCCTCAACCCTACTCAACTCAGAACGGCTAGTTGCATCGACTGAACGACAACAGCCCAAATGACCCGATCTAAAAAATCCGTCAACTGCGCAAAGGAGAGTTTGATCCACTCACCTTATCGGTATGCCTGACGAGCGCAATGGATGGTCTAACCAAGCCACCAAAAAGATCAAAGGCGCAGGGATGGTTTTCGTAACCTACCCTACGGTGAATCTGAACACGCGCCGAGGCGGGCCTGAATAGCCTACCTTAATCACGACAGAAAGTGCACAGGGATGGTGTAAACACCATACCCTACAAAAAATCCGAACACGTGCCTAGAAGGACCATTGTTGTCCTCTCTGTCAACAACAAACACTCTCAGAACAGTCCAACAGACCCTACTTCTTCCCTACAAACCGTAAGTAGTTTATGGAGTCTACATTATGGACAAATCGTGATGCAATACATCGCAGAAAATACACGAAAAGAGGTAACAGAAAAAATCTTTCATTTCTTTCAATTTTTCTTACAAAAAGAAAAGAAAAGAAAGATAAAAGAAAGAAACTCTCCTATAAGGAGAGTAAAAAGAAAAAGAAAAAAAAAACTCTCCAAATGAGAGATACAAAAAAAAAAGGCAGCAGCAGCAGCAACAGCAGATTGGGAAATTTGCATTAACTCCCCGACGGGTTTTTCCCGTACCGTCGGGGAGAGACCAGATGGGACGACGAAGGGCCCCCGGGGTTCCCGTCCGAACTCGAGTCCGACCCCTCATCGGAGTCAGAATCGAATTCGTGGTCGGGGAATGGAACGGAGGGTTTGATATTATCCAAGCCCTTCAGGTCATAAAACCTGGAGACTTTCCTCCGGCACTCCCGAAATCCCTGGTGGAAGGAGTCCAAGGCCACCCCGGCGAGCTCATCTTTGAATGAGGCAGAAGTTCTGAAGTTTGCGACGGCCTCCGCCGCCTCCTTCTTCACCTCCTCCACGGCCGTGGTCGCCGCCGTGACTTGGGCCCGGGCCTCCCTCAACTAAGCCTCCAGAAGGCGGACCTTCTTCTCGAGACAGTCAAACAGAGGCTCCTCCTCTTCGTCGACGGGCCCAGATGGCCCCGGACTTCGCTTCCTCTCGGGGTCAATAGCCCTCCTCTTCGCTGCATGACGAAGCTCAGAAGTGCTGAACCTCATGGCTAATGGAAGGAAGACACCAACAGAAATGATGGCCTTCGACAGCAGGGGGTAGGGTCCTATTTATAGAAACCCTGCACCCACAATCGACTGCGGGGAGGCGCGTCCCACATCCTTCCCGGCTATATGAGAAGGCGCCACGTGTCCGGGTGACGTTTCGAGAACCAGAAAGTCTCTCGGAAGCAATCCCCAGGACCGCAACCGCCATCGCTTCGAATCCGAAGAAATCCGCATCATGCGACGGCATAATTAATGGTCACTTTTTGGAAAAAAGAGGCCCGAGGGCTCATAAGGCGCAAGTGATCGCGACTGTACAAATTTCAACGTGCCACGTGGACAACAGTGATCCTAATCAAATCCCTCCTAATTATTGATTGGCCGGGAGATGACTCCTGTCCGCCCCAACGGACAAGCTAATTGTCCGAAGGAAGGCAACGCAATGGAGTTCTGGTCCATTCAAGGGTTCGTCCTTACCGACTGAACGGCCTTCGGCCACGACTACTCGACTAAGCGAAAAAGAGAATGGTAAAACCGGCTCTTATCAACTCGACGGCCTTCGAAGGCTATCGTTTGACTAGGCCAAAGGAGAAACGATAGAACCGTTTCAGGCTACACATGAACACATGAGGCACAACAATGCATGTGCAAAGAAAGGAGAATTGCTAGGTTGCGGGGCTGTATCGTACCCTTCAACGCATGTCTGGCCTCCCCCGGAACCAGCAGCTCTCCCATAGGCGGGAGCTCCGAAGGGTTCGTCGGGCGACCTCCGGCTGAAGAAGCTCCGCAGACGGACTCTCCTTCAACTTGCCATGCCTTGTCCCAATTGGCAGCAGAGGGGCAAATCGACGGCACATCCACTCCTTGAATCAAGCCCCCCGTTGTGTCGACTGGGGAGGCGACCGCCGCTTGAGTCTCGACTGGGGAGGGCCTCGCTGGAACCTCTTCCACCGTCGCTGCATTTTCCCCCGAGATGCCTCAGGAAGACGAAGCACTTTGGTCCCCTTCAGGACCGTCTCTCTGAGCTTTCTTCCGAGCTGCAGACCTGGTGGAAGGGACTTGTGCCACCCTCCTCTCCGAAGTCTGGCGAAGCCAGCTCAAATTGCGCTTCATCCCACCACCTACAGGCAAAGAGGATCACCTCAGTTAAATGAACTACAATGAAACCTAAAGAAGAAGAGCAGAAATTTCTACTGCTATACCTAGTGAGGGGAATTTACTGATTCCCGCTCGATGGAGGTTCCTCTCCTCCAACAACTCCCGGATAGAAGCAACTTCCAAGTTGGTCAGAAGATCATAATCCAACTGATCGGCCGCCAAGACTTTCTTTCCGTCATTGGCGGTCAGGCGAGGCTTCTTCCACTCAGTGTCGAAGCCCCTTGGGTCGAAAGACAATACAAATACAAAGACAGGTTTCCACCCGTGGATGGCGCTGGGCATATCCTTAATCACCCTGCGGCCTGATCTAGGACCGATCACCCACCATCCGTTGCTGTGGAAGTCCCTCTTGAGGTCGAAAAGGGCCGAGAACAAGTTGGTCCTATGCTCTACATTGGCGATGCTGCACATGACCAGGAACCCGCAGATGTTCCTGATGCTGTTTGGTGTTAACTTCGCTGGCACCACTTGGTACAAGCGAAAAATCTTAACAAAGAAGGGGTGCAGGGAAAACCGAAGATCAGCCTTCAGGTGATCTTCGTATACAGCTAGGCACCCAGGGGGAGCTTTGTTCGCCCGCTCCTCGGGCGCGGGGAGGATGAAGAGAAATTCCTCAGGAATGCGATAGCATTCTCAAAGAAGGGTTGCCTTGCTCTTAGAAACTGAGCTGGGGACCGACTCCGGACCTACTATATCTCCGGCCCCCGAGGGCCCAACCTACTTTCCCTGACTCTCTACGGTCTCTTCCATGACAAAGGAATGAAGCAAAGGGGTGGAAATAGGATTCTACCTGAAGAATAGACTGGTACTCCAGAACGATTTGGGCGGAGAATGGGACGAGGTTGAAGAAGCTTCCTTGCCCAGACCTTCACTCTTCTCCAAAAGAAAAGTAAGGGTCTCTGGACCCCCACAGAGAGTTAATTTGACTCAAGTTTACCCTGGGAGGTAACCCCCTTACGACTGACCGCCAGGATAAGATCTATCCTTCATCCAACGGGCGGAGAACAGCCACCACAACTATCCAAATCCCAACCAAAAGATTGCCTCAACCACTGTGCAACAGGACGAGGAGAGAGCCTCAGGGCCACCTACTTTTCCCCAATCACGGAATGGCACCTGTCCACCATCTGATTCTCAGATCGCGATGGGCAGCCCAAGAGAGGTCCCGTAATCATTTACTGCGCCGTCTCTCAGGAAGAAAGCGACAAGACTATAATACTCTCACTTCTCGAGGCAGATCTTCGCTTCGACAACTGAGAGTAGGGGGCAACTGTTGGGATATCCTGGTTCAGCTACGAACCAGGCTCCGGTTTGACTTATCGAAGCCCCGGTTCTCCGGACTACAGACTTCGGACCAAGCGAAAGCCAACTGTAAGCAATTCAAGGCTTCACTCCGAACTACAACATCCGAAGGCCAGTCCTTCGGATAGCACCTTCGGCCTCGGTCGAAGTCTGAACTACTCATCGACTTCCGAAGACACAAACTTTGGTCCCCGTCGTAGACATGATCTCCGACCTCGGGGAAATATCAAGCCTTCGGCCCACGCAAAGGAAAACCCGAAGCTTGAATCACAATCTGTTTCAAAAAGGAAACTGTAATCAACAGTTACAATCGACACTCATCATGCCATGATCATGGCACGCAATTCCCGCAGCCACGCCTCCGATCTGGCCGGAACCGCTCATTGACAACCCACGATCGACCATCATGGGAGTGAATGACTCTCCATGATCTCCGGAAAAAGAGCGGGCCACAAACCGGAGGCCATCTTTTAAATATGGGTAAGAATGATGGCTCGAGAGGTACGCGTGAATAATCTCGCACATACACATTTTCAATCTCCAAGAGCTCTTTTCCTCTTCCACTCTCGACATCTTCCCCATTCTGTGGCTGGAATCCGCCACTGACTTAGACATCGGAGTGTCTTCAGCCGGAACAACTCCGGCAAGAGACCTGTTTTGCAGGTGAACCAGGAAGCGGTCCTGCGACGCAGCGGCTCCGATCGGCCGATCTAGGGATTCCACGCCAATACAAGTAAACTAAATTTTAAGGGACCGGGTATACCCAACCCGACCCGATCCAAACATAATTTTTTTATACCCGATTTGACCTAACCCAAGATGGGTATGGATGGGTATAAGGTAGATAATTTTTTAGCAGGATAAATATGATCCTAACCCGACCCGTTGTCATCCCTATTTTTAGGAGCATACGTGGAGGGGGGGGGGGGGTTCTGCGTCCTCATGGGCAACACGCCATCGAGACGTACTTATTTTTGGTAACGCCATATTGCCATGCGTTGAAGTTCCAATTGCTTCCTTACTTTTGAGGCATTTGCCTTCCGCCTCTAAAAATACTCTTGTAAGGAATTAGGGCCTTTGGGGCACTCATGTGATGCGTCGCGACCTCCTCCATTTGAATGTAGAGTGGGAGTTCGAGCTTTGAAGCATCCAGGTGTTTCGGGTCGTGGTATCGAGGTGGGGAGTTTTGGTGACTCCATATTCGAAGGGATGAGGACTCTTTCAATTGGGTTGCAAACCGGCTTTGGAGTAACTTCCCGGTTTTCCATCAGCATTGTTTTGGGATATCCCATGTGGTGCCATCACCGGCCACTTTGAGACTCGTTGTTTCTCATCGGACCATCCAATATTTTTAAATGACAACCGTTGAGCAAATAGTACGGACCGTTGAGCTTGAGGTGGCCCATATTATGCACATGAAAAGCTCCGACTAATACTGATATGGAAACCCGCGATTTAGCTATGCTTGTGTTGTTAGAAATAATTGTTATGTAATAAAAAAGTAGAAACAATAAATATAGAGTATATGTTCTATCCTAAGACATTAAATGGTGCTATGTAAAACAGTAATATAATATAAATATAGAGTTTTAGGAAATCTGATCGGAGGCGTGCAGAGGCACTGTCCTAAGGCGATTCTCGGCCCTCATGCAGGATTCAATCCGAGAACTCTGTCCCAAGATACAACCAGGTAACCCTTCTGCAGGCACGACTGTGAAGGGAATGACAATGGCTTCGCCCAGTAGTGAAACAAAATTAAAATTGGAAAAGAAAACCTAGAACGCAAGAGAGAGTTCTAGATCGGGAAAACAGAGAGATCGGAAGAAAGAAGTACGTTAATTACCCATCTGTGATCTGACTCCATCCTTTTATAGATGGAGAAGTGCCGTGAAGAAGAGACACCACTCGGTGAAGATGCGACGCGGTACAGCGGAGGACGCGACGCTCGGAGAAGATCGCTGTTCAGAAGTTGCGACACAGTCCGGTATGAAAAACGGAAAAAAAAGAAAAGAAAAACGGGCAAAAATAACACGCCGCGCCGCGGACCGCGCGCGCGAACCGGGCCGGGCCGCGCGCGCGCGTGTGAGTGGCCCAAGACGGTACAAGGCCAAACAAAAGAGGGATCATATATAAACATCTTTGAGATGTTCTCCTTTTTCCATGTGGGACTAAAAGAATAGCTTGGAGGGAATTTTGGGTTTTCCCTCCAAACCTCTAACAATCCCCCTCAAAATTCAAAATTCACTTATTATAAATAATTAAGTAGAACATAATAGAAAAATATTTACTGCTGGGTACATATACTGTGTAATTGATGAAGTGCCTTTAAAGTTCACTTCACTTAGCATTAATAGTATTGATTTGAAGGGAGCGGAGTGAACCAGGTCTTGAACTACGTTCCATTAGATCAAATTTCTACTATAATACCCACAGTATAGAAGCTCATGTCGCAGGTTTGCACATTAATGGCCGTGTGCAAGCATCTTGATTTGTTTCATGAGAATTTCTAGAGATTGCCTATGTCTCTAACCGCGGCCGTATACGGATATTCTCATATAGGTGAGTCCCTCCAAGGATGTGTGTAGTGTCACATCTCGAGGAATACCTCTCGGGACTTATTCAGAGATAACTCTTCCTAAACACTATATAGAAGCACTAATCATCATAGGGATGGGCTAGAGTCAGAGACTCCTGCTAAATAAACTACATGTGCTCCCTGATCAACCAATCAGCTTGTTTTTACCACATTGAACCTCCTTCAAGGGATCTCCTATCACAGAGGTTGGGTTCCCGCTGCTGGAAGATCCTTTATTGGCAAAGCCCCATCCCCCTCGATGACATCAGGACCTTAATCCTGTTTAAGCCTTTTGTAAGACGGTCAGCAAGATTATTATCTGTAGCTACATGACTTATAGAAACAATTTGAAGTTTTTCTTTTCTTTTAACAGATTTTTATCTTAATTTGATGTGTCTGCTTACTTTAGTATTTATTAACTTCTTTTTGCAAAATTCTATAGCAGCTCTAGAGTCACAATGTATTGAAATTGGAGGTATATGAGAAGATATAGAAATCTCAGTAAGAAGCTCTTTTAACCATTCTGCTTCAGTACAGGCAGAGTCAAGAGCAATAAGCTCGGCTTCCATGATGCTCCTAGCTAAAATAGTTTGTTTAGTTGATTGCCACGATATGGCACTACCTCCTAACAGAAAAACATAACCAGATGTAGATTTGACATCTAAAGTATCAGAAATCCAATTTGCATCACAATAACCTTCAAGAACATTTGGATAACCTATAAAGCATAGAGAATATTCAGTAGTACCTTTAAGGTATCTAAACACTCTTTCTAATGCGTTCCAATGAATTGAACTAGGGTTAGATGTATATCTACTAAGTCTAGAAATAGTGAAAGCAATATCAGGCCTAGTCTGGTTGGATAAATACATTAGAGATCTAATAATTTGTGCATATTTTTCTTGATTTATAGGTATTCCAGTATTCTTTGTAAAATGAGTAGATCGATCAAAAAGGTGCAGAAACAGTTGAATAATTTGAATATCCAAATTTGTCTATAAGTTTTTTAGTATAATGAGATTGAGATAAACTGATCGATTCGACAGTTCAAATGATTTTCATTCCAAGGATTAAGTCAACATTACCTAAATCATTCATATTGAAATGATGAAACAGAAAATTCTTGATATCATTAACCAGATTCAAATCTGGTGCAAGAATTAAAATGTCATCAACATAGAGACATAGAAAGATGAATTGATCATTAACTTGTTTTTGATAAAGACCATTATCGGATTCATTAATATGAAATCCGTAGGATAAGATCACTTGGTCAAATTTTTCATGCCATTGCTTAGGTGCTTGCTTCAATCCATAAAGAGATTTTACAAGCCTGCAGACTTTATTTTCTTGTCCTGGCACAAAAAATCCTTCAGGTTGATGCATGTAGATCTCTTCGTCTAGATCACCATGCAAAAATGCAGTCTTAACATCCATTTGATGAACATAAAGTTTATAGATGGAAGCTAATGCTAGAATGACTCTAATAGTGGAGATATGAGCAACAGGAGAATATGTGTCAAAGAAATCTATACCACCCTTTTGACCAAATTCCTGAACCACAAGTCTAGCTTTATATTTTTCTATTGTTCCATCAGTTCTCATTTTCTTCTTGAAAATCCATTTACATCCTAAAGGTTTGTTTCGAGGAGGTGATTAGTAAGAATCCACGTATTATTTTCAATAATAGATTCAAATTCACTATTGATTGCTTCTTTCCAAAAAGGTGCATCAGGAGAAGACAAAGCTTCTAAATAAGTAGAAGGAGTATCTTCAATTAAATATGTGAAAAAATCTTCACCAAAATTCTTTTCTGTTCTAATTCTTTTACTCCGTCTAGGTTCAGGTTCAGATTCGGGTTCACGAATTAAATCTGCAACTGAGGATGCAGAAGATTGAATATTATTCGTTGGAATAGACACTCTATTTTTCATAGAAAAAATATTTTCAAAGAAAGTTGCATCTCTGGATTCAATTATTATATTATTTGATATTGATGATATTTTCGAGTTAATAACAAGGAATCTATAGGTATTACTATCCAACGAATAATCAATAAATACGGCATCTACGGTCTTAGGACCTATTTTTAATCTTTTGGATTCAGGAATACTGACTTTAGCTAAGCAACCCCAAACTCTAAAGTAACTAAGTCTAGGTTTGTGACCCTTCCAAATTTCATAAGGAGTTTTATCTTTATCTTTTGCAGGTATTCTATTGAGGATGTAATTAGCAGAAAGAAGAGCTTCTCCCCATAAATTTTATGGAACACCTGAACTAATGATCATTGCATTTATCATATCTAGTAATGTTCGGTTCTTTCTTTCTGCTACACCATTAGATTGAGGTGAATAGGGAGCAGTGACTTCATGAATTATTCCATTTTCTTCACAGAAAAGGTTTATTTCATTTGAAGTGTACTCGCCTCCTCGATCTGATCTAAGGATTTTAATCTTTTTTTCTAACTGATTCTCAGCTTCTGCTTTATAAATTTTAAATTTATTAAGAACTTCATCCTTAGTTTTTAGAAGATAAGTATAACAGTACTTAGAAAAATCATCTATGAAAGTGACAAAATAACGACTACCTCCATGTGTTAGGGTTCTATTAGAATCACAAACATCACTATGTATTAGTTCTAAGATTTGGGAATATCTAAATTCTATAGGCTTGAATGGTTTTCTAGGTTGTTTTGATTGTACACAGATTTCACATTTAGATTTATGATCCATATTTATTTTAGGAATTAATAGAAGATCGGACATTTTCTTGATTGATCGACGATTGACATGACCCAATCTGTCATGCCAAATTTCACAAGCCTCAAAGTTCAACACAGTAGATTTAGAAGAAGAACCAGAGATTTTATTGAAATTAATAGGTGCTATTACACTTAATTTGAATAATCCTTCAGATACAAAGCCCTTGCCAATAAACATATCTCCTCTGGAGATTACAACTTTATTTGATTCTAATACTACTTTAAGTCCTGTCTGGACAAGCAAAGAACCACTAATTAGGTTTCTTCTAATTGCTGGAACATGCTGTACATCACGAAGAATCAAAGATTTTCCTGAGGTAAACTTTAGATTGATGTGACCTGATCCTAGTACTTGAATAGCTGTTCCATCACCCATTGTTACACTTCTTTCACTTGATCTCTGATAGGATGAAAACCAAATTTTATCAGTGCAAACATGGATATTAGCACCAGTATCTAACCACCATTCGGAATCAAAATAGGTTAGATTTATCGAAGGGGTGAAGGAGACTGACCTAAAAGAAGATGATTCTCCTTCAATCATATTGACCTGAGATTTGAATTGATTCTGGTTCTTAGTATCATTCTTCTTCTTATGGACAACCTTCTGCTTCTTCCGGTAGAAACATTGAGGAGCAATATGATTGTCCCTTCCACAGACAAAGCAGAATCTTCCATCACCTTGATCCTTAAATTTTATGTTATTCTGCCTATGGATATTGTTTTGATGGAAAGGTTTTCCTTTTCCTTTAAAATTTTTTCCTTAGGTTTATAATTAGGATTGTAATCTCTAGAGTTCTGACCTTTAGTATTTTGATTTTGACATTCGGTAAGGTTGACTTTGGCCTTGAGTTGATTTTCTTGAATCTCTCTAAGTCTATATTGATCTTCGATCCTGATGGATTGAAGGAGAGACCTAAAGGTCAGGGAGGTCTGAGTTCTTTTAAAATTTTTGGCAAATTGAGTCCACGATGGAGGAAGTTTATCTATCAAACTTAAAGCTTGATAAGTTTCATCAAGGATAGACCCTCCTCTAAGAATTTCTTGAACAAGGTTTTGGAAATGATGGATCTGGTCATTGATTGGTTGGTTATCTACCATTCTAAAGTTATGAAAGTCAGAAATGGTAAACCTCATGGCCCCCTCATGATCTCTGATATAGGTATCTTCTAGAGCACACCAGAGTTTTCTAGAAGTTTGACATTTCCTATGGGTTGCATACAGGTTGTCTAAAAGACAACTTAATATTCTAAACCTGCAATGATAGTCTACTTCTTCAGGAGATTTAGAAGTTGTATCAGAGCCTTGAGAATTGGTTTCAAATGGGAGGATTTTACCTAGGGCAGAAATTAAACCTAATGAAATTAACCAGGCCTCCATTTGTTCTTGCCATCTAAGAAAACCCTTCCCATCAAATCTATCAGGTTTAAGGCTAGAAGAATCCACAGAACCCAAACCAAGATGATTAAGAACTAGAGCTGCACAATAATAATAGATTCGTTTTAGAATTTTAACAGCCAATTTCAGCACAATAATAAAGATGATTAAGATGAAATAATAGATTCGTTTTTTAACAGCACGATAATAAGGATGATTAAGAACATATATATCTATTTAAACAATTTTTGTTTCTATTTTATTTCATACAAGAATCGCCTTAGATTGTTAGAAATAATCGTTATGAAATAAAAAACTAGAAACAATAAATATAGAGTATATGTTCTATCCTAAGACACTAAACGGTGCTATGTAAAACAGTAATATAATATAAATATAGAATTTTAGGAATTCTGACCGGAGGCGTGCAGAGGCACTGTCCTAAGGCGATTCTCGGCCCTCGTGCAGGATTCAATCCGAGAACTTTGCCCCAAGATACAACCAGGTAACCCTTCTGCAGGCACGACTGTGAAGGGAATGACAATGGCTTCGCCCAGTAGTGAAACAAAATTAAAATTGGAAAAGAAAACCTAGAACGCAAGAGAGAGTTCAAGATCGGGAAAACAGAGAGAGATCGGAAGAGAGAAGTACGTTAATTACCCATCTGTGATCTGACTCCATCCTTTTATAGATGGAGAAGTGCCGTGAAGAAGAGACATCGCTCGGTGAAGACGCGATGCGGTACAGCGGAGGACGCGACGCTCGGAGAAGACCGCTGTTCAGAAGTCGCGACGTTCGGAGAAGTCGCGATGCAGTCCAGTATGGAAAACAGAAAAAAAAGAAAAGAAAAACGGGCAAAAATAACACACCGCGCCGCGTCGACCGGATCGCGCGCGCGAACCGAACCGGGCCGGGCCGCGCGCGCGCGTGTGAGTGGCTGTCACGCCCCGAATCCAGTACCGGAATCGGCTACGTGACTGGCCGCACAAACCCTAGGTTTTATCCTAGAGATTATGCAAGGCCTAGGTACACAACAATTCAATCATATCCGAGAAGATTAATATTATATAAACAATCCAATAACAAATGTACAATTCAGTATTTAAATCGATGTCATTAAATGGTCTACTGAATCATAATATCAGTAACCGAAACTAACTAACTAACAAGCTCAACAATTAAGAAGCTCCGTCTCACGCCTAACCCAGATCTTCTTTAAGTATCCTGGTTCTCTGAAAGAAAACAAATGATATGGAGTGAGCTACATAGCCCAGTAAGGGTTCCAAATGATCACCAATAATAATTTATATGAATATGAAAACAGCAAAACATTAGCATAACATATGACGAAATCAACAATTCAGATTTCATGTTTAACCAAAAACTTTGGAATTTTTACATTTTTTTTTCTTTTAAAATTTCCAATAATTTAACCATTATCTTTAGGGTTCTAGACTAACCACGATCACACTCCAGCCTGTGACTGGCACACTATTGTCACACTCCAGCCTGTGACGGGCACACTGTTGTCACACTCCAGCCTGTGACGGGCACACTATTGTCACACTCCAGCCTGTGACGGGCACACAAATTGTCACACTCCAGCCTGTGACGGGCACACTGAGAAACCACGGTACCGCCGTGGCATGGCTAGTCCAAACACCAGTTCACTTAACACTTTATCATTTCTTTTCACATAGTCGGATCATGTCACTTTCCAACGATCGCTATCACGATCAAACACATTTCAAGATCACTTGGCAAATGCAAACAACACTAACAACAAACTCGTTCCGTAACCCAAAAATCAATTCATGCTATCCGAAAACTACTATGCATGAAAAATATTTAATTTATGCTCGAATCAAATCAGGTCATGTAAAATATATTAATAATACGGTGATCAAGTTTAGAAGTCCTTACCTCTCAAAACCAACTATCCACACCTGAACTACTCTGTACCCGAAATCGGCATGACGCCTCCCCGCTTAGGAGACTGATTCTCTACATAAATAAATAATTTTAATTAAAACTAAATTCTCAATTTTTCACGAATCTTTAAAAAAATCCCTGATTTTCTCTCCCTTCCTTCTCTCCTCTTTCTCTCTCCTCATATCATATATTTATATATATTTTATTATTATTATTATTATTTTACTTATTATTATTTTTCTTTCTGGCTTTTTTTTTTTTCTTTTTTTTTTCTCAGTCTGGGTTGACCGACTTCAGCCCAGGCCGAGAGTTTACAGTGGCCCAAGACGGTACAAGGCCAAACAGAAGAGGGATCATATATAAACATCTTTGGGATGTTCTCCTTTTCCCATGTGGGACTAAAAGAATAGCTTGGAGGGAATTTTGGGTTTTCCCTCCAAACCTCTAACATGTGTATCGCATCGTTTATGCGAGATGTGTTGGGAAATTTCTAGGTACTGATCCTACTTAGTGGAAGATCCGGATCAACGCTTACGCAATGAAAACAGTGAGGAAGAAATCAAGAACCAACCTTCTTGATTCAAGAACCAGCAACAACATATTCTTTGATTCAATATCATGCAACAAACAAGATATAGAAAAGAGATGTAGGAGAAAAAAAAAGATTGTATTTCTTTGGAGTAGAACCTTATTATAAAACACAAGAATCGAGACACCGGCCTTCTCTCACAAACCCAAGAAGAAGTTTCACCTATGGACAATACCTCAATGCAGGTTCTCTCCAAAGCCCTGTGGAACACCCCACAGCACCAAGCCCTTCACGTGATATCTCCCTCACGTGCACCTCTCTGCAAGCCCAAGCCATGACTGTGCCTCCTCTCACCGGAAAGAGCTCTACCTGCAGACTACCTCACGCAGGATCCTCACGGCCAAGTCCTCCATGCGGAAAGTCCCTCCACGTAGTCTCGCCCCAAAGGGGGCACTCCAAGATCAGCCCCTCACGGTCTTCTCATGACCATGAGGTGTCTTCACGCTCCAAGCCTTGGTCGGCCTCTCTGTAAACCGAAAGACCCCAAAGGGGTCGGTCCCTCTTGGACGCCTTCCAAGTTCACGCACGCCTCCTCTTCTTATAGAAGAGTGGGTAGTGAAATCCTCCTCAAGTTGGGCATCAATCATCTTAGATTCATCTTGGGCTAACAACTTCTTGACTCTATTAGGACTCAATCACATGGACGGTTAGGACTTGTCTTGAGCCAATAACAAACTGATTAGCACACCTCACATTGTTGGGATTCCTAATTGGTTACAACCAACCAACTATCTAACATCCTGACCAACTTAACAAACATGGACCCAACCCTATAACCCAATTGGGTTATGTTACAATCTCTCAAAAAACTCTTCCCAACAAATCAACGTGAGAAAACTCTCAACCCTGGATCAAGCCCTCGACCCAACTTGACTCTGGGACCCTGTCCTGGAATATCTCCAGGATCTCTAGAACACCTCCAGAAAATGCTTAGGACACGCCTCCAAGCTCCAGGATCACCTCCAGCATCCCTGCCATGACCTTCCAAGTCTCTCCAAGACTTGAAGCACCACGAAAAATCTGATGAGATACACCACTCCCCTTGAGCGATTTGATAGACGAACCCAGTAGTGTTATCGGGGATGAAAGTTCACTAACCTTTGCATACATCCACCTTGTACAAAAGAATATTAGCATGATCGCATAACATTCTCTACCCATGCAATGAAGGCTCGCCGCGTCGTGATGGAATTAGTAATTATGGTGTCAAATATATGTACTACATATAAAATGATAGTCATGAAGGTAAAGAAATATTCTTTCTTGATTCTCTATGTCAATTTTTTTATACCAAAAATGCTTTTTCTCGTATTCCAAAAATATGTTACTTTATCTCAACCTTTCTCCAGGACGCTCCCTCTGCTCTCTTCTCATTCTCCCCATCTCCAATCGGATTGGATCCATGCTCCTTGTTGTGGTGAAGCTCTAAACTAGAATGATGGGATCGGTCTTCTACTAAGTTAGAGATCAATAAGATATTAACATGATTGTCTCTCCGTTAGGACTTATAAAAAGGAGTAGTTTAGTATCTGATAGCTAGTATGCAATTTAATTTATGGAATAAGGCATCCAATCTAATATATGAGACAACTCATCCACTTTGCTAGTGAGATTCATGTTTCTAGTGCAGTTCAATCTAATCGGACTATTTTGATTATTTGAATATACAACCAAGAATCCTAGATCAGAGCAAACATCTTCTAATTTATTATTATTATAATTTTAATAAAAAAGAAAGGAAAAGAAAGAAGGAAGAAAGAAAGAGAAGAAGTCTAAAGATAAGAACCTAAGGAGTTCTAGAGCTGAAAGAGATAGAAGAATCAGTTAAAGTTTAATGTTAACTACAATTTAGTTAGCACACAATATGGACAATCTATTTTAGGATTAACCTAGATCTAAATAGCTCCCAACTGCCAAGGTCATCTTGAAGCCCTCCAAGTCAAAGACTAGCTTACTAGCCAAGTAATGGTAAAGTCAGTGGAAGGTCCCCCGTTGTTTTTTATAGATACTAAATAAATTAGCCAGGTCAATCAACGAAACCGATTAAAGAACCACCTTTCTTCGGGACTATATTATCCTTAAACCCCTTTCCTAAATACCAATCAACTAGTTAATCCTGACCTGGTCCAACTCTTTTGAGTGACTTGTCATAATGAGCTTGAAAAAAATCCCAGGGACTAACGTCTAATTAATTTTAAGTTAAATGTTTAGATCAATACAATATACATGGTGATGGTTTATAAGCCCAGAAAGGATGATAAAATCCCTACCTTATATTATTTAGGGGCTAGTGCCCTTAAGATAGTTTATGTATATACAATGAAATGCAAACATATATCCAAGTAAGTTAGTTTGATATTATAAATCTCTAAAAAAAATTCTAATAAATTATGAAAACTAATTAGTTAATAATTTTTTATTTAATTAAAAATATTATTTTATTTTTTGGTGAATCATCCATGCTAATGATCTTGGTAATGGTGCCAAAATTTGATCATTATCGTAAGCGACCAAAAATAATTTTACCAACTCAAACTATAGTTAGGATGAGTCAAGATCGAATCTACATGGACCAGTAGGGTTATGTTCACTTTTTAATTAGGATTTTGTTAGAGTTTTAATTAAATTAGAAAAGAGTTAGATTGTGATTAAAACTAAAGATAAAAAAATAAAAATTTTAATTAATTTAATAAGCAAGAAATTAAATAAGATATGTATCTCAGGATTTTGATTCAGTTTCTTCTAATAAAATATAATTTAGTTTCTTAATATATAATTAGAAAATATATAATTGATATCTCGAGCATTATCTATCTTGCTGGATACCTATCTATCCCTACATAATCATAGGCTATTCAAAGTCTTAAACCAGAGCATAGCCTATCTTGCTTGGTACAAATCTGTCCTTATATAGTTATAGACTATTCAAGAACTCTTATAATAAAAATAATTAAATTATCCTATAATTTAGATTCTGAGCCTAATCTATCTCATTGGGTATAGATCGTAGTACCTTGATCTGTCCCTACGTAGTCATAGATTATTCAAATATCTAAAATTATAGATTAAATAATAAATATAATACTTGAAATAATGAAAATAAATATATTCATGAAAGAGCAAATTATTATATTCAAGATCTAATTACATAAATAAGAATCTAAAATATAAAATACTAGAAGAATTTCTATTTTTTTTGGAGACTCGAAGATAAATTACATTTGGTGTCCACAAGCTTTATCTTCAATAACAGAAAGATGAGGAAGAAGATCACTCTTGCCATCTCTCGCCTGTTAAAGCCCGTTATATCAAGAAAGAAAAAAAAATGAAAAGAAAGTGCTGGAGGCTGCCTATGCTCTGCTTCTTTGCATGGTTGCCTGGTGATCCCCCTTATATAGAGCTAAACCAAATCCAAATCCCAGCCTAATTTGGTGGTAAATTCCTTATATAATTAACTTTTAAACCCTTGTAAGACACTCACCCATCGAAGTGCCTTAAACAACACCAGATCTGCCGCGTACCATCCCAAACCTAATCGACCCTATTGCTGGACATCAAACATTGCCTCGGATTGCTCGTGAAAACATGGTCGAAATCATGCTGGAAATCCTTTTCTCAGTTAGTTTGGAGGCTGGCCATCGGTTTGTCATATCCCGAATTCAGCATCAGAATCGACACGCGACCGGCCGCACAAATCTTAGGTTTTATCCCAGAGATCATACAAGGTCTGGGTACACAGGAGTCACTTATCTCAAAATATCTCATAAGCCCGAACATCTGCATAATTCTGTGAAAGAAGAAAGTAGGTTGTGAGGTCTACAGCCCAGTAAGGTCTCCAAACAGTCACCATCAATAGTAATAATTTGAAAATAACAAGGATATAAGAGTACACATCATACCATGCAATGAAACAACTCAAATGTCACATATGACAAAACCTTTTTGCAATATCATGTTCCATTTTCAAGTTTTCAATTTAATCATCCTTCTTCTTCAGAGTTCTGGACTAGCCACGGTCATGCTTCAGCCCACGACTGGCAATCTCAGTGTTACACTTCAGCCTGTGACTGGCAATCTCATAATCGACCATTTACAACCTGCCCATGGCCAGGCCCACGTACTAAGCCCACTCTAGCTGTGTAATTGACCATGTACAACCTGCCCATTGCCAGGCTCACGTACTAAGCCCGCTCTGGCTATATAACCACGATCCCGTGGCATGGCTAGTCCAAATACCGTTAACACTTTATCATTTCACATCATCATGTTAAATCATATCATGATGTCACACCACATCATGATGTCAACCATGAAATATCAAATCTTTCGATGACCGGTATCACGGTCCAAATCATCAAAATATAACTTTTTGGTAAAACATGATATATAGGAACATAATTAACAATCTCAAACATACTATCCATCTTGAGAAATCAAATATACGATGCAAAACAAATATACCCGCCAATGTTCATATGCACGGATTAAATCATATCATGTAAAACAATGTATAAAACTGGTGATCATGTCCAGAATCCTTACCTTCAACCGCTAATCCCAAATATCCGGTATCAATCTATACCCGAAATTCGTCCAAATCTTTCCTGCTCAAAAGGTTGATCTCCTACTATAATAAATAAATTCATTCAATCCAAATCCTAGTTTTACAAATTTTGAGGAAGAAGGTTCCCCCTGATTTTCACTTTCCTCATCTTCCAAACCAAAATCCCTTCTCTCTCTTCTCCTCTTTCTCTTTCTTCCTTCTTCTCTCCTCTTTTCCCTTCCCTTTCTCTCTCTTATCCTCTTTTCTTGGCTCTCTGCAGGCTCTTCCTTGCTTCCTATCAACGTCCTAGTTAAAAAGAGGAGAAAAACCATTCCAAAATTACCTCAAACGTAACCTAAGAAGTCCAAAACCATCAAAATCTCCCCGGCCGTCAGATCTGAGATCAACGCCTCAAACCACGTCCAAATCCGAATCAAAAGCACCTAATCAAGCCTAAACTCCCTCGGATCAATCTTAGTCGTTCGATCGAGCGATCGGACAGTTCAGATTACTCAGAAATCCCGTGGACCACCGTGAGCCGCGAGAAACGGGCTGGAAAATGCCCGAAAAATGCGTGGAAAATGCCCATGCGACGGCCGGCTCCAGCTGGGCCGAGCCCAACACTCGCGCGCGTGGACCTGGGCCGCGCATTGCTCGCCCGCCGTGATGGGCCGGACCGCGCGCCCGCCACGCGTCGCCTCGCTCGCCCGCGCTCGACTGCGCCCGTGCTCCCTCGCGCCCCGCCTAGGCCGTGCACTGGGCCACGCAGTGGGTCTGGGCCGGTTCCGGTGGGCCGGCCAGGCTTTGTTTGTTTTTTTTTTTTTTTTTTTTTTTTTTTTTCTTTCTGGGTGTTACACGGTTAGTGCAAATCGGGCCTTGAATAACGCGTTGAAATCCTTCTTCCGACAGGAAAACTTCTCCATTGTCGGATCCACACCAGCGCCATTTCCTTGCCGGAACCATCCTTAGATTGGCAGTTCCTTCTCGTCGTTGGACCGCACCAAGGAGGGCAACCAGCACCACAAGCCGAAGCCCTGGCCACCGCACTACCGTCGTCTTCACCTCAACCTCCCATGCGGGTGCCATCATTGTCGCCGGGATTGTTGCCGCTGCCATCGTAGTTCATCGGTGCGGCCATCGTTATTCGTTACTACCGACTTCCTTGTTGGAGTCATTAACCGGGGATGCAGACCACCACTGTCGTCTTCCTTTGTTGCTAGAACCATAGCCATTATCGCTTGGGTGCTCCCTTGTGACTATGGATCATGCTACCACCTTCATCGCCGGACCATGCCTCACCGGCAGAACCAGCACCACTACCGGCACCATTCACCAATGCTGCCTCTCGCTTGGGTGCTCTCCCTTGCACCGCCATCTCCCTTCACCGGTTGCTGATCGTGCAACATCCATTCTCATAGTAGCCAAGCCATGTATCGCAAAAAATAACTTCTTTAGACCGCTTTGCACTTCTGTAGAGCGACCGATCGCTACTCTTAAATTTATGTTTAACCTTATTTTAATTTGATTTGGACTTGATTTTGGATCTTTTAGATTGGAATGGAGCCTAGATTTAGGTCACCTATAAATCTTTATTTGATCTTTAATTAGAGTCCAATTTGCACCTAATTTTCTTTCTTTTGTTACGTGAATCGTGCTCTTCACATTGGTGAACATATTTCCTATAAAAATTAATAAAAATATCAGTTTTTAAATAATAAAGATGAATTAGTTCATAAATTGATGTTTTTATTAACATGTTTATAGAACCCATCAATTACTCTTATCCCCAAGAGATATGATACTTCTGTTCCTAGCTATTTTAGATTGATCAGCTTGTGCATCATCCTCTTCAAAGTGTGTGCTAGGATCTTGGTCAAGCAGCTGCAACTGATCATGCCTCGCCTCATCAGCCCTGAGCAGGGGGTCTTTGTCAATGGATGGTGAATCACTGATAATTTTTGCTCACCCAGAAGTTCATGCATGACCTTTGGCATGCTCCCACCTGATGGAGCCTTATGACGATCAAGTTGGACATGAAACAGGCTTATTACTGGATGAGCTGGCGGTTCCTTTGAAGGATGTTTCAGAACTTGGTTTCCAATCTGTTGACGCTGAATCTCTGTCGACCGGATGAAGTGATTCTTCCGCTGGATCGCCGTGAACTGGAACCTACAAAACAGATCCCTGACTGGAGGTTTTTCGACGGGGGACACTCCGATGCCAAAGTCAGAAGGGACTCAGGTAACAGAATGGAAAGCTTGAGAACAGAGAATGAGAAAGAAAAGAATTCGAATCCCCCTCTCGGGTCCCCTCTTACCTGTATTTATAGGCTCCGATCGTAACTACTTTCAGTTACGCAAACTGGAAAATGCAACTACTTCATAATTGCAAGCAGTGGCGGTCGGAGAATTAGTTATTTCAGAGCTTATCCATTCTGAGGATGTCAATCATGTGGTCGGTTACAGCTGCCAAGACAGAGTTAGCTATCCTGAGAGCGAAAAAAGCCCACATGCTTAATATGACTCCTTTCGTTTAGAATAAATCCGAAGCAAATGCAACATTCCTCTTAGTAGCACTCCTAAAAAGAATGTTGGCTACATGCTTCATAGAAGTATTTTTGGAAATAACGAAAATAAACACTTATAGTTCGAAAGACAAAGCAATAGGAAGCCAAAGATAGAACCAACAGTATGAAGTTGCATGGCATAGTCTTCGGATCAAAATAAAAGATACGAAGCCGAAGATGCGGGTTAATAAACCTTGCCTTTAAAGAAGAACTTGGCGCGGTCTTCGGATTAAGACAAAGGAATGAGGCCGAAGACCAGAATAATAAGGATACGAAGCCGTATGCATGGAAGCATTAGGCAAGGTCTTCGGACTTAAAAGAAGATATAAAGCCAAAGACCGAAGACAAGAATACCCCTTTTACGAACCGGAGCTTTTATCAAGTCAAAGGACCTTCTCCGTTGCATAACAAACCCAAAGATTTGAAGCCGGTTCCAAGATTGACCCAATAATTAATTTCAAAATAAAGAAAAACCAGGATATTATAACAGCTGTCCCCCACTCCCAAATTCGAAATGATTTAAAATTTGAAAATTGGGCGTATTTCTGTTTTGTCATTTACCGAAAAATGTTGTATTATGATGAAGCCATACCATGGCACGTCCTTTCACAATAACGCCCTGGCGGCGTGCGAGACGGGGAAAAGACACGCGTCACCGCCCAATTAGTTGCTTTAAATGAAACGCCTCGAATTTGGAAAATCTCAAGAAATCCTTTCAAGAAAAGGTGTTTATTCACCCAAGGTAGGACACCTGGCAGTCATCTGTCGATTGATCATAGCTAGGAGAAGATCACAACCATCCACATCATTTCATAAAAATTGTGGTTATGGCCTTATTAATTAGAAAATCTGTACCCACGATCGATGCCAGTGATATGGCACAGGATCGAGGCGGTCTCCAAAGCATCTCGAAACTCACTCTTTCAACTATAAAAGGGAAGAGGGTATCGGAAGAAGAACTTTCTCCACACCTGAGCTTCAAGTTTCGTAGTTTGCTATCCTTCCTCGCAATCCACCATTTTTGTCCTTTCAAAGGTTAGAGGTCTTTCTTCTCTTTTTTTCTTCTTTGTTTACAATGTCAGAAGTCTCTTGGAGTCTTTCTCCCAGTTCTAGCAGAGGTTCACTAGGAGATAGAACCGATAGGGAACCGCCGGAAAGGGATACCGACAGGAGTTCACTGGAAGGCCGGGTAGGTAGATGTCCGCCGGGAGGGGAATCTAGTAAGGAAAGAGGTTCCGATAGAAAAAGAAGCTCAGAACGATCGCCGGATTCTGTTACCAGTTCCTTTTCCCTTGCAAAAATAGAAGTAAAACAACGATATCATATCCCACGGACCTTTCAAATGATCCTTCCAATAGCCGAAGAAAGGGTAGATAAACCTCCTTTGCATTCTATTGCTATATACGAAGACCACTTGAAGGCTGGTCTTCAGCTCCCTCTCCACCCATTTTTCACGAAGATTTTTAACTTGTACCAAATAGTCCCAGCTCAACTGACCCCTAATAGTTTTAGGAATATCTGCGAGTATTTGGTCCTCTGTAAATTTAGGAACACAGTGCCGAAGACTTCTCTGTTCACTTCCCTATTTATGTTAAAGAGAGACTTTCACGACAAAAGGTGGTGGGTTATAGGTCCTCGGCCTGGCCGAAGATTAATAAAAGGATGCCCTAGTGCGATACATGGGTAGAAGCCTAGCTTCTTTTTTGTGTATTATCCCCATTGAGGATTTAATACTGAGTGGAAAGCTCCGCATTTGAGTGCAAACGCTGGAAAAAGAGTCCCGAAGGCCGATGAAAGGGACTTTGAAACTTTATCAGAGCCGGAAATTCCTTCCTTTAAAGAATTGCTGAAGGAGGAGAATCTTCATCGAGCTCACATCAGCGAAGTCCCAGAGTTAGGTATAGAAATAGTGGTCTTCGGATCTTCATTCCATGCAAGCTTTTTCTCTTCCCTTTTATATGATAATATCTTCTGGCTGTAGGTAGAAAAATGAAACCTCCGCTCGAGAAAGTTAGACAAGCTTCTCGAAAAAGGCCAGTGGCTGCTCCAGCCACAACTGAAGTACGCAAGAAAAGGAGAGCTGAAGAGGGCTCAAGCACCCCTCCAACGAGGGCCACATTGAATAAAGACATTCCTGCTTCCTCTCCGCCTAAAACCACTAGAAGCCCATCCCCGAGGATATCTACTCCGAGGAGTCCTCATCCGATGCCGACTCCAGAGCAGAGGGATCCAATGCTAACTTCTGAACGGCGGGATTTGTCATTCAACAAAGAATCAGTAATTGGACCTCCCAAGGGGAGAAGACAAGAAAGAGCAAAGGCTCATTCTGAAAATGATCCCAAATGGAACGCTTCTTCGAGGGGGTGCAATGTAGACTTCACAGTGTTCTCGGATCGAGAGGGCTTGGAGAACCCATAGTTGGCCAGGGAATTGATGAAACGGACGCTGCTTCCGAAAGACTGGGACAAAACTAAGTCCCGTGCATCGAAGAGATTTCTGATTCAGTGTTCTCATCATCACTGAAGGTAACCCTTTGCTGGTTCTTTTCAAAACATAAGTTTGTGTCGCTAACTCTTCAACTTGTTTTGCAGATGATGCATGACATTACTCTCATGGAGGAGAGTATTTTTGACTTTAGAAAAAATTATAAAGGGATGAAAGAAAAGGTAAAAGCGGCTGGAATTGAGAAGGCCGTAGCCGAAGAGCGCATGCGGGCTATGGAGGAAAAACTCGTTCAGAGCGACGTCATGGCTCAAAATTTAAAAGCTGAAGTGGAGAAACTTCGATCAAAGATTTCTGAGCAAGAAACGAGGCTTAAAAAGAGGAAAAATAAGATTCGCTCTCTGGAAGCTCTCCTAAAAGATGCTTTTCAAAAATCCAAGGAAAAAAAAATTTCGAAGAAGCCGCTAAAGAAAATCGCTCTTTAAAAAGTCGACTGGAAAGGGCGATAGAAAATTTCAAGGCCTCTTCAGCTTTTGAAGCCGAAATGGTTGAAGCCGGGACCAATAGTTACAAAGGAGGCTTCAACGATGGGGTAGAGGAAGTGAAAAGGCTTTACCCAGATTTGGATATTTCGGAAATTCAACTATTTGATACCGAAGGTCCAGATGAGCCTGAATCACAAAAGGACCCTGAAGCGCCACCAACAACTGAAGAGACGGTGGATTTAATTTCTCCTTCTGAAGATGCCCCATTAGTGAATGTTTAGCAATTTTTTCCCTTTCTGAAATGTAAACAACTTTGTCAATGAAAATCTTTTTCAATGAAAATCTTTCCTTTCTTTTTTTTGAGTGTATGAGAATCTCCTAAGTATAAAGTCTTCGAATAACTAAGAACTCCGAAGCATATGAGATGATAATAAGTCTCCGGACTTAGAAATAATTTTTAAGAAATAGAAACCCAAATTCGATCCAACATCATATCATATTGGATAATATCCGTGTGATAAGAAGAATAACCAATCCTTAAATAATAACCAAGTCCTCGAATTTGAAAATATACTAAGCCTTCGGATATGAAAAATAAGCTAAGTCTTCGAACTTAGAAAATAAGTTGAATCTTCGGACTTAGAAATAAACTAAGCCTTCGGACTTAGAAATAAACTAAGCCTTCAGACTTAGAAATAAACTAAGTCTTCGGACTTGAGGATAGGATAGACCGCGTCGGCCATGCAATTTTTGATCAATGGTTAAGATAGACTGATCAGGCCCACCTCGGCATTTCATAGGATAAATGCCTTTATAAGAGAATAAGACAGACTAATCAGGCCTACCTTGGTACTTCGTAGGATAGATCGCGTAGATCATTCTTATACATTTTGATAGAAGTTAAGACAGGCTGATGAGGCCCACCTCGGCACTTCATAGGATAGATTACATAGATCTTCCTTATACCTTTTTATTAAGATATGTTGATCAAGCCCAACTCGGCACTTCATAGGGTAGATCACGAAGATCATCCTTATACCTTTAAGAAAAGAAAAAATAAGATAGGCTAGAAAAGCTTACCTTGGCATTTCGAGCAGCAGATCATAGAGATCATCCTTATGCCTTTAAGGAAAAAAAATTAAGATAAAAATATTAAATCCATCTTGATGGCCTTGAATAAAACCTTTATTGATAATACTTGCGGAGGTTTTGTACATTCCAAGGTCGAGGTAACAAAACACCTTCTAAGGTTTCCAACCTATAAGTCCCGGGCTGAATAATCTCTTTGATTCGGTACGGTCCTTTCCATGTAGGAGAAAGTTTACCTTATTCGGTTGGTTTAGATACTTCGGACTTTCACAGAACTAGATCTTCGGGAGAAAGACCCGTTCTTTTACACGAGAGTTGTAATATCCTAAAATTTTTTGCTGGTACATAGCCATTTTTAATTGGGCCTAAAGCGTGTGCCTTGTAATAAATTCCAGGTCAACTCTTCGGCGTTCAAAATTTTTGGGCTCTTTAAACTGATCAATCCACAGAGATTGTAAAGAGACCTCTATAGGAAGAACCGCTTCGGTGCCATAAGATAAATGAAACGGAGATTTATCAGTGGCTATTCGAGGAGTGGTTCGATATGCCCAGAGAACTGAGTTTAACTCATCAGTCCATGATCCCTTAGTATCATTCAGCCTAGTTTTCAAACCATGAAGGATAGTTCTGTTTGTTACTTCGGCTTCTCCATTGCACTGAGGATGCCCTACCGAAGTAAGTTTGTGAAGGATACGATACTGAGTGCAAAAATCTTTGAACTTTGGATTATCAAACTGCCTTCCATTGTCAGTTATAATAGAATAAGGAATTCCGAAACGAAAGATGATAAAGTTTCTTACAAAATTTTCAACTTTTGCCTCAGTAATCTGTGCCAACGCTTCGGCTTCGACCCACTTTGTAAAATAATCAATAGCCACAATGAGAAACTTCCGCTACCCGGAAGCTGGAGGAAACGGACCAAGAATGTCCATTCCCCACTGTGCAAAAGGCCAGGGAGCTATCAAAGGAGTTAACTGGCTTGCGGGCCATCGTTGTACATTGGAGTATCTTTGACAATGATCACATCTTCGGACAAATTATATGGAATCTTTTTAGATAGTTGGCCAATAATAACCTTGACGGATTATTTTGTATGCCAAGGATCGGCCCCCAAGATGATCTCCACAAATTCCCTCGTGCACTTCCCTGATGCATACTCAGCATCGGATGGGCCTAGGCACTTCAGCAAAGGTTGAGTAAAGGACCTTTTATACAATACCTCATTCAGAATCACGTACTGAGAAGCTGTCCAACGAAGCTGTTTTGCTTCCAGCTTGTCTTCGGGCAAGGTGCCCTCTTTTAGAAATTTGAGAATCGGATCCATCCATGAGAGCTCATGTTCTACTTGACAAATTCCAATTATGGGTTCCGATATGCTGGGATTTTCAAGATACTCCACATATGTCCTCCCAAGAGAATCCGGTGCTATGGTTGCAAGTCTTGAAAGAGCATCCGCTCGAGAATTTTCTGTTCTTAGTACATGGGCAATTTCAAAATATTCTAATTCAGATGTCAAGCTTCGGACCTTCTCCATGTATTGAATCATATTAGGATTCCAAGCTTCGAAATCACCTTTCACTTGACTCACCACCAGCTGTGAATCATAAAAGACTTTAATTCTTCTGATTTCCAACTTTCGGGAGATTTTAAGCCCAGCAATTAATGCTTCGTACTCCGCCTGATTGTTCGAAGCTTGGAAAGAGAAACGAAGAGCATACTCAAAAATTTGTCCATTGGGTCCAGCTAGAATCAAACCTGCACTACAACCACTGGCATTTGAGGCACCATCCACATGCAACATCCAAACAAATCCTGGAATGTCTTCGGTGTTCTCTTCTTCGGCTCTCAATGGGTTCTCTTCGAGCCTCCATGTGCATTCCGCTATAAAGTCAGCTAAAACTTGTGCTTTCATTATTGATCTAGGTTGATAATCAATATCAAACTCCCCCAATTTAACAGCCCATTTGGCTATTCTCCTAGAAGTATCAGGACAACGAAGGATGGCTTTCAAAGGCTGATCCGTTAACACTATAATAGAATGAGCTTGGAAATAAGACCGAAGACGCTTTGCCGCCATTACAAGTGAAAAGATAATCTTTTGCACTCTAGGATATCGGACTTCTGCCTCATGTAATACTTTACTAATGTAGTAAATCAGTTTCTGCACATCCTTGGTATCTTTCCGCACCAGAACCGAACTAACTGCCTCATCGGTGGCGGATAGATATAAGTAGAGTGTTTCTCCTTCACATGCTTAGAAAGCAATAGAGGGTTTTCCAAATATTCCTTCAATTTGTCAAAGACGACTTTGCAATCTTCTGTCCACTCAAAATTCTGAGTTTGGCGGAGAACCTTGAAGAAGGGTAAACACCTTTCTGCATAGCAAGAAATGAAACGACTCAAAGAGGCAATTCTCCCTGTTAGTCTTTGAACTTCTTTCTTACAAGTAGGATGCCTCATAGTCCGAAGAGCCTGTATCTTTTCTAGATTAGCTTCTATTCCTCGCTTGGTAACTAAGTATCCCAGGAATTTTCCAGAAGTCATCCCGAAGATGCACTTGGTTGGATTCAATCTCATCTGATGGCATCTTAGAGCATTAAAGGACTCTTTTAAGTCCGTAATATGATTAGAATTATGAAGACTCTTTACTATCATATCATCAACATAGGCTTCTATATTTCTTCCAATCTGATTCTTGAAAGCTTTGTTAATGAGCTTTTGAAAAGTTACCCCAGCATTCTTCAAATCGAATGGCATTATCTTATAATAGAAAAGCCCCTTTTCTGTGATAAAAGCAGTCTTCTCTTCATCCTCAGGATTCATTTGGATCTGATTATAGCCTGAGAAAGCATCCATGAAGTTTAACAACTGATGGCCAATCGTAGCATCAACCAATTGATCAATTTTTGGTAATGGAAATTGTCCTTTGGACATGCTTTATTGAGATCAGTGTAGTCTATGCAAATTCTCCACTTGCCATTTGATTTCTTCACCATGACTACATTCGCAAGCCAACTTGGGTATTGAACTTCTCTTATGAAGTTAGCTTCAAGCAATTTGTTAACCTCTTCGTCAATAACCTTCTGTCTTTCTGGAGCAAAATTTATCTTCTTCTGCCGGACAGGTTTATAATTGGGAGAAACTTCCGGGTGATGTGTAATCACATCAGACGGAATTTTGGATATATCTGAAGCTGTCCAAGCAAAAATATCAGCATTATCTCGAAGGAAGGAAATTAATTTTACCTTTGATTCTTCATCGAGCAAACTGCCAATTTGCAATAGCTTGGTGGAATCATCTTCGGATAGGGGTATGAAGAGTGTTTTTTCTATTGGCTCCCCGCTGTCTTCGGACTCATCCCGAGGATCTAGCTGATCAAGTGCTAATGATTTGGTTAGTTGTTTGTCTTGAATCATCAAACATTGATGAGCCTTTGCCTCTCCAATACCCATTCTGGTAGGAAACCGTACCAAGAGATGGTATGTGGAAACAATAGCCCAGAATTTATTCAGTGCCGGGCACCCCAATATTGCATTATAGGCTGAAGAGGTTCTGGCCACAATAAAATTGATGGGAAGGGTCCTTTGATGCTATTCGGACCCAAAAGTCACAGGTAAGATCGTTTCTCCTTCTACCCCAATTTGGTTTCCACCGAAGCCTGTGATTGGAATAAGAGATTTCCACAATTTAAGCCCACACAATTCCATCTGAAGAAATGCATCGTACAATAAAACATCAACCGAACTTCCATTATCAATTAAAATTTTTTTTACATCAAAGTTGGCTATGACAGCCGAGACCACTACAGGGTCATCATGTGGAAGTTGAATTCCTTGGATATCCTCATCAGAGAAAGTGATGGAATTTTTTTCTTTAAATCTCTTCGAAACATTCTCTTCAGCTTCAGCATTCCAAGTTGATGACCGATGGAGCATTCTAACATCTCCATCAGTTGGCTTCTGATGTGGCAGGTCGGCTTCATCGGATATCCTCGGAATAGTTACAGCTTCAGTTTGAGGTTCGGGACGGTTGATATACTTTTCCAAATAACCCCTCTTTATCAGATCTTCGATGGCATCCTGAAGCTGAAAATAATTCTTAGTATTATGGCCATGATCCCGGTAGAATCTACAGTATTTGTTTTTGTTCCTTGTTTTTACAAGTGTCTTCAAGGGACGTGGCCTTTGGAAATATTTTTTCTTTTCTATCTCCAGCAGAATCTTCTTCCTAGATAAGTTAAGGGGAGTATAAGCATCGAACCGGCTGTTTTGCTGCCTGGGCCTAGGACTATGCCTAGGGACCGAAGAGCTATTAGAGGAACTGGGGATGTTTGGTCCTTTGATATTCTTCTTTTAGAAGGGAACCTCCCTTCCGCTAGTCTTCGGCATGCAGCTTGCTCCTCAGCGACTGCATACTTCTGAGCTCTCACCAACAGTTTGGCATAGCTCAGTGGGAACCTTTTGTCCAGGGAGAAAGTAAACCTGGACGATTTTAAACCTGGATGATTTCAAACCTGGATGATTTCAAACCTTTTTTTAAAACAGACATTGCCACATACTCATTCAAATTTGGGAATTGCAATGTGGCCGAGTTGAAACGGTGAACGAAATCCTTCAAATTTTCTCCTTCTTGTTGCGGGAGCAGAAACAAGCTATCAGTATTCCGCGGCATTTTCTGGCAGGTCCTGAAGTGCGAGACAAATTGCCGCTCTAATTTAGTGAAAGAGTGAATCGTCTTCGACGGGAGACTTGAGTACCATATTCGAGCGGACCTCTTCAGAGTAGCAGGAAAGGTAAGGCAATAAAGAGCATCTGTAGCTCCTTGGACCATCATGTGAGCCTTATAGCTCCCTAGATGATCAAGAGGGTCTGAGGTACCATCGTAAGCTTTTAGCTGTGGAATCTTAAAATGCCTTGGGATGACTTCTGCCATTATATGATCAGAAAAAGGGGTTGCGAGTTGAAGGAGATGACCTTATTGCTCCTTCTCAGATCCACGACTCTTGCAATCTGTGCTTGCATGGATTTAAACTTTTCCTCTAATTCATAATTGATCTCTTTCTACCTATCCTCTTTCACTATGAAGTTTCTAGAAGAAACAGAGGGAGATCGTCGGACCCTTTTCTTCCCATCACGATCCCATGCTTGTCGATCTGATGGAGAGGCACAACGGCCACGGGATGACTGAGCCTGTGAAAAACTGGGGGCGATTTCCTGTTGTCGATCCTCCTTCGGAGATTGGTGACCAGAGGGTGAAACTGCAGGTGGTGGTGGTTGCCTTTGAGCTGTAGCCTCATGTAGATGTTGAACCAAAGCTATCAGAGCTTCAACTTTGTTCTGAAGGTCCTCAAACTGTTGCTGACCCACCATTATCATGGGGGGCTGAATTACTTGATCTGCCGGAAAATCGCCTGCTGGAAGGCCATTTACTGGAGGGGCCGGCTGCCCCTGGCTCATGGAAGCATTTCGAGCTTTCCCTTTCACCATTCTTGTTCGAATGAAGCTTTCCTTTGATCAGGAGAGAGAAATTCACTTTCCTTACCTGGCGTGCCAATCTGTTGACGCTGAATCTTTGTCGACCGGATGAAGTGATTCTTCTACTGGATCACCGTGATCCGGAACCTGCAAAACAGATCCCTGACCGAAGGTTTTCCGGTGGGGGACACTCCGATGCCAAAGTCAGAAAGGACTCAGGTAACAGAATGGAAAGCTTGAGAACAGAGAATGAGAAAGAAAAGAATTCGAATCCCCCTCTCGGGTCCCCTCTTACCTGTATTTATAGGCTCCGATCGTAACTACTTTCAGTTACGCAAGCTGGCAAATGCAACTACTTCGTAACTACAAGTAGTGGCGGTCGGAGAATCAGTTATTTCAGAGCTTATCCATTCTGAGGATGTCAACCATGTGGTCGGTTACAGCTGCCAAGACAGAGTTAGCTATCCTGAGAGCGAAAAAAGCCCACATGCTTAATATGACTCCTTTCGTTTAGAATAAATCCGAAGCAAACGCAACATTTCTCTTAGTAGCGCTCCTAAAAAGAATGTTGGCTACAAGCTTCATAGAAGTCTTTTTGGAAATAATGAAAATAAACACTTACAGTTCGAAAGACAAGGAAATAGGAAGCCAAAGATAGAACCAACAGTATGAAGTTGCATGGCATAGTCTTCGGATCAAAATAAAAGATGCGAAGCCGAAGACGCGGGTTAATAAACCTTGCCTTTAAAGAAGAACTTGGCGCGGTCTTCGGATTAAGACAAAGGAATGAGGCCGAAGACCAGAATAATAAGGATACGAAGCCGTATGCATGGAAGCATTAGGCAAGGTCTTCGGACTTAAAGAAGATATAAAGCCGAAGACCGAAGACAAAGATACCCCTTTTACGAACCGGAGCTTTTATCAAGTCAAAGGACCTTCTCCGTTGCATAACAAACCCAAAGATTTGAAGCCGGTTCAAAGATTGACCCAATAATTAATTTCAAAATAAAGAAAAACCAGGATATCATAACAGCTGGATCAGATGAATTATAGACTATGTAGAAGCCCCTAGCTTCGCCATCCTATCAATGGTGCATCGACTGAGTACTTCACTCAACAGTCGGGCTTAGCCAAAATTATATCCTTTCTACCTGTTCATTTTGTGTGCTAATGCTCTTTCTTATATTCTGAGGCCTGTGGTTCAAGGATCAACGTTGGAGCCCTACTGGCCTGCCCCTGGAGCCCAGCCACTCTCGTATTTCATTTTGTAGATGATTGCCTTCTTATCAATCGACTTTATTCTAGAATGCAAGATATTTCGCCACTATTATTGAGGCATACAACCACGTTTCTAGCTGGCTTATGAATTTGCAAAAGTCCATAATTATTTTCAGCCCTAAAATGAAGGCCCAAACAAAACAGGCTATTCAGGCCAGACTGGGAATCTCCGAGCATACTAGGAGCTTAACCTACCTGGGTGTTCCTATGACAAGAGAGTGATTTCAGAGAACTGAGTGCAAGCCCATGGAGCTGTGGGTTTGCTACTATCTCGAGGGCTAGCGGGCTACTACCCATCCCTGATGGGCAAGCTTACTTTTATTTGATCTGTCCTGAGTTATATCCTAGTCTACCTCCTGGAGATCAATGTACTGCCCAACTCTTGCTTCAGGGGATTAAAGCAGCTCTTCTGGAACTTCTTGTGAAGCTCAAGACATGACAGTCATGGGCTATACCTGGTATCCTAGGAGATAGTCTACTAGAGTGAGGGATGGTGCTCCTTCATCTGGAAGGAGATCTATGCTTACAATCCTGTTGTGCTGCCCAGGTCAAATGGTTGATTAGGGATGGAACTTTGATTGATGTGAGCTAGTATATTTGGATCTCCAACATACCACTATCCCGATAGCTGACCTATGTTAGTGTGGAGGTGGATGACCATCTTCGAGTTTGTGACATGTTAGCAAATGACAGTAGGAGATGGAGAGTACAAGATGTCCACTGGCTCTTTAGGAGCTAGCTCACCAATTGAATCCTCGCCATCCCTATTCCTATCCATCGTAGCCAGGATCTGAGGGTATGGGATCAATCTTGCTATCCTAAGATTCCTTCTGGTACCCTTTCTGAGCTATGCAGGATCCCATCTGATAAGAGGATCATGGTTGCCTGGATCTGGAAAGTGGCTGCTTAACCTAAGATGCACATGTTCCTTTAAAAGGTTTCCTAGGATCATCTCCCGATAAAGGCATCACTCAGGGACAGAGGTATGGATCTGCTGGTACTTTGCCCGGTTTGTAGGTTGGAGGATGAGTCCACTGAGCATGCCATCCTATGATGTCCAAGGGTGAGATTGATTTGGAGGATAGCAAGGAACCAGCCCTGGAAGGAGGGTAATGGGTCTTAGCTGAACCCCTTTCTATACATG
The DNA here is from genome assembly GCA_021397845.1 of Areca catechu. Classification (NCBI taxonomy): domain Eukaryota; kingdom Viridiplantae; phylum Streptophyta; class Magnoliopsida; order Arecales; family Arecaceae; genus Areca; species Areca catechu. Next base: position 186,533,414 of record CM038052.1, on the reverse strand, counting down.
ATCCGGTAGAGTTTGACTGAGATGGATAGTCAATTTGCCTATATCGCCTACTAGATTTGGCTGTCCAGAAATATCTTGGTGTTCAAGGTTGAAATCATACTTGCTCATTAGGTACTTCAGAGAGCTATCTTCATGGCTATGGAGTATCACTGCTATGATGCTGCTAGTATGTCCCTTGAAATCTCGAAATCCTGAGACTCCCACACTGCCTCGGCAATGACCCAAAAGGTTATTTTCATTTCTTGGGAGCCCCTTATTTAGGATTTGTCAAGGTGAATTTTGATGGCAGTGTTCGTGATGCTAAAGATGATGCTGGATATATTATCCAAGATTCGAATGATAGGCAAATGGTGGCCGGGGGCTCTTTTCTTTTTGAGCCTTTAGTCCAAGAAACCAAGCTTAGATCTGCTTGGACAGGCATCACCAGTACTAGACAGGAGCCACATACGGAGAAAATATTCATCGAGAGAGATTCTATTACCATTTTTCCCTAGATACAGGATGAGATGAAGCAATGTGAGGCCTACCCGCTCCTTCATGACATTTGACGATCCCTCGTTACTTCTACAACAATGTCCATTTGTCATGTGTTCCAAGAGATGAACAGTATGGTTGACTGGGTAGCTTTCTTTATAATTAAGCATTTTAAAAATGGACTGGTATCAGAATGGTAGTGTTCCACAAGTCTTATAGAATTTTCTATTTTTGGATATTTTGGACTCCTTTCATGCTACAATTATGTGACCACCTATCTGTATAAAAAAAAATCCTCCCATACAAATCCTAAGGCCCCCCATTCTACACCAAAACCATGTCGACAGTTGGGAGGCCCTTTTTGTTGTTATTTTATGGACCAAAAAAAAAACAATAATCACCTCCATTCATCTCCCAAGTCCTCCAATCCTATTCTTCATTTATATTATATTATATTATATTATATTATATTATATATGTTATATCATGCAATAATAATATCATATTATCATAATATGACATTATATAATTAATAATTATTTATTTATTTTTAAAATATATAACAAAATTTATATGAAATAATGTTTTTTTTTTTTTTTTTTTTTTTTTTGAAATAGTGAAGTTAAAAAGGGCTAACTTAGCCACTTTCTTAAAAGACATGGCTTTCAACCCCAGTGATTAACTAAACAATATATCCTTAGCATCCAAATACATCATGACAGCAGCAAAATCTTTTGGGCAATGTTTGGTTCTCTTGTTCTACATAGGACTTATTCTATTTTATTTTCTTAAATAAATAAAAAAATCATGATAAACCGTCCTGATTTAACATTTGTGATGTATACTTTGATATTTTTAAATTCATGACTTAGATTTTCAAACAAACATAAATCTGAAATAACAAAAATAAATAGTTATCCTGTCCTATGTTAAAGTTTAGCCCAACAGGCGACAAATCAGAGTAAAATTTGAATATCCATGCACTATGTTAGTGTTTTGCCCAACACATCTTAAATTAGAAACCGATAAAACCAGTCCCACTCACGCCACTTGATTTTCCCTCACTAAAACCGGGTGCCATCGAAACCGGCTCCAAACAAGGCCTAAAAGTTGGAAATATAGATGAACATCTTGATAGTAGCTTAAGAAAAGAGAGCGCCAACCAGTTTTCCATTAACCTTAAGAACTAAAAGCTTTTCAATCTGGTTTTTTTTTTTTTTTTTTTTTTTTGATAAAACGATGTATTCATTGCAATAAGCGAAGACGAATATAACCTACAAAATCCAAAGTATAGAATCCTTGAACTGAACAGGAACAGAGCGCCAATCAAACCATAATACAGATCCCGTATACTGAACTACATAAAAAACTATCCAGTCACCAACCAAATTATCCTTCCTATAAATATGCCTAATAGTAAGAGAAAGATAACCATACAATAAAAATCTAATATCCCTGATTATATGATGATCCGCGATCAAAAAAGAAAAATGTGAATTCCAAAAAATAACGGTAACAGTGTCATCTCAAAAAAGAAGGATGTGACATCCGAAAAATAACGGTAACAGAATCACTTTAATAATCAGACGATTCAATAAAGAACCTGCCTGTCATACCAATTTCGCCCAAGCATTCCTCCTTCGTTTTCTATTAAAAACTATGGTAATTGCTTGCAGCCAAAACTGATTTTCTATTAAAATCACTGACCATGGTTAGTACACCTTCACAGGAAATAAAAGACGTCTAAAATGGCATACAACACAATACATCAGACCTGGGTCCTTGACCGGCAATTGCCATTTAACAGAAACGGAAGAAAAAGGTTTTATCTAAACTGTTAGGCTCCAAACGCAATTCATGCCATGCCACGGCCGAAAAGGTTAGCCTCAACAAAGGATGGGCTAACACTTTCTAAGGGGCATTCCGTCGGTGAAACAATAGCACATGCAAAACAAAATAATAATACGAACTATATTCTTGAAGCAATTCAAGGTCCTGGGAAGGTTGTTCCTAACCTAATTCATTGTTTGCAGATTTGTCAAAACCCAACTGCACAAGAATAGAAACCCACAAGCATACACTAGAGCTTTCCACCAACAATCAAAAAGAAATGAAGTAATGAATTTTACACAAATTATAAAAATCTGCATTACTTTAGAAGAGTCTCCATGGCTTCGAAGAACAGTGGTGCCAGTTCAGGGCTTGGGGTCTTTACCGCACATTTAACACCAGGAATGCCAACAACAACCGTAAGCTCTATCAAGAATGGAATACCTCGAGGAATCTTGGCCGAGAGATACAAGAGCTCTTTGTTTGTGTTTCTGCGCTTGGCTACAAAGAACACGTTGGATGCAGCCAAACGTTCGAGGGTAACATCAACACTATTGACAACAGAGTTTGTCAACTCCTTCGAGACCTCATTTGCATCAGGAAGTGATTTCCATGTCTGCATGCGAGAGAGGAAATTATAAGTACAACATGTAAATTCCCCATTTCCAAGAAGAATTAAAGATGAAATCAATGACATTGTTATCTGCAACTAAATAATCAAATACTTGTTCTACAAAGTAACTGCAATAGAAGATGCCATATAAATCAGATTCAAATAAAACAATATTTTTAATATCAAGAAAAAGAAAAGTCTATATATCATTACTCCTGATGGAATTACTTGGGTGGTAACTTTACTAGTCCTTTCTTCCTCCTCAAAAAACCTTTCACTATTCCTGTTCCTCATGCTCTGTCCTGTTCTTCCATTCTTCCAGTGCGGCAACAAGGCATCCAAGGAGTCCATGGCTATGGTTGACAACAAAGACAAGGAATATTCTGCCAAACTAGAAAGTGAGAAAGTCTTTTGCTTGGCTTGTGCCAAGAAAGAGGGGCAGACAAATGCACCCAGCCTTACGGTTAAAGATCTGAAATTGCACTTTACCACAGTATGTTTTCAATTTATTATTTACTATTTGATTTTTTGGAGTTTTTTTATTTTATGCAGTGCCACATGGCATTTCAGGTGGTATGTCAACATTGCGAGAATCATTTTGAGAACGAAGCTGAGAAGGCTTTACGTATGAAGCAAGATCACAAGCGTCAATGCAAATGATCCCAATCACATTCCGTTTATGTTTTTTTTTTCAAAAAAAAAAAAAGGTTATGATGGGGTCTGCCGTATGTTATGCAATAACATGGGGTATGCCTTTTGTCTCGGCACTCTAAGTTATATATGACCTTTTATTGCAATAAATTATTCATCAATCAAGAAATTAGAGAATGAATTAGAAGGATAAAAAGCATTTAATAAGTCTTTGGTTGAAACTAAATAAAAATATGTGAATCAAAAGGTTTTTATTTCTCGCTATTTCCTATACAATTCGGAGGTAAATTAGAGGTCTAGTTTTAGCATCTAATGGTAGTAATCACATAGACTTCGCATGACAGGATAATTCTTTCCATGTGCCATGTGTTGCCAATGCAGTCACGATGGTCGTGCATGGATGGCCAAGATTATAGGACTGGATCTTTTTAGTTTAACCTCTAAATTAAGAGATCTCAAGTTTCTTTTTTTTATCCTTATTTTTAAGATTCTGAACATCCATGTTGGGAGAAAGAAAATAAAAGCAAAAACAAAATATATATCATAAGGACCAAAGATAATTGAAACTCATTAAATCCACTTGATGCAGCAGTGCCAAATCATGAGGAATCACATCGCCATCCTAAGTCCCAATTCAAACCTCTACCTCCTAGCCACTCAACAAGAAATTGACTTCTCCAAAACATTGCTGAAACACCCACTGGTAATGATAAAGTCTCAAAGCTGAACATAAGACTTATTCAAGTGATGTAGATGCAGTAGAGACAGAAAACTACATGACAGATGATCTAGATGTGCCTAATTCGTTAGCATGATTTGTTAGCATACAAAGACCTACGGCTTTCACAAACAGATGGAGTTGGAGCAGCTCTGACACCACCTTAGTGTGAAGATAAGACAAAAGGCTAGGCAACAATAAAAAGAGGCACTGCTTGATAGTTGAAACTTAGCCTCATCAATGGAATAGGAGTCCTCTAATAATGGCCAAAAAATCAATAGGTTCACCAGCAAAGTAAGCTATAAATAAAGCCTTCGGGTTCCAAGGTGGAACACAAAGCATGAAGAAAATTATGGTCCCTATGCTGGAATAAGCACAAGAAGCCACATAGTTGACAGCATGAGAATTGACAAATATCTTACACCATGACCAACATATAACAATAACAAAAGTATGTTTTTTGACAAGAAGGATGATTAAACTTTTGATGAAGATCCATCATAAAAGGTCACATAATAGAGAAATATGAATGACTGACAAAATCAAAGAGCTTCACTTTGCCACTCTTCCCTCAACAAAAGATAGCAAGTTTCAATTAGAAACAAGCATTTGCTAATATTCATATCAGCAGTATGTTAAAGAGGTTATTGGCACAGTGATACGATTGGCTGGATGCAGCAGGAACAGGTCAATTTGAACCAAAACCACAGATTAAAAATTGACATCTTAAACCAAGGCTTGGAATAAATTATTAGATCCGGATCATGATGAAGGATTTTTTTGATGGCATGATCCAAATTGAACTATACACCCCCAACCCAACTCCTAGGTTAGAGATGCATGTGTCTGGGCATGTTTTTTTTGGTTGGTTTTGTTTCTCTTTCTTTCTTGCTTCTTTTTTTCTTCTTTTTTTTTTTTTTTTTTTTTCCTGGTTGGGGGGGGGGGGGTGTTGGTATAATGGAATGCAAACAGAATTGAACTCCTTTAAAAAAAGGATAGTAACGCTTTGAACTAACCCGAGATTTGTTTGCGATAAAGAAAAAAAATGGCAAGTAGAAAAGAAAACAGTCACAGTGCTTAAATCACTTACCTCCAGAAAATTTGCACGCTCCATTCTACCATCTTCCACAAAGAATACATGCAATGAGATTTTATCATTGAAATACCAGACTGGCTGCTGGTTATTTTTCACCGCAACCTGCAGAAGTGAAGTTGGAGGCCCAGGCAAGGCATTCTGGAAAAGAACCATAGGTAGAAGGGTGCTGGCTGATGCTCCAGGTTGCAACAGTGGGACCTAATAAAAGAGAAGAAGCCCAATACATTTTAAGTTTTGTCTGAACAACATCTTAAATGTCTGGAGTTCTAGACAACATAATCACCTGTAGAGGTCCAGCAGCTGCAAGACCAAAAGTATTTTTGTTAAATTGTATCATGAACCCATCTAGCGCAGCCTGCGAATTGTTCTCAAATAATAAACCATAAAATATTTGGCCATCGCGCCGCATTAGCTGTGCACTTATTTGTAGTCCTTGACCAGTTGACAAAGGTAGTAATACAGGTAAAGGAGGCCTGCCTCAACAATTAAAGTAATCATTACATTGACAAGCAGGAGGTTGATCAATATATTAGAATGCAGTGGAATAGACTTAAGAGATGTAGAAGTATAAATCATGTAAACCTCACCCTGTAGGCGGTGTTTCTGGCTGGTCGACAGGTACAATGGCATTATCCAGACCAATCAAATCACCAAGTAAATCAGGCACAGGAGCAGCAGGTGAAGAGGATGCCGGTGCTGGCACTGGCTGCCTTGTTGAAGCATGTGGAGCGGTACTTGGACTAGACGGGGCAGGTGCACCATCAACTGCATGAGATGGTGACTCAGAATATCCTGTTTCACCCCCATCAGGATATTCATCATCATCTGGTCGAGGTACAGCTTTGGCACGGCTTACAAATGCATCTGGAGGCTTATGATAAACAGAAGATAAGGTAGCAATGTTTGCAAGGAGCTCATCAAGAAGTGAAGGATCAAGCTGATTTGAATCATCACTGATTACTGGCTTCTCGGCTAAAACAACATCTTTAGCAGCCTGAGAAAAAGAAAAGAATCACACACCAAACAATGTGGCATTTTGAAAATAACCAATTATCCAAAGGGCTATACCTCAGGATCAGTAGAAAGAAGACGCCAATATATGTAAGCACGGTCACGCAAATCTGGATTGTCTGTCTCCACTGTGGCATTATTAAGAACAGCCTATAGCACATGAATGCATGCAAATTAGCATGCTAAATAACAAGCAGAATTGCTTTTCATTGTTACACAATTAACCCTTAAACAAAGGTCTATAGAAGTTCAAACGTTTTTCATGTATGAGAAAAAAGAAAAAAATTGCTAAAAACAATATAATATGTCAAATGCTGGTAATATTGTACATAAGAAAGGGGGGAAGGAGGTCCAGAATTCTATACTTCTTAGAGAGGATTGTACGTGAAATAATAATGGTCAATTTGTAAAAGAATGCCTTCTGAGCATTGGAAGATCCTCACAGCTGAAGACTTCATTATAAGATTGATGCTACCTTTATCATCCTAAGGAAAAGTTCTGATGAAATTGGAATGCACAATCAGCAATAAGTTTGAGAAAAGTACAATGACCAGCATTCTCTTGCACGATGGTCATAATTTCTTGTTGATACTAAGATCAACATACACTTTTTTATCAGCAATATGGCAACATCAATTAAGTTTCATGTGAACATAAGAAATAAATAAAGGAAACCTGGATCATCTGCTGTGGGCCTTCAGTTGGCTTCTTAAGAAACAACTTGACAGTTGCAGTGAGTAATTGCAGTTGAACAAGTGGAGGCTCCTCCGGAAAGCCTTCCAGAAAGCTCTCAAGAAGCTCATCAGCATTGTCAATTCTTTCTGCATATTCCCCAATTATCCAAATCATTGATGCCTGCAGCAAGAAAAGCAGTTGCGCAGAAATGAAAATTCTAAATACATTAAGTTAGAACTAAAACAGTTTTCTAATTAATCTTCGAGGATGAGACATTACCTTAGCTTCTGGCTCATCTAAGGTGTCCAAACTCTCGCAGAGAGTTGCAATGATGGATTCATAGCTGTAAATATAAATTACAATGCATAACATAAGGTCTGAAGTTATAAAGCAGCCTATGAATCCTAGTTTTAAAAATGAAAAACAAAAAGGAGCAGGGCATCCACAACAAGCATTAAATAACCCACACTCACGTGTTTGGATAACGCCTGAAGATATCCTTGATGACAATTATAGCCTCCTGCACAACATAATTTACTTTTATCTTTATGAGCTCGAGCAACACGCTGATGCACCGCTCAGCAGCTCTCTCTAATTTTATGGCACAGCGACCAATTGCACGTACAGCCTTACGAACAAAGTCAACATCTACTTCCGTAGCATACTCTTTGAACTCCAACAGAACCTAAACGGAAAACCATTAATTTCTGAAAAAAAGGTAGTGCCAAAATCTCAAAGCCCTTGAATGCACAAATATTACCACAAACACCAGAAGTTTCCAAAAGGAATACAAAAAAAAAAAAAAACAGAATGAAAAGCTAGTTAAATATTGTCCTAAAATTCAATAAATCACAATAAGATTTTAGTATTGATAACATGCTTGCTCAAAACACCTTGCTCAAAATGCAATTAAGTAATATGTCAACTGTCATCAAGAAAAGCTGTGTTTCAGCATCTTGCTACATGTCTGTAAAGTACATATTTCAAGGCCCATTGGAGGCTGCATAAACCTTGTGACTGTAAATTCTAGAAACCAGGCATTATTAGAAGAGGTTAGTCTTCAGCAAAGAGCTCAGATCAAAAACAGGAGCGGATAGAATATGTAGGGAAAGAAGTTGCAGTAGAACTAGAGCTGGTGGGCATCAAGAGTATTACAGGTGCATGCCTTCAAGATTTAAGGAGAAATTTTATAGAACAACAATAAAGCCTAAAATATCATATAGCTTGGAGTATTGGCAATAAAGAAAATATACAAAAACAAGTTGACCATGGTACATGTGAGAATTTTGAGATGGATGTATGATAAAACTAGAAATAGGTTGAAAAATGAATATATTGGAGGAGTTGTAAGAATTGCATGAATAAAGGACAAAGTGATGGAATATAAATTAAGATGGTAACGGACATGTACAACAAAGATCTTAGAAAGCTTCAGTAATGAGGGGTATATTAGTTTGCATCGACAATTGTAAGAAAAAGAAGGGAAGACATTAAGATAACATGGATGGAGGTTGTAAGAACGATGGAGAAATTTATGACAAAACCAAAGGTGGCCTTACATGGGAAAGAGTGAATGAGAATCCATAAAGCTGGATGCAATTAATATACATTGTAATTTCTTCTAGAATACCCTTCTTATGTTAATGGAAGAAAACTCCTATAAAGTAAGATTAATAAAGCATGTAATTGAAGTTCTTCATCAGAAATCACATTAAGTTTTTTTTTATTAGTACCTGGTCTATGTTCCGATCAGATGCAAGCTTTATCATAATCTCCAGTTTCTCCATCTTAACATAAATTGGATCATTGTACTTGCAGAAAAAAACCTGTAGACAGTTTACTCAAAACAACAAAAACTGTAACAATAATTTAAATGAAGAATTCAAAGAGAATTCAATATAACATATTCATCTAATTTCACCTTAATTTCGTGTGCAAGTATTGTAGGCCGTTTCTGTACTATAAGATTGATGTTGCGTAATGCTACATACTGTATTTCAGGTTCTGCAGAAAGAAGAGTTACTAGAGGAGGTGCCATCTTCTTGCAAAGATTTCGGACTACATCAGTACTAGTAATAAGTTCCATCTGCTGAAGAATCATCTGCAGCAATCAAATCCATGATCATAAATCTTGCAAATAACACATACAAAAGCAAAACTTCCGTAATGAACCACAGGTTTTCCTTTGAAAAGCAAACTAGAAAAAACATTCTCCACATGCTAACTTCATATAATTAATTGAGATATTACATAGCCAACATCCCCTTCTAGTTCACTTCAAGAAGGTGCCCAGAAAAGTTTACGGATTTTAATTATCTTCCAAAGTAGTTCCAATTCTTTAGGAAATTTGAGGCCTTTCCTATCTTCTACAAATATTCAATCTTTTAAAACCGTCCAAAGCTCCACAACAACAAATGCTTTCTTCTCTTCCCAAACTAGGTGATTTGGTCTGGTTTCATAAACCTTGATATATGTATGTATGTATTTGTGTGTATATGTATGTGTATCTATCTATATGTAATGTATATGTGTGTATGTGTATATGTATATGTGTGTGTGTGTGTGTGTGTGTATGGATTCTCCTACTACATAAGAAACATTTTATACCAGGCACTTAAATGCAACCATATGAATGATTTTTCAAAGAGAATATTCAAAATGCTATTCAAAATGCATGCTAGTTAGGCATCAATCAATAAAAGCAAAAATTGTAATATTTAAGATTCAGCATGGTGCTAGACCAAGAATATGTCATAGCTGTCTTTTACATACAAATCAGTTAGTCACGTTTCCCTTGTTCCCATTAAAAGTGCAAACAAATAATCTTAAGAAAAAATTGAAGAGTATACATACTTTGACAGCAGAAAGCACAACTGCACAATTTGCATGCTGGAGACGTGGTGTAACTCTTTCCACTACGTTCTCAGCTTCGCGTGCATCAGATGCTTTGTACCTTGAAAGGGCATCCAAAATGAAAACCTGACCCCATCTGCAGAACAATCAGATTCTCCTCATAATCTAGTTTTGAGCAGCTATAAAACAGAAATGCACCTTTGCAACAGAAAAAGGTATAGGGTTATTTTTCAATATAAAAAGTTCTAGAGTTAGTATTATACATAGTCAGTGATTACCAATAACATTTTACTGTATTATTAGCTTGATTGTTAGGAGGGGAGGACAAAAATCTCAACCTAATGCAAAAAAGGTACACCATAATAGGAATCAATGGGGCCCAAAAAAACACCCATTTTATTCAAATGGATGTTCCTGCACAGATGGATTTGAAATTTTGAATTCCATGTGCAATAAAAATATCAGACCCCAATCTAACCATTTAAACATTATTTTTAGGAAATAAATATTTATATGTAAATGTATGCTTTCAAGTTTTCTGTTCTGGTTAAAATCATGACTTTGTAGTTTTTATGGTCGGAATTCTACCATCATCCAATGAAAACTTTTAGTATTTTATATTTTCAAGTTTGGCATGATGATTCACCAACATAATCATTTATTTAGCAATTTTTGAACATAGACTTATGCAATATATTCAAGAAATAAGGCACATCAAACAATTTATAATTGATATTTTTTAGAACATCAATAGGAATTCCCCAATGAGGTTAATTGTTAATATTTGTTGTCTGAAAACTTAACTTCAGACCAAAAAAATACTCGTGTCTTTCTGCTATTCCCATTTTAACTGATTTAGTCTATTATTATAAATCTTATAAGGTTTTTAACACTTTTGTTTTCAATACACGTTTACTTGTGATACCTCACTTTGGCACATCAAGGTTTCTCCTATTCATTACAACAGAGGCTAGAGACCGTAACAGCATCAGCTCCTCATGGACCAACACAAATAGGTAGATTTAAGTAAGATTGTAATGAAACTTGACAACTTGTGAAGCAGAAATATTCATAAGACTTATCATTACAAAATACGTTACACAAATTTATGGACAAACACATATGTAAGACTTTAACTGCTGCTGACTACCAACCATATTGACTTTGCATGATAATCCCAACTGTGAGCTATATCCAAAGGAACCATGCAGTACAAGTATGGAAGCACATCTCTCTATAATGTATAAAAGAGATGCCAATGTGGTTGCTGGACAATTGTGTATGAGATCATGAGTCACATTTTGGTAAAGTTATGGATCCCACTTCTTTGCCTACACCATTCTTACACAAAATACAAGCTTTTCTACATACTAATGATATATGACTAAATGGCTATCAAAAAAAAAGTACATGAAGTAAAACGAAAATCTATTTATCACATGTACTCTAAACAACCATGATTGATGGGATTGCAGCCATCTATCAAATGCTCCTTACTCCTGACCAAGCACAAGCACAATATAAGCCCAACAGATGCACAAGCATAAAATACTGATTGTGACAGTATATTTACACGGACACCATATAATGGATAAAATAAATTGGCATATATTCATGCCAACATATTGATGATATAGGTAAATTTAGCCAGTTATCCTAATTCTGGTTTTTTCACAAGGGAGTAACTGTTAATGATAAGTAATCATTATGGTCACAGGAGGGACAGCATTCATGCATAGTGATCAGTATAAAGAATTGCAGAAAATCTGCAATCTGCAATCAAATAAGTCTATGAATAAACAGCATAGGGTTCTCAACAAATGCCCCATGAACTACTCATCAGCAAAATGGTGGTAAAGATGAAACCAGCTTTTCCATGCATAAACTTACTCCATGCATAAACTTACTCAGTGCATTCATTCAATGCAGTCAGGAGTTTCGAAAGAGTATGACTGGTGAGCTCAAAGATTGGTCTAGTACTACATTCTTGGATCTCCGCAAGTGCTGCAACTGCATTTGCTACTACCATCGGATTATTATCAGATATCAAGTCCTTGAGACTCTCAAGGAATCCCCTGTCCTCCACTAACTCAGCATTTATATCGTAAAGCTTAGCTACACAAATGGCTGCAGTCTTTCGAACATAAGGATCATCATCCTGTATAAATTAAAGTAAATTAAATTATGACTCACAATGAAGAAAACATTAGATGCTGCACCAAAAAAAAAATGACAGAAGTAATTATACATGTGAAGGAACACAAACGGACCTTGAGGCATCTCTGAAGAGGATCACACAGATATTCTGTAATTTTGTCAACACGAATGCATCCCATTGTCCTCACAGCCAAAGCTCGAATAAGCGGATTGGGATCTTGTGAATCCTGCAAAGATGATATGGCATATCAAATATAACCGCAATTAAATTTAAGAAAGTCGGAAATTGTTGCAAAGAATTAATATCCAGGTTTCCGAGAAGTTCCCAATCAAATCCAAGTAGAATCAAAAGAAATTGGAGTATATATCAATTGCAACCCTGAAAAGAAAAATTGAGGACTTGAAATCACCAATTTTTGATCTGTTTTATCCAGTGTTACAGTTGGCACAGTTGGCTATTGATGACCAGGCTATCTGTTCAAAATATTTACAGCATCGAGCAACCATTAACAAAATTCTGCCAAATGAACCACTATCTCAACCAGATAGTTAAAGCTCCAATGTTAAGCATTCCATCATGTCTTAGGCCATATCTTCCACTTGTCAAACCCAGATAATTGTCAAAAGGTGTGTCAGTTATCACCGTATAGGGGGATAAAAACAGGCCATTACTCAGGAAAAGAGCTTTCACCATTTGATAAACAAATGAACTACCATTGCCATTGGATTGTGACAACTTTGCTAATGATCGCACATTATTCAAAAAAAATCTTGTTAATAATTTGTATGGTGGCATAATACTTGTTTGCAATGTTCCACAGATTGATAAACACCCAATTACAAACATATGAACTACATAATGTATCAAATGCTTTACTATCACAACTTATAAAATATCACTTCATGCATGCATTTGCCTCATATGAAATTGATATCTTTCTTTTTGTGGGCAATATATCCAATCTTCTTTGTATTTATTAATTTTCTGTATCCCCAAATTCCACTAATTATATCCTCTTCTTGCACAACAATTGAATCATGCTACAAAGCTATATGCTGAATGTATTGCTCTGAACATTCAAACAGATGTTCAAACACAGTATTGTAGTTATGTGCAGGACAACTCAAAGTAAGTTAATTATATGTCAAAAAGACATTTAGCATCCGAGACTCAAAAATCAGTGATGCATAACCTCTATAAAATCCTGCTGCATAAAATGCTTTTTGCAAGTATTTTTATAGCAAGAAGAACATATCTTACCTTAACAAAGGTATTCACAGCAAGTATGGCTAGATCAGGTTGGCTTTTAGCATAGTTTATAAGATATAAATAGACGAGTTTCTTCAGCTCCAAATTCTCTGTTTGCATGCAGTTGACGACATCTGTGAACAATGATGAAACATCTTTTCCAACAGTCATTGCAGCTATCACTTTTTTCACTGCATCCTTCCTTTTGTCCTGCAAAACATATCAGATAAAAAAAAAATTCTCACAATCAACTACCAAAAGATTTCATCTCTTAATAACATCTTTTTTTTTAAAAAAAAAAAAGAAACTCATCCCATAATAAAATCAAAATCACAATACAAAAAGATGGAACTGAAGCAACCTTAACAAAACTAAAGATCATGATTCACAAAGCATATAGCCCTATTCTGTTTCCGTAGGTCACATGGTGGAAAATACTTCCTTGTGTTTTATCATGTAAAATTATCTAATCAACAACCAAGATGCTGGCAGAAGATATAGTCATTAGGCCTGTGGTTGTCCTATAAATATTTGCTCATTAGAGCACATCTATAACGAACTAGGAACCTTGAAGACAAATAATGGGAAGAACGGATCAAAGAGGTGATTTAACGTATGGTACAGCATCGAACAAGTCTTCTAAATGGAAAATTCCACCGTGTTGGTTTTTTCACGTCCTGCTGTGTTGAACAGAAGAAATGGGAACGATGAAGGAGCATAGGAATGATATTCTTGCACAAGGATAACAGCTCAAAGTAGCACAAGGATCAAGCGCAACGTAGAACATTACTTTTCTGTGAGCCAATCAGTGCTAAAGAGTTGGTCTTTCCTTAAACACCGTGAGACACTGATCTATACCATGCTAACAAATCTTTAGACAAGAAATGAACAATCCTTACTTTGCTCCCTTTGCCATGAAAAATGGAAAGAAATCTTTTAAACTTTACTTGAATATCATACAACTTAGATACAATATTCTTTCTTCAAACATCTTGCTTCACTTTGTTCGGGCTTCTGAGATGATACGTGAGAAAAAAAAAAATTCAAGAACCAGAACTCAACCAAGAACCGAACTTTAACAAAATAAAAGGATATCTTTCGTTTTCCCGATTCCGAAAGAGAACGTGCACTTGAAATCCTCTGCATCATATCAGCGAAGAGGGAAAAAAAAAAAGAATGTCGTCCTAATTTTGAGGAAAAAGAAAACAAGAAGTTGGGAGTCGGAGCAAATTTTATGTTAAGTTTACTCTACATGTCAATCATAGTTTTCTAGGATCGGATGTACCCTTCGACAAACCCATTTAGGTAAAAAGAGGGGAAACGACGAAGTCATCGCCCCGGTTCACATATCGCGAGATCTAGTCACATTCGAAGCAGAGAACAATGGATCCGAAGCCATCTATCTCGATCCAGAAGCTAGGACAAGGAATCCGGGGATAAGAACCCTGATTCCTTTGGATCCAAGGGCAGAGTGGAAAAAGAGAGAAGAGAGGAGAAATGTATGGACCTTGTACTGGGAATTGAGCTCCTCCTTGAGCTCGGGGATCTCCCCCTTCTTGGTAGTGGAGAAGTACTTGGAGTCGTGGCCGCTCATCGTCGCTGAGCCCTCCTCCGCTACGGCGGATGCTTTCCTTCCTCTCCTTTGGTTCGGGCACGGTAAGGAAAATAATGGTGGGTTCGCCGGTCTTCGATTGGAGAGCTCTCAAAACGCGAGAAAAAGTCGAGTCCAATGATCCACATGATCGCGCCACGTCATTTGTACTTCAGACGGACGGCCCAGATGTAAGCATCCATGGTATAAAATTAAGACCGGATTTGTGTTTGGTTTCAACGTCCCGGCTAAACGTTTAGCCGGCACCGCTACGACGACAGCCCGGTAAAGTCCTTGTACTGGTCGGCATCTTAGTAAAATCGTATTGACATGATAATCTGATTAATAAAAATTTTATATTAATCAATATTTTAATAATATTAAATTGACATATTTATTTTTAGATAAAAAAAAAATCGTAAAAAACATGTCAAACATTACCTGATAAGTTGAAAAAGAAAAGAAGTAGCTACACCAAAATTTATCATTTTTTTTTTATAAAAATAAAAAACCGAAGCCGGTCGTCTTGCAATTCTGCAAACAGGAGTATTATTTTTTTTTTCTTTCATTTTAGCCCTGCTAATCCGTTCCACAGCCATCCAACTTTCATCTAGCCCAGAATCCAGGACACAACTCTTCGAAACTAGGTATTTATAAATTTAGGATCGAAGCGAGGATCGACTACCGGGCCCGGATTGTGTCATCCGAACTACGATTCAGGGGCATCAGATAAATAATTTTAAAAAACTTAAATTTTATATGTTGAGATGGCCGACGGTCAAAAAAAAAAAAAAAAACTCTTAACATAAATATATCTAAGAACACTCGTTTTTACTGGTTGTCATAAAAATAGGGAAAACAAAACAGAATATCAACAAAATATAGATATTATATTTTCTTGATTTATTTAAAAATAGTCTTTTTTTATCAACTTTTATACAAAGAGGGGAAAAACAAAATAATGTTAGTTAATAGCTTTATAGATAACAAAAGAAAATCTCAGAATTCTCATGTCTCACAAACCTTGTTTCCATGGTATTGTTCAGGAAAAAAGACAAAAAGAAAAGGCACCTGAATTAGTCTATTTTTTTAATGTGTTATACAAGAAAACATCCAACCATTCATGAACCCCAGGTGCAACACAGGCTGTGGATCTGAAGTTACACAATTTTAATCACCTCTTTGGAGTATAGAGGGAATTTTGATTGCTAACCAGTCTCTATTGTTCTTTGGCTCCAAGGGTAATTAAATAAGGTTTACATGAACTTCAGAAAGTTGGACTGCATTGTTGATGATGAACCCTAATTCAACAATGACAATATGTTATGAGAAATTTTGGTGACAAGTTGTCGCGCCCCAAACTCAAGACCTGGGCCAGTAGTGCAACAGACGGCCGTACGTTCTGGGAATTCAAGATTTTTCCAATAACATACCAGGCCTATACCAACCATATCTTACAAAATAAATGAGTACCAGGCATTATATTAATAAAACAAAAGTAGACAAGTAGATTCAATTGTCATACATTTAACATGATCTAAATTCATGAAATAAAAAAAAAATAATGATAGTATCCACTAGATCCTATGCCTCACTGATTGAATCCCTGGCCCATATGTTCCTCTGATCCTGAAAAAAAAATGCAAGGAAAAAGGATGAGTTTCCCTTAAACTCAGTAAGTCATCACATGTCACAAATATATATATATTTTACCATGAATCTAGAGTAATACCATGCATAGGAGCAACCAAAATATATATAAACCGTTCCTACTATTAACCTTTTATTTTATTTTTTTTTCTGACAGAATACAAAACTTTAGGATGGCCATCCGAACACACTCACTTAGTCCTTCATACTATGGCCACGATCGGCCCGTGGCTCGCCCCAAAAGAGCCTAGACCCTGTGTCACATGCCGCACACCGGTCATGTGCCAGCGATAGCCCCCGCTGGAGGCCCAAAAGGAATCTAGCTCTGAGTATCACACGAGGGACATGCTTCCCAGCATGGGCTAAAATAAAACAGCAACTCCTGTGTCACATACCGTACGTCGGTCATGTACCAGCGATAGCCCCGCTGGAGGCCCAAAAGGAGTCTAGATCCTCGTGTGATCATAGTCGGACTAGTGAGCAAATACAACCCACTCACCCCATGACTCGCTACATTTTAGCCTAAGGTTAAATTTCA
The DNA here is from genome assembly GCA_021397845.1 of Areca catechu. NCBI lineage: Eukaryota > Viridiplantae > Streptophyta > Magnoliopsida > Arecales > Arecaceae > Areca > Areca catechu. Next base: position 186,516,308 of record CM038052.1, on the reverse strand, counting down.
TAACGCATCAAGATATATGTATGTAGCATAAACAATAAAATTTATTAACAGGTCAAGTAAAGGGTTCACAGCATGCATGGCAAAATTTATTGGTGAGTGACAACTTACAGTTTCACCAACTCGGCACTAATCCTGATTTCCCAAGGAGGATGACGATCCTGCATCACAATTTATTTTGATTATTATTTAATATCATTAATTTAAAAAAATAAATAAATAAATCCCTTGGGGCAACCCCAAACAATGCCTTCCATCTTGCTGGTACAAGGTTGGCCCATTCAAGATAAAAGGCCTAGCCCAACAGGGTATGGCTCAACCAAGTCCGGCCCAACGAGCCCCGGCCCAGCCGAACCCAGCCCAGCCCAGCCCGGCCCAGCCAAGCCCGGCCCAGCCAAACCCGGCCTCAACAGGCTTGGCCCAGCCAAGCCTGATCAAACCAAGCTCCCGTCCCCCTTCGGCCAGGCGTTCGCCCGACCTCACGAGAGAAGCAGGGAGGATCGACGGCGATCCTCCCGTCCGACCACCACGTCGACCACGCCGGAGAAGGAAGAGAGTCCGGCGACCCTTACGGTGGCCGTCCGACCGACGGCCGGCGAGCACCGAGCCGGAGATGTCGCTTGCAGCAGTCCCTCTCGGCCGACCAACTGTTTCTCCCTCCTCCATCCCCCCCCCCTCTCCGAGCAAGCGATGGGACGGCGGCAATCCCCGCGATCGGCCGCCCAAAGACGGTTGCCGGAGAGGAGGAGTCCGGAGGCGGCTTCCTCACTGCCGGCCACCGCCCAAGGCTTCAACGGAGAGGAAAATCAGCCGGATTCTCCCCTCCGTCGAGCCGCACAAGCCCGCTACGCCCATACCAGGGAGAGAGAGGACTTACCGGCGAGAGGCGTCTCCGATCTCATGACCTCCGGCGAAGGGCGTTCCGGCGAGGGCAGGGCACTCGAGGAACCGTCGTCGCTCCACCACAGGAAGAAGCTCTCGGATCAACAGAGGTAATCCCCAGAGCCTTAAACTCGAGGAGAAACCTTATCTCCCCCCCTTCTCCGGCGGCAGCGTCGGATTTGTCCGGATTTCTCGCCGGAAAATCTGACCTGCCGAACCATAGGGATTTTGAACTGAAGTCGGCAAGGGCTGCCGACTTCAGCCCAAATCCGGCCCAAAAGGACCGGTCCTCACATTCTCCCCACCTAAAAAAAAATTTCGCCCTCGAAATTTACATACCTGGGTTCTGGAAAAGTTGAGGATATTTAACTTTCATGATTTCTTCTAACTCCCAAGTGGCTTCCCGCTCTGAATGATTACTCCACTGGACTTTAACATAAGGAATGACGCGTCGCCTCAAGACTTGCTCCTTTCTATCCACCACCTTCACTGGTTGCTCCTCATAAGACAAATTTTCCTTGAATTGAAGTGGTCCCAATTCGATTACATGATTTGGATCAGGTACATACTTCCTCAGCATAGAAACATGAAAAACATTATGCACACTAGCAAGAGATGGTGGTAAAGCAAGCCGATAAGCCACAGCTCCAATTTTCTCCAAGATTTCAAAAGGACCCACATACCGAGGGCTTAACTTCCCTCGCACCCCAAATCTCATAACTCCTTTAGTAGGGGACACTTTAAGTAACACATGGTCCCCCACCATAAATTTCAGTTCTCTTCTCCGATTATCTGCATAACTCTTTTGTCGACTCTGAGCTGTAAACAGTCGCTTCCTAATAAGTTGGATTTTATCTGTGGTTTGCAGTATAATATCGGGTCCCAAAAGTTTCCTCTCGCCAACATCATCCCAACATACCGGGGTCCTACATCTCCTCCCATAGAGAGCTTCAAAAGGTGCCATTTTAATGGTTGCTTGATAACTGTTGTTATATGCAAATTCTATCAATGACAGATGATCATCCCAAGACCCTTTTAAATCAAGAACACATGCTCTCAACATATCTTCTAATGTCTGAATTGTCCTCTCTGACTGCCCATCAGTTTGAGGATGAAAGGCTGTACTAAACTCCAGCTTGGTTTTCATAGCTTGATGCAAACTCCTCCAAAATTGAGAAACAAATCTAGTGTCCCTATCAGATACAATTGATACAGGAATACCATGTAATCTAACAATCTCATCGATGTATAATTTTGCTAGCCTTTCCATGGAGAAATTGACCTTGATAGGTAGAAAATGAGCTGACTTTGTCAATCGATCTACAACAACCCAAATAGCATCAAATCCTCTGAGAGTCCTTGGCAATCCTGAAACAAAGTCCATTGTGACATTCTCCCATTTCCATACAGGGATAGCCAGGGGTTGTAGAGGTCCTGCTGGTCTCTGATGCTCAGCCTTTATTTGCTGACAAGTTAAGCATTGAGCCACAAACATGGCTATTTCCCTTTTCATACCTTTCCACCAGAAGTTCTCCTTAAGATCTCTATACATTTTTGTGCTTCCAGGATGAATAGTGTAAATAGCATTGTGGGCATCGACCAATATTTCCTTCTTTAGACTTTCATCCCCTGGAACACACAACCTGTTTCCAAATCTTAAGGATCCATCCTCATGAATTCGGAATTCCGAGATTATCCCAGATTGTATTTTCTCTCTAATCTTTTGAAATTCTGAATCATTCATCTGTGATGCCTTAATTCTATCGATCAGGGTAGATTGTATCTTAAGAATAGCAAGTGAGAATGTAGAGTTATGCATCTGTATCTCCAAACTCAGCTTTCCAAGATCTTGAAGAATTTCTCCTTGAGAAGTGATTAAGGTTGCCAAGCTACCTCCGGCCTTTCTGCTCAATGCATCAGCCACTACATTTGCTTTTCCCGGATGATAACTTATTTTCAAATCATAGTCTTTGATCAGCTCCAACCATCTCCTTTGCCTCAAGTTTAACTCTTTCTGAGTAAATAAATACTTAAGACTTTTATGATCAGTAAAAATTTCACAAGATACACCATACAGGTAATGCCTCCAAATTTTCAGGGCAAAGACTACAGCAGCTAGCTCCAAATCATGAGTAGGGTAGTTTAATTCATGTGTTTTAAGCTGCCTAGATGCGTAGGCCACCACCTTCTCCCTTTGCATAAGAACACATCCTAACCCTTTTCTGGAGGCATCACTGTAAATAGAAAAACCCTCACTTCCAGTTGGTAAGGTAAGAATAGGAGCTGATACCAAGCGCTTCTTTAACTCTTGGAAGCTTTTCTCACAATCATCAGACCAAACAAATTTAATCCCTTTATGGGTTAGCTGGGTCAGTGGCAAGGCTATACGGGAAAATCCCTCCACAAACCTTCGGTAATAACCAGCTAGACCCAGAAAACTACGGACTTCAGTCACATTAGTTGGTCTTTTCCATTCAACAATTGCTTCAATCTTTGCTGGATCAACAGATATCCCTTCCTTAGAGACTGTGTGGCCAAGAAAAGAAATATTATCAAGCCAGAATTGACATTTCTTCAGCTTTGCATACAATCTCTGCTCCCTTAGTATTTGTAAGATTTTCCTTAAATGTTTTTCATGTTCCTCCGGATTCTTGGAATAAACTAGAATGTCATCAATAAAAACTACTACACACTGATCCAAATATGATTTGAATATCCTGTTCATCATGTCCATGAAAGCTGCCGGAGCATTCATCAGTCCGAAAGGCATCACCAGAAATTCATAATGCCCATATCTAGTCCGAAAGGCTGTTTTGGATATGTCTTCATTCTTAATTTTTAACTGATAATATCCGGACCGCAAGTCGATTTTTGAGAACACCTGAGCGCCTTGCAACTGGTCAAAAAGATCATCAATTCTGGGAAGGGGATACTTATTTCGAATTGTCAACTTGTTCAATTCTCGATAATCAATACACAACCTCAGACTCCCATCCTTCTTCCTGACAAACAGTACTGGAGCACCCCATGGTGAAACACTCGGCCTGATGAATCCCTTATCGAGCAGATCCTGAAGTTGTTCCTTGAGTTCTTTCAATTCAGCTGGTGCCATTCTATAGGGAGCCTTAGACACAGGTTCTGCATTAGGTAAGAGATCAACAGAAAATTCCATCTCTCTGTCAGGAGGTAATCCCGGCAATTCATCTGGAAATACATCCGGAAATTCTTTCACAATAGGAATATTTTCCACCCCTTCTCCTTCTTGCTGGAGATCCATAACATTGGCCAAATATCCTGCACAACCTTGTCTCAGCATCCGTTTAGCTTGCATAGCTGTAATCATTCTCATAGGGGTCTTCCCTTCACCGCCAAAGAAACCAAAAGGTTCCTGACCTGGAGGGTAGAAAACTACTCTCTTCTCGAAACAATCTACTGTGGCATGATAAGAAGCTAGCCAATCCATTCCCAAAATAATATCAAACTCTTCCATTTCCAATACCATTAGATCGGATGAAAACTCATGGTTTCCAATGCTTAGAGTGCAGGATGGACAAATCATGTTAACTATGATAATGCCCCCATTCGGAATGGATACTCCGATCTCGAAATTTAAAGGTACTGGTTCCATACCAGCCTTCTTAGCAAATCCGGTTGAGATAAAAGAGTGTGTTGCTCCGGAATCAAATAAAACACGGGCATAAGAAGAGGCTACTTTGATGGTACCTACTAAATAATTCTTACTTAATAATTATTTGTACTCAATTAAATCAAATAAAATAAAAAAACTTGCGAAATTACCTGTCACCACAGCATTCGATGCCTGAGCATCTTGCTGAGTTAGCGCATACACACGAGCCTGGGTCTTCTGCTTCTGGCGCTCACCAGATCCATAAGCTATAGGTTGTCCTTGGATAAAAGCTGGTACATTTGAAGGAGGAGGTGCTGGCGGTCGCGGTGCATTCTGAAAGGTATACTGATTTCCAGGATTCTGAGAACGTGGGCAATTCATAGCTTTGTGGCCTTGCTGACCACAATTAAAACAAGCCCCATAAAACCAACGACAATCCTGCTCTAGATGAAAACCTTGACATCTCCTGCAACGAGGACCATTACCCTGCTGAGGACCTGGATCTTGCCTTTGATTTCCCCTCTGTCTAGGTTGTTTGCCAGAGTGTTGGTTCCCACGCTGCCCATCAGGTCTGGATCTCTTCCTCAGCTGCCGTTCCCTCTCCTGCTGCATATTATCAACCTCTTGCTCTACAATTTTTGCTTTACTAACGACGTCCCGGTATGAGGCCAGCTGCATGGGTCTTACTCCAGCACGAATCCTGGGTTTAAGTCCTTTCTCAAATCTCCGTGCCTTGATATAGTCCGTGGCCACCAACTCCGGAGCAAAGCGGGACAGTTCAATAAACTTGGCTTCATACTGTGTCACGGTCAAGCCTCCTTGTATCAACCTGGTAAATTCGCTCTCCTTCTCAAATCTGAGACTTTCAGGAAAATACATATCCAAAAACTCTTGGCGAAAAATATCCCAAGTTATCGGCTCTTCATTGCCATATTGTCTTCTGACAGCATCCCACCATTCCGAAGCTTCGCCTTGTAGTTGATAAGCTGCAAAGCGAACTTTCTCCCGATCCGTACAGTCCATGCTGACAAAGACCTTCTCCATTTCTTTCAGCCACTTCAAGGATTCAGTAGGTTCAGTAGAACCCTCAAATGTAGGAGGTGCCAACTTCTTAAATTCAGTGATCCCCCGATCCATTTTAGATGACTGACCACCCCTATTCCCCTGCTGCCTCAATTCCTGCACAAGTCCAGTTAGAGCCTGGATAAGACCTACCACCTGACCATCAGAATTGGCTGTCCTCATATCGTGCTGCAGAGGAGGAGGATTAACTGCTCGACTCTCGCCCTGATCAGGTGATAGGCTACGAGCCATGTAAGCGCCGGCCGCCCGAGATGGACCCGCTGCCTGCGAAGTATCATGAGCTCGAGACGCATGATCATTTTGATTTGATGTCCTCATGGATCGGGTCCGAGCCATTAAACCTATAGCACAAATGTTAGTTAGTTAAATAATATGACCTTACTTGTACTTTATTAATTTTAAACTTGCCCTAACTGTCTCTACCCCGCTCTCACTATCTAAAGCATTTTAGTTTCTGAGACATGCCTGGCTCTGATACCACTAAATCTGTCGCGCCCCAAACCCAAGACCTGGGCCAGTAGTGCAACAGACGGCCGTACATTCTGGGAATTCAAGATTTTTCCAAGAACATACCAGGCCTGTACCAACCATATCTTACAAAATAAATGAGTACCAGGCATTATATTAATAAAGCAAAAGTAGACAAGTAGATTCAATTGTCATACATTTAACATGATCTAAATTCATGAAATAAAAAAAAAATAATGATAGTGTCCACTAGATCCTATGCCTCACTGATTGAATCCCTGGCCCATATGTTCCTCTGATCCTGAAAAAAAAATGCAAGGGAAAAGGATGAGTTTCCCTTAAACTCAGTAAGTCATCACATGTCACAATATATATATATTTTACCATGAATCTAGAGTAATACCATGCATAGGAGCAACCAAAATATATATATAAACCGTTCCTACTATTAACCTTTTATTTTATTTTTTTCTGACAGAATACAAAACTTTAGGATGGCCATCCGAACACACTCACTTAGTCCTTCATACTATGGCCACGATCGGCCCGTGGCTCGCCCCAAAAGAGCCTAGACCCTGTGTCACATGCCGCACACCGGTCATGTGCCAGCGATAGCCCCCGCTGGAGGCCCAAAAGGAATCTAGCTCTGAGTATCACACGAGGGACATGCTTCCCAGCATGGGCTAAAATAAAACAGCAACTCCTGTGTCACATACCGCACGTCGGTCATGTGCCAGCGATAGCCCCGCTGGAGGCCCAAAAGGAGTTTAGATCCTCGTGTGATCATAGTCGGACTAGTGAGCAAATACAACCCACTCACCCCATGACTCGCTACATTTTAGCCTAAGGTTAAATTTCATAACGCATCAAGATATATGTATGTAGCATAAACAATAAAATTTATTAACAGGTCAAGTAAAGGGTTCACAGCATGCATGGCAAAATTTATTGGTGAGTGACAACTTACAGTTTCACCAACTCGGCACTAATCCTGATTTCCCAAGGAGGATGACGATCCTGCATCACAATTTATTTTGATTATTATTTAATATCATTAATTTAAAAAAAAATAAATAAATAAATCCCTTGGGGCAACCCCAAACAATGCCTTCCATCTTGCTGGTACAAGGTTGGCCCATTCAAGATAAAAGGCCTAGCCCAACAGGGTATGGCTCAACCAAGTCCGGCCCAACGAGCCCCGGCCCAGCCGAACCCAGCCCAGCCCGGCCCGGCCCAGCCAAGCCCGGCCCAGCCCGGCCCGGCCCAGCCAAGCCCGGCCCAGCCCGGCCCAGCCAAACCCGGCCTCAACAGGCTTGGCCCAGCCAAGCCTGATCAAACCAAGCTCCCGTCCCCCTTCAGCCAGGCGTTCGCTCAACCTCACGAGAGAAGCAGGGAGGATCGACGGCGATCCTCCCGTCCGACCACCACGTCGACCACGCTGGAGAAGGAAGAGAGTCAGGCGACCCTTACGGTGGCCGTCCGACCGACGGCCGGCGAGCACCGAGCCGGAGATGTCGCTTGCAACAGTCCCTCTCGGCCGACCAACTGTTTCTCCCTCCTCCATCCCCCCCCCTCTCCGAGCAAGCGATGGGACGGCGGCAATCCCCGCGATCGGCCGCCCAAAGACGGTTGCCGGAGAGGAGGAGTCCGGCGGCGGCTTCCTCACTGCCGGCCACCGCCCAAGGCTTCAACGGAGAGGAAAATCAGCCGGATTCTCCCCTCCGTCGAGCCGCACAAGCCCACTACGCCCATACCAGGGAGAGAGAGGACTTACCTGCGAGAGGCGTCTTCGATCTCACGACCTCCGACGAAGGGCGTTCCGGCGAGGGCAGGGCACTCGAGGAACCGTCGTCGCTCCACCACAGGAAGAAGCTCTCGGATCAACAGAGATAATCCCCAGAGCCTTAAACCCGAGGAGAAACCTTATCTCCCCCCCTTCTCCGGCGGCAGCGTCGGATTTGTCCGGATTTCTCGCCGGAAAATCTGACCTGCCGAACCATAGGGATTTTGAACTGAAGTCGGCAAGGGCTGCCGACTTCAGCCCAAATCCGGCCCAAAAGGACCGGTCCTCACACAAGTCCTCGTTCCTAAAACAATAGCATATAGTAATGAATCAATCACAAAATGCAAACATTTTTGCAAAAGACTGGAGAAGACAAGAAGCAAAACAATCATAGGTCGAAAGAATCGGCGCACGCATGTAAACCAGACAAGAATGAACAATTGATACTACGCATACATGCAAAACTTAGTTTCCTCATCACTTGGCAGTATGACAGAATGTTGAGAATTGAGATGACACAGATCACCGTAGGACCACAAGTTATATCATAAATATAAATTATTGTTTGTTGTTCCTGAACTTGAAACTGATCATGCAGTTATCTGCAAGGTAAGTATCTGGACAAATTCTGTCAAGTAGTGAGATAGGTAAAGTTGCTAAGTCAAGAGTTAAAAGCATATATTTGAATATAATATTATATTCATATTTACAGCATTGATGCAAAAAAAATCATAAGCAAGAAAGAGATCCATCAATATGCAAAGCTAGTTGATAGCATCCTCTTCATCCTCAAAACTCAAATTGAGAGTTTGCAACTTAAAGCCTGATCCTTGTATGATCTCGATCAAATTGGAAGCCACTCCTGTAGCTTGTACAGTAGTCTGTTTTGTTAACTGCACCCAAAATTAATCCATCTATTAGAGCAATAAAGGATGAACTTAGAACTGTTATCAAAGAAAAAAGTCATTGCACTTTTAGCAAACAAACATTATGTGCATCTGAGATACCTTTTTTAGGCCATGTAGATTTAGAACTTCCAATAGAAGGTTGGAGCATATTATAATATATGCTAGTAATGCCTTCACCATTCTTTCTATGTTTTCTCTCCAAAGATAAATAATCAGGTTGTTTATCTGAATCTGTCTAGATGGGAGTCATACAGCATACAGGCAGGCAGAACCGGGAACAATGGCCAACGCTTAAAGATTGCAGACCAATTGTTTTCACACATCAGGAAAAGACTACTAGCAGGTTTATGTTCAATTCCCAAGAAGATTAGGAAAAAAAATCATTGTACTTAATACTGTTAACTCAATTAGCACAAACATCATTGACATTCAATTTTTTAAAATATTTGACCTTAGGCCCTCCAATAGTGGGGCGATAATAACAAAGATTAGAGCAATACTATACTTGACTTAAAATGCCATCAGAATGCACATATGTCTGCGGACATACATTATGCTTATAATGAGTTGGAGACTTGGAGGGAGTGAAAAGGATAGATTGTCTGCTGGCTTTGGTGGCATGATAAAATGAAAGGAAAAATTGAAATCAAAAAGAAACAAAAGGAGCAGAAGATAGATAGGGGGAACATATGTAGTGCCTCATGAGGAATGAAGACAATGTTGTTTACCTACCTCTGTCTTGTTTTAAGGAAAGCAGAAAAAATGGTGAAAGAGGATGACATCATCCCTCAGAAAGGAAGGGGAAAAAAAGAGAGAAGGGGAAGGAAAGGAGAGAAATAAAGTAAGGTATTTAACAGCTGATCATATTGAGGGAAAAGAAAAAAAATAGAGCATAATGTAGTCAATACATGCTTTTACTCACCTTGTTGACTTATGCCCCATTTTTCTGTGTGAATTTTCTATGTGATTTATTTTATAGTCAATGATGCCGCTTGATCACCTGGGCTGAAGCTTCGACCGCGTCGGACATCCCGCTCGCATTTCTGATCCTGCTCCCGGGCACCGATTGGACACCTGCAAAAGACACCGGAATGGATTTCCGGCGGGGGACACTCCGATGCTCAAGTCAATGGGCGGTCTAGGCATCAACAGAATGGAGAATTCAAAAATAGCATAAATGAAAAAGGAAGCAGTAGAGTGGAGTGGTCTCGGACCTTGCTTACCCTTGGAGTGTCCCCTCTTACCCTATTTATAGAGGTTGTAATAACCGAATATGGTTGAGGTGGTTGTAACCGAATATGGTTGAGGTGGTTGTAACCGAATAACCGAATGTAGTTATAACTGAATAACCGAATAACCAAATGTGGTTGTAACCGAATAACAGAATAACCGAAGTAGTTGTAACCGAATAACAGAATAACCGAAGTAGTTGTAACAGAAAAACCGAAGTGGTTGGCATTTAGTGGGCCCTAGTAGGCTTTGGGCCTTTTTGGGCCTTAATGGGCCTGGGGCCTTTAATGGGCCTGGATGAGAGAAATATAACACAGAGGACTGAGCATCGGCAACGTCGGGCATCCCGCTCGCACTTCTGATCCCACTCCCGGGCGCATATTGGACACCTGCAAAAGACCCCGAACCGGATTTCCGGCTGGGGACACTACGACGCTCAAGTCAGTGGATAGCCTAGGCATCAACAGAATGAAGAATTCAAAAATAGCATAGATGGAAAAGGGAGTGAGTAGAGTGGAGTGACCTCAGACCTTGCTTATCCTTGGAGTGTCCCCTCTTACCCTATTTATAGAGGTTGTAATAACCGAATATGGTTGAGGTAGTTGTAACCGAATAACCGAATAACCGAATGTGGTTGTAACTGAATAACCGAATGTGGTTGTAACCGAATAACAGAATAACCGAAGTAGTTGTAACCAAATAACAGAATAACCGAAGTAGTTGTAACAGAATAACCGAAGTGGTTGGCCTTTAGTGGGCCATAGTGGGCTTTGGGCCTTTGCGGGCCTTAATGGGCCTGGGGCCTTTAATGGGCCTGGATGAGAGGGATATAACACAGCCCCCCACTCCCGAGCTGAAAAATGTTGCTAGTGAACTACTCTGACTTTGACTTCATTTTCAGTAAAGGGAGTAATAAATAATAGCCTTTGCACTTTGTCAGTTGGTCAATTAGATCTGCCTTTGATAGAGAATAAGATAGATAAGTCAGATCATCAATAAGCTGCTGAATAATATATATTGATTAGATGCACTTTGGTGTGTCGCTGGATTTGCCGCAAGATAGACCATGTAGGTTATCCCTGAATAAAGATTGGGCCATTTTGGCACTTCATCAAATAGTAGTGTAAACCATATGGATCATTTATGAACTTTTGATAAAGAATAAGACAGGCTAATCAGGCCCATCTCGGCATTTCGTAAGGTAGATCGTGTAGATCATCCTTATGCCCTTTAATTAAAGATTAAAATAGGCTGATCGGGCCCATCTCGGCATTTCGTAGAGTAGATCACAGAAATCATTCTCGTACCTTTCAAAAATAGGATTAAGACAGGCTGATCATGCCCACCTCGACACTTCGTGAGGTAGATCACGGAGATCATCCTCATGCCTTTTTGATTAAGATGGACTGGTTAAGCCCAACTCGGCACTTCGTAGGGTAGATCACGGAGATCATCCTTATGCCTTAAAGAAAAGAAAATTAAGATAGGCTGGTTAAGCCTACCTCGGCACTTCGTAGGGTAGATCACGGAGATCATCCTTATGCTTTTTGATAGAGAATAAGATATGCTTCAGTAGGCCTTTCCTTGAGCTTCAGTGGGCCCTGATAAGATAGGTTTTGATGAACCTTTCAATGGGCTTCAGTAGGCTCTAATAAGATAGGCATTAGTGAGCCTTTCCATGGGCTTCAGTGGGCCCAAATAAGATAGGCATTGATGAGCCTTTCCATGGGCTTCAGTGGGCCCTAATAAGACAGGCATTGGTGAGCCTTTTCATGGGCTTCGGTGGGCCCTGAGCATAGATCGACCTCGGACCTCTTGGACGTTGATCGGCCTTTAAGAAAATACTGGCCATTTAAGAAGAGACTAGCCATTTAAAAGGAAACTGGCCATTTTAAGAAGATACTGGCCTTCAAGAAGAGATCGGCCTTCAAGAAAATATCAGCCTTGAAGAAAATATCGACCTTTACGAGATTCCTGCAAAATAAATTTCTGACCGAGATTTCTCCAGTAGGAGACACTCCACCGTTCAAGTTAGCAGAGTTCGAACAATAAAATGGAGAACTCTTTGATAAATGAAAGAGGTCAGAGTGATATTATCCAAGATAGAAACTTTTTGACAGTACTTACTGTTATAATGCTTTAGTCAAAATTATTTTTGAACGATTCTTCTCAAAAATATGGATAGTCCTTCATCAGAAGTTACTAATTAGAAGTACTCACAATGTGGGAATCGGTGTTGATGGTGTGGCTCCGAACGGGATCCGGTGGTCGTGAAGACTTTAGAACCTCAAGAAACCATTTCTTATGCTGAAAAGAACCATTTCTTTTTTCTTTTAGTGGGCTTTGTTAGATAAGTGCTTCCTCTCCTTCTCTCTCCGAAGAGGAGTGCTTCAGGATCGCGGAAAATGATTTTACGAATCTCAGAAGTTGAGGAATCTCTTCTGACTTCATCCATAATCTTCTTTGAAGCCTGTCTATATCACCAAATTTATTTATTTAAAAATATGTATGGTAATGGTATACTCACAGTTTTGAGCTTCATGGATCTTTATGGGCCTTAGTAGGCCTTCATGGGCCTTTGTGATCAAATCAATCTTGATATCTCGGTAGCTGAGCCGTAGATCACGGCGATGTGGCCCACCCGGGCCAGGCGATGCAGACGACTTGGAGGGCGTCGAAGGGATCCTCTTGGCAGGGCCGAGAACTCCCAGCTCAGGTGGTGGTAATGGCTTCCATGGAGCTTCTCATTCTCTGTTTTGATGAACACAATAGAATCCCCAGCAACAATCTTCTTCTGGTTCACAAAAGTGCTCCACCCAGTGGTAAGCAAGTGCCTGCGAGGAGTCCCTCTGTATATATGCATGAACTTCCAAACCTCGCCATGCACATCCTTAGCAAGAACAATGTGGACAGGAGGGTTCGCTGAGTAGTCCAACTGCGGGAAGATGGTCTCGCCACAGTAGCGAGGAACAGAGAAGCCCCCGCCATTGTTGGCATCCGACTGGGTCAGTGTCTTGGCAAAAGAAGCAGGCTTTTCTTGCACATCAACCCTATTGCTATCGAGGCCCATTCCATCATCGTCGCCATAGTCTGCCTCGTCCGACCGAACTGGAGTCATCCGGATCTTGGCAAAGACCTCATCGTTTTCGGATCCGCCATGAATTTCACAGCGCTCACCCGACTGAGGATGAGCACCGGGACACCGGACGGCTCCTCGTCACCGGATATGGGAGATGACGGCAGGACGATAACCGCGAGGTCTGGCGCCGGCGAATGAGAAGCGCGGATCTAAGAGCTTCTCGCCGCCCGCTCTTCCCGCCTCATCGTCGCCACAGGTGGATCTAAGGAAGAGCTTGATGGAGCCATCAGCCTTGCCTTCTCCATGACCTTTTCCTCATGGTGGCGGTTCGTGGCGGCTTCCTTGAAGCTTCCCATGGGGAGGAGACCGGTGGGTTCCCTCAGTCATCGGGCTAAAGGAGAGGATTCGCCAAGCTTCTGGGGTCGTCGACCATGGAGAAGAAGTCCACAAGTCGAACGAGGCTTCCAAGACCCTCCATGTCATCTCCGTCGCCGCCCCAAGAACCGTTACCATCATCGGACCTGCGGCCGGGGAACCCCTCCCGGGTGCTGCTGCCGAGGCCCCCGCGGTAGTTCCGAAACCCACAACCAAGGCGGCTGCGCTCGAGCTCCTCCTGGCTAATGGGGAGGCGGAGCATCTTCGAGCTCCTCCTGGCCGATGGAGAGACGGAGCTCCTCCTGGCCGATGGGGAGGCGACCGGGACTCGACGACAGATTCGCTGCGGCCGCTGCCGCCGGAGGTGTTGGCGAACTGAGCGAGGGGGACGGGGACGCGGAGCACCTCCCGATCGATGTCATCGATCGCGGGCTCGAGGTGCTCGCCCGTGACTGCCCGAGCCTCCGAAAGCTCGCCCTTGTTTCAGCCGCTTCCGAGTCCGCCCTCCTGAGGATCGCCGGTGCGTGTGCCACCCTCCAGGAGTTGGAGCTCCACCGGTGCGCCGATCTCGTCCTCGGCCCCATCTCTGTTTTCAAGAACCTCCAGCGGCTGGTGGGGCCGGAGTTCATCGGGGCTGGGAACAGCCGCATCGGCGCGACCGTGAGCTGCCGGACCTCCTACACCGCCTTCCTCCCCCGCTCGCTGGTCCAGATTTGCCGCAGGTGAAACCCGCCATCAGATCTGCCGGTGGGAGGGTGCTACGGTGACGTCGGCTACCTCTCTCCCTTTTTCTTGGATTTTTTTTTTTTTTGAATTCTCCTTCTCAATGGGAATAACGTCCCCTTCCTGGCGTGCCAATCTGTTGCCACTGGATCACTTGGACTGAAGCTTCGGCGGCGTCGGGCATCCCGCTCGCACTTCTGATTCTGCTCCCGGGCGCGGATTGGACACCTGCAAAAGACCCCGGACCGGATTTCCGGCGGGGGACACTCCGACGCTCAAGTCAGTGGACGGTCTAGGCATCAACAGAATGGAGAATTCAAAAATAGCATAGATGGAAAAGGGAGCGAGTAGAATGATCTCAGACCTTGCTTACCCTTGGAGTGTCCCCTCTTACCCTATTTATAGAGGTTATAATAACCGAATATGGTTGAGATGGTTGTAACCGAATAACCGAATGTGGTTGTAACTGAATAACCGAATGTGGTTGTAACCGAATAACAGAATAACCAAAGTAGTTGTAACCGAACAACAGAATAACCGAAGTAGTTGTAACAGAATAACCGAAGTGGTTGGCCTTTAGTGGGCCCTAGTGGGCTTTGAGCCTTTTTGGGCCTTAATGGGCCTGGGGCCTTTAATGGGCCTAGATGAGAGGGATATAACAGTCAGCAATGGATTCCATAATTGTAAGATTAATTTTGGTGTTTGACATATAGGATCAGCTCTCCGCAACTAGATATACTTGGTTTTGCAGCCAAATGAAAAATAGTGAATTCAGGACATCATTTGATCTTTAAGCTTCAAGAATATCATACATGGTTTAGTCATTTGAACGAGGAATGATGCAACTTTAGAAATTTCAGCTATTGACGATTGTTAGAACTTGTCACCATACTTGTGCAGACAGACTTACATGTGGAGGATACAAAAGTCATACATGGAATTACAGCTCCACCAAAGTAAACATATATTGGATAATCAAATTGCAAAGAATATAATGTTCAAGGTCTTTTGCACAAATACATTTTGAAAATGGAGTTAAACATTTTCTTATACAACAGATGGTCAGTCATGGAAGATTCAGCTATACTTTAGTACACAAAATGAAAGTTAAACATGCATAAGATCCAGGAAATAGGAGAGAATTCAACCATGAAGTCTATAAAGTCAATTGTCAAAATAGAAAGACTTCTTGTGATACAGCACAATGATGGCATAGCTTATCATACAGTATCAGGTGATGGGTACAGCTTGGCATAGTCAGATGGATAAATTAAGTCTTTAGAAATGGCTTGAGCACGTCATCAAATGAATGAACACCCAAATGATCTCAATGGGTAATGTAAAGCACTGCATATTTTATGCTTCCGAAGCATGCAACACACTTCAACTAGAATCAAGGTCAAATAAGTATCTTTCCAGGCACTAAGGAGTATAAAGACATAAGATTCAGTATTGCAAATCAAATCCAGTAGTAATGATGTTGATGTTGACACATTATCATAGAATACAGAATTGTTAAGAATTTCCTCACTGACATTCAAAATGGTCTTAGAATGAAGACAGTAGCAAGGATGAGAAAACGAGAAGAAAAAAGAGCTTTGGCAACTTAACTTTTTCTGATCATAAACCAAAACAATTCTAGAGACTGGCACAGCGGTAAATTGGTTTCACAAGCAGGCTTGAAACAAGAAGTAAGCCAGCCCTACTTTTCAAGAAGAATTGCACTGGAACCTTACATAGTGATGTGGTTTGCAAGTAAAATTTAAAATAAAAAAAGTAAAAGCACATGAAATCTTTTAATCAGTTCAAGTTAAAATAATATAAACAATAGAACATGCTTTAATCTGAATTTTCTTTAAGTACAGTTAAATCATAGTTCGTGTTCATGATCGTTCAAATGTCATTTGATACATCTTGCTGCAAGAAAGGCATAAGGAAGTTGGAAGAAACAAATTTAGCAATCCAAAGGTTCAAGAAGCATGGAAGGGCATCTGGAAACTGATATTATCAGTACATCTTCTAAAGCAACTTCAACTATATCGGCACAAATACTTTTTCCCTTCTCAATGATAAGTGAATATACAAAAAAGGGTTTTATGCTAGGAATCATAGGGTGAAGTCATATCCTTCATGAGGTTATATGTTCTGCTAAGAGCTGTTGCTGATACTTATCTTTCAAAATCTCATTTGAGCAAAGAATTCTAGATAAAAGAAATGCTACATGTCAGCTTTGATTTTCATGGAGATCGGAAGATGAAGTGTGGTAATCTAAATGGAGAATACAGCAACAATCTTAAAGGAACAAGGAACATGATTATCCTGAAAAGATAATTAAGGAAAAATAACCGGGATTTGCATTTTGCAGTCAGCATGCAAAGTACATATCTTATGAACACAAGCCAAGCGCATTAACATGCAATAACGTGCGCTAAAGGCTCTACCACTATTTTACTTTCAAGCATTTATGCTCTAATTGCACTAATGATATTGGTCACAAAACTTGAATTACAACCATCTCTTGGTGTAACTCATGCAGCACGCCTCTTGCTACATTGATCATTTTTAGTATCATTTGAGGAGAGCGATTTAAATTAGTAGCAACTTCTTGATAAAAATTCAAACAATACCAACTCGATCATAAAAATTCAAATCCCTCGACAAGTTAGGAACTTTGTTCTTGAAACACAACCCATTTGATGGCAAGAATGCCTAATTAATCTCAATTGCGAATCTATACACGAGAAATCATCCCAAAAGAATATTGTATTACCTCAACGCTTGCAATTCCCTCAGCGACTTGAACCTTCAAATCGCTGATGTCCTCTTCTCCCTGTAAGAAAAGACAAAGAACAAACCTTAAAAAACTAGAACAAGATCAAAACAAGAACCCATGAACCGGTCATGGCTAAACCAACCTTCAGAGCCTTGGTGACTGCAGGTATCGCCAACTCATCCATGGTTCCCTCAGCCTTCACATCAAGAATCCCGTAAACAAAATCACTAGAAAACTTCATCCAAAGAGCAATAAAACGGGAAAGGGAGGGAAAGATCGTGCCTTGAAGAGTATTGTAAGCATGTCGGAGGGTGACACCGGGACGGAGACGGTCCGGTCGGCGGACGGGCTCTCTTCCTCCGATGCCGTCGCCGCCGCTTGTTCTTCTTCTGGGACTAAGGTTTCCTCCTCCGCTACCGCCCTCACGGTCCTTCCAAAGCTCGGGAACGGCCTCCTCTGAGACCGAGATAGAGAGAGGCTTCGAACGTGGCGGAGGGAGGGGAACGAAGCGAGAGAGGAGGGAGGAGAAGAGAGCCGGAGAGAAGAGGAGGAGAAACGGCAAATTTGGCAGTGGGGAGAGGAAGAGAGTGCGGAGATTGTCGCCATTTTTTCTGGTTCGACAGGCTTTCTTCTCCCCTTCGAGGGATGGATAATGTGGATTGCTAGGGATCGCATTTGAGCCGGTACTTCCGACTTGGCCCGCACCGGTTTCCGCCGATCTGGGTCCTAAGGAACCCGGTTTAATCTGATTGCCCGAGCTTGGTCCACTAAATGAGGACCCGTTTCAGCTAAACAAAAGTTAGGCACAACAGTTGGCGTCTCGCTATTTTGAGTCCAATGTATATTCTCTTTTTTTATAAGAAAAATGAGTTGTGTTCATATTATGCGTAACTTGCTGACATTTTATGTGTGCAGGAATTTTGGTGGTAGTCTAATTAATTAGGTGATATGGGATGGGATCGGCACATGAGCATATTTCACTAGATGTTGGCACGATGAAATGCATTTTTTTTTGATTAAATGATGAAATACATTTTTTTATGCATTATTTATTCTCTATTTTCGTTATTTTCGAACTAACTTGATAGAGAAAGATATATGTATATATATTGATGTAGCGGGAAAGCTGACGTGGGGGAGCCGACGGGCACCACGTCAAGGGAAGATGCCACGTTGGATACTGCGTCAAATCTCCTGCTCGGACTCCACTGCCAAACTGAGCTCCCTCAAGATGACGAGCTAAGCTCCGTCCTCCGTCAGGTAGGACCCGCGAGCTTGGGACGCCTACGCCGGAGCTGCACTCTGCCCTCCAGAACGAGACCCTCAGAGGTTTGAGCTCTATGGTCGGAGTCGAGCTCAGCACTCCACCGCCACATGGAGCCTCTCCGAGCGCGAGCCCTCTGGACCGGGCCCACACTCCACCCTCCAGAGTGAGACCCTCGGAGGTTTGAGCCATGTGGTCGGAATCGAGCTCAGCACTCCTCCGCCACATAGAGCCTCTCCGAGCGCGAGCCCTCTGGATCGGAGCCGCACTCTGCCCTCCAGAGTAAGACCCTCGGAGGTTTGAGCCCCGTGGTCGGAGTCGAGCTCAGCACTCCTCCGCCACGTGGAGCCTCTCCGAGTGCGAGCCCTCTTGACCAAGCCCGCACTCTGCCCTCCAAAACGAGATCCTCGGAGGTTTGAGCCTTGTGGTCGGAGTCGAGCTCAGCACTCCTCCGCCACGTGGAGCCTCTCCGAGCGCGAGCCCTCTGGACTGGGCCTGCACTTTGCCCTCCAAAGCGAGACCCTCGGAGGTTTGAGCCCTGTGGTCGGAGTTGAGCTCAGCACTCCTCCGCCACGTGGAGCCTCTCCGAGCACGAGCCCTCTTGACCGGGCCCGCACTCCGCCCTCGAGAGCGAGACCCTCGAAAGTTTGAGCCCTGTGGTCGGAGTCGAGCTCAGCACTCCTCCCCCACGTGGAGCCTCTCCGAGCACGAGCTCTCTGGACCGGGCCCGCACTCTGCCCTCTAGAGCGAGACCCTCGGAAGTTTGAACCCTGTGGTCGGAGTCGAGGTCAGCACTCACCTGCCACGTGGAGCCTCTCCGAGCATGCACCCTCTGGATCGGGTCTACACTCTGCCCTCCAGAGCGAGATCCTTGGAGGTTTGAGCCCTGTGGTCGAAGTCGAGCTCAGCACTCCACCATGTGGAGCCTCTCCGAGCGCACGCCCTCTGGACCAAGTCTGCACTCTGCCCTCCGGAGCGAGACCCTCGGAGGTTTGAGCCCTGTGGTCGGAGTCGAGCTCAGCACTCCTCTGCCACATGAAGCCTCTCCGAGCGCGCGCCCTCTGGACCGGGCCTACACTCTTCCCTCCTCCACCAAGGCAACCACACGAGCTCGGATTGTCCAGGCTGGAGTAAGCCCTGCCATCCTGGGATGCCGGCGAGCCGCCCGAGGACTGTGGAACGGCGCCCCCATACCGCCATAACTACATGTCCGCCCGTACTTCCAGGGGGATGGGCCAACCAGAAAGCACAAACCCCTAGGGCGACGACCCCCGGATCGAGGCTTTTCCAAGCTTCCCGGAATGGGACGACCGGAGAGGATGTCAGAGTGAATGGAAGCTTCCCCTACCATATATCAAGAAAGATGTCCCATCCACGGCACGAAATCTGGTGCCGGTAGCAGCTACGGGCCACGGCGATCTTGGCGGCAACAGTGATAAATGTGTGTATACCAAAACCATGCCTACAAGGAATGTGTTAGTCTGCTTATACATGGATGATTTGTTAATTATAGGTAGTGATACTGGTATAATTAACAATACAAAGAAAATGTTGATCAAATATTTTGATACGAAAGATATGGGTATCGCGGACATTATACTAGGAATTAAAATCACTAAAATATCTGATGGAATAATATTATCTCAATCTCACTATATTGAAAAAATATTAAATAAGTTCAATAAGTATGATACCAGCCCGCTTAAAATACCTGTAGATGTTAATATACATCTTGCCAAGCATATTGGGCAACCCATATCACAACTAGAATATTCACATATAATTGGCAGTTTAATGCATATCATGAATTGCACCCGTCCTGATATAGCATATGCTGTTAATAAGTTGAGCAGATTTACTAGTAATACAGATCTAAATCATTGGATAGCACTAGTAAGGATATTAAGATATTTACAATATACCCTAAGTTATGGATTACATTATACGAAATATCCAGCTATACTAGAAGGGTATAGTGATGCCAACTGGATATCATTAACAGAAGACACTAAATATACTAGTAAATATGTATTCACCTTAGGAAGAGGTGCAGTGTCATGAAAATCTTTAAAACAAATTTGTATAGCCCGGTCCACTATGGAATCAGAGTTTATAGCTTTAGATAAAGCTGGAGAAGAAGCAGAATAGCTTCAAGATTTTTTAGAAGATATTCCATATTGGTCTAAACCTGTGTCTGTAATTTGTATCTATTATGATAATCAATCGGCTATTTGCAGAGCACAAAATAAGATGTATAATAGTAAGTCTAGACATATACATCGTAGACATAATACCATTAAGCAATTACTTGAAAATGGAATAATCTCTATTAACTACATTCAGTCAAAGAAAAATCTTGCAGATCCTCTAACAAAATGTTTACCAAGAGATCAAGTAAATTATTTATCGAAGAAAATGGGTTTAAAGCCTATAACAAATTAATCTTCATAGTGGATACCCAACCTAGTTGACAAGAGATCCCAAGATCTAGGTTCAAAAGGGATAACTAAATTATGAAGAGATTAACATAGCATGAAGGAAGTTAAATCCTACTCATTCCTATGATAATCCGTGCTACCTGCTAAAGGTACTAGGATAAGCATAGTTTTTAATGATTCTTATGGCATGAATATCATATGAGGTATAGCAAGATACTCTTAATAAGAATCACCTATGTGAGTGTAAATTGGGCCAATTCTATGATAATCTAAAAGGCTTTGATTCTCTGAGGCACTCATGAAACCAGGAGTTGTTCGGGGCCAAAATGAATATAACTATGAGAACCAAAAAGAATGCACGGAATGAAGTTGTGTGATTGTTATTGTTTTAGCTTACATTAAACGTTGAAAAGTTCATGACATCATATTCACTTTTAGCAAGTAAGCTCGATAACAACTCACTAAGGAAGGTTCAAAGCTACAAACTACCATCCTAATACAAATTCATTCCATTATACTCTTTTATAGTGTCTGCATATTCATTTGCAGTTAATCCTTTTTGTGGGGGGTTGTCTTTGCTGATCTTTGATCTTAGTCCAAAATTCCATTCATGTGGAGGATTGTTGGAAAAAGTGAATAGGAATTTTATTCCTAAACTACCCTTTGAACATGAGAAATTTTGTCCCGCATCGAAAGTGTAAGAAAACTTGATTCACTTGATATGGGAACTCCATCCCATGCTCTTGAATTTGGCTCACCATAGGTGGAGAGCTATACGCATCACCCGCGCACGCACGCGTGCGCGACAAGGACACAATTGACGCTTTGTAGGAGCACTTTGCACGTGCACATCGTCATGAGGAGCTTTAAAAATTTTCCTGATCAAAAGATCAGACGATCATGATTGATTGAATCAAGATCGTCTGATGATGGGCTAAGATCATATCTATCATAAATCAAAAAGGACCGGCCAATGGTTATCAGTCGATTATGATTAGCAAATCAACCGATCAAGCGTCTGTTCATGGATCAACGTATCCAGAATAGTTGATAACGTGATCATCAGATCACGATATTAGTTGGATCGTGAAACGATGTTTCAGAGGCGCGTTAATCGCATGATCTTCAGATCATGGAAAGGAAAATGGCGTATCCTGATATGAAATGACTCATCTTAACCATCCGGTAACCCATTCGATCAATCTGATAGCAATCAGATGGACCAGATTAATCCTAGAGGGATGCTTCCAATAAGGTACTTAATGCTATAAATAGGACTCCTTTCTTCATCCAAAATTCATCGGAAAGAATTCTTTTCTTAGGCATTTGCATACTCTGAAGGAAGAGAGTATAGCTATAGTGCATTTTGCATACACTAGTCATAAAGAGAGAGGAAAGCATTATTAGTTCGTTGTTCTGGTGAATAGTAGTGCTGCTTTCACCAGAAGAAGACCGTTGTATCCTGGAAGACAATCGTCATAAAACCGTAAACACTTTTACGGGACAAAATTGTCGTAAGGACATAGAGTTTAACTCTAGACTCGATCTTAGCGTTTAGGTAGCCACCAAATAACAGATTCAACAACTCAAACAGGACATGCCGGTGTGGCTAATTTGCTGGAGGAGATCTATCAAAAGGTAACATCAAAACAATTTAAGTCTTCATGCATCATATTCTACTCCTTGCCTGTAATTCTTTGATGTAAGTTTCAATTTTCACAAATTCTGAAGTTCAAAGCTTGATTAATACCGTTGCGGCAGTAAGTCAAGGGGTTGAAATTGGGGCCTAAATCAGCACCAAACCATCCACAATTTGAATACAGTAATGATTTTCTAAATGCTATCATTTATTGCCAACTCATATAAAGGCTAAAAAGAAAGGCTGATGTTTCATGTTTGATTGCTTGCATAAATCTATACTGATTTTGAATAACCATTCTTGCGTATCTGTTTAAAATAATTTGGAAGCATATGATATCTCCACATCTAATTGTAATAAGTAAACAAAACAAATATCCCCCAACTTCTCTTGTTGGCCCTTATCTTTGAAATAAAGTTTTAAAATTCTGACTACTCTGCTCTGTGTGTTGTTTGTTATAATATAAAACTCATGTACTAGGCCCTTTTGAGCAACTACCTTCTTCATAGCCCCTTAATTAATACAGCCCTGCTTGGCATGTTCTTATCACTTAAATTTGTTTCTTTCATGCAATGTTAGTCTAACATATAGGTTAAGCCAAGAGTTTATGTAAGGCCCAGCCCTTTGGGCCGACCTACTTGGCCAAAATCATAACAAAAAAATGGGAAAGAATACTCGTAGAAGGCTCGCGATGGGAGTCCACTTCCTCAATGACTCTAGATGGGAGTCGATTTTATAGAGGCTACAAAAGGGAAGGGGATCCTAGGGCTCCTCTATAAAGCCATCCCTCCCTCCCACCAACGTACTCCATCGACCAATGCCCTCCTTTCTCCCTCTTTCTTCTATTTTATTCTCTTGATTATCAATGATTTAAGTTTGCTTCGACTCTTGAAAATTGAATCAATTATCATCGAATATAAGGTAAATCATTCAAATAATCTTTTTCTCAATCTCTTTTAGTCCCTAAGTCTTGAACTTTTGCAAAATCATTGCCAAAGATTTCTAGAAAAATTTGATTATAAATTTTTTTCCCTTCCACCTTTTTCTTGTTTTTGGTGCTGTCCATCGTCATTGATCACCGGATGGAGGATCGGTGGCCATACCATCATGGACTGCAATCACAGCCACCATCTCTTGGTGAGATACCCCATGATCTCGAAGAAGAAGGAGAACTCAAAAGAGTTTTTTGTTTTGGCTGAACGGAGAAAAAAGAAAAGAGAAGAAAAAATAAAAAGAAAAAAACTATATTTCTCTCTCTGCTTTTTTCTCTATAATTTTCTCTTTCTAAAAGTTCATTCTTTCAGGGATTAGGGAGGTTATGAAGTTGGGATAAGAATCAGTTGATGGACCATTGATGAATCGTGGTAGAGAATTCTAAATTTATGATTGCTAAACAATTAAATTATTTTTAATATTAAAATTTATTCTGAAGAAGAATAATTTTTCGAGCGAGATGATATCGAGCAAGTCTTTTAGCATCTAGGTTGAGGATTTGGATATGGATTGGTATCTGGTATATTAAATCTATCACCTATATATGTAAGAATTTTTGAACACAATCACATATTATTATGTATACCTTTTTATACTACATGGCTTTTGATTCTTGAACATAAGCATTGGCATGTATATATTATTAATATGTTATATGACTTGATTTTTATGGATATTTATGATTGTCGATATTACTATTTATATTTTTCGTATAATATATTTCTATAAAAATATGATTATTTTTGGATGATTTGGATCATACCGGTTATTAGAAATAGGGATGGCAATTGGTCGGGTGCATGACTATTCAAACCCAAACCCGAATACTCAATAAACTATCCAAACCCGGTCCAAACACTATCAGAACTGGATTTTTTTTATCCAAACCCATCTAATTGGGTATCGAGTAATTCGGGTTTACCCGGCCCGAACCCAATTGAGTCATATTAAATATTTTTTTTATTTTTATTAATTTTAAAATCATCTACCATTTTATAAATCATACATACATTAAACAAATAAAATTTAACTAAATTTTTAGTTCAATAGCATTTAGTTTCATATTCAATCAAAATAAAATTTAAATTATCTTAAACAAATAAAATTCAACAAGACTTAATTCAATACTTCTGAAGTAAATAAAGATATAATATATATTAATTATATATATTTAAATATTAAAATAATTTGGACTGGGTTCGGGTCAGGTATATATCTACCCAGTCCTGGTCTAAATCCAAAATTAAGCATTCGGATTTTACTCAAATCCAGCCCAAACCCAGTCAAAGCGTTAACTACCCGGCCCAATCGGGTCGGGCCGGATCGGGTATCCATGGATTTGGATTTTGTTGCAATCCCTAATTGAAAATCTTGAAATGAATATGATTTGATAATATGTTGAGATTTGATAATTTGATAATTAAGAAAAGAGTGTTTGGATAAGCCATGCAAAATAGAGAATAGCTGAGCTACGGGTAAATAATATATGGGATCTCCGAGTCACAAGCGATTAATACGTGGAATCATCGAATCACGGATGGATAATACGTAGAATCATCAAGCTACAGACGGTTAATACATTGAATCGCCGAGTTAGAGCAGATAATATATGCCGAGTCATTAATGGATAATATTAGCCTAACTTCTATGTTAAACCAGGAGTATAATTACTTAAAGGTCAAGATTCTTTTGGCAGCTCATAACATCAGGAGCGCTTCCTAAGATATGTAAGCAGAACATTCTACTTTCCTCATTGCTCTCATATAATTTACAAGATGACTCAAAGGAAAGTTGGTGGATGGCCATGCATGGGATGTATGTTTTCGGATACATAGTTTTGTTGACGATTTTAAGTCAAAAGACCTACAAGAAAATTTTAGGAGGAGAATGACAGAATTAAGAAGTCAACCTATTTGTTTGGGGAAAAGCTAGGAGGGAAATTAATAAGTCATGAGGTTGAAAATAATTCATGAGAAGTTATAACTCCATCTATAATATTTTCTGTTAGTTCGGATTACGTTATCTGATGATAAATGGTGTGGCATCACAATTTTTTAGACCCAATTCACCATTCTTCTAAGGATCTACTGATAAGCGACGAAACAAATTGAAGGAAGTCTTATTTCTCAATGTCAATGTACGTTGGTACATCTTATCATATGTTCTTTTGATAATGAAATTCATGAGCTGGTGACAAAAACCATTGTTTTATTTTTATTTTTTTAACTTCTTCATTTTTTAGTTATCCATTCCATTTCTTAGCTTTTCGTGGGTTTGCTACTTTTTCCAAGTTTTGGATGTTTGCCTCTATTTGAATTGTCGTAAAGGCTGAACTTGTCATTATTTCTCTCATTCAATTGGGATTTTAATAATGGAAGGAGAATTCCAGATATTTCTGTTGATATCTGTCACGTCCCGAATCTAACACCGAAATCGGCTACGCGACCGACCGCACGAATCCTAAAATACATTCTAGCATTCATGCAAGATCTAAAAATTTTTCATTATAACTTCAATCCTTCATAATATTATTATCACAATTCATAAGAAATTATGTAACACAATTCCGTGCTCGGTGCAGAATCCCTCGAACTCTCGGTTGTCGAACTGTCGCCCATTGTCGGTGATGACGCAATTGTGGAGTCCGAAATGGCAGATGACAAACTTCCAGAAGAATTGTCGGACATTGGCCTCCGTGATTCGAGCTAGCGACTCTGCTTCGACCCATTTGGTGAAGTAATCGATCGCCACTAGCAGGAACTTCTGCTGCCCTGGTGCGGTGGGGAACGGTCCCAGAATGTCCATCCCCCATTGCGCGAAGGGCCAGGGGGACGACAGTTGGAAGATCGGTGCGGCCGGCAGGCGCTAGAGGTGGGAATGGCGCTGGCACTTGTCACACTTCTTGACGAAGTCGGCGACGTCCTCCCTCATCATTTTCCAAAAGTACCCCTGGCGGAGTGCCTTATACGCCAGAGTCCTTCCTCCTACATGATTCCCACAAAGGCCCTTGTGTATCTCCTGGAGCACGAAGGCCGCCTCCACGGGCGTGAGGCACTTCAGGAGGGGGTAGGAATAGGATCGGCGGTAAAGCTGGCCGTCCATCAAGACAAAGCGGGCAGCTTTCCTTCTGATAAGGCCAGCTTCTTTGTGGTCTTCTGGCAGTAGGCCGTCTTGGAGGTACTTGACGTACTTGTCCATCCAGCTCGGCTCGAGGGCTGCTTGTTGCACCTCCTCGGGGCTCTCGTAGCTCGGATTTTCGAGATATTCGACGTAGGCACGCCCTAGGGATGTGTCCGGTAAGGTGGCGAGCCTTGATAGCGCGTCCGCACGAGCGTTTTCTCCACGGGGGATGTGGAAAACGCGGAAGTAACGGAAGCCTGCTGCACTCGAACGGACCCTCTCTAAGTACTTCATCATCTGGGGATCTCGGACCTCGTACTCTCCGGCAACTTGTCCGGCAACCAGTTGGGAGTCGGTGAAGACCTTGAAGTTCTGTACGCCCAGTTCGCGGGACACCTTCAGGCCTGCGAGGAGCGCCTCGTACTTCGCTTGGTTGTTTGTGGCGGGAAACTTGAAGCGAAGTGCACACTCCGTCACCACTCCATTGGAATTGGCGAGGATGAGGCCTGCTCCGCTCTCGCAAGAATTGGAGGCACCATCCACGTGGAGGACCCAAGGGTCTTCCAGCGAGCCGAGCTCGGCTTGGCTCTCCGGGACCATCCGCTCTGGTTCCTCGGGGAGCCTTGTACATTCGATCATGAAGTCGGCTAGGACTTGGGCCTTCTGCGATGATCTCAGCTGATATGCGATATCGTACTCGCTCAGCGTCAGGGACCATTTGGCTAACCTTCCGGAAGTCTCGGGGTGGCTTAGCATGGTCCTCAGTGGCTGATTAGTCACAACCACGATGGGATGCGCTTGGAAATAGAGCCTGAGGTGCTTAGCAGACATTATTAGTGCAAAAATAAGTTTTTCGGAGCGGGTATACCTGATCTCCGCATCATAGAGTATTTTGCTGGTGTAGTACACCGACTTCTATGACCCGTCTTGATCTGCACGGACAAGGACCGAGCTGACGGCCCCTAGGGTGACCGCCAGGTAGAGCAGGAGCTCTTCGCCTTCTTCTGGTCTGGACAGCAGAGGTGGGGAGGTCAGGAACTCTTTCAGCTCTTCAAAGACCGTCTTGCACTCTTCGGTCCAGGTGAAGTCATGCATCTTGCACAGCGCCTTGAAGAAAGGGAGACAACGGTCAGCCGACCTCGAGATGAACCGGCTCAAGGCTGCGATTCTTCCTGTCAGGCGCTGAACCTGCTTCTTGGATGTTGGGTGCTCCATGTCTAGAATTGCTTGGACCTTCTCCGGATTCGCCTCGATGCCTCTCTGGGTGATCATGAAGCCGAGGAATTTCTCGGCCGCCACCCCAAAGACGCACTTCGCCGGGTTGAGCTTCATCTGGTGCTTCCGAAGACCGAAAGGCTCCGCGAGGTCGGCAATGTGGTCCGAGCTCGGTTTGCTCATGACTAACATGTCATCCACGTACACTTGCACATTCCTGCCGATCTAGTCCTTGAAGACCTTGTTGACCAGACATTGGTACGTGGTCCCAGCATTCTTCAGGCCAAAGAGCATCATTCTGTAGCAGTATGTCCCCCGGTAGTGATGAAGGCGGTGTGCTCTTCGTCCTCCAGGTGCATCCGGATCTGATTGTACCCGGAGAATGCATCCATGAAGGAGAGCAGCTTGTGCCCTGACGTGGCATCCACCAGCTAGTCTATCCTTGGCAAAGGGAAGCTATCCTTCGGGCACGCCTTGTTGAGATCGGTGTAGTCTACACAGATCCTCCACTGGCCGTTGTTCTTTTTCACCATCACCACGTTCGCCAGCCAGCTCGGGTATTGCACCTCTCGGACGAAGCCGGCGGCGAGGAGTTTCTCAACTTCCTCGTTGATGGCCGCTTGCCTTTCGGGGGTGAAGCTTCTCTTCTTCTGTCAAACTGGCCTGCACTTTGGATCAACATTAAGTTTGTGGGTGATGACTTCAGGTGGAATACCTAGCATGTCGGCTGCCGTCCAGACGAACACGTCCGCATTTGCCCTCAAGAACTCCAGTAGCAGAGCTTTCTCCTCCTCGAGCAGCTGGGCTCCGATCTGCACAGTCTTCGTCTGGTCGGTCTCGAGCTGGTAGGAAAGCAGGCACTCGGCCGGGCCTCCTGGGGTCCTGAACCCTCTGATCGAGCTCAGTTGCTCGAGAATCCTCCTCGGGCACCCGGGCCCCGGGGAGAGTCTGGAAGCAGTGCTGCATTGGCTGGGGCATGCCCCTAATCTCTCCCACACCGCAAGGGGTTGGGAACTGGACAAGCAACCTCTTAGTAGAGACGACAGCGCCGAGGAGATTAAGCCCAGGTCGGCCCAAGATCACATTGTAAGACGAAGGAAGCCTGACAACCATGAACGTCATCATGACGATACTCTGCTGAGGTGGGGTCTCGGCAGTGACTGGGAGAGTGATTTCTCCTTCCACTCTTGCGGAGTATCCCGTAAAACCAACGAGGGGAGCATACACTGGCTTGAGCTGAGTATGGGAGAGATTCATCCGGGAGAAGTCATCGTAGAAAAGTACATCGGTAGAGCTTCCACTATCTACCATAATGCACTTTACAGGATGCTTTGCGATCGTCATCTCGACGACCAGAGCATCATTATTTATATTTTTCTCCCCACTTTTTCCTTTCCTCATAAAGGGGAGTACATTCTCAGAGTTTCCTGCCCCCCGGGTCCTCTTGGACGCGCGCTCGGCTCCCCAGGAGATCATGCCTGCAGGCTTCTCGGTGGGGCGGTTGTCGATGGCTGGAGCTGGCGGGAGAGCAACGAGCGCTTGGGACTCTGGTCAAGTTCTGCCCCCCACATATTTTCCAAGGTAGCCTCTCTTGATAAGCTCTTCGATCTCCCATTTAAGATTGCGGCATTCCTCGGTGTCGTGCCCGTAATCATGGTGGAAGCGGCAGTACTTTGTCTTGTCATGGGTGAAGGATGGCTTCAATGGCGGTGGACGCCTTAGATAAGTCTCGCCCTCAATCTCCATGAGGATCTTCGTTCTCGGAGCAAGAAGGGGAGTGAAACTCCCTTGAGGGACGGGAGCATTTCTTGGCCTTGACGCTGGTTGGGAGCTCTGAGCTGGCGGTCTCGGCCTCCATGCTTCAGGCTTCTCGGTGGGCACCGGCCCCTTCAGCGGCTTTCCGTCGAGCTCCCGTCTCATACGATCCGCCTCCTCGGCGCGGATGTACTTCTGAGCCCGGAAGAGTAGCTCGGCATAGGTCTTCGAGGGTTTCTTGTCGAGCGAGTAGGTCAGACGGGAGGTCCTGAGCCCTCGCTTTAGAGCCAGCATCGCCACCGGCTCCTCCAGGCTGTAGATCTCCAATGCGACGGCGTTGAAGCGAGCCACATAGTCGTGTAGCAGCTCACGGTCTTGCTGCCTGATAGAGAAGAGGCTGTCTACCTCGCGTGGCATCTTCCGACAAGCATCAAAATGAGCCACGAGCTTCTGCCCCAATTGGGCAAAAGAGCTGATGCTTTCTGGCTCGAGGCAGGTGAACCACACCCGAGCCGCCTTCCAGAGGGTAGCAGGGAAGGCGACGCACAAAAGGGCATCAGTGGCCCCCTGGACCATCATGAGGGCCCTGTAACTTTCTAGATGGTCTAGGGGGTCGGTGGTTCCATCGTAAGGATCCACCTGCGGCATGCGGAACTGACGGGGAATCGGCTCTGCCTGGATCTCCTGGGAGAAGGGAGGGCGAGCGTCATAGCCCGCTGGTTCACTAGCGGAGCCAGACAAGTTAGCGAACCGGCGGGCAAATTTTGCCAGCTTGCGGTCATGCTCTTCCAGGCGCTTCTCCGCCATGCGCCTGATGGTCTCGTCTGTAGATCCCTCCGCTGAGGGGGGCGGTGAAGGTGAGGAGGATGCGAGGCGCCCGTAGCAAGGAGCCTTGCCTTTCCGACCCTGGCGGGGCTTAGGTGCCCCCCGGCCAAGGTGCGGCGAACAGCTTTCTTCGTCAGTGGAGCTGGCCCGTCGTCACTTCATTGGGGCTTGATGGGTACCCCGAGGGTCAGTAGCTGCTCGTGGTTGCGAAGGCCTCCCGTGGAAGGAACGCAGGCTATCGTGGGGGGCTGCGGCGTGGGTCGCGGGGGTCTTTGGTTGTTGGTGGGTGGCCAGGGACTGATGTTGATGCTGGTGCTGGAGCTAGCGCACCGCCGCAGTGAGAGTGTGCATCGCTAGGCAAGTGTGGTCAGCTGAGTCTCCAGTGGGGGCGGTTGGACCGGGACAGGTACTTCTGTCTACGGTCCGTGCGGGTTCCCGTGGGAAGGGGATGCCTCCGCACGGCTGGGAGAAGTTCCCCTTGCCCGAGTGGTCACCATCCTCCCGATGGACTGGCTAAGCGGGGCTTGAACTGAATCAAGTGTCATTCCGGGCCCCTACTTGGCGCGCCAATCTATTGCCGCCCGGATCGTCGTGGCCCGTAGCTGTTGATGGTGTCGGGTGGTCTGCGTCCACCCGCCGGGGATGCCTCCGATGCCTCGGAACCTGCAAGACAGCCAACATCAGTGACCCGGGCCGGGAATTCCGGCGGGGGCACTCCGACGATCAAGTCAGTGACGATCCAGGGGAACAGATCCTCCTAGTCGAGCCCCTCTGGAAGAGCTCCATGCTAGGAGGAGTGAGTGGAGTGTAGGAGAGTGTGAGTGAGCTGGGAGATGTGGTGGCCGAGGTGGTCTTGCCCTCCTGTCTGGCCTTTTTCCCTTCTCTTCTTTCTCTTTCTAGAGGTTGAGTTGTTGGAAAAATTGCGTTCTCTCTTGTTGAGAGAATGTTGATCTTGTTCGAAAAAAAAGAAGCCTTGGGTGTCGTTACCTCCCTTTTTGTTTATTCTGGCTGGGTCTTTTCCTTTGGCTTGCCTCGGGGTTCTCCCATGCTGTCAGACGGGTAAAACAAGGTATCGTACCGTAAACGGGATGCCTTCTTTATTGGATAGCTGGGAATGCCTCTGACATTCTTTTTATTTGCCCTTCCTGGAAGTCTGGCAGGACCTCGACTGTTATGCCGCCGCTCTCGGGGACTGCGTTCCTTGGTGGGGTCTTTTCTCCAGTCGTACGGCAGGTCGGTGGAGGACATGGTGCCTTGATGTGAGCTTCCTTTCTTTCCGGTGTGAATGGCGGCCATGGGCATTAATGGCGACATGGCAGGTGCTGTCGTATGGTCCTCGGGGGGCCCGCCACCGTCCTCGGAGGGGAGGTGCTGCTCCCATGTGGGTTGGTGTCTCAATCTGAGTTGAGGGCCGGGCTGGGAAGATAGGGCCTACTCGCAAGGGACCGGTCTCGCAGCGGCTCGGCTATGCGAAGGAGGGCCGAGCTCGGCGCTAGGCCAGGGGGGCCAACTCTTACCGAGCTTGGGCTGGCAGAGGTGGATGAGGTGCGCCCGGTCCAGGGGACCCGACCTCGGAGGGGTTCTCCGTGGTGGAGGAGGCTTGAGCTCGACTCCGGGCCGCGGGACCCGATCTCGAGCCCGAAAGGTCAGCCTCTGGCTGGGTTTGAGCTCGACTCCGACCTAAGCGTCCTAACCTAGCAGGTACCGACCTGGCGGAGGACGGAGCCCGGCTTCGACGGGCGGCCCCGTTGGCATTGGGAGCTTGACCCGGCGAAGGGGCCTGTGGTGGTAATCCCGCATGGCATCCAGTGAGGGCTCCACGTCAGGCTCCTTGCCCCACGTCAGTGAACCGGTCATATCAGGTATTAATAACTCTCTAGCTATTCTTCATCTCTCCACCAATCCAATCCACTACCAAGCTCGAAGATCTTGCACAACTCTGAGAAGGGAAAACAAATAGGAGGTTGTGAGCTTTACAACCCAGTAAGGTCTCCAAACAGTCACCAATAATAATAATAATAATAATAATAATAATTTGAAAATAACAAGGATATAAGAGTATATCATCTTATGCAACTAAACAACTCGATGTCAAGTATAACAAATCTTTTGTAAAATCATGTTCCATTTTTATGTTTTCAATTTAATCATCCTTCTTCTTTAGGGTTCTAGACTAACCATGGTCATACTTCAGCCCATGACTAGTAATCTCATAATCGACTATTTACTCATAGTCAGGCTAGCTCACGTATTAAGCCCGTGGCTCAAGCTGTCTCACGCACTATCCGCCTGTTGTTGGCTATTCCACATACAAAGCCCGTGGCTCAAGCTGTGTAACCATGGTACCACCGTGGCATGGCTAGTCCAATACTGTTAACACTTTATCCTTTCATATCATCATGTCAAATCATATCACAATGTCAAACCATGAAATCTCAAATCTTTCAATGACCGGCATCACGATTCAATCCATACAAATATCACTTTATTTGATAAAATATGGTATACAGGAATATAGCTAATAACAATAACAATCGTACTGTCCAACGTAAAAAATCAAACTATCCAATGCAAAATAAATCATGCATGCCAATGCATATACGCACGGATCAAACAATGTCATAATAAACATATATATATAACCGATGAACAGGTCCAGAGATCCTTACCTTTCAGAAGCTAATCCTAGTGTATCCAATATTAGTTCGTATCCGGAGTTTGTTCAAGATCTTTCCTACTCAAAAGGCTGCCCCCTCAATAATAAATAATATATTTAAAATTCTTCTACAATTTATACTTAAAATCCTGACTACACGAATTTCGAGAAAGAAGACTTCCCAATCCTCTCTCTCCTATAATTATTATTTATTTTATTTTTTCGCTTCTTTTCTCTCTCTTCTCTCTCCTCTTTCTCTCTCTTCATCTCCTCTCTCCTCATCTTCTCTTTCTTTTTTTTCCTTTTTTTTCCTTTTCTTTTTCCCTATTTTTCCTTTTTTTTTCTTTCTCCTTTTTTTTCTTTTCTTTTTCCCTTTCCTTTTTTTCCTTCATCTTCTTTTTTTTCCCTTCTTTTCTTCTTCTTTTCTTGCTTCTCTTCTCCCGAACTCTCCCTATTTCCTCCTCGGCTCGACTGAACCAAGACCCCCCATGGTTGCCGGTGCCCAAGGAAGGCGATCACCTGGAAGGAGGGTCGGCAGATCCGAGACGAACAGCGGCGGTGCGGCCACAGGTGATCCACGGCCCCAACACAAGAGCAATCTGAACAACCCAAAAAAAATGAGATTAAATCCTCCTAAACCAATAAAAGAAACTCACCAGACTTCCGGATGCTCTCCGGAGAGGAAGAATAACGATGTGGAAGAGCTTGGTCAGCTTTATTCAGTGGTGGTGAGGAGGATTTAAAGAGATCAACCGATGGTTTCCCTCGTCATTTGGGAAATAAACTCCACCCAATCAGAGTTCCAACCCGTTCCGGACTCATCACCGACCACTTCCCTCTCCCCTCACGACTCCTCCCTCGAATCCTTTAGCAAAAACTCCTGCCGGATAAGGGAGGATCAACCTCCCCTATTTCACGGCCTCCTTCCCCCTTTTTTTCGAACTGGGTCGAAGCTGGCTGGGCCTACCGACTTTGGCCCAAAGGTCCAAATATCACATTCTCCACCCGTTAAAATAATTTCGACCTCGAAATTAGATTGATTGAGAATTTAATCCATAAAAATATCCAACTCTCTAAATCCAACTCTCATGTCTTTCTTAGACTCCCAAATAATCTACCTCTTAAGGTACTTGCATTCCAAGTCTTGAACAATCATGACTTGAATTCTGATGTCACTTGTATCTATCATAACACTTATACTACAGTCCCATGTCATCATAACATAAGCTCTGACACTATTCTTGACATATCCTAATAACCATCATGTTATTATTTTTTGAACCACTAGTATCACCATCCCAAATGATCATAACCTAAGCTCTGATACCATTCTGTCACATCCCGAATCCATCACCGGAATCGGCTACGTGACCGGCCGCACTAACCCTAAAATACCTTCTACCATTCATGCAAGGTCTAAAAATTTTTCATTATAACTTCAATCCTTTATAATATTATTGATCACAATTAATAAGAAATTATCTAACACAAAGGGAATAATACTACATATATGGTTCAATTTCAGACATCCTTCAGTCATCTGATTGGTATTAATAACTCTTTAGCTATTCCTCATTTCTCCACCAATCCAATCCACTACTAAGCTCAGATCCTGCACAACTCTGAGAAGGGAAAATAAATAGAGGGTTGTAAGCTTTACAGCTCAATAAAGTCTCCAAACAGTCACCAATAATAATAATAATAATTTAAAAATAACAAGGATATAAGAGTATATCATCTCATGCGACCAAACAACTCGATGTCAAGTATAACAAACCTTTTATTAAATCATGTTCCCTTTTTATGTTTTCAATTTAATCATCCTTCTTTTTTAGGGTTCTGGGCTAACCATGGTCATACTTCAGTCCATGAGTGGCAATCTCATAATTGACCATTTACTCGTGGTCAGGGTAGCTCATGTATTAAGTCCGTGGCTCAGGTTGTCCCACGTACTATCCGTCCGTAGCCGAGGCTGTCCCACGTACTATCTGCCCATGGCCTACTATTCCACGTATAAAGCCCGTGGCTCAGGTTATCCCACGTACTATCCGTCCGTGGCCAGCTATTCCATGTACAAAGCTCGTGGCTCAGGCTGTGTAACACGGTACCATCGTGGCATGGCTAGTCCAAATACTATTAACACTTTATCCTTTCACATCATCATGTCAAATCATATCATGATGCAAACCATGAAATTTCAAATCTTTCAATGACCGGCATCATGGTCCAATCCATACAAATATCACTTTATTTGATAAAACATGGTATACAGAAATATAGATAATAACAATAACAATCGTACTGTCCAACATAAAAAGTCAAACTATTCCATACAAAAATAAATCATGCATGCCAATGCATATGCGCACGGATCAAATCATGTCATAATAAACACACATATATAATTTGTGAACAGGTCAAAGATCCCTACTTTTCAGAAGCTAATTTTACTATATCCAATGTTAGTCCGTATCCGGAGTTTGTTCAAAATCTTTCCTACTTAGAAGGCTGCCCGCTACAATAATAAATAATTTATTTAAAATTCTTCTATGATTTACCCTTAAAATCCTGACTACATGAATTTTGAGAAAGAAGACTTTCCGATCTTCTCTCCTATAAGTATTATTTATTTTATTTTCTCTCTTATTTTCTCTCCTCTTTCTCTCTCTTCATCTTCTCTATCATCTTCTTCTCTCTCTCTTTTTTTTTTTTTTCTTTTTCTTTTCCCCTTTTTTTCTTTCTCTTTTTTTCTTTTCTTTTTCCCTTTCTTTTTTTCCCTTCATCTTCTTTTTTTTTCTTCTTCCTTCTTCTTTTTTTTCTTCTCTTCTCCCAAACTCTCCCTGTTTCCTCCTTAGCTCGACCGAACGGAGACCCCCCCATGGTTGCCGACGACCAAGGAAGGCGATCACCGGGAGAAGGGTCGACGGACCCGAGACGAACGGCGGCAGCGCGGCCATCGGTGATCCACGGCCCCAACACAAGAGCAAACCAAACAACCCAAAAAAATCATGATTAAATCCTCCTAAATCAATAAAAAAACTCTCTGGACTTCCGGATGCTCTCCAAAGAGGAAGAATAATGATATGGAAGAGCTTGGTTGGCTCAATTCGGTGGCGATGAGGAGGATTTAAAGGGATCAACCGACGGTTTTCCTCGTCGTTTGGGAAACAAACTCCGTCCGATTGGAGTTCCAACCCATCCCCCATCCCAGACTCATGACCGACCACCTCCCTCTTCCCTCACGACTCCTCCCTCGAATCCTCCGGCAAAAACTCCAGCCGGATAAGGGAGGATCAACCTTCCCTGTTCCACGGCCTTCTTCCCCTTTTTTTTTCGAATTAGGTTGAAGCCGACTAGGCCTGCCAACTTCGGCCCAAAGGTCCAAATATCATAATATTATAAATCAGTATACAACCATTTCTTCATGGAATTATGCATAATTACCAGTGTTGTGCATCAACATCTCAACATTATTGAATTGATACATCTGACTGAAGGTAAACCATGCTCAACTGGATGAAGAGACTAGGGAGATAAATGAGCAGCTAATTGATACAATAATGGACATAAGTGAAAAGGATGCTGATTTAGCTGCTCCTGCATCTGATGGAGAAGGAACAGTCATCAAATGTTCTTTCACTGTAGTGGCTCTCAGTCCAAGTTTGAAGTCACAATTCGCTTCATCACATATGGTAAGCTCGTCGGGAATGGTGTTGCATATGTGCTTCTAACATATATTATGTACCATAAATAATTTTTCTTTATGCAGGGTCCAATTTTGCCTCTGAGGTCGCTTGTCCCTGCAAACCATCCTGAGTGTTCCCCTGTTCTCCGCTTCTGTAGGAAAAAGAACTTCCATTAATTCCCATGATGGTGGATACAAGATTAGAATATATAACATTTAGATGAAATCTATTTAATAACAGATCTCGTACTATTTATCATATAGATCTATTAAAAGAGATATACGATATATACATGTATTCATCATTAATTACAAAATGCTCACACGAATATCAAAGGTAGAGTCCTCTCCAATATCCTTTCAAAACAGGTGGCTCGTCGATGGGACAAAGCCATGAGAACAAAACTCACGTAAAATATCATAATGAGGAATGGAGAGGGGACCTAGCCTATTATTTATAAGCAAATCCTAATAGACCCTTCCATCATGGACTAGTTGGGCCAAGGTCTATACTGTGCCACCTCAACCATACCAATCTACATGAGATGCTCCTAGTCCAAATAATGATCACATACCAACTCATTATACATCCTATTAATATAGATCATAAAATTAATCCGATTTTAATAAATTATAAAATAATAATTAATGTCAGTCCTAATTAAAAAAATGTTTACAATTTCTGAATGAACTAAGGTGGGATGTAAAAATGATATTTGTTGCCGCTAGATCTCCTGGACTGAGCTTCGGCGGCGTCGGGCATCCCGCTCGCGCTTCTGATCCTGCTCCCGGGTGCGGATTGGACACCTGTAAAAAATCTCGTACCGGATTTCCGGCGGGGAACAGAATGGAGAATTCAAAATTAGCATAGTTAGAAAAGAGAGTAAGTAGAGTGGAGTGGCCTCAGACCTCGCTTACCCTTGGAGTGTCCCCTCTTACCCTATTTATAGAGGTTGTAATAACCGAATATGGTTGAGGTGGTTTGTAACCGAATAATCGAATAACCGAATATGGTTATAACTGAATAACAGAATAACCGAATATGGTTGTAACTGAATAACAGAATAACTGAAGTGGTTGTAACTGAATAACAGAATAACCGAAGTGGTTGTAACCGAATAACCGAAGTGGTTGGCCTTGATGGGCCTTGGGCCTTTAATGGGCCTGGATGAGAGGGACATAACACAGCCCCACTCCCGAGCTGAAAAATGTTGCTAGTGAACTGACTTCATTTTCAGTGAAGGGAGTAATAAATAAGAGCCTTTGCACTTTGTTAGTTGGCTAATTAGATCTGCCTTTAATAGAGAATAAGATAGACAAATCAGATCATCAATAAGCTGCCAATTGATAGTGATAGAGAATAAGATAGACAAGTCAGATCATCAATAAGCTGCTGATTGATAGTGATAGAGAATATGATAGGCACGTTAGATCATCAATAAGTTGTTGAGTAATATATGTTGATTTAGATGCACTTTGATGCGTCACCGGATTTGCCGCAAGATAGACCATGTAGGTCATCCCTGAATAAAGATTGGGCCATTTTGGCACTTCATCAAATTTATAGCAGGGTAAACCATATGGATCATTTCTGAATTTTTTATAGAGAATAAGACAGGCTAATCAGGCCCACCTCGGCATTTCGTAAGGTAAATCGCGTAGATCATCCTTATGCCCTTTAATTAAAATTAAGATAGGCTGATCGGGCCCACCTCGGTATTTTGTAGAGTAGATCACGGAGATCATTCTCGTGCCTTTTAGAAATAGAATTAAGACAGGCTGATCATGCCCACCTCGGCACTTCGTGAGGTAGATCACGGAGATCATCCTCATGCCTTTTTGATTAAAATGGACTGGTTAAGCCCAACTCGGCACTTCGTAGGGTAGATCATGGAGATCATCCTTATGCCTTTGATAATAAGATAGGCTTCAGTGAGCCTTCCCTTGGACTTCAGTGGACCCTGATAAGATAGGCTTCAGTGAGCCTTTCCATGGACCTCAGTGGGCCCTAATAAGATAGGCATTGGTGAGCCTTTCCATTGGCTTCGGTGGGCCCTGATAAGATTTTAGCCATTTAAGAAAAGTTTGGCCATTAAGACATTGGCCTTCAAGAAGAGATCGGCCACTAAGAGGATATCCGCATTCAAGAAGATATCGGCCTTCAAGAAGAGACCGGCAATTAAAAGGATATCGGCATTCAAGAGATCGGCCATTAAGAG
The DNA here is from genome assembly GCA_021397845.1 of Areca catechu. Taxonomy (NCBI): domain Eukaryota; kingdom Viridiplantae; phylum Streptophyta; class Magnoliopsida; order Arecales; family Arecaceae; genus Areca; species Areca catechu. The sequence goes on along the minus strand of CM038052.1, from coordinate 186,477,570 downwards.
AATATCCGCATTCAAGAAGATATCGGCCTTCAAGAAGAGACCGGCCATCGGCCTTCAAGAGATCGGCCATTAAAAGGATATCGGCCATTAAGAAGATATCAGCCTTCAAAAAATATTAGTCTCGAAAAAATATTGGCCTTTAGAGATTCCTGCAAAATAAATTTCTGACCAAAATTTTTGGGTAGGAGACTTTATCATTCAAGTCAAGAGAGTTCAAGTGAGAACTCATTGATAAATGAAAAAAGTCCGGTTATCGGATTTATTGATTTCAATGGACTTAGCTAGGACCAGGATCATTGTGGGCTTTTATGGGAGCACTCCACCTTCTTTATCCGGGCTGCTTCTTGACTCGTTCTCCCGAGCTCTGCTTCCATGGCGTCCGAGGCGTGTAGTGCGAGGGTGCTCAGTGTCGATCAGGTGGAGGGCATAAAGGATCCGAATATCCAGAGCTGGGGGGATGAAGAGAGCGATGATGGGGACCCACCAAGGCTATGGGTGCAGCATGGGATGTACCCGGAAATGGCCTTCACGAGGAGCGTCGGCGACTCGATGGCGGAGAATATTGGTGTCATCGCCGTGCCGAAGGTCATGGCGGTGAAGATCACGCTGAACCATCTGTTCTTCATCGTCGTGACAACGTTGCAATCCTCAATGGGATCGAAGAGCTCGAAGGCTTGGAGGAGGGTCTCGCGTGTGGCGTCCCACTCGAGGCCATGGACGAAGATCTTGAGGTGGGAGACATCGCTGTCATTATTTCCCTGCCATGGCTCCAAACGGAGAAATGCTCATTGCTTCCTACACCAGGACCAACTTCAACAAGCCTCGGAGGATTCCAACAGAGGGCCTCCAGAGGACGATGTCCATTCTCCACCTTGAGCTAAGCAAAGAGGGAATGGACACAAAGCTTCCACCCATCTCGGAAGTGGAAGATGCCAGCTGCGAGTGCCGTGGGATGTCCGAGGAGTGCACTCCCGGGTACATCCGCCATGTCCGGGAGAAGTTTGCCGGTAAGTGGATATGTGGGCTGTGCTCGGAGGCCGTGGACGACGGCTATCGAGTAGTCGCCGGAGGCGTGGGGCTTCAGACCCAAGTGCTAGAGGAGCCCGTCCCCGTCGCCTGCGGCGCCGGGCCACCGAAAGCACCGCTCCAGTAGCCGGCGGTACGCTCGTAGCATCGCGTCCTCGTCGGCGACGGGTGGTGTGAAGAAACCGCACATGTTCCGGCCAGGGACAACGATCTGGTGGGATCCGGTGGCCGTGATGCGGAGATCGGAGGCGGTGGAGGCAGTCAAGGGCGGGCAGGCCGGAGGACTCGTCATCGGGATCCCAACGCCGCTCTGGCCACTGGCGACGTCGCCGCCTTCGTCGCCGAAGAGAACGGGGTCGTGGTCGTGGGCGGCGGCGGCGGTTCTGCTTCTTTCTATTCTGTCTGCTCTCGCTTCCCCTTGCAGCGGCAACCGCTAAACCACGCATCGGTGCGTCGGCCGCCACCGGATCCTTCACTGGCTAGATCCACCACCAGACTTGCCACCGGCGAGATCTGCAATCAGATCCGGCGGTGGGAAGGTGCAACGGTCTCTCGGCATCCATCCGAGGTTTTTTTTTTTTTTTTTTGAATTCTCCTTTCCAGGATCGTGACCTCTATCCGGCACGCCAATCTATTATCGCTAGATCATATGAATTGGAATTTCAATTATTTGGTTACAGCCACCAAGGTCTATCAAGGTCAATCACTTCGATTATTCGGTTACAGTTACAATTACTTTGGTTATTCTGTTATTCAGTTACAACTATATTTGGTTATTCTGTTATTCAGTTACAATCATATTCGGTTATTCGGTTACAACCATCTCAATCATATTCGGTTATTACAACATCTATAAATAGGATAAAAGGGGACACTCCAAGAATAACGAGGTATGAGGCCACTCCAATCTATTCACTTTCTTTTATCTATGCTATTTTTGAATTCTCTATTCTGTTGATGCCTGGACCATCCACTGACTTGAACATCGAAGTATTCTTCATCGAAAATCCGGTCCGAGATCTTTTACAGATATCCAATCCATACCATAAAGTAAGATCAAAAATACGAGTGGGATGTCCGGCACTGCCGAAGCACAATCCAGATGATTTAACAGTAACAACATTTATGTGATTTTTGGTCAAGGCAATCAATTTCATTTAAAAGCAGGTTAGACTAACATATAGCTAGCTGTATTACATTTGGACTTGCATTTGTCAAGGCAAAGTCAAGATTCGGCATATCCCTCCGTGGCCAATCACAGCCCATGTCGCTGGGAGAAATGGCGAGGACTTGGGCTGCTTCTGAACACCAAGTCATGGTAGAATATGCCCCGCAGACTGGAGCCCGGAGGGGGGAGCTTCAGCTCGAGATACGACGCTTGGGAAAATTGTGTGGGCATCTGACCATGCCTCGACTGACGCACAATTTTTTTTTTATTTTTTTTATTCAAAGGTTCTTTTTGTAGGCTATTAAATATTACCACCTTGATTGGTGTCTCTTAATTCATCATTCCACAAAATATGCTGTACTGGGGTTAATTACAACGAAACAATAAAAAGGCAACCGATTTTTCCTGACAGTTTAGCATAGCGTCGTGATCACCCGAAACTTGCGGATGCTTTTGAATACCGTTAAAAAATAACAAGATTTTGCTGATACTTTTTTGTGGTGTTGAAAAAAAAAAAATTCAATATTTAAAAGCACAGTTAGGTTTCGATATCCCCGGTTCCAGGTTCTAATTTTGTTTGCTTACATTGTGCCGCCTCCAGCAACTCTCACCCTCCCTAATATTATAATAAATTTTATACTTAGATTTATATTTGGATGTGTGAAGAATGCATGCAATGATCCAGAAAATATTTATTATTACCGTATTTTATAGATTAAAAATATATATATATATTTTTAAATTTTAAAATAATTATTTTATTTATTTTTTTAAAATGAAAATTTTGATGCTTTAAAGTATCGAGAATAATATTATCCCGGAATTATTCTTGATGCTTTAAAGCATCGCAGATAATGTTTTTTAAAAGTATTGAAAATAATCTTATCCCAGAAATATTCTCGATGCTTTAAAGCATCGGAAATAATCATATTCTCGATACTTTTAAAAAATATCGGGAATAACAGTATTCTCGATGCTTTTGCAAAGCATCGAAAAAAATTATCTCTATTCATGTTTTTATGATGCTTTAAAGCATCGGGAGAATTTTTAGCAATGCTTTAAAGTACCAGGAAAGATCAATATTAGCATCGAAAATAATCATATTTTTTGTAGTAGTTGTAGCAAGCTATAGATCCTGGACCCTAATTTAGAATACAAACTAAAAGCACAGTGTTGGTATCTCCATTGTTGATATAAATTAATGTCATGGGAACCGAACGAAGCATTAGAGATCCATGCAATGGTTTGTAAATACGGCATCTCCACCATTGGATATAAAGGCTCTATATATGCAACCGTGAACAATCACGTCGAGCATGAATTTGTGAGCCTGTTGCATTGTGGAATAACTTTTTTTTGTTTCAGTTTTCTGTTGCATTGTGGAATAACTTGTGAGCCGGTTGCATTGTGGAATAACTGTTTTTGTTTCAGTTTTCTGTACCGATGCAAAATGGGCTTGGTAATGTTTCTGTGCGTGTGTGGGAACCGATCCAATATCAGACCTGTTTTACATTAGAGTCGGCATCCGTTTAAAATTCAAAGGAAAAAAAAATCCTAATGTGAACTCAGCTCTTCAATCAGGATCTCATTCCATTTAGATCCGGACCTTCTTGGACCACCTAAATTGGGCTTGTAATTAGGCTTAGGTCAAGGTTCAAATTGAAAATCTCTCTCTCATTTTTTTTTTTATTTGAAATAATAATATTTTAATAATTTTATCGGAGCCTTCAATATTAAAGAAGAATCGAGTTTAGGATCATACCACGAGTTAAAGGTTGTGATTGTTAAATCTGATTTAGGACTGTACAATTTCTTCTATTTCTTTAAGATCTTTCTTAGTACATATCACACACACATATTTCATGCATGGCATATTTTGAAAATATGATTATATTGATACATGTATATTATTATTATCAAATTATTATGATTGAAATAAAATTTTATTTATGCGTGCTATAAGATATTGAAAATTTATTAAGCTTGTAAAGTTCACTTTTATCTTTTTTATTTTTTCTAGGTGCAAAATAATATATAGGATTTGGAACCAAGCAGTGAAAAGCTTAGAACGTACGTAGAAGACTTTGATTAGTTATTTTTTTATATAAGATTGATTATAATAAATTTATTATTATGTAATAGTTCTGGATAAGTTTTTATCTCTTTCTCTCTCTCTCTCTCTCTCTCTCTCTCTCTCTCTCTCACACACACACACACACACACATATATATATATATATATATATATATATATATTATATATATATATATATATATATATATATATATATATATATATATATATATATATATATATATATATATATATATATATATTATGCATGGCATATTTTGAAAATATAATTATATTGATACATGTATATTATTATTATCAAGTTACTATGATTGAAATAAAATTTTATTTATGGGTGCTATAAGATATTGAAAATTTACTAAGCTTGTAAAGCTCATTTTTATCTTTTTTTTTTTTTTTTTTTTTTTTTTCTAGGTGCAAAATAATCTATAGGATTTGGAACCAAGCAGTGAAAAGCTTAGAAAGTAGAAGACTTTGATTAGTTATTTTTTTATATAAGATTGATTATAATAATTTATTATTATGTAATAGTTCTGGATTAATTTTTTTATTAAATTGGATTTATTATTTTTATCATTGTCTGCGTTTGAAATGCCGTGATGAAGGGGCCGGGGCATTTTCTCCTTTTATTCTCAGCTGATTTTGTTCATACGATGCACCGCGTGGCAGCCAGTTCGTTAACGTCAAAGAACATTAATTATTGTTGTTTAGAGAATGAATTTTTAACTGAAATGCTTGAAGAAAATTAAGAACACTAATTTCTAGTACGATAACGCCTCTCCGCCTTCCAAGCAAATTAAACATTAAACTTTGCAATGTTCATGCTCTTTTCCTTCGGCTTTTTAATCTGGGGTTTGCCCTTGAGTAACTAATTAGCAAATTGAGGATGGACTCCCTGAAATCGCTAGGATACATTTGAGGAGCTATTAATGAAGTCACGGCTTCGAAGTCTAAGAAATATTCGCCAGGGTTTGCCAATCTTAGATCGATTGTCCTAGGCTCTTGCACATTGAGGATAAGAAGCAATAACATTGTCTTCTGAAAATTCTGATAAGCATGATATACAGTTATACATCAGGAGGATGATCATATTCATCATCTTTGATTAATTGTCCACAGGAAGTAAAGCAGTTTGAGTGTTAAAAATAAAACCACCTCTTAACCATCAATTTTTTTATGGAAACATCAATAATCCAACTAATATGAGATCAAGACCAGACATGAAAAAACTGAAAAACCCATTTGCAGCTGCTACAGGGATACACCATATATACTTACATAATTTAGCTATATATCATTCACTTGATGGCAAATTCATCCTTAACCTGAGATGTAACTGTTCCTTTTTTTTTTCTCCATTCCCTCTCTTCCGTTTACCCCTTTCTTCAAGAGCCAAATATACATAGTATGTTTTTAAACAGTAGTCACAGATTGCTACGATGATAGCAAATACATTGATTACATTCACCATGAAGTGCCTTTACTATCGTAATATATAAAAGGTTGCTGCTATGATTTTTATTGATGGTTATTTTATAAGAAAATATATAGCATATTCTATGATTTATAGAGGAACTAAAATTTTGAAACGTGGAGTACCCTTGCTAATTTTTAATTTGAGGAGAAGATAAATTTTATTAAAAGATTTTTAAAACGTTTTTAAATAGTTAAAACAAAGATGATGATGTTATGTTGGACGAAGTAGGAGGATTAGGCTTAATATAATTTAAACTAACTCGATATCAAGGATTTAATTAATTAATTAATTAATTTTAATATAAGTAAGCAAGGATTTATTTTATTTATTTATTTATTTTAATATAAGTAAGGCTCCGATCGATATGGTGATAGGAGATGGTTTGGCATGGTTATGATAAGAGATAGGTTTTTAATTAAGTAACCGTATTAGATATAATATCAGTCTTAATTTTAATAATTGGATATGATATCAAGGCATATAATAAAATAATATTTTATGAACTTGGTTTCCGACGCCTATGGGGAGTATTTGTGAGGTCCACTGGAAATTGTGGGAACTAGGATTTGGAAACTAAAGTGCTTGCCATCATCCGTGACGAGGGGCACATGCAACGCTTCTTCGTGTTACAGCTCGACTCTCTGGACCAGCAGAGATAGTTCCGTTTTCTTTATAATGATTCTATTGCCCACACAGTTGAATATAGCTGTCTACCATAAAAGGAGGGGAAAAAAAAGAATGAGGACAGATACTCAAAAGAAATAATTAGCAAGGAAAGTTTCATATAGAGTATGTGGATAATGATAGTCCAGCTTTTAATAAAAAAAAAAAAAAAAAGGGGGAAAGAAACTCACCTAAATGTCAAAATAAAGAAATGGCAGACTTCGTTCATGAAAATGGGGTGGCAGGGCTGGTGCATGGTGGTACCTACGTTTCCTGACTCGTGTCCTTTTTAAGTAGTCTCTCTCATTACCAGAATCTTCGACAGCATAAGACCAGAGAGTATAGTTCACCACATATTTGTTAGAGCATTACGTAAGAATCAAGGCTCTCCAAATCGCACTTGGTTCACAAGTATCCCTAATGCTATTTATTGATTTTATTGCGTACGTAATTTCCACCGTCACGCACCAAAAAAAAGAAGAAGAAGAAGAAGAAGAAGAAGCATGCTAATAACTTTTGATAAGGAAGAAAATTGACAAGAACTGTGCAAAGAAAGTTATTTGAAATAGAAATGGTAGATTCTTTTGATTATAGTATTTTATTTCTTAAGAGGAAGAAAGGATTGTGGACTCGATGAAAGGCTGATATATATCCTGGTGGGAACCATCAGTAACATAACTCTGAGGTGGTGTGCATTTAAGATGAGAGGTTAGACAGTAGGCAATGGACAGGTCACAGGTAACTAAATTTCCAGGTTGAACAGCTCTCCCATGCGGATATCACATGGTCAGACACTAAAAACCTTATTAATCTCTTTGCCAAAGGTGACAAGGTGCCATTGGTCCTCCTCGTGACAAAGATGTGCAATCCTTCCTCCATTTCACAGCCGAGCGGATAGCCGGGTCCGGGCCGTCTAATGTCCATATCGACCATTTAAGTCTCTTCCCTTTGGCTCTTAAATAATCTCCAGTCTAACTGCTGAACCAATGGCAATCACGTGGAAGTCCTTTTGCTCTCTCTTGACATCTCCAATGAGGGATCGCAGTCGAACAAGATCACGTACGCTAACTGTAGCCGACATCAGGGCGTCATCTGATAATTAAGGTTTAGCGCAACAGTGTCCAGATTGCTTTGATCATTCCGAGAACAGAAGGAATTAAGAAGTGCTGTTAATAACAAATGGCGCGTTCGAGCTAGAACGAAAAAATTAAACTTGTAACTAAGTGCAGCTTCTTCTCTTCGGGGCCTGAAACTTAATCCCTGCATGAACTCCCGACCTTCTCTCTCGAGCGTGGATTAACACTACTCAAACATGAGAGGGAGAGAGCTGGCCGGGCAGCTCCAATATTAATGGGCCTCGTAGATACCAGTGCAGATTCCATATCCAACAGTAAAACAGCAGCTGAACAGCACTCGTTAGCATTTAGTGCTGGTGGAATTGCTTGTTGACCGTTGCATGCATGCATGCCTGGCGTCTGTGCGTGCCTGTACGTTTGCGAGCATAATTTGCTACATTTTTTCATGATTTGCCAATCAATCCTTGAGTTGTAAACGGCACGGCATGGGCCAACAAATGAGGGGACGTGGAGAGAGAGAGAGGAAAGGCTGTGACGAGGAAAATAGTTCTCGATATTCGCCGTGGGAAATACGAAGGACAGGATTTGATTACTCAAGGGAAAAGAAACGTTTGTTACACTAAAGCAGAATCATGCCTTGAGACAATTGGATGCATACAAGTAAGTTACAGGACTGAGAAAAGTGAAGTGGAGTTGACCCCAAAGCGCTGGCTGACCTGCTTCACAATGCCAGACCGTTGTCTTTGTATCTCGCCTGGCCGGGTGGATAACAGAACTACTGCACATGAATACTAAGATCCGGTATTTAGACAAAGAAGGTAATTATTGTGCAGACTAGCTATTTTTTGCCTCGGGAATGTAACAAATGCGAGTTAAGGTTAGATGCTTTTTCCAACTTAAACTTATTATCTGTTGATTCTAGAAATTATTTATTTGCCAATCAGTCAAGTTTCAAGTTTAGGCGTTTCTAGATGAATGAATAGCCTGTTAAGTTTTTCAGTATATACATATATATATATATATATATATATAGGTTGAAATATTGAAGCATATTTTTAATGGCATAAAATGGGCATGACACCTTTCATTGTGATAGTACGTAAATGGGGACCAACAATATATCGACATCCTCTTGGTGCCAGAAAGAAAGCTCATTGCCATTCTTAGCCAGAAAATCTGAGAAGTGTGAAAGACTTGGTATTAGCATTCTCAGTGAGTGGTCACCAGTTAGCGTGGAAAGAAGAGGATGCCATATTATTCTCATGTTCGTCTCCTACGGACGGATCCTCCGTAATTGTCAATGATCTGGGTCATCATCGATCTAGATACATGATGCACCTGGGGACCAACGTTGCAAAGGGTCCTCGGGGTCCTCATGAATGCAACTACGCTTCCATGGATTATTTGGTGGCGAAATAGATTCGACAATCTTCGTGGGTAAACGGCTATTGTCTTTTTGCCAAGCATGTATCCTGGAGACAAATTAGCCAACTAGCTAGCCAGTGAACCAGGGCCAGAACTTGAACAAGCCCATTTCATGAGCTTACAAAGTTTTTGATGGATTATTTTTTTGATGGAAAGTTTTTGATGAATTATAGAAGGATATCTCTGCTGGTTTCACCCAAGGCATAGTAACTGTACTGCCTAGGGCTGCAAGGTTCTGAATTTCTGAAAATGCTGGTGCAATATATTGTGGGTGGAACAAGAATCTTATGGAGTTCTTAGGCTACAGATACTTACTAGGCTATGGCATGTTGTTCAGTTTTATAGTTATAGTGGAGTTCATTGTATGAAAGTAGCTTCTGCCTTCTATCTGTCTTCCAGTAGAAATAACTCACACTAGCTGCAGTAGGTTTTGCTGCACCGTTCTAGATTTCCACACACCTAGTTCTTATCAACTAATTGATTCTTTCCAGCTACCACACAATCCAACTTCTTCTGTTAACCTTTATTTCTATGGATTCTCACCCCATTCCAGGGACACATGGTAAGTTGAAGCCATATAGCCTCGGTCTCCCTCGTAAGTTTAATTTTACAAAAAAGGGCGACTCTTTTTTTTTATTTGCAAGAAAGTGGTGCCTTTTCCATTAAAACTAAATGTCCAAGTCACTGTACAGAGTCTCAAAATATGGCAAACCTTTTTTTTTTTTTTTGAACCAAAAGGGATAGAGGGAGGATAAATCCCCGTGTAGCTATCCCCGTGGATCCCTGCCCCGCCAAATAATATTCGATTCAAGATGCTTAAATTTTTATAGTCTTTTCTTATCTAAAAGTGAGTACGTGAGAAAAAGATGAGTACATTAACTTGATATCACTAAGATACTGATTAGTTGAACAGGAACAAAAAGGAAGATCCTGATTTCTCATTCACACCAATTATTGTGGGTTCCAGAAAAATTTCTGAATTTAACCGAGTTATCTATGAATTTATATCTCGAATCCATGACCGGTTGATAGTAAGGCAAGATCTTTGTCAATCGAGCTACCATCGGTGAAATATGGGCTCCATTGAGAAAAGGCTCTGCTTTTCCCTTGTTCTATCTCTCCCTTTTTCTTTTTGGAACAGTTTCACTATTGTACAGCACAAAACACCAGGAAACAAATAAACAGGAGATCAAAATCTTCTCATCATATTTGTGGGCTGCATCTCCTATGGCAAGCAATGATCTGCTTTGCCTGCTTTGTTTCCTCTTTCCAAACCCTGCCAATGTCCTCAGCTATCCTCACTGCATCCAAGGAGGCACCAGAGAGCCCCATTCTCGTGAACCCAACAGCATAGAGCCCTGACTTCCCTTTCCATCCATTCGGAAATGGCACTTTTGGAAATCCATCTTTGGAGAAGAAATCGGTGCCCTGCAAAGATAAAACCCCAGAACATACCTTTCAGCATATAGAGTAGGCAAATTGTACCAAAGAACCTCCAACTTCTATCAAGTCCAATGCTCTAAACGGTCGCTAACCACCACCTCTCCTTCCTATCTCAATTCCATTGTTATTGTATTCAATAATTTCGGAACTGCATGAAAGGTGGAAGGAGTTTATACCTCTAGCAACACAACCTAACTAAATTCAGCCAAATCCAATCACCTATTCAACATCATATATAAATTTGAGAAGTGTCAGAACCAAACTTCCATAACTGTCATTTTGACTGGACGACATAGAACGTGGGGAACAGCATGCAGACTCTACATAAAAATCTGAGTTTTGTAGCCAAAATTTATTTTAAAAAAAGGAAGGTAGCCAAAATTTATTTTTTTAAAAAAGGAAGCAATAAGAGAAATTTAGTACATAATAACAAATAATATTTTTTCAAATAATATATATATATATATATTTTTAAAAAAAAGATGAATTTACCTGCAGCCATGAAAGAACATTGCTGCGGTAGCCGGTGGCCATAATGACTGAATCCACGTCGAGGACCCGACCATCAACCAACTCAACTCTTCCACATGAGAACCTCTTGATTCCAGGAACCACCTTTATCTCACCAGATCTAATTTTTCCCAAAGCACCTATGTCCAAAACAGGGGTCTTCCCCTGTGTGTTTTTGAGCTCCAGGGGACCTTCCGAAGGTCGCTTTAAGCCATACTTGTTTATATCCCCAACTATCATCCATGATAAAGCCAATAAAATCCTATCAGCCAGCCAGATTGGGAGCCATTTCATCAAGGAAACAGCTAACTCGAATGTCGATTTCCCAAGAACCTCCCTTGGTAGTACATGAACCTGTTGAGCAAAATAAAAATGCGCCAAGAGTGATATATAAGGAGCAACAAAGCTAAAACAGAGAAAGTAATCTTAATTTCGTAGTTATTTTTCCCCAGTTCACAGACTAGAATCTATCCTTTTTGTTAGATTGTGGTTATCAGTTTGTATGACATACTGACCGAGTCACGAACCACCATTGTTGGGAAGGCATTGTGGTGGCAGAGATCAAGGCAGACTTCCATGCCCGAGTTGCCACATCCCACCACCAACACCTGCTTCCCTCGGTAGGCCTCACCAGACCTGTAGTCGCAAGCATGGATTATCTGACCACCGAATTCCTCCAATCCTTCCACCTCTGGCATCACATACTCTGCATTCTCCCCTGTGGCCACCACCAGCCACTGGCAAATGTACTCCACCTCCACCTCGGTTTTCCTGCCTGCAATCCTGCTCCCTGACACGACGGTCCTCACCCGCCACATGCCAATCGTCTCATCGTACCTCGCAGATTGGACTGTCTCACTGAATTGTGGATTGAGCTCAAAGATCTTGGCATAGGACTCCAAGTAGTCTATGAATTGTTTCTTGGATGGGTACTCCGGGAAGTCGTCGGGGAAGGGGAGCTTGGGGAGCTGGCAGAATTGCTTGGGGAGGTGGAGTTTTAAGCGGTCATAGGTGCGCTTTTTCCAGAGGGAGGCAATGCAACCAGACCTCTCAAGGATGACAAATGGAACGCCATGCTCCTTTAGGCATGCTCCTACGGCCAGGCCTGAAGGACCAGATCCGACGATGAGCGGACCATTCACCCATTTGCATTTTGGCTTTAAAAGATCGTGGTGGTCGGACAAATGGGCCATGATGAACAATGGATTGATTGGATTCCGGATTGGACTAGTACAAGTAGCTATTTACTAAGATTCTGTGATTATAGAGGAAATTATGGGGGTTGATGAACCACGATGAAGAAGTTTACCATGTACTGATGATAGACTAAAGAGCAGTAGATTAGGGGAAGTCTTGTAGTTGAGTTGCTAGAAATGGATATAAGGAGGAGCAGGACAAGCATAAAGGAGACTGCAGAATGAAGAGAGAGGGGGTCGTTTGGAGCTACTTGAAGTGGTGACGGTTAATAGGATGAGGGAGGTTTATAATTATAGATAGGTGGGTTGCCATGAAAAAGCTTCGATGCTTCGAGTGACAGTGATAAGCTTAGCCGTCTGACCGTCTCTATCGATTTTAATATATATTAGAAACTATGGATGCATTTCAAATGTCTAGAACAAGGTTTTCACCTATAATATGATATCCACCTTCCCCTCCACATGGTTTGACGTCACTGCCTCCTCTCTCCGTAAGTGGCGGTGCCACCTCCCTACTTGAATCACCAACCTTTTAATCTTCTCTCCTTCTCTTATATTTCAGTTGTATACATTAATGTTGTTGGAAACATAATCCGGAATATGAAAAACATTTTAAAAATATATTAAAGAAATGCTACTTGCCCGTCAAATAAATCTTTTATATTTCCAAAAAATTTATTTCAAGGAATGGTATTTATTATCTTGTTATTAGCAATGTCTTTTAATATTTTCTATAAAATGCACTTTGAATTCCTCTTCATGTATGAAACCAAAGAGTTATTCATAATTATGGCTCTTGGTATTTTGTGTAAAGGGTCATTGAAGGGTTGTAAAAAATTCTCATATAAAGAGATATACATGAACTATTGTGTGTTAAGAGAGTTGTAGAAATCTCAATGAAATACAAAGTTTTCTTTCACTATTAGTCCAACGCTTTTCCTACATTTGTAGAGAAATACTTCTCTCCTCCTCCTCTATTCTATCAAATCGGTATCAGAGCCAAAATAATGTCCACCAATAGTCTCCTACAACCCTCTTTTCCTCACCTTACGAAAATAAATTATGAAAATTGGTGCTTGTAAATGAATGCTCTACTTGGATTCCAAGATCTTTGGGATCTAGTAGAAAAAGGCTATCAAGAGCCAAGAGAAGGAGAGGCTCTTACTAATCAACATAGGGAGTCTCGGAAGAAGGATAAGAAAGCCTTATATTTCATCTATCAATCTATAGATGAATCAGCTTTTAAGAAGATCGCGGTGGCAACCACCTCAAAGCAAGCATGGGAGATTCTCCAAAATTCATATAAAGGAGTCGAGAAGGTGAAGAAAGTCCGTCTCCAAACTCTTCGAGGCAAATTTGAAGTCCTACAAATGAAGGAATCCAAATGTGTTTCGGACTATTTCACAAGAGTTTTAGCCATTGTCAATCAATTGACGAAGAATGATGAAATTATGGATGATACCAGAGTAGTAGAGAAAATTCTACGCTCATTGGATGTCAAATTTGATCATATCGTGGTTGCCATCGAGGAGTCAAAATTCTGGAAGAAATGACTATAGACGAGCTTATGGGTTCCCTACAAGCTCATGAAGAAAGATTCAACAAGAGGAGGCAAGAGCCTTTGGAGCAAGTTCTTCTATCTAAGTTTTTTTGAAGGAGAACAAAGAAGACTCAAGGAACGAGTCAGGACAAACAACACGAGGCCGTGAGAGGCCGAGGCCGTGGTTCTTCGAGAGGCCGCGGTCGTGGACGAGGAAGACTAAATATTGATGAAAAGAAAATCAAAGTCCAAAAGAGGAGGACAAGGAGACTCATCAAGAAGCCAAAGGTATGACAAATCTAAATCATATTGTCACATTTGCAAAAGAAGTGGCCACTATACATCAAATTGTTGATATAACAATCAAGTAGAAGAAAAAGCTCATTTGTGAATGAAAATGAGCAAATATTGTTGCTGGCGAGTAAGGAAGATGAAAGTGAAAAGCAAAATTTGTGGTACATGGATACCGGTGCTTCTAACCATATGTGTGGAAAGAAAAGAAATATTCGCAGAGCTTGATGAATCCATCTCCGGCCAAGTTTCTTTTGGAGACAACTCAAAAGTCCCTGTGAAAGGCAAAGGGAAGATTCTAATCCACTTGAAGAATGGTGATCATCAATTTATCTCCGATGTCTATTATATGCCCAACATGAAGAACAACATCTTGTGCATTGGACAACTACTTGAGAAAGGCTACACTTTCTTTATGAAGGACCGCAACCGCATGATGAGAGATCATAGCAACAAGTTGATCACAAAAGTGGAGATGTCAAAGAATCGGATGTTTATGCTAAACATCCAAAATGAAGAAGTGAAACGTCTAAGTGCATGTATGAAGGACCCTCGGTGGCTATGGTATATGCGCTTTGGGCCTGTCAATTTTGGAAGTCTAAATTTTTGCTTCAAAAGGAATGGTGAATGGCTTGCCTCACATTGACCATCCAAATGAACTCTGTGAAAGATGTGTTATTGGCAAACATTCAAGGAGTAGCTTTCCCAAGAAAGCTTCATATCGAGCACGGAGACCGCTTGAGCTTATTCACACTGATGTGTGTGGACCAATCAAGCCTATGTCCTTTGGTAAGCGCCATTATTTTGTTACTTTTATTGATGATTATACTCAAAAAACTTGGGTATATTTATTGAAGGAAAAACCAAAGTATTTGGCACTTTCAAAATGTTCAAGTCTTATATTGAGAAGCAAAGCGGCTACTGCATCAAATCTGTGAGATCGGACCGTGGAAGAGAATACAAATCAAAGGCATTCAAAGATTTTTGTGAAGAATATGGCATACGAAGATTCTATACAGCACCATACACTCCACAACAAAATGGCATCGCCGAACGGAAAAATCGGACATTCTTGATATGGTTCGTAGCATGTTAAAAACCAAGAAGATGCCGAAGGAATTTTGGGCTGAAGCGGTAGATTGCGCTGTCTACTTGCTAAATAGATGCCCAACAAAAAGCTTGGAGGATATGACTCCACAAGAAGCGTGGACTGGATGGAAGCCAAATATTTTTCATTTGAAGGTGTTCGGAAGTATTGCTTACAAACATGTGCCCGATCAAAAAAAAGCAAACTTGATGACAAAAGTACCAAACTTATATTCATCGGTTATCATTCGCAATCCAAAGCTTACAAGCTTTATGATCCATTGAGAAAAGGCTCCATATTAGTAGAGATGTGCAATTTGATGAAGGAAGTACTTGGAATGGCAAGTAAATGATAATACATCAGAGGGAAGCACTTATATTGAAATTGAAGAAAAACAAGCACCTGAGGAACCATTGCTATCACCTCACACATCACCTCCCACATCACCGGCATCATCTTCTTTATCAGCATCATCCTCTTCAGAAAAAGGCCAGGAAAGGTACGGAATTTGCAAAGATTTATGAAGCTACTAATGAGTTGCATCTTGTATGTTTACTAGCTGATTGTGAAGAAATTACTTTTGAGGAGGCTATGCATGACAAGAAGTGGAAGAAAGCAATGGATGAAGAAATCAAATCCATAAAGAAGAATGAAACTTGGGAGTTAGCCACACTTCCAAACATCATAATGCCATCGACGTCAAATGGGTGTACAAAATCAAGAAGAATGTAAGCGTCAAAGTTGAGAAGTACAAAGCTCGCTTGGTAGCTAAAGGCTACAAGCAAAAAGCTGGCATTAACTATGATGAATTATTTGCGCCTGTTGTTCGAATGGAAACCATTCGAATGCTTGTATCTATTGCCACACAAAATTCTTGGAACATTTTTCAAATGGACGTCAAATCGGCATTCTTAAATGGCTATATTGAAGAAGAAATGTATATCAAACAACCTATGGATATGTTCAAAAGGACAAGAAGGAAAAGTTCTTCGACTAAAGAAAGCTCTTTATGGCTTGAAACAAGCGCCAAGGGCCTAGAATTCTAGAATTGACACTTACTTTAAAGCAAATGGCTACACACGATGTCCTTATGAACCGGCGTTATACATGAAGAAAAAAGATGGTGATATTTTTCTTGTTTTCTTGTATGTTGATGACTTGATATTTACCGGAAGCAATCCTGCCATGTTTGATGAGTTCAAACAAACTATGATTCAAGAATTTGAAATGATCGACATTGGACTTATGTCCTATTTTTTGCATTGAAGTAAAGCAAAGCAAAGAAGGCATTTTTATCTCACAAGAAGCATATGCAAAGAACATTCTCAAGAAGTTCAAGATGGAAGATTGCAAGCCAGTCAACACTCCTATGGAGTGTGCAATTAATTTCTCAAAGAAAGATGAAGGTGATTTGGTTGATGCAACAATTTATAGAAGCCTCATTGGAAGCCTTCGCTACTTGACTAGCACTCGGCCAGATATTCTATATAGTGTTGGTCTAGTAAGCCGATACATGGAGGAGCCAAAGTCCACTCATTTAAAAGCCGTAAAAAGGATACTCCACTACATCAAAGGTACCATTTCACATGGTTTGCATTATGTATCCTCAAATATTTTTCATCTTGTTGGATATTCGGATAGTGACTGGGGCGGAGATCTTGATGATCGAAAGAGTACCACCGGTTTTGTATTTTATTTGGGAGAAACGGCTTTTACTTGGATGTCAAAGAAACAACCTATTGTGACACTTTCTATTTGTGAAGCCGAATATGTGGCAGAATCGCTTGTGTATCACATGCTATTTGGTTAAGGAGGTTATTAAAAGAAATCTATCTTGAGCAAGAGGAAGCTATAATAATTGGAGTTGATAACAAATCGGCAATAGCATTGGCCAAGAATCCTGTATTTCATGAAAGGAGCAAGCATATTGATGTTCGTTTCCATTCTATTCGTGAACATGTCAAAGAGAAGGAGATTGAGATAGTACATATGAAGACCGGAGATCATGTAGCAGATATTTTCACCAAACCACTTAAGACAGGTATTTTTCTCAAGTTCAAAATACTACTCGGAACGAAGGATGCAATAAATTTGGTTTAAGGGAGGATGTCGGAAACATAAACAAAATTTATTGTTCCTAGAAGACTCTGTTTTGACCAACTCTTGGGATATGGAAAACACTTTAGAAATATATTAAAGAAATGCTACTTGCTGGTCAAAGAAATATTTTATGTTTCCAAGAGATCTTATTTCAAGGAATGGTATTTATTATCTTGTTATTAGCAATGTCTTTTAATATTTTCTATAAAATGCACTTTGAATTCCTCTCCATGTATGAAAGCAAAGAGTTATTCATAATTATGGCTCTTGAAATTTTGTGTAAAGGGTAATTGAAGTTGTAAAAAATTCTCTATATAAAGAGATATACATGAGCTATTGTGAAATACAAAGTTTTCTTTCACTATCGATCCAACTTTTTTCCTATATCCGTAGAGAAATACTTCTTTCCTCCTCCTCTATTCTATCAATGCTACTGCTCTTGTACATTACTTTTTTTCTTTCTTTAATAAATTGGATGGCATAGCCTCCTAAATCTATAGTCTATTTGAAACTTTTACGATCACGATCGATGCCACGGTAGGTTAATTTCTATGTTCCGTATCTTCTTGATCTTCCGAAAGTGGAATGAAGTTAGCCTGGATACCATCGGCAACGCTATATACGTCCCCAGCTGGTTTTCTACCGTTGTAATCCAGGCCTTTGGAACGATAGGGAGTCACTAGCCGAGCTCACATATAATAGACTTACAATAACACATGTTTATATCAATTCACTTTGTGCCTCTTTCCTCTTAATTTAGTTTCATAATTACTGCAATTTAAGGTTCTGTTATCGATACTTTACTGTTGGATTGCATCATCATAGGCTAGAAGCGCAATGCATGGAAGATGATTCTACTCTTGAGAGCACGAAGTTTGATGTTTTCGCACAAAACTCACTGCTGGTGAAGCGTACGTAGCCCATCCAAGGTCTAGCATATGCCATACATGGATCTAATTAATTAATCTTCCCACGAGAAGGCCTAAAGTCTAGCATGCGTCGAACGTCCATCCACCGAATGCTGAAATTGGTTCGGCAGGATATTGTCCCGCCAAGCCAAGTCTCTTCTACTTTGTCGAATAATCACTTTCAGATGGTTCGAAAAAAGGAAAAAAAAATATTATGGGCTTCTGAAGCATAAGATAATCTCAATCATCCTCATCCTTTTCCAACTACCGTTCCTCATCAAAAAGCTCCTGGTCCAGTCCTATGATATCCCGATGCATTTGTTGCAGTCATGAACTCATGTAATCATTGGAATCTACACAGTTATTTTAATTATTTTTATTATGATTTTCTTGATTTTATTTCGGGCAAACTTGATGGTTTAACTAACGGGGAGGGATGACATGCACCTTTTCTTGCAGCCCAGGTAATATCATATTAACAGATTTACATCTTGGAATGGACTCCATCGGACTACCACAAAGTTATGCAACCAGCTTACGAATATGTAAGTAAGTTGCAAATAGCTAGCAAGAATAAGAAAGGAAGAAACCACTTTAAAATCATGATTCTTAAATCGAAGGAAAAGCGTATCGGATCAAACTACGTCTCTTTGCATGAATCATCCCAAGATACATGGATGGGTAGCTTGAATCTTTCCAAAATCTGAACTGTGAAGCTTCAAATCTTTCAAATTTCTTTTTCCCTATGCTTTCCTTGAGTTGTTTAAAATCAACATACATCGTGGTAATGGTAAAATTGCAGAATAACTAGGCTGACATATCCTAAACTGCAATCTATTATTTTTCTGCACCTGGGAATATATAATTTCCATACTTCTCTCTTGAAATGCTCTTGAAGTGTAGCCCAAATTCTTGGCTGCCTCTTCAAAAAACAGCATTAAAGCTTGAAATCACTAGCAACGTAACAAACTCTGGCATTATATTATCTTGATCATTGTATTCTTCACAAAATCTTAACATTATCAAAAGTGGTTATTGACCAGCAAGCGGAGGAAAATAGGAGCCTTTAATTGTCTCTTCATGGTTCATACCACGAATTAACACAAACTTTAATTAAGAGCGGATGCCACCTGACTTTAAAGTCAGATCATGTGATAGCCTGGGTAGGTGGTGGGCTTCTTTGCAAACTAGGTGAAGGAATCTTTTTCTATAATATATATGGCAACAAGACAATGACATGGGTGCTATTAGAGTTAGTTCTGCATCAAAATTAAAACTAAGTCCATGCCTGATTGACACATCAGTACCCAACACGGCCAATAAAATCAAACGAAAATGCGGTGCTCATTGAGTGGATGGAAACAGCCTAAATTCATAAAATGCATTGAAGAGCTGGTAGTTTTTCATAAAACCCTGCACTCTCTTTAAATTTCTATTCCAGTGTCTTAGACGGTTAATAATAAAAAGATAGACTATAATGTTAAATGTTATTATTTTATTTCATCCCATCCTACCCTACAGCACGGCGCTTAGATAAACCACATCCACCGGACGTCTGGCAACATTTTTCTTTCATCCAAAAAAGCGATTTTACCGTCAAGACAAAAACTTGGTTAAATTCAAAAAATATCTTATAATTGGTTGAGTGAGAGACCACGATCCTTCTTTTTTTTCGTTCTAACTAGCTTGCATCTCGGTGGTGTCGGATTCGGGTTGACATATTTTTTCCGTTCTAACCCGCTTGTACCTTGGTGGTGTCGCGTTCGTCCCGTTTTAACAAGTTTGTACCTTGATGGTGTCGGGTTTGGATTGACATATTTTTTCCATTCTATCCAGCTTGTACCTTGATGGTGTTGGGGGGTTCGGGTTGACGTATTCTTTCCATTCTAACCAGCTTGCACCTTGGTGGTATCGAGTTCGAATTGATGTACTCATTCTTGGATGGGAAAATGTTATGAAAATTTAGTATCTTGAATCAAATGCATCTTGAGTCGAACATTTTCCGATCCGATTTATCCCCCTATCCCTTTTGCTGACAAAAAAATAAAATTTCAAAGAGCACCCATTTTTTTATTAAAAAGGCACCATTTTGGATATATAAAAAGGATCAGGGAGGCTTTTAGGTCTCCATCCCTCCACCCTCTCATCCAGGACATCGCTCTCCCGTTGTACTCATAATAATGTGGTTAGACATGTTTATCGGGAAGCGAACTGTGCAGCAAACTGGATTGCCTCCTATGTAGCCAATCATTCTGGTAGTATACTTTACATCTTTTTTAGGAATGCTTCTTAATTTTTTTTTTTCATGATATTATCCTCTCTGATTATCCCAGTTATATTTATTCTAGGTTGATTTGAATGATTACTCCGTTTTATAAAAAAAATAAGCGATGTAATTAAAAAAATAATTAAGCAAGAAGCTATTCTTTTGCGCATTGGCGGGCACAGCGAAGTGAAGCATTCCCCACCGTTTCTTAAAAATAAATAAATAAAATTTATTTTAAAAAAAACGTTCCCCTCCACCTCAAAAGATGACAAAAAAGGAGGGTAAATTGGTACAGTGGGTCCCATTTTGGGCATACGTGTAAGAAGGCTGTGATGGGTCAAATGGATTGCTGTGGTGCCACGTAGGCCAGTGGGGGCAGCCAAATCGCACCACGGATCAGGTACTGGCAGTGGAACCCGCCGTGGCGGAGGAGGGCCCTGCAGTGCACCATTCCACGGTCGCTTTGCAGTTGGCCATCCATGGATTGCCAGTAGAGTTTAAACTTCACCGATGATATATGCCAAGAATATGCTGCAAGTTATTCATAAGACTTAAAATAATAAATAATAATGGAAACAAACTCTAGATATTTATAAGACTTAAAATAATAAATAAAAAATTATAGTGACCGCCTTAATTTTTTTGATTTTCTGTTTATATTCCAAAAATTTTATTTTTTGGATTAAATTCTAAAACTTAGATTTTGATTGCAATATGATATGATTGTCCATTTCAATAAAGATCCGTAAATATGAAATAAATTTAAACATAAAATTTCCATTAATATCCTTACCAACTGGATTAGAAAAAGAGTTGTATTTTGAAAAAATGAAAATTAGAGAGTATATTAATCATTTCACATTCATAGTTAACAACATTAGGACTCGGATGACTATAGAGGCCATGTTGCAATCAATTCATAACTTTTGAGATTGAATTGAAAAAATTAAAAAAATTGAGATGCAAATACAAATTACAAAAAAAATGAAAAACAGTCTATCTATTTTTTAATAAATTATATAGATAGAATCTAAGATATGCATGCAGCTAATATGGTATATCTTCCGGACCTATTCTAGCAAGTTCATCTCTATCATGTCCTAATAATAATGAAGTAGAAAAAACAATATCTTTAAGGATCCATGACTTTTTTTTTTTTTCCTTCATCAAAATATCTGGTTGGAAAAAATAATTAAACACCGTATAAGAAGTTTCAAATCCCTAATACAACGAATCTATATATAGTTTCATATCCTCCTTTGGTTGCGTAAGCTAAGCAACTTAAAAAGCATGAACATTTTTTGCAATGCTATATATATATATATATGCATTCGGATATATATGCATTCGGTGGTTTCCGTGAAAGAAAAGCATGTCACCATCACAAATTGCAAATCAAATTCCATTCGAGTTAGAGATTAGCCTTGTCCCAATATAAGCTCATTTTAATGACACATTATTTTCAAGTTTTTGTTTTAACTCTCATGGAACGTGATAGGTAGTTGACCTGAGTGCCAAGGCTTAGATTTCCATTTGTGAAGGGAATCATGTTATATTTTTTGTATGTAAGAATAATATTTTTTTTTTTCATGATGCTGACCATTAATTAAATTATTTTTATAATTATTAGGGCATTCTAAAAGTTTTTTTCATTTATCTATCTATATAGATCTAGAAGTAACCATTGTGCTATCCAAGGATGGATTCATTCAAAAAAAAAAAAAGAAAAAAATAAAAAGAAATCATTATTGCACGAAAGATACAACCCTATCATTCATGAAGTAGGCGAGCCAGTCCTCGACAGAGTGCCTTCGGTCCTTCCACAACTTAATAGCTAGAAAGTTTGTATAGTTTATAACAATGGTGGCATTTTGGTTTCAATAATTCTAAGACGGTGTGGGCTTTGACGGATGAAAGAGAGAGAGAGAGAGAGAGAGAGAGAGTGAACCGCACTCTCCAGTTTTTTTGATAAACAAAAAAAACAAAAAACAAAAGGATCGAGGCACGTGCATGCATGGAGCCTTGGTTTTCTTTAGTAGTCTCTCCTTCTCATGAAAAAAAGGAGATAGTATAGGCCTTTGGCGTTTCGTAGGCATAATACTCCAAGGGCACGTACGTGGAATTAATAAGAACTATCTCGCCACCTTTGCTCCTGACCACTTCCTAGACAAATATTAAAACTAGCTAGAGGCCTCCAAAAGCAAGATACAAAGGTGATGGGAATATGCTAGCATTATCCATCAGAGAGATTGGTTAGACATGGATGTGCATGAAGTGTCATTACCATCTTTCCTTAAATCCCTTGAAACAACTAAGCACCTCGCCCCCATTTATGCGTTGGTCTTCTGTAATGTGGTGTAACCTTGCAATTTAAAATAAAAAATTTTGAGGCCTTTTGGGCAGCTGAGTGGCATCTTTTGCACAAAAGATTGGGGTTTTTTTTTTTTTTTCATGGCACTATTTTTTGAATTGTATCTTGGATAACTTTTAAAATATTTCATGATAAAAAAGTGACAATTTTTTTGCGCTTTGAAGGATATGAAAATGCAAAATATGATCTTAGTTTTGTGAAAGAAGCTCAATTATGCTACCGTGTAGAAGATTCAATTTGAATTCTTAGACAAATTAAGCATCGTGTCAGTGCATTTTTAGTATCATATATATTTATTACAAGATGAATAATGCTGCAGGCTGGATTATTTCGTTTATTGCTTGATATTCAGACAAAATTATTTACACTGACTTGAATGTTTTGCCTATATTTTTTTGAGATTTTTTTTTTAAAAAAATTTTTGATATGCATATACTTATTTTGTATGGATTGCCCATCTTATTAAAAAAAAAAAAAAAAAAAACCCCGTGTAAGTGCGCTCTCTTTCTCTCAAATCTAAAGCAAACTTGATGGCAGGATTTCTTGTACATTTCGACTTATAGTCTAAACCACGGCAAAGTTTCATGATCATTATGGCTATGTCTTTTCTAGGAGTAAGTTGGTGGTACCATCATTTTTTTCTCATCATTGAATATTATACGAAATATCTGACCAGGGCTTCTCTTAGAGTAAGTTGGTGGTACCATCATTTTTTTTCTCATCATTCAATATAATATGAAATATCCTATGGATAGGGTTTCATTCACGCGCAACCAAAAAAAAAAAAAAAGATAAGTAGTTTGTGGAAAGTAGATTAGAATCTTCTTTGTGGTTTCCTAGGGGCCTGGCAGCCAACCTTTAAGCCTAAACTGTGGGATGCTTTGGGAAGAGATGTTGGAAAGGGAAGAAGAAAGAGTGGTATAGTTTGTTAATTAATACGTATTATGGGGTTAAAGCCCATTGCCACTTAGGATGAGGAATTATTTAATGAAACTGATGAATATATGGGGCATATAAAATGCTATCTTCATTCTCAGTGATGGTGAGAGCGCCATTTAATTTTCAAATAGCTTTTATATATATATTATGTACATTGATTCATGTACTCTTCCTAGTTCTTCTTTTTCTTCCCCATGAAGTACAACAAAAAATATGTGCCTTACTTCGTAGCTTTCACACGAAGTTCTACAGCATCATGCGAGCAGAAAAATGTTCACTTAATTACCTAATAATTGATGAGAACTAAATATAGGCACTAGATATAAGGACCTTGAACAATAATGCAGTTTATTGGATGACGTGTTAGTCAATCATACCGAAACTACGTAATGGAATTTTCCGACCACGATTTGGTGATTTGTAGCAAGAAAATGGAAAGAGGCAGTGAACCCGAACATTTAAGTCCTGAAAACCTCCATTTTATAGGATATGACTTCAGGTGAAGTATGCTCCTTAAGGTAGGGGAAGTACCATATATAAACAATTAACGAGTACAGAGTTATGGATTGATATTTGATTTAAGACTCTCAATCTAGTAAACAGTTTGAATAAATTCATTGTTGCATATCATATGATGCATCTACCAAGGAGTGTCAAGACTAAGAGAATAACTCTAGGCACACATGATTTCCTTGAAACCATCACCACCACCACCACCATATCATTACATAAAAGCACATTTCAGGCTCCAATGCAAGAACGGTCTCGAAGAATCTAATATGTAAAAAAGATAGAGTGATTGAATTTTTTTTCTTGCATCAAAAAAAAAAAAAAAAAAATCTTATTTAATGTCAGAATATGATGTGTCTTGCCACATGCAAGCCTTTAACTCATCATCCCATTGTTTCCCGTGTACTGGTCATTTGATTCTGATTTCACCAAGTCATATGACTAACCAAAGCTCCATTAATGTCTATATAGATTTTAGAAAAAATATAGCCACTTAGAGACTAAAAGTTCCATTGGTGTGCAATTAAAAAGAATGCTCAGAACCCTCAAAGCTGAAGCTCATTAATTGATTTCTTCATGTGATGACCATTAAAATTGCTAATATATTATTTATATATGTAAAGTCCCCAAGTGAATAACTGAAATAATTCGATGAGTTATCAAAATCCAAGACAGCTTTTGCATTGACAATATAGTATCTTGTCTGCTAATACATGATTAAGTCAAATCAACTTTGACAGTTTAGATTCAACTTGATGAGTACTTGCCAACATGGCAAGAATAACTAATTAGAAGATTTCCTATCACATAGTACCAAAAATCACTTGGCATGGATGATAGCCTCTTGATCATGAGCAATGTTTAAATCTCTGAGTGCTTCATTCGCTGCTAAAATTGGAGTTTTTTGTCAACGTAAACTGCTAAAAATCTCCTATTTAAAATTCTTCTTCTACCGTGGAATTGAAGATATAGGCTCTATTGCTTTCAGAATTGTACTGCAAGGCTTCCTCCAAAACAAATAAACAAGAAAAGGACTGTACTACGAAACTGATTTTATAGGTTACCCCATCTTTACATTGGAAAAAAAAAAAAAGAAGAGTATTTCAAGATCATTATTTTCAAAATTAATCTGTCCTCTACTCCCATGCATAAATACAATATTTGGCTTCAATGGCCCAATTTAAAATGATTTAGTGAAAAACAAATAATGATTACAACATTGTGTTTTCAGCTGGTTCATGCACTGATTGACAATGGGGATTTGTGTTCCTGTATATTGATGGCTGTAAGTGGTCATTAAAAGAAATACTCTTCATGAACTTTGATATACGTCATATTTTTATTCTTTTGATGCATTATTGTCATAATCTTTTCAACATTTAGCTGCCTTATAATTGCAGAGAGAGATTCATTGGTTAAACATCGTTCACTCTTTTACAGACATTTAAGTTTTAACTAGCAAGACTTCACGAGATACAATGTAATACTGTCAACTTCTAAAACTTAATTGTTTTCAATGCATAATTTACTAATATTTAGGGGGAAGCCCGTAATGAGGATGAGGAAGACCCCACAATGAAAATTATACAAATATATATGGTGTCTGCTATAGACTATGGTATAAGTGTCACCTTTGTTTTAGAATCATTCACATTTTCATTTTGAATTGGAAGAGGTGTTGATTTCAACCATCAACTTGCAACCAGTTCCTATTGAGAGAATGAAGTATGAAAGGACTCTCACACCACGAGAGAGGCTAACCGAACTTTTTTATTACTTCATTCTTTATTTTAATCTTGTACATCTAACCTCTATTTATATATAAACATGACTACTTACTTTTCGAGTCAATTGTCTTGACTATCAAATAAACTAAGAGTTCAAGCATATCTAAAATTTTAACTTTAATAAATTATTCATTAATTTATATTTAAAAATAATATTTTATCATGGATTTTATCTTTAGAAATTGAGTTATAATCCAACACCTGTCAGCTAGAACACCAGCTCAACTAGATTCCCATAAAAGTGTTTTGCACCTTGGCAAATCATTTGCAACTCAAAGAGTAAGGATGCAAACGACCGACGCAAAAGTGGACGAAATGAAGATAAGAGGGATGCCCTCAAAGAACGAGGCGATCAAGGGAAGTTCAGGACGGAACGTACGTGATGGATGCCATGGAAGAGGAGAAGAGGCCAAGCAAAGAGAAGCCTAACTTGTCCACCGGGGTGAAGTTGATGGCACCGGGATTGCTACTCAAAGCTAAGTCACCATGGGCATGCCTTGGATCAAAGCGCGCAGAGCTGAGTAGTTGCCGTCCTCTCTTCCGTTTCCATTTCTACGTGGGTTAATTTGTGCAAGAGAGCTGGGTATCCGGGGACATGACGCGCTTGCAAGTTATGGCGATGGGCAAAGAAAGTTTTTTTTTTTTTTTTTTGATAAACCACAAGAGGAAGGAAAAATAAATTTCCGTAGTAGCTATTCGCCGATCCCTTCCTGTCAGACTATGTTCGATACGAGTTCTCATTTTTTTTATCTGAAGATGAGTGCGTCAATCTGATTCCACTAAAATATCATGATAGAATGCTCCTCGCGTCATGATGAAAAAAAAAAAAAAAAAAGTTTGGTGGGCAAGTGTCAATGAAGATCGTGAATCCTCGGCAATACGTGCACTGTAAGGTTCATCAGGTGTATTATTGGCTGTATGATGATGAATATATATATAGTTGTGAATAGGCATGCATATATCCTCATAATTTCTGTTTGTGCTTGAACGTTGCATGCAATATATCATACCGTGCGGCACATCGTAGGTACCGTTTTTTTTTCGGATTCTTGGTCACACGAATTAAAAAAAGCTATGTGGCGGGTGAAATACTATCGTCATAAGAACGTCATGACGGTCAGGTGTCTGGACTGCAATCCCGTCAGTTTAGGTTGATTAGTCAGCCCACGTAAATCTATGAGGAGCCCGCTGCATAAAGCACAGATTTTTTTTTTTAATAATAATAATATTTTTTATTAAATATTTATCAAAAGATGCTCTCTAAAATATATTCAGAAGAGAGTAGGTATTTTTTAACACATAAAATATATAAAAAAAATGAAAAATATGCAGAAAAATCACAGGTATAACATACAAGTTCTTAATTCAAAATGAAATAAGTTTTTTTAAAAAAAATAAAAAAAATAATAAAAATAAAAATATATATAATAACATGATATTATAATAATATATATAAAATATTAATAAATATTTTATATTTTAAAATATAATAAATATATAATATATTAAATTATATATATAATATAATATATATTTGTTGATGCATGCATATCGATCATGATGATGGTGGATTCGCATCGAGTGTCGTTGGCACAGCACGATGGAATGAGACGTCCATCGAGTGGCATGATGAAGGTGAAAGACGTAAGGGCAACAGTATCCATGCGAGCCCGTAAGGGCAACAGTATCCATGCGAGCCCAGGCACCCACCTGCCTGTGCCTCCAAGACCTGATCGTGCTGCGCAACAGATTAGGCCACCAACACGGCTCACAACTCCATCGCATATGGCATTTGTCGGTGCGGCAAGGCTGACAGAGGTTACTGGAACAGCAACCGCTGCTCGATGGTATCCAGTTTTGCATACGTATAACCACATGATCGTACCATAGGGGCGTTCTCAGTGGTCATGCTATACAACGGGTCTAACCGCCACGAAGGTGCATAGCTCCACCGCACGCGATGCCTGTCCGATCCACATGCATCAACAAACATATTATATTATAATATATAATATATAATTTAATGCATTATAATATATTTATTATATTTTAGAACATAAAATATTTATTATAATATAAAATATATTAAAATATGTTGTTATGATATCAGGTTATTATATTTTTTATTTTTAAATTTTTATTTTTTAAAATTTTATTAGTTTTTACAGATTTTTATTAATTTTATTAATTAATTTTGTAATAAAAGATTTTTATTTTTTTATTTATTATTAATTTTTTATGTTATTAATTTTTATAGATTTTTGAATATGTGACAAGGAGGGGGATTTACGTGGAGAAATCGTAAATATAGATTCTGATATGAGGGGTTAATACTTTTAATTTCATATTTTCTATATGAGTGTTATAATTTTTGAACTAGGGTATCATAATTTTTGAAATAGGATATCATAATCCCGTTTTAGCATATATCTATCATCTTTTATCATTCGTGCCATGTTATGACATCTAGGAAATCATAATTCAAGTCATATGTGATAGGTAGTCCTGATATGAGGGATTAAAGTCTTTAGTTTCATATTTTCTGCTGTGGATGTCATAATTTTTGAGCTAAGATATTATAATTTTCGAAATAAGATGTCATAATCATGTTTTTACATATATTTATTATTTTATTCTATCTTCTCTTTATGTACAAGCTTTGTGCTGAAAAGAGGCAGGGAGAACGATAATGAGATGAGAGAGAGCGAGAGGAAGGTGGAGGATCTTTCTTCTGAATCTTCATTGAAGGCGAAAATGAATTTGCCACTATGCAATTTTGAACTCTGTAGTATCCGAGAAGGAAAATATTTGAAAAAGGGAAAGGACATTTTGGTCCATCCAAAACTTTCAAAAAAAATTGACTCTCTGTCACGTTGATAAGAGATACCACTTTCCCAATATTTAATGTATGTCTCATCCCATTCCATCATGCTAACTTGGATCTACATAGATCAATAAAAAAAAGGCGTGCAAACTTTTCCTTCCTCTGAATTAGGTACCAATAGCCAAGGCCTAATAACCTGTTAAGCCTATGCAATAGGGATGAAAATAATATGGATAATATCTGATCATATCTAATTTCATATTTGAATCTATCTGGACATACATATAAATTTGAGTATCCGACTAATATTCATATTTACATCCATAAAAAAAATATAAATATGAATATAAATAGACAACCATCCAATCATACGAAATTCCACTTATAATTTTATTTAATTTTATATAGCACTCATTATTTTTTAAAAAAATATAAATATATTATCATACTATTATTTAGTTTATTCTTAAATTATTAATATATTTAATTATATAATATAATTATATATAATTTATATTATATATTTATTTAAATATTTAATTTAAATATATTTAAATATATAAATATTTATATTTGATTAATATCCGTATTTGTGTATCCAATCCGTATCCTGGTTTCTGCTTTACTTCGAAACACCGTTGGGCCTATGCATCAAACGGCCTTTGGGCTAAACTCGCCCAACAGCAACCACCGTCCACGCAACGCCACTGGCCTCAAACGCACTCTACTCGACGGCGGGGGATCTTCTCTGCTCCCTCCCTCTCTCTCTCTCTCTCTCTTCCTGCGAAACGATGCAGGCCTGCTGGAGGCGCTTCGGCCAGCGACTTCTTGATGACTCGCCCGCTCTCTTTCCCTTCAAATCCATTTATCCCCTATCCTCCGATGGTAATCTTTCTCCCCAATTCGTTCCACTTACCATCGATCCGTCGTCTAGGGTTCGTCAGAGTTCAATCCTTTCCAGGGCTTCTCTGTTTTGTGTTGTGGTCCAGATTAATCGCTTGTTTTCTCAAATAGTTGATGGATGTTTTCTTTTACTAATCGATCAGGGTATGGGATCGATCACGCCCGGCATGAATCCACCATTTCCATCAAGGG
This sequence comes from Areca catechu, assembly GCA_021397845.1. NCBI lineage: Eukaryota > Viridiplantae > Streptophyta > Magnoliopsida > Arecales > Arecaceae > Areca > Areca catechu. The sequence continues at coordinate 186,447,774 of CM038052.1, read as the reverse complement.
AACGGGGCATATTGTCCGCAAGGGCACAGGCGGAAGGTCATCCGTGAGGTAAATTATGCCCTCTTCTCTGCCAATTCTTTGTTTTCTCTCTCGTCCACCGTTTTTAAAGACTTTGTTTTAAGAAATATTGAAATGGTTAACTTGGATCAAACTGATTTGGTCAAAGAATGATGCCTATCGCTTTGTTGACTTGTGTTGCTTCGAGATTTGATCTTGGTTATGTGGGGGGAGAAAGCTCATTGCTGCCAGTTTTGCAATGTTAAATCTACTTGATTCTGAATGGTTGGCTTATTATTGTACGCTGAGCTGCATTTGCATTCGTGCCAGAAATTTCTTCTTTTGTGGTGTAATGTATGTATTGATTCAAGTACTTGTGTGGTTTGGTTACCTAATTATGAAACTGGGTGCCCATTTTGGCAGTGGAATCGTTGCGACTGTGTTTGGTGCCACCGGGTTTCTTGGCCGTTATGTTGTGCAACAGCTTGGTGAGTTCTGGAGAAGCTTAACTTTAACACGGGGGTCATATTCGGACCCGATTTAACATGGCTCTGATCACCCTCCCCCCTCCTCCCTCCTTTCATGGCAATAGCTTTTTGTCACGGGGCTTGTCTCTGATACGAGTTGTAAGAATATCAAACAAAGGTGATTCCACCCATGTAGGATAAGACATAGTGATAATAGATCTGGTTAACATATTAAGTTGTGGATTGGTTATTGGGGACCTGCTATTTGAGCACAAAATTTGGTTCTGTTCCTGTTAAATATCAACTTTGATGCGGAAGATGGGAAGTTTATGATTTTTTTCCCCCAAGTTCTCAGAAATGGTGATGATAGAATACGTCTTTTGCTAATGGGCAGCTAAAATGGGGTCTCAAGTCCTGGTTCCTTTTCGAGGGTCCGAGGATTCTCACCGGCACCTCAAGTTGATGGGTGATTTGGGTCAGGTACTAGAGTTAATTTTAATCTTCTTAAGATCCATTGCTGCACACAGTGGTACATGTAGCTTAAAATTCTGACTCCTTTGCATATGTTGCATTTTGTTATGCTTAAACTCTTATTTCTAAATCCTGTTTGGTTTTTCTTTTCTGCCCCTCAGATTGTTCCAATGAAGTATAATCCAAGAGATGAAAATTCAATTAAAGCTGTGATGGCCAAGGCAAATGTGGTTTTGAATCTAATCGGTATATGTAATATACTTTATATATGTCAAGATTATAAAATAGGTCATTAGATATATATATCCAATTGGTTCTTGTGATGGCAGGAAGGGAGTATGAGACAAGAAATTACAGCTTTGAAGAAGTTAATCATGCCATGGCCGAGCAGCTTGCAGTGGTATGTTTTTCATAAAGTCTTTCTGATGCATATTAAAGATATAAATCACTAGAAGAGATGTTTACGGTTCCTCCTTAGTGATTTAGAATTTCATTCTGGCATGTTGCATTGCATCAAGTTGTTATTTGTTTTGTACGTAATATTTTTGACTATTGTTTTGTGAACAGATGCGTGACACAATGGAGGGAACATAGTGTTCAAAATTCTTATTTTGTATTATAAAAATGGCCTACCTAAATTGGGGAACAAATGCATAGAATTATATACTAAATTATGATTAATTATACAATAATTGATCTGCCCTATCTTCCCTGTTACCTTATCTATAGCTTGTGTTTATCTTGCTTGTATTTCCTCTTTCATTTTCTTAATGGAAGTGATTAGGATTTTGCCTAATCTTCCCATCAAAGATAATAACCAATCAGCTGAATCTCATCTACGTTAAGAACTTTCTTTGATATCCCCTTCGTTACTCCCATTAAGCTCCAATTCCTTCATTAATAATTATCATAGTCCTTTTCAAAATTGAAAGCTTTCCTGGCAACCTCTTGTCAGGTTTTCTTAGGTTTTATGCTTTGTTTTCCTACTCCGTCTCTCTTTATCAGGGATAAGCTTTTGTCTCCAAGAGCCATGATTCTGCTATCCCTGATTTTGTAGCAGTTTTTTTGTCATTCTGCCTTTCCATATGACTTCCTTAGGATTCTGAGCAGGGCAATCATTTCAAGAGCTGCCCATTTACAAGGTTGACCTTTCAAGGATATTATGTGTTAAATCCTGGAAACTGGAATTATTGACAAAACAATGAAGCAAACTCTATTGACAGTTTTATAAGCCACAAATGTGACTTTTGGCTTTCCTTTTTTTCCTTCCTTATTTTGGACTTGCCTAAGTTCAATGTAAAGTGCAATTCAGCATTTTATTCAAAGCATCATATATGCTTTTGGCTAGGATATCTGTGAGTTCATTTTATATTGGTCTTGAATTTATGCTCCAGCCATCTATGTGTAGTTATGGATACCCTTATCATGAGCAATCTTCATTTTGAATCTTGGCTTCTCTTTGGACAAGTAATTAAGAATGATGAGGAGATCATCTCCTTCTTGCTTTCCGTTTTCAATATTAATTGTGGATATCTTTTATCTGTAACCTGAGATTGCTTAGTGATCTCCATTTTGGACATCGATTTTTCTTTCATTTGGAATTTGATGAGGAGTCCATTATCTTCTGTCCAGAGGTGCAACTTGGCTGAGGCTGGTCTGATCTGAGGACTCAACCAAGCCCAACCCAGCCAACAAATTACCCAATGCAAGCCCAATGTGTTCAAATAATGTTTCTGACTATCCAAAGCTAACCTCACCAAATTTTTCAAAGTCATTCAAACCATAATTCAGGTCGGACTGACTGACCAACAAGTTTGGGTTGATTTGGCTGTGGTTCAATTTGTGTTGGACTGGAAGCTCAATTGTTGAATCATGAGTTATAGCTCTTTGTACAGTTTAATTTGGGTCTCAAATTCAATTAGGAGTCCTGTTATGGAAATTCAAATTGTTTTGGCTTGCCTGAGTGTTCCATGCAGACCCCTCCAAATATGAAATTAGATTGGAAATTCTATGCTTTTTACTTAAAATTTGCTATTCCTATGCTTCTTTAATTGTAGAAGTATTTGGGAGCAAAAATTTTGAGTCACTAGCCCAAGTTCGTGCTTCATGATCTAGGTAATTCCGATCATAGACAATAATTCAGACCAGCTGGCTTTGTTATAGTTGTAGGACAAATGAACTAGGTTTAAGTCTATCATTTTATCAACCTAAGTCCTAAGTTTATAGTATCTATGCTATTACCAAGATCATCTTGTTCATCTTTATTGAGATCTCATATATGTGAAAAACCACTGATCAGGACATCAGCCTGTTTATCCTATATCAATGAAGGGTAGATCCCATGTTAATTGATTATGATGGCTGCGTTGAATATAAATATGTGACCATGCTTGAAATGAAAGCGTCAAATATTTTGGCAACAGACTTTCATGTGGCTAGGAAGTTCATGAAACTGAAAGTTGCATATGGTGTATTTGTAAGCCTCTAGGTTATTGCCATGCCTGCAGCGAGACATTTTTCCCCATTCACTTTTGAGTCTTCTGCCTTTTTTCTCTTCCTTCCTTCCAGGAGTTTGATTTAAGAAATTCTTAGAAGGTTCTAGTTAGCATGAATTTTTGAGTAGATACTTTTCATGATTAAGTTGCTTATCTGCACAGCATGAAACATTTCATGCCAGTGCCTTACTGATGTCAGATTTGTGCGCCAGTGCTTGTTTCACCACTGTCCCAGTGCATGCCAAACACTAGCACTGCAGGTAACTTTACATACCATGCCAGCTTCAAGTTAGCACTCTGCCAGCACACTATATTCTAATTCTTGCTAGTAACAATTAAATATTTAGTCAATCAAAGTTTCCAATCCTAGTAACTATGATAAATTAGTTCAGAAGTAACATGATGAATCATCTAAAGCCTGAAAGTTTTAGTTATAAGTTGCCCACAGGTGCATCCGACGGGACACCCGTTTATTCTTTCACACTGGAGAATTCATAAACATGTTAAGAGTTATATGTGGGCATAACCTAGGGTTTGTATATCTGGCTCCGATGTTTTATGTTTCTTCTGTTGGTTTGATTCTTGATTTGTTTTATTTATTATTTCTTGCCTGCAATCTTGTGTTGCATCATGCTCGTTCTCATTCTCTGCTAAGGCAACTTCTTGCTAAATATACTCAATTTATTGCTTGGATGACAGTATATCATATTTGCAATGCAATGCATAAACTTCTACCTTACAGGAATATGATTCCTTTTTTTCTCCTTTAACATCAAGCAGATTGCTAAAGAACATGGAGGTATCATGAGATTCATACAACTTTCTTGCTTAGGGGCATCTCCTTTCTCCTTCTAGAATGTTGAGGGCCAAAGCTGCTGCAGAGGAAGCTGTATTGAGAGAGTTTCCTGAGGTTAACATCTTTTTATATGTTCTTGTACAATTTTATTATTAATTTGGATTTTGTGGTTATGACAATAATAATAAAGACATGAAGTTGTTCATTCTTCACGATCATTAAGTTTCATGAGAGAATTCTTTTTGCACGATATGGTGTTACCCTTATTTGGTTTCAAACTGTCCTGCTCCAAAAGAATTACTTGCCTTTTTTATTTCTATTTTTTTTCTTTTTATTAGGAGGAGTGGGGGGGGAGGGCTGGGGGGTGGAGCTCTGAACAAATCAGAGAAGATTTGGAGAAGCAAGCAATTTAATGTGATGGATTCTATATTAGACATTTCATGTTTATCAAATTGTAAATTATTCTTTTTATTTACTTAAGTCAAAGCTACATCTAGTCTTGAATTTGATGATCAGAACTTAATCAGACTGACATGCTGGACCATATCTTACATAGCCTAGAGCATGGAAAAATTACTTAAGATCTCTAAGAATTTTCTCTTTAGAACTTTCATGAATCATGATGTGTGTGTCATTCTAATTTTTAAAAATTGTCATCAATCTGGTATTACTTGGGTGTTGTGAAAAAAAATCAACATAACTAGATGGCTTTCAACTTAGGTATGACATGGATATTATATGACTTTGATCTTTGTCTGTACATTCTTAGTGTAAATAATATGGGGCATTATGATGTCGGCTTATTTTAAATTATATTTTGACAAAATAGTATTGAAATCTTGATTCATTTCATTACTATAGAGGCCATTTCTTGGTGCAATGGTAAAGAATTGGGCTGACATGTGCAATGGCATCGGTTTGAGTCCTAAGATAGCCACTTTATATTAAAAGAAAGAAAAAACAAAGGTTAGGTCTGTCCTCAGTTTGCTCTTCCTAGGACCCTGGATTGCCAAACCATAACTGCATAACGTCCTTTTTTTTTTTTTCATTTGTATCATCAAATGATGGAATTGTAAAAATTGATGTTGAATTTGTATGAGAATGTGCCCTGGGTTCTTTGGTGACACAGAGATGGATACCATTTGTTCATCTTGCTGCATCAAACGTTCTATTAGACTACTAAATGTATGTGCTTTATTTTCAGGCCACTATCATGAAACCTGGAACTTTGATTGGTACTGAAGATCGGATATTGAACAGATGGGCACAATTTGCTAAAAAATGGAGCTTTCTTCCACTCATTGGTGATGGATCTACAAAGTATTTACGATTACTTATTTATGGTTAGAGGTTGTTTTGGATATAGCTACCACCATGATGGCATGAACTAGTTTTTTCTTTCCTTCTTGTCTTTTCTTTCCTGCACCTGCATAAAGCTCTTGTATACCTGCAAGTACAGCTAAGTTAAATAAAAATTTTGCAGGATTCAACCAGTTTATGTTGTAGATGTAGCTGCTGCCATCATAGCTTCCTTGAAGGATGATGGTTCAAGTATGGGGAAGGTCTATGAGCTTGGTGGACCAGATATTTTTACTGTACATCAACTGGTAATTGTTGCAAATAACTTTTCTTTGTTTTTCAGATTCACTGACAAATGTTGTAGCTATTGAATGGAACCCCAAGAATTCTGAAGCCCAAAATTGATGTGGTTTAAGACTTGTTGGTTATAGTTCTCTTTATGTTTCTGTGTTTTAACAATCTGCGAGCACTTCATTCTAAGCTCTCAAGCATGTTGCAGGCTGAACTCATGTATGATATGATCCGTGAATGGCCACGGTATGTGAAGGTTCCTTTTCCTGTTGCAAAGGTAAGAAGATGATACAGTCTGATGTATTTCTTATGCCAAATCTATCACTTCATAGAATTTTTTCAGGTTCATCATGAACTGTTTATTCTACGATTGTGTTGTGTTGATTATACAAGAATTTTGTCGATCTTAGGGCAGATATACCCCAAAGCGATCTGAGTTGATTTTGATGGTGCATTGCTGTGTTTTTTTTTTTTTTTTTTGTGATTATAAAAAAAATACACATACACACACACAGCAATACACCATAAAAAAAACAGGGTCAGGGCTTAGGCCCTTAAGAGACAAGAAACAGCCAAATTATAGTCTAACTTGATCACTTTATGAAAGCAATGTGATCTACTCCTGAAGGGGGGCTCTTTAAGGTATTTATAAGAAACCTATAATTCTAACTGACAGAATTTGACTAAAAAAGAGACTTATAATCGACCTAAAACTCCAATACCTGAAAGACCGCTTACTTTCCTAAATACCTATAACCATAGATTCTTCGATTAAATGAAACAATCTTGTTCCTTCTAGGACTATCCAAGCTTCACGGGAAAACAGATGCGAGAGTGCAAATCTTCTTCTAAGCATTGCAATCTTTTTCTCAGGATGGGTTGGGGTCTGGGAGGGGCTATGCCATTATGGGTTTTTTTTTTTTTTTTGTTAAATGGTATATTCTGTTTTAGGCTTTTAGCCTTCAAGCATCTGCTTATTCAAATGACTTTAGGTTCTAAGGAGGAAGGGATGCCTGTTTGGAGACTGCCATTTTAATTTCCGTTAGCATTCGTTTTCTACCCATTTCTTTGTGCACCACTGTTCTGTACCGGAATATTTCATTTTACACTATGCCTGTGTTTATTACCAGTTGATTACCATTAGCAATTGTGCGACTGCAGGCACTTGCATCTCCTCGGGAATTCCTTTTAAAGAAGGTTCCATTTCCTCTGCCAAATCCAGATATATTCAATCTTGATCAGATCAATGCACTTACTGTAGATACAGTAGTGTCTGAAAATGGTTGGTATTATCACAAGAACATTTAATTGCACCATCACTCCTTACCTCTGCTCACATGACCTTGTTTTCCTGCAGCTCTAACATTAAGCGATCTTGGCATCGTGCCACACAAACTGAAAGGCTACCCCGTGGAGTTCCTTATCTGTTATCGTAAGGGTGGACCTGCTTATGGCTCTACAGTCAGTGAGAGGGTAACAAGATCTGATTTTTAGGTTTTGGTCTGAGGACTCTTCCAGATCTTTTAATTGCAGTTGTGTTCTTAGCTCATTTTCTTGCCCTTGGCTGTTGCCAGAATGTTCTATTTGGGGAGAAATAAGTGGGGTTGTGCCATTAGTTGATAAACCAAGTGGTGAGAGTGGATGGATAAACTGTCATTGGGTTGTAATTTTCCTTCTAAAATTGATTAAGAATATCACCATGAAAGCCCTACAAGAAATTTTTCTAAAAAAAAAAAAAAAATGTTGCTTTCACAAGCTTGTAATGTTAATGATCAAGGCCCTCTTAAGGCTTTTATTATTCGTTTTATTGTGAAGTTGCTTCTTGTTGTAGATAGGTTTAAGCTGTCGTATGTGCTTTTCCTTACTTATTGAGGGGGACGAACGCCCTGGGACGGTTCGGCACCAACCTTCAACCTCAAGGCTAGTGATTCGGGTGAAGTCTTGAACAACTTGACAATGTTCGTTGTATTCGTGGCTTGATGAGGGTACTTTGACGGGATGATGCAATGCATATGGGCACTGTTCATGGTATGTTTCTGGACGCATTAATTTCGCTCTGTTGGTTCTCGGTCACGCGAGCTATGCAGCCAAAGGTGTACTGTATTGTACTTGGAGCACCCTGTGCAGACCTTCAAATCTAAGCATGAAGGACAAAGCTATCCATGATTACACGCTCCTCTCTCAATTAACCCAATTTTATAAATCAGCGACGATAAAGGTTTTTTTTTAAAAAAAAATGTTTGGTTCCCCTGGTGGTCTGGACTCTGCGTAAACCGTATGTTTATATTTTAGTTCTCATCGAGTATCTCTTAAATGTATGCTAAAAATTTGCCATCAGTTGATGATGTAAAAATGACTGTTGTCGGTGGGCTTGTACTGAAATATGTGGTTCTCTTAGGGGAGAGGATTTGTTGGACGCGTCTATGTTGCATGTCTGTCGAAGAGGTAGTCTTCTTGTGACTGAAGGCGACTCCAACCTCCCCATGCCCTAGGTGGCAATAATCAGATAATTACCTCTAATGAGATAATCAGAGGATGCCATTACGCCAGCACTCGCGTAAAGTTGTGCAGTGACGTGGCATTTCGTGGTAGGTGATGCATGAGACCTGTGTGAGATATTCTAGGGATACATAACCAATTACATGTTAGCATTTTGGCTAAGCGCATAGCCTTGCACGTGCGCCTTGCTCCACCTCTTTTGGAGGGAGATCCCTGGGAATTCATTCACTGTGCAGTATAAATAAGGATGTAGCGCATATCCTTCGGTCTAACTTTGGTAACCGACCGAAGTGATGATCTCGCCAAAGCCACAACCTCTATATGAATCAGAGAATCGGCCAGGTAGTCAACCGAACCATTAACCTTGTTTATCAAGGTGCCAACTTTAACCGTCAACCCAATCAGAGCAAGCGAGCCGGCCAATCGTAATGTACAACATGTCTCCAATTTAATATATTTAAAACAATTAATCGTTATTAAATATATGATTGTAATCCCGCCAATCGTGGGGCGGTTATAGTTAATTTTTAACCGATCAATCGTTATTGCACAATCATAATAGTTTATGTTTCTCATCCCATCCGTGGGATAAATTTGTCTTAGTTCTTTAGGCACCATATGCATGCCTCGGTTGTCCCATCTTACTAAATTGCTATTCCGCAAGTAACTTTACAATCGATAATAACCAAAACTCTAAACAACTTTGACATTGACTTATATGCGGTATAGAGATCCTATGATCTTCAGAAATGGCCTATCATGAGTAGACAAAGCGAATAACAACTACTAAGATTGTAAATGGATCGGGTTAATCTGTGACCTAGCCCAACCCGAACAGGTTGGACCTGATCCGAATCTTTTCAAAAGATCCATGGATCTAGATTGGATTTAAAAATTGGATCCATTCATTTTTTCGATCGAGTATGGATTTACCGAATTAAGTCGACCCAACCCGATCCAATCCATAAAGATTTTTGGATTAATTTGGATCTTAAGATATATGACCCGATCCAACCCGATCGACTCGAATTTAAATATAGGACTCGAATCCTTTTAATAATTAATTAATTAGTATATATCTATTTATGGGCTTTGGCTCATCTAAATTATATATATATTGTGTAATTGACTTGTCGGCTTAGACCAAAACCACTGGTCATTCGAGTCCAATTTCCAACTCCCAATCTGAGCTTCTCGATTCTTCTATAGCCCTAATCTCAAACAAACTAGAAAGGCTAAAACCACTTCGTCTCGACATCTCCCTTAGACTCCGTCCCTGCTCCCATCGTCAGATCTCCCCTTTGTCCGATCGATCTCACTCCCCTACAAACAACCGGTAAACGATAACGATGACCGGTGAGGAGGAGAGTACGTGGTTAGTGCTTCGTCTCAACCTCAAGGTATGCCTTTTTCCAAATAGCAAAATCCTAGATCCTATATCTACTTTTCCATCTTCCCCCATCCTTTATGCCACGTCCTCGCTTCTCACCAATCCTTAAACGTTTCAAGCAAATCATGGCAGGTGACGATGACTTTATCCAAACCCTATGGAACTAAACTTGATTTCTGTTAAAATTTTTTTTTTTTTTCTTGGAATTTCATGTGTGCTTGGCCTGCCTTCTGCCCCTCTTTCTTATCCCTGTCATCAATGACTTGTTATTGCTTTTATATTTCATCCTCGTAAGATCATCTTCTTCAGTAGCCATTGAGCCAGTAGCCATTGAGCCAGTAGCCATTGAGAAAGAAAGAACATTTCTTTAGTTTCGAAGAATAAGATCCGGACAGAAACACCCTAAAGAACCATCACCATGGACTCTTGTTCGGGAGTTTCGGTTCCCTATCTACTTGATTTATAACAATAGTTATTGGTGAATGGTCATCAAAGTCTCCTCTTCGACTTCAATATCCAGTGACCATAGGATCAAGGGAAGCCTATCATGCCTGAGAATAAAATATTTAAGTTGTTTAGACAATTTCATAGGGTAGAGATATATTACTTCAAATAGATCAAATCAGTTTTATCCATGAATTACATTAATGAAGCCATTACTAAGGTTGCAAAAGGGTCGGGTTGACACATGACCCAACCCGACTCGATCCATTTAGACCCGATCCAACCCATTTTTAGGGATCCATGGATTCGGGTCGGGTCCTAAAATTAGATTCGTTCTATTTTTCGGGTCGAGTCTGGATTTACTGAATTTGGATCCAACCCGACTTGAACATGCTAATACTGTTAGGATAATATCTATTCAGACCTTTAAATTATAATTTAAAATATGTATGGAATTTATTTTTAACATATAGATAGAGTTATAATTATTTTTATATCTTAATTTATTTTAAAAATAATATTATTTATTATCTATTTTATGATTAATAATAGTTGGCTATGTAATAATTAAAATATAGTTATCTATATTTCATTTGGATCATATATATATAGATCCAAATTTTTAGATTAGAATTGGATTATTAATGGATTCGATCCAACCTAAAAGACCCGTTGGGTTGAAAATTCTAATAGAGGACCCAATCCAATCTGACCCGATTTTTTAGTAGGTTGGATCTGGGTCTAATATTATGACTCGATCAAAAAATCAGGTTGGATTGGAGTCACTTATGACCTGATTCGACCCGACCCATTTGCACTCCTAGCAGCTATCGTATCCCTCTAAAATGGGAAACATGCAAACAGGCACATCTTCTTCGATAAGATTTAGTTAACTGCCAAGTAATCCATCTTTATTGTGCCATTGTAGTCTTTTCTTATAAATAAAGGCCCATATGAAGATTTCAGGTATGCAATCACCTCTCTCTCAATTTACCCGTTCCCTTTATGTTCCAAAATCCCGACTTGAATGTTAGAAGGTCTTTAGAGCCAACTTTGGTCAGCGACTTATTTTATAAGTTTTGCCACCATTACCTAGTAGTCATCATCACCCGTTAGCTACTTTGACTTCAGGCCAGATTCTATAGCAACAAATTGGTACTAAAGAAAGGGCCAAACCCACATTTAGGAATGAGCAAATACTCAAATATCATGGCATTTTTCTAAGGAACCTCGTCATGCCATTCTAACCCCCCCACCTCTAGGCTGGTAGAGGAGTCCATAGATGCTCAGGTGCCTACACCATAGTTGAAGGTCCCGCCTCCTCTATCCTAGTCCACTTACATGGACTTAATCAATTCAACCAACTAGTCCAACATGTGCAAACACTTGCCACAGTGTTTTAGGCAATGCAGCAGGCTAATGCTAAATTGCAGGAATAGCCTTGGCTGGAATAGCCTCAGCTAGAGCAACCTCAGTCAGAGCAGCCCTGGCCTCCATGTAACCTAGAGTGGCAAATGCAGACTTGGTAAAGTCAACCCAGGAGCCTTGATCGATGAAGAAAAAGGTAGATACCCCGCAGTCTGAAAATGGTTCAATAATCAATTGATCCCCATCGCAATACTCAGAAGTTTGTATATCCCGAGATGTTGATGTAAATCAAAGATTCTAGGAGATGAATCAGAGGATCGAAGTGATAAGCCACCATACACTAGCGGAGGATGATGGGCTTGGTTTTAATACCAACCCACTTTTCAGTACAAGAAGCATGTAGGAGTCCGCTGCAACCATTTCAAGATGCCTTAGTTAGAGGCTTATGATAGCTCAATGATCCAGTAGACTACTTGGAGAGTTTTAAAACTTTGATACTACTCTATGGGCCCATCGACGGGATCCTGTAATGGGTTTTCTATTCTATTTTGAAAGAGGCTGTTCGATATTAGCACTCAAATCTGAAGCCAGGATCTATTCATTCTTTTGATCAACTTAGTAAGTTGTTCACGGTCCACTTTATTAGTAGCTGGAGACGATACTGAGGATTTGACTCCCTAATTAATATCAAGTAGAGGGAAGGAGAACTCCATTGATTTTATGTGAGCCATTTAATGCGGTCATACTTGAAGTAAGAAACCTAGATCAGTTAAATATGATGATTGTTTTGAAAAACAGGCTCCAAAAATGTTAATTTCTTTTTTCAAGAAAAAAAGTATCCACAGGATTTTGGAAAAATATCAGCTCGGATAGAGAACTATGCAAATATTGAAAATGCCTATGAACTACATGGAACCATGCTAAAGAGGCCACAAAAGAAAAGGAAGAGAAGCTTTCATAGCTAGTGGGTCATGTTTTTGCACCTCAAATTCGATTACCTAATCTAACCTAGCCTAAAAATATAGCCCTTGAGAAAAATGGCATGACATGAAAAATTGCTCAAAGAAAAGAAATATGTCATTGATAAGTTTAATAAATTAATTACAAAATCAGGTACTTCAAAGGACCAAACTAATTCTCATAAAAAGAAAAAGAAAATAAGATACAAGTCTTTAAGTTTCAGAGACAGGATATCGGCTTCAAAAGATAAACCTCTACCAGTTGATACCATAATCATAACAAGATCAGGAGTATCTGAAGCAGGTAGCATATCCACCATGGCTAGATTAGGAGTATCTAAAGCAGGCGGCATAGCCACCATTGCTAGGTCAGAAGCATATGGAGTTGGAAATTGGAATGGGAGATTTGAGAAGATTAGCATTCACATTAAAAAAAGTTCTATGAGCAAAGCTTTGCATTTTTCAAAACTAGCATCATGAGCTGTCAGGGCTACCTTGATGAGAGTGAAAGCAATTTTTCCTTCCATTGCTCAACTTTTCCTTGAGCAGCTATGATTTTTGCTTTGCTCAAAGATATTTTACTATAAAGGTCTTCTACGATCAATTTCTCATTGTCAATCAAGCCCTCCAAAGACTTGACTTTATTTGCAATAGCTTGAAACTTAACCTTGAGAAGAACCGTCTCTCGGATGGCCTAATCTTGAATATCTACCACTTGAGACCTTTCCAAGGTACATCTTTTCTTAGACTATTTCAATATCTCTTTCTGATGCTCAATCTCAGCATGCCCCTGCTAGGGCCCTCTCTCCTCTTAGAGCATTTGCTTTCATCCAGCTGATTTTCTCTTTGGCTTCTTGAAGAGCCACCTTGCCTGCATCTACTTCTTTTATGAGCTCTGCTACCATCGATTTCTCTTGGCCAACTGAGTATTCCAAGTACTAAAGTGGTCAATCATATCCCAAACAGCATAAAGTTCATTTCAAAGATGATTGATTTATTCGAAGGCATTATACTTCGCCTCCTTAGTCACCTTTCATGCCTCATCAATTACCCTAAGGCACTAACTTGAACGTTAGCAACATGAACTTTTTCTCGAGCACTTGTATTCTTGGCTTCTTTCAATGCCGATCTTAAATGCTTCACCTCCACCACGGCCTCGGCACAAGCCCATTTCGTTTTAGAGGTTTTTTTTTTTGCTTCCAAAGATCTCTTCTTTGCCTTGGAAGCTACCTTCTCTACTACCTCGGTCCTGTAAGTAACTTCGCCGAACTTCTGCTCTAATGAGATAGCCAACTCGAGGAAGTTGGCCAGGTGATGCCCAGCTATGAAATTATAGTTTGATTAGTTAGGGACGATAACAAAAATTGGGATGTTTGCAAATTCATCACTTATTCGAATATAAGTAGCTAGTGCATCTACTTGTTGAATGGCAAACTCATCTTCAACAAACATCTTTGCATCACATGAAGAAGAAATCCATGAACTATCTCCTAGACGATCCTCAAGTCTTCTAATGTAAAATTAGTAGGACAAATAGAGGGAAATTATATTATTATTTGCGAGTTGGTCATACAATGTAGGTAGAAAGCTTGAAAGACTGTCCTTTCGAAGAGGCAATACACCTCAAAGCCTTGGCATGAGATGCTTTGGCTGAGCCAAGGCACTGACCAAAGCCTTCATCTTTTTCTTTGCAGCCTTTTTCAGTTTCATTATGTCTTTTGCCTTCATCTTCACACCAAGCTGAGAAGAGGGTGAATCTTATAAAAGATCGCCAAAAATCCTCCTTTGATTGGAAATCACTTTTTTTACCGATAAACACTATCAAAAATCATCTTTCTCGACTAGAAGATGCCTTACAAAAGAGGGAGCAGGAAAAGCTAACAGGAGTAGGCACTGTGGGATACCAAACCCCCTATTTATAAAGACTTTGTATAGTACAAATGACAAGATATCTTGATTATACTTCATTAAATGATTGGCACATAGTTGCCATCCGGGCACTCGGTTTTGATTCAAATCAATGTCTATTGACATTGCATGACATTTCACCTGGACAAGTAACAAATGGTTGGACTCCTTATGGATTCGAGAAATTGATTCTCCACTCTATTCATTTGATCCAATACTAGCTCAGACTTGAGAACGGGGGACAACTGATATGAAGATAAATTTTGTCTTAGATTTTTAGGTATGATTTGCATATCTCAATTAGCTAACCTTACTCACTTGTCAATTCAAAGTATCTTTGCAACTGATCTTGGCTGATATTCTGAAGAACTTTGGCATCGACTATTATGTGGGATACATATCTCATGATCTTCGAAAATGGCCTGCCATGAGCAGATAATGTGGACAGCAATTGCCATGTCTCTCTAAAATGGAAGACTAGCAAACAGACGCATCTTATCCGATAAGGTTTGGTTAACTTTTAACCGCCTTGTAGTCTATTATTATCATGTCATTTTAGCCTCTTCTGATAAACAGAAGCTTACAGGAAATTGCAGGTATGCAATCATCTCTCTCATGCTCACTACTTTTCTTCCTATTTGATAATTCTGATTGGGAAAGTCCTCACCAAAGCTAACTCCGGTCAGAGACTTATTTTACAGATTTTGCCACCACTGTCAAGTGGTTACCATCACCCGTTGGTTATTTTGACTCCGAGCCTTCTACATCAACTATTGTTTCATTATGAGCAGTTAAGGCCCATGTCTTTCTTTAAATGGAAGGATCTTCAAATATTCTCTTTCACAATATTTGATTAATTTAAATATCGAAGAACCCTCGTTGGACAAATAAACTTTTCTTTCCGATTTTAAAATAGACTAGTTGCTCTAAACAAGCTTCTCCATTTAAGTTCACGGGCGGATTTCCTTGTTGATTTTAGGTCTCCAACCCAAGCATTCCACTCGGAGCTTGGTCCATGGACCTCAGTGCTTTACTTCAAATTCCGTAGGCGATGATGATTTAGCTTTGCCTTTGGCGACAACAATACTTTAGATCCTTCGCAAGATTTCGTGCAAACAACCGCTGCGTATGGTGGGAGCGGGCCAAAAATTAAGAACAGGTCACAAACTTAAAGTAGAAAAATAAAGCTCAAAGATACATTTTTTTTAGCCCTGTCATCTAGGTTGGCGCCGGTCGATGCGCTGCAGGACCGTGTTGACCTTCTCAGCGAAACGCGGTTCACCGACAATCTCAAAGTCATCATGATACCTCGTGTCGTCAGCGTCGTAGTATCCAAGGATCGTTATGGGTAAAGCGTTGAGATCGGAAACTTTAAAAAGAGAAAAAAATTCAACATCGTGAGGACCCGATAACTACCGTCGTGGCTTCCAATCAGCAGCCATCTGATCAATGATATGAGGTCCAAAAGCACACACTCTCTCTTTCTATAGACTTCAAACCACGTCTTCTAGCTAAAAAATAAATAAATAGTTTACCTCAAGTCGCCTTTTGCCGTTGTCAGGGCGACGATGTCCTCCGGATCCCATGGGGAGCACGATCCTTTCTCGGAATCCCTGCCAAGTAATTGCCGGCTCGGATCCGATGGCCAGGATCTCATCCCTCTCGATCGAGAGACATCCCGTCCGTCGGCCGTGGCCATCCCTCATCGATCCGAGCTGGCGACATGACCGTGACACACGTCGGAATCTTCCCACGCCTCAGGGCCCATCGCGCCGTCGTTTGGATCACCGGACTATATCCTGGCCGTCCGATCCAAAGGAAGGAGGCCGCGGCGGTGCTCCAAATAGGATAAAAAATAAATCTTTAAAACAACCCAACGGTGCCGATTTTGACAGTTGGATAACCTTTTTTACTCGAAACGAAACGAAACGAAACGAAACGAAAGCGGCTCATGGCACCTCCAACTACCTTTAGAAATGGCCCGCTTTTAGCAAGAATTTACGATAATACTGATCCAGACATGCCGCGTACCTTTAGCTCTTCTAAGCCGCGCGGTGGCTGGGCGGTGTCCAACGAGGACACCGAGATCCGTCCATTATTTATCGCATGGCTGTGATCGATGGATGAAGTGACCAGTTTTAAATTACGTGCCGGTCTTCGGTGCAAATTTTTTTTTTTTAAACCAGATATATTAGATAATAACTTTGAAAAAGATATAATCCAAACCGTCAACAAAAGATCTCTAGTAGATATGTCATGAAAAAAAAAAAAAAAAAAAGATAAATTTTAGTGGACAAGAAGTTCAGGGCCATCGTATTGGTGGGCATCGGTTGCTTTGGAATGCCGAAAGAGTCGGCGATACGTTGCAACGTTTGTGTTGCTTGCAGGCACCAAGGCTGGATTTCATCGATGGGTTTGTGTTGTATCACGCAACGTCGGATCGGGCGAACGAAGGAAAAGAAATCTATGCAAGATACGATTATATTATAAAAGATGATCAATTATTTTTCCATACAAAAATACAGATATATCATGTGTTGATGTGCATCATGTTTTTTTTTAATTAATTAATTAATTTCTCTGGTATAAACTTTAACATGCTTGGATTAAGTTTGTTGCAGCTGGCTTTTGGAACTTTCCAGGTTACTACTTGGAAGTGGTATCATGAAATTTGGACTAGGCTAACCTGCCGAAATATCAGCCTTTATCATGCTATCACCTCAATGTCTTGTAGTATTGTTAAGGTCAGAACTCGGAAGGCTTCGGTGGATGACGAGTGTCTGCCAGAATGTAGGTATAAGGTTGAAAATTTGGTTTACTTAGCCTTGACAGGTTGCTATGCATTATCCTGCTTCATTTTTGGTGATGAATTAACAAACCAACACCAAGGAGAGGACAATGCAGCCCTTGAGCTTTTCAGTTGAAGCACATAACTCCCCCTTGCTCATTTTTGGTTCGAATCTTACCTAGTTTCGGTCTATACAAAATACCCTCGAGGAAGTTCAACCATTTCTTGGCCATGATTCCATGGCTTGTGACCATAATTCCATGCCTTGGCCCCCCACTATTTTTTAAACTTTTTTTAAGATTAAAGTTTTATATAAAATTATATTATATATATATGTATTTACATATTTGGCTTTCTAAAATTGGAAGTATTAAATATAGCTCGAAGAATCTTGAAAAAATAAAATAAAATGCAATACATACCATAACTTAGCTTTCTTGGAAGTTTGATCATTTTCAAGTTTATCTTTCATTATTATTATTATTATTATTTTTCATAATATTTTAGAAGAAGATAAAAAAAAAAATTTTATCGCTCGACAAGCATTCATCTCCAGAATCCGTCGTAGTCGAAGCCATTGCACGCAGCCATCATTATCTCCTTTATCGCACCGATGGATGAGATAGCGGCTAGATCTGTCATGCGATGCGATCGGCGGGAACGCTCCGACTACGAGATCGTTGTGCACATGCAAGGTTGGATACCATCGATGTGCTAACTTACAACTGCCATCTTGGTGGCCTCCGTCAACCTCACTGCACTGATGGACATCGTGTGTGGTGAAGCCATGCACCGTCCTAGCAACTGGATCCATCGTGTAGCATGATCGAATCTTGGGAGATACAGGTGGACGGGCGCCTGTCATGCCCTAGGCTCCCACTAGTGCTATATTTTATATAGCATGATTTGATCCCTGAATATGAGTATGGACATGCATGATTGTCTATGCGTGATATATTTTGTCTCCTTATGATGGATAGTGTGATAGCTATTGTTATTATTATTTATGTTCTCGTATACCATATTTCATCAAGCAAAACTATTTTTAGATGATTTGGATTTGATGCTAATCATTTGAAAATTTAAAATGATATGACTTGACAGCATGGCATGAATTGATAAAGGTAGTGTTTGGATGGCAAAAAGTTATTCTTGGAATAGGAATAGGTATTCCTTAAGAATAGTCTATTCTTGTTGTTATTCTTAATTTCTGGTTGGATCAAAATATGGTATTCAACTTTTTTCAAGTGCAATCAATACGGTGTTATTCCAAATAGTGTTTGGATGATATGGAAATAAGCCTGTATTCCACCAAGAATAGGGAAGGAATTTTTTGAAATTCCAAAAATATCCCTGATCAAATAATAAGATAAAATGATTTATAAAATTCATATTTAATTTTATATTTAAGTAAATATATTTTTATATTAATAATAATTTATTAATATGATCTCTTAAAAATTTACTAACATTAATTTAAAATTTTTTATACTAATAATTTTTTATATTAATAATAATTTATAGTAAATATTTTATATTTAAGTAAATAATTATTAGTATGGTATTTTTAAATATAAAATTAAAAATAAATTTATTATCATTAATTTAAAATTAAAAATATATTTTTTTTCTTAAACTGTCCTTTAAATAAGAAAAATGGGACTAGAGCTCTTTCATGGGGGGGCATGGAATAGCAAAATGAGAATAAGAGCCGTTGACTGGAATAAGAAAAAGGTGTGGGGCCCACGTAACTTTTATACCCGTTTGGGAGAATAGCTGAGAATAAGGGCCTATTCCATGTCTCTATTCCCGTTCCAAATACTGTCAAAGTGTTAATCAAGGTGGTGTTTGGATGTTAAAAAGTTAACCCTGGAATAAGGATACTAATTCCTGGGAATTAGTTGGTATTCTCGTTTTCTGTTTGGTTAGAAGTATGGAATAAGGTGATTATTCCAATGCAATTAATGCAGTCTTATTCCTATTTGTGTTTGGTTGACATGAGATAAGGCTTTATTCTTAGAGGATAGTGGATGAATTTTATTAAAATGACAAAATTACCCTTGAAGATTATATTGTAGAAAATGTTAATTATTTTTTTAGTAAATTATATTTAAGTTGGCAAATTTTCATGTTAACATGGATAGGGATATCAATTTAGATATGATTATCTCCAATAAAATATTATAAAATTATTAATATTTTTATTTAAAAAATTATTATCAAATAAAAATGAATAAAAATAATTTTAGGCATTAATTTTAAGAAAAGTAATATTAATTAATAATAATTTTTTATTAGTTATTTTGATAATAATATATTATTAAAAAAATATGATCAAATAAATTTCACAAAATATAATTTACATGAATGCCCTTGGAATACTAAATCACGAATAACGTAATTCCATAGGGACCCATGAATTAGAATTCGTGAATAAGAGGCGATTGACCGGAATAAAAAGCCACCACAATTCTCCCTCGTTAATTGGGCTGTTTGGCATTTTAACCGCGAATAAGCCCTTATTCCAACCGGCTATTTCATTACCAAATACTACCCAAGAGAATAAGATATTTGGAATAGCCACATCATGGACAGGACTGTGATTACCGAGACTACCAGTCACAAGTTAGGATGTGACACCAAGATTAGCAGTCGCAACTAGGGTGTGATAATGAGATTATCCGTCACAGACTAGCATGTGACAATGAGCTTGTCAATCACAGGCTGAAGTATGATACTGAGATTGCCAATCATAAACTGCAGCATGATCGTGGTTAGTCCAGAATCATAAAGAAGAAAGATAACTAAATTGAAACATAAAAAGAAAACATGATTTTATCAAAATTTTTTTGGAGCCCGTTTTGCCTTGTTTTGCTAACTAGCATCACAGTGATATATACTCATCTCGATTTATCTCCCATCTTTTTGTTTTAAAAAATATTTTTTTAATTTAACTCAAGTAAATGTATCACACGTGCGACGTTTAAGTTTTCTACGGTACTGCAGCGGCGCTCTCCAAGTACGTTTGTAACCGCGTCGGGATCCAAAAAAACGTGTTATTATTATCATTATTTATGCATTGGCGTGGTGACCAAAAGTGGGACAATCATTTCCCCAAGGCCCGACAAAATGGCAACCGGGCGTGGCACGCGTCGCAATTCCACCAAATGCAGGGGGTATCCAGGGAAAACGAGCATACTTAAAATATTAATTGCCAGTTACGTTCCTTTCGTTTCATGTGAAGCTGAAGCGGAAGCCGGAAAGGAAACAAAAGCCAGAAGGCAAGGAAGAGGGAGAGGTCGGAGCGGTGGAAAGTGGTTTTCCGGAGGCGATCGCTGCGGCGAAAGGAGAAGGAAAAGGGCTTTGTCTCTCCTTTTGCTTACCTCCAAAGAATCCTCTCTCCGCTCTCGGCGACGCCACCCGCGGGCTCCAAGCAGGGGAAACGGGAAAAAAAAAAAGAAGAAGAGAAGGGGAGGGAGAGGGGTAGTTGTTTGCCCTAGTCCAGTCCTACGCATTGGAACGCCCGAGCGGTTCTCGGCCGACGGGTGTAAAGGGATAGAGGAAGAGGGAGGGACGGGGGGGATACGGTGGAAAGAGAAAATAAAAATCGGCTCTTTGTAGATACAAGGGAAGTGGTGGATCCAAGGCGGAGCTGGAATCCTAGTATCATTGCAAAAAGTGTTCTTTTTCCTGGTTTCTTTTTGTTCGATTTTTGCTAGGGTTTTGGAAGGTCTTTGAAGGCTGCGTGTCGAGGAGGTTCTTGAATCTCTTTCCTCTGAAGTCTGAAATGGTACGAAATCCCTGAGCTGGAGATCGCTAAATCTTGACTTTTATTGATTCTTGGTTTTCTTGGATTTCTTCTGGTTAATCTGGATTATTTATTATGTTTGCTACCCCTTTTTCTAATCGTGTTGGCGTGCTCAAGATGACGTTTTGAACCACAAAAATCTGAAATGTTGCACTCTTCCTCTGTTTCCATATTAAACTCACTCTCAAATTGATGTAACTAGCTCAAAATCGAATCAAGAATTTTGTGGACTTAAGTATCAGCTATTGGCTGTTGGGTGTCATCAATCAGCTGAAAATCCAATCTTGATGGGTTCAATAACTTATTTGTGGTTTTTGCATTAAATTCTGCTCCATATATCACAGACGTTTTGTCTTTTTTCATGCTTTGGTTGATCACTCGTCTGTGGATGTCCACGTAACTTTTTTTGCTTCATGGCAAATTAATGGCACTTCAACTAAGTTTTTCATTGCATAGACAAACACACACTGTCCCTAGTGCTAACCCTGTTAAAACCTTATGCTTGACAGGCGACTTCAGTTAATATTGCAGTAGGATCTCAGGTTTGGGTTGAGGACCCTGAGGTGGCTTGGATAGATGGGGAAGTCTTGGGGGTCAGTGGTGATGAAATAAAGGTCAGCTCTACTTCCGGGAAGATGGTGAGTACTTCTTATTGACTATTTTATGTTGCTCACTTTTCTGTTTTTAGATCAATGGTTGGCTTTATGCCTGTGTGTGCACTCTTTGTTTGTTTTAGCCATTTTGTCTTTGCTAGAGAGATGCTTCAAATGCTATTATTATTGGTAACATGCTTGTTCATGTTTGTAACTAATCCACAAAAGTTTTTCCGTGCTCTTGTTTTCTTCCATATGATCATTATCTGGTTCTGTTGGCTTATGGAAATCAAAACAGAGACTTGGTTCCTTTTGTTGCAGGTCAGGGTTAAGGCTTCTGGTGCATATCCTAAGGATCCTGAAGCACCACCTTGTGGAGTTGATGATATGACGAAACTCGCTTATTTGCATGAACCAGGGGTTCTGCAGAACCTAAGATCTAGATATGACATCAATGAAATCTATGTAAGTGCGCATTATAGAATGTAGGATGGATCTAGTCTATCATTGTTCCAGCCAATGATCTTTTCCATCATTAAGTGATTTTTTTTTAGGGGAGGGGTTGTGGGTGCGGCAGGGGTGCAGGTTTGGTTAGAATGCCTATATGGATTTACATCATATGCACTGTACATATTCTTGTATAGTACATGGCTTCTTTTGCTGTAGTGCTTATTGTTTATTTTAGGCAGTTCTCGCCATTTTGTTTTTTTCGGCATTTCTGAAGTAGGCAATAGCTGATGGTTCTAATTTACAATCAGACCTATACTGGAAGTATATTGATTGCTGTGAATCCTTTCCGAAAACTGCCCCATCTCTATGATAGCCACATGATGGAACAATACAAAGGGGCAGCCTTTGGTGAGCTGGCCCCCCATCCTTTTGCTGTTGCAGATGCTGCATACAGGTACTTAACCAAATTCCTGTTAGACATACTTAAAGCTCTGAAATGCTTCCATTTTTTAATGACAAGAGTGTATTTCATGAATGCAGACTGATGAGAAACGAAGGGATAAGCCAATCGATATTAGTAAGCGGAGAAAGTGGAGCAGGTAAAACAGAAAGCACCAAAATGCTTATGCGTTATCTTGCTTACATTGGAGGGAGAGCTGCAGCTGAAGGTCGGACAGTGGAGAAACAAGTGCTTCAGGTGAAATTATTGTTGAATTTTGTCTTGTATCCGAGTATGGAAGTCCATTGGTTCTGTTAAAAAGGTTTCTTTTATTTGGAAAGCTTTCTTGTATCATTTTATTCTTGAATATCTCAAATCCTCTTATGCAGTCCAATCCTGTTCTTGAAGCATTTGGCAATGCAAAGACAGTCAGAAATAATAACTCAAGGTGGGGAAATTATTATCATGATTCTCAATCTTTTCTTGTAAAATTTACATTTCATGCATGTTTTAATTAGCTCGATGTCTATCTTGATTCACTTGTTGTGTACATAGTCGTTTTGGCAAGTTTGTTGAGATCCAGTTTGATCAGAGGGGGAGGATTTCAGGAGCTGCCATCAGAACTTACCTTCTTGAAAGATCTCGTGTCTGCCAAGTATCTGATCCTGAGAGGAATTATCACTGTTTCTACATGCTTTGCGCTGCACCACCAGAGGTATTGATTATTAGTTGTTTATCAAATTCTAATTGACTTAATTTTTTCATGCTTCTTTGTTTTACTCATGTACAATATTTGTTTTACCCATATTTGTTTCAGATGTTATATTATTATATAAGTTAATAAGGTATGATTGCATCCTTCATGAAATATACCATGGGAAAGGTTGGCTGTAGTAATGCCTATAGAATTGGCAGGCTTTGTAGCATTTGTACATGGCACTCATGAAATACCTTTTAAAGAAGGAAGCCATGCAGCAGGGCACAGGAATATCAACTTTGTAAATTGTCTTGTTAATTCTTACTCTAAGTTTATTTATGCAGTGGATATGAGATCATTCATCATCTTTGAAGGTCATGACCCTAAATAGGAACCAGTATCAGACATGATACATGAGTCTCAGACCAACTAGATTATGCGAGGTCCATAGGCCTCAACGCTTTATCCCAAAACTGAGATCCTTGAATTGCAAGAGTGGAGACACAATGTGGATTTAGGATTCATATGTTTATGAATAACAAGTTTGGTTGGAATCTTAGACTCCTAGTTGTAGGGACAATAAAGGTCTTGTAGTAGGGCTGAAAATGGGTCAGATTTTATCAAACCGTATCCGTATCCACATTTGATTTGGTCTAGACTCGGATATACATAGTTGAATTCAATCGAATTCAGATAGTTAGTTTGAAAATTATCCGGATACGGATTTCTATCAATTTTCTGGATTTGGAGCCGGATATCCATTTTATATATAAATGGAGTTTTGGATCCCGCATTTACTTATTGAGCTTTGGATTATAATTATCTCTCTTATATATAATCATTATTATCTTAGATTATGATTATGACTATTTTAGATTTTTTATTATCATGTCATTATTATTGGTTTTTATCATGAATTTTGCTTAAAATTTGATTAATATTCATAATAATATCTGATTTATATGCATATCTAGATAAACAAATATAGATATACTTAATATCCGATATATATCCATATCCGTTTATAGCAGCTATGGATATGCTTAATATCTAATTCGTATCCGTATCCATTTAGAATAAATATAGATATTAATTTTTGATATCTGTTTAATATCCGTGTTTGTATCTGTATTCGTTGAAAAATATGGATATACTACTATTTGATCCATATCCGATCCATTTTCAGCCCTTGTAGGGTTCACACCGCTACTTGACCTTCAAAGGGAGGGGTTTGGGTGATGTGTAAATATTTAGTATATGGGCCTTGGGCAATGTGTAACATATTCAGTATCTGGGGCCTTGCAAATAGTGTTGATTCTTAGATTAAGTGACACATAACTAACTATTGTATAGCAACTGAGATCCATGTGCCTCATGGATGTAAAGCATGTTTGAAGCCAATATGAATTGAGCTTGATTCTTCTGATTCAAGGTTTTGGGAAAGGTGTGGCCATATGCCAGAGGCTAGCTATAATGTGCATAAAACACTTAACAGTACTGGGAAAATATTCAGTATAGATTTAGTGACCTGCAGGGGTTTGCAGCAGTCATAATCAGTGAGCTGAGAAACCCTAAATCAATGGGTTTGTTCTCTGAGATTTAGGGTATTGGGGCCCGATATAAGTATATCAATTGTTTGTTTCTAGAGTTTAGGCTGCAGTTTGCTGATCAACTAGATTTTAGTTGATATTTTTAGGCTTAACCTTTAGAACTACAACATACTTTAAATTTAAGACTCTTTGGAAGAAAGTAATTGATATTTCCAATTATTTGCTGGGACTGGTTGGTCTTATGTGTCACCCCATCTAATGTCATCATCCATGCTATCATTCATTGGCTTCATTGCGACACTGCCCAGACTCCTATGGGAACAACAGTGGGGAATGTTCTTCAATGGGCAAAAGCCTGATGAAGTGATGCCACATTTTGGGATGGTGTATCCGCAGGTGAGAGGTATGTTACTCGTTAATCTATATGGGGAGTAACTTAGTGCATTGGAAAAGCAAAAAAGCAGGATATAGTCTCCCAATCACTTGATTTGGAAATTATAGAACATGTGCATGAGAATACCCTGCTTACTAGCTTTTGCTATCTGACCAGCAGAAGAAAACTTCAGAGAGAGAGAGAGAGAGAGAGGGGTTTGGGAACATGTGACGAAGAATAATTAGATAATAGGTGAAACAACTATGCTGATAGTGAGTCTTTAATGAATACAATACATGCTGAGTTTTTTCTATTGTTAATACTGGAAGTGAAGGATCACTGAACTGGCTAGTTTGGGGGTTCAATGGCTTCCCCCCTCCCCTCCCTTTCTGCCCGGCTGCATTGTTAGAGGGCTTTGGTGTCTGGCACTACTTGCTCCCTCCCTCCCTCTATGTGTGTGGGTGTTTTTCTTTTCTTTTTTTTTTTTTGTTGGGGGGGGGGGGGGGGGTTAGGATTAGGATCTAGAGGACCCCTCGCCCTTCTTCTCCTTCTTCTCTCTCTCTCTCTCTCCACTCTTTTCCCTCTCCTTATTTGGTACACTTTGGAATGGCATGCTATGGACCCATATCGTGCCAAGCCGGTCGCCAACCAGTGCGCCCTTTGTTGCTGGTTTGGCGAACCTTGGTGGAAGTAATAGAACCATCAAATGAAGTGGCACTATTATCAGCACACATCCTTTTGGACCTATTTTACTTGTCAATTTCTTCTAAGGATGATCCATATGTTTGGTTGCTCAAGCAGGTTAGTCCATCCACATGATCTATAACAAAATGCAATTAGATGGACAGCCTACATGTGTTTAGCAGTTTTTAGTTTGACTTGTGTTAATTTTACTTGTTACTTGTACCCTTGCGCTTTTGCAAACTCCTTTTTACTTACCATAAAGGGCTAAATCATCTATTTAGACTATTAACACATATGCATTGCTTCTCAGGACATTGAGAGATATAAATTGGGAAATCCTAGAATGTTTCATTATCTTAACCAGTCCAACTGCTTTGAGCTTGATGGCATAGATGATTCCAAGGAATACCTGGAAACTAGAAAAGCGATGGATATTATTGGAATCAGTTCTGATGAACAGGTAGAATTTTTATTTTCCACTGACTTAAGCAAATCTCTCTTGGCTGTCATCATTGTT
This sequence comes from Areca catechu, assembly GCA_021397845.1. Taxonomy (NCBI): domain Eukaryota; kingdom Viridiplantae; phylum Streptophyta; class Magnoliopsida; order Arecales; family Arecaceae; genus Areca; species Areca catechu. The sequence goes on along the minus strand of CM038052.1, from coordinate 186,421,491 downwards.
TATTTGTGCTACCTGCAGCCTCTACTTTTTTGTGATGTGACTTTTCCTTCATTCAGGATGCAATATTCCAGGTTGTGGCTGCTGTTCTCCACTTAGGAAATATTGAATTTGCAGAGGGAAAAGAAACAGATTCATCAGAGCTGAAAGATGAAAAATCTTGGTTCCATTTAAGAACTGCTGCAGAGCTTTTTATGTAAGCACCATTTCCTAGAAAAAAAATTTACTCTCTTAGGTCGTATTGGATGCACATATTCTGAAGAAAAGCCTTATGGAACTTTTATAGGTGTGATGAAAAGGCCCTAGAGGATTCTTTATGTAAACGTGTTATTGTAACCCGTGATGAAAACATAATAAAAAGTCTTGATCCAGAAGCTGCAGCTCTTAGTCGAGATGCCTTGGCAAAGATTGTGTATTCACGGTTGTTTGATTGGTAAGCATCCACACATTTCTTAGATGACCATTTTAGTGTTCCTTCCTCCACCCTCTTTAGTGAGTTACAAATCTTGTTCAATTATGATTTCTGAAATTGCTATCAGAATGCCTTGGTAAGAACATCTATATTTCAATTGCAGGCTTGTGAATAAGATCAACAACTCAATTGGTCAAGATCCCAATTCCAAGAATTTAATTGGAGTGCTAGATATATATGGCTTTGAAAGTTTCAAGACAAACAGGTGCTTAACTGGTATGCTTTAGTGTTTGTCATTAAAATGATCCAACATCTTGCTGTGAACTGCCTAGATTGTTCCACACAAAGCCTTCTTCTGATTTCTTCGGTATATTGATGTTATTTGGTTGATTAAATGATTTTTAACACTTCATAGTTTATATAGAACAATGCCTTTGTCCAAGTTGGTGTATTTTTGGATTCTTAGTTGGCAATATTTTGAGTTTGACGAAGCACCATTTGAACTTTTTCTTTCTTTTTTTTGCAACTTTTCTTTTAGAAAAGGAACTATCTAGGAAATTACAATAGCATTTTTGTGTAGAAGATAATGATAGATCTTACTGTGAATTTTCTACAACGAAAGGAATCAAACAAATGTTGGGAGACTCGAGGAATATCTTGTGAGGCAAGCTGGGAATTGTTTATGCTTTCTGCTTTCAGACATGCAGAGGCATGTGTGGTTGTCTGTGAGCATTTGGCTTGGAATATTTGGACGGACTAGTTTGTGACATTTGAATATTGATTTATAATTCACAAGGAATTTCACTTTGGCAGGCTTCAAAGCTGTACATGTGCCTCTTTTTTGAGCCTCTAAAGATAAATTGTATATTTTGGTGTATACCATAGCCTTGTAGCTTATTGTCCAGGGAAACTGTTTACTTTCTCGGAAATTGTAATGTCTTGAGCTTCTCAGTTTGTTGGCCTTGTATGATTTGATTTTCATACAGAAGTGTGCCATTTATTGCTGCTAATATATCCTTTTTACATGAACTGGCTCACATTCTAATCATTGTTATTGTCATTTATATAGTTGCAGGATTTAGATGCTAATATGTTTGTTCTTTGCAGCTTTGAGCAGTTCTGTATCAATCTGACAAATGAAAAACTGCAGCAACATTTTAATCAGGTGTGTTGAAAACTTATCGCATCCCAACTTTTCTCCTATGTAATTACAGTCATTATTCTACTTTATAAAAAGGTTTTTCTGACTCATTATTTGGTTTCATACAGCATGTTTTCAAAATGGAGCAGGAAGAATATACAAAAGAAGAAATCAGTTGGAGTTATATTGAGTTTATTGATAATCAGGATGTTCTTGATCTCATTGAAAAGGTATATCTTAACTACTTTTTGTTAGGAATAATAGATAGAAAATGAGATGGAAACTGTGCATGTCTGATGGAAACCATGCATTTATGAATTTTGAGAACATTTGAATATTTGGCCTTATCCATAGAAAAATGAAAGGAATTGCGTTGATGTCAGTTTTGGTCATCTTACATCTCATATATTTGAATTTTAGACCGTCAAATGTTAAAATGCCATCAAACTACTAACATGCGATCAAACAGTGAAGTATTAAATCACACAGTAAATGTATGTCTTCGACATTTTTCTTAATATATAAAGTATTGATTTTCATTGGAAACCAATAAAATATATGTTTGTGGTCCTAAAACATATAATATACTTCAAAATGATTTCTAATTTATTTTCTATAGCCATTTTCTTTTACATTTTCTTCTTTTTTCCCCCATAAGTGAAACCTATTTAGAAACTGGGTCTGTCTTTGAACTTATGGAATGTAATAGTGGAGAATTGGTTTACTCGAAAGACCAGTTGCCTTTGACGGGGATTCCTGATATTATTGTTGTTCATTCTCCTTATCTGAAATTGCTAAATTGAACTTTGGAGTTTTTCATTCCCTTAAAAATATTTTAATTTCTGAAAAGTCTGCTAAAACTTTTCAGAATTTTAAAACAATATTTCTGTAAAGTTAGATAATGTTATGACATTTTGGTTAGTTTGAGCACCAGTTAGGTTCCAATAGGACCAACTATGAATGCTTCGAGAGTCCTAGGTTCACAGTTTCAATTACCATGAATTTTGTATATGAAATGTAAACACATTATTTTATATTTTAAGCATATAATGTCTTTGAGGTTTGCTTGTACTAACATTTCACCATTGGCTTCTAGAAACCAGGTGGGATCATTGCTCTTCTGGATGAGGCTTGGTATGTGGCATAAATCACAACTATCTTGTCTTTTGCTGTTCTACTTAAGAGAGTGTGGATTAAAGTTCCAGTCAACCTTTGATTGAGTGAGATAGTGAGAGGACTGAGTTCTTTCTTTGTGCAGCATGTTGCCAAGGTCAACACATGAAACCTTTGCTCAAAAGCTGTTTCAGTCGTTTAAGAACCACAAGCGCTTCAGCAAGCCAAAATTATCACCCTCAGATTTCACCATTTCCCACTATGCTGGTGATGTGAGTACCTCTTGTTCATGTTTTCTTTCACATTCAATACTTTCTTACATAGGCAGTACTTGTACAAAAATAAAAATTAAAAGGAAGTCTTGGATAAGAACAAAGATTATGTTGTTTCAGGTCACGTATCAGACAGAGTTGTTCTTGGATAAGAACAAGGATTATGTTGTTGCTGAGCATCAGGCACTATTGAATGCTTCTAAATGTTCTTTTGTCTCAGGCCTATTTCCACCTCTTTCTGAGGATTCATCCAAATCTTCAAAGTTTTCATCGATAGGCTCAAGGTTTAAGGTACAACAAAAATCTCTTAATTGAGCATGCACTATGTCCTGCATTTTTCATGGTTTGATGGATGAGATCTCCTGTAACTATGCAGCAACAACTACAAGCTCTGTTAGAAATTCTGAATGCCACTGAGCCACACTATATTCGCTGTGTTAAACCAAATAATCTTCTGAAGCCAGCGATTTTCGAGAATAGTAATGTTCTGCAGCAGCTTAGGTGTGGGGTGAGGATTTTCTATTAGCTTTATAGCTGCTGTTGTTGTTGTACTGCATTTATTTCAAAATCTAACGCTGTAGTACAATATATCACCTTCTGCCTTAGGGAGTGATGGAGGCAATTAGGATAAGCTGTGCTGGGTATCCAACTAGGCGGGCATTTTATGAGTTCGTAGATCGTTTTGGCGTTCTTGCACCAGATGTTTTGGATGGGAGGTAGAGTATTTCTAAGCAAAGTTTCATTAAACATTTTTAGATTTGCTTGGTCTCACATTTTTATTTAATTTTTTATGGCAGTTGTGATGAGGCCACTGCTTCAAAGAGGTTATTAGAAAAGGTGGATCTCAAAGGTTATCAGGTACTTGTGACAAAAAGACAAAATGCAACTAAACTGCATTTTTTTCCTTTTTGCCTTCTACAACAAGTCAACAGTTCTGCAAGTTTGAGAACCATCCCACTCTTTTTTTTTTGTCAGACCCATTTTTGTCAGACATAATTTCAACTAAAATGGCGTCCATATTGACTAAGAACATTGCAACCAGTTATATTAAAAATAATGTGAGCCAGCTTTACTCATAATGGTAATAGAGTAAAGGACATGCTAGACACCATGTGTAGGAGGAAGCAAGAATGTGTAATGCACAGCCTTAACTTCCCAGCATTCGATGATAGCCAAATAAGGATATATTTGTTGCTCTGTGGAATTGCTTGGCTGTAGCAGATGATCAGTTTCTGGACCCCAAGCTGTAAACTTAATTTGTGGCCTACAGCACTTCATGTGGTGATCTAAGCCTTCTTTATCCTCACACTTTTTATTCCCCTTTTACATGCATGCACGCACATACAAGGATCCCTTCTTGTGTTTGAAACCTGGTGCTCATTCCTACCTCTGTCCACTTGGGTTAGCATCTGCTTAATATGATGTCCAGCCTCTTTCTATTAGGGGAATTACTAGAAGTAAAAACTACAAGAGGATAAGATTGCAATAGTCATTAAGATTTCACTTTTGGTTAATGTCACAACTAGGTCAGTTATCTTTCAGAGAATCAAGGTGATGGCCAAGAGGCACTCTATTTCTGATGCTCCTATTTTCACGGTAGATGTTCTTGTTAGGGAATCTCTCCATGGGGCATGCAGCTTTGCTATAAGAGAAATTTACAGGTACAAGATGAGAACATACACTCTCAATTCCTATAATCTCTTAACTAAAAGCCTAAATCCTATCCAAAAAACTCTCAAAAAATATTAAAGGAGGCTTTCTGCCATCATACAAGGTTCTTGGCCCATCGGGCTTATTTTATAGACCCAGGGACTAAATTTGGATCAAAAATAGATTCCTAAATCTATTGGAACTGTATCCGTCGTGTCCAAGACGCGTTTGCCATGCATTTGTCACCTGAACCGTCTAAAACAAATCCTGAATTGTGCGTGAACCATGCCTAGATTGTTGCAGGCCGTGCCGCATGAGCCAATGCATGGACTGCCCAGTTTTTTGTCTGTAGGCTTTGCACACCTGTGGAGCCAAATTCAAGATGTCAATATCCAACAATCTCCACTTTGACTCGATGTTCAGACTTCATATAACTTTTGAGAGTTTTTGAATGATTTCGCTCCCATGCCCTGGAGCAAATGCTTGACTATTCATGGATAGGCAAACATGAAAGTCGAGTCAAGTCGCTCGATCCCATTTCTGTCTTGTATTGTGCTCTTCCTGATATGAGACCTACTTGAAAAAGCCTCCTGTGGTAATAAAAACTTCACTTGCGACAATATCTATCATCCTTCGGAGTCTCCCATCTCGTGCCCAATCCACCTATTCCCATAACACCTCATGCTGTGCTCCCTGCCAAGAAGCGGTGTCCTCCATACTTCTTCTGCAAGATAATTCTATTGCCATGCATAATCTTTAGGATTCCATCACCAATTCTCCATCTATAGCTGTTTGAATTCAGTTTGCTTAATGAAATTAGATTTCTCTAGAAACTTGATATATATCAAATCTCATCCAATTTCCTCACTGTTCCATCATGTGCATGCAGGCTAACTATCCTAATATCCTTAATCACACAGCTCAATCCATTTGGCGGATGAACAATCCCCTCACCGCTCTCTAGAGAGTTAAACAACTCCTCTACAATAAAAATGATGCAAACATGCAGAATCTAAAACCCATTGAGAGGAAAAAGTGGATATCTCTTTTGAGACTAAAACGGCCTCACCATACTCTTTAGAGTCGCTACCATGGACCACCACCACAGTAGCTTTCATTCGATCTTTGAGTTACGAGTAATCTTTGACACGATATCCCAACTCGTCGTACCGGTAGCATTTGATCTTGCCAGCATCCTTGACTTTGACCTGGACCGCCCACTTCACAATCCTCTATCATTCCGTTCAGGGTTCGCGGTACCGTCCTGTACCGCTCGATACGGGGCATACTGTACCGTACCGGCCAAGAGCCGATACAATTCGCCTTCAATAAATGGTCCGGCCTCCGGACCATTGAAAAAAAAAAAAAAAAATTTTCCGTACCAGTACGGTACAGTACGGTACCGGTGCATACCGCCCGGTTCAGGCTCGATTTGGTTCGATTCGGGTCTGGTTCAGGTTTGGTTCAAGATTCTTGCTTGAGAGGGGGGAAGAGAGTTTTTTTTTCAATTTTTTAAGCCCGGTACAAAGGGCGGTATGGTATGGTACGGACCGTATCTTACCATACCGGTCGCTGATCGGTATGGATCCCGATACCGGTTCAGCGATCCTTGATTCCGTCCTTTGCCACTTACATCTTTAGTCGCTGCCAAATCTAAATTGCCATCTAAACTCGAATCCTGGCTCTCCTACTTAAGAACTTTATTCTGGAGTAGTGTTGCAGTGACTTCTTCTATCTTAATGATACTATTCCCTATTAGAAGAGTAGTCACCAAGGATTCAAAAGATGAAAAAAGCAACTACTGCAAGACCAGCACTCTGGTCTTCTCCTTAACTTTTTTATCAATATTGAAAAGATCGGTGAGGATCCTCTGAAAGTTGTTTAGAGCTCCTGCATGCTCTGTCCCTCGCTCATTTACAGCGGTAAAACTGCTTTTAAAGGAAGAGAGCATTGGTGAGCGACTTCGCTATTTTCTCGAGCTTCATTCATATTGACGTTGGAGGTCTTTCAAGTACATGGATCATCACATGATCGGCAGTACAAGCGGATCGTGCTCATCGCCTGTATCTGGAACTGATTCTAACTTTTCTCCTTCATGATAGACGGTTTCTTCTCGCATAAGAGAGCGTCAATCAACTCTTGTTGGATGAGCACATCCTTCATCCTTGCTCGTCATAGGAAGAAATTGCTCTTTTCATCAAAATGGTTGATCTCTACCTTGAGTAGACTTGTCTTCTTTATCTTCTTTAACCTTGATCAACACTACTACAACCCGAACAATCCTGGACTATGATATTCTTTATCTTCTTTATCCTTTATCCTTGAGAACATGCACTCTCAATCCCTATACATCAATCTCTCAACTAGAAGCCTAAATCCCATCTAAAAAGCTCTCAAAAAATACCAAAAGAGGCTCTTTGCCATCATACAAGGTTCCTGACCTGTCTTGCCTATTTTGTGGATTCCAAGGACTGAATTGGAATAAAAAACAGACTTCTTAATTCATCAGTGCACGAAATGGCAAGGGAACTGCCTGCACCGCATGAACCGCGATCCATGGCCTGCACGAAAGCGTGGATCATGGACTGCACGGTGTGCCGCATGCCTGGGCCTGTGGCCGTGCGGGCCTGCTTCCTTACGGGCCTGCGTCCGCCTTCGGGCCGCTCTATGGGTCATTCTTCGAGGGTTTTCCATCTGTGGGCCTTGCACACCTGTGGAGCTGAATTCGAGATGTCAAAACCCAATAGTTCTTTTACTTAATTTCTTTGAAAGAAGTTTGTCAAAGTTTGGCAATTTATAAACAAATGTAAGAAAGCTATATTTCTTAAGGTAAAGTTAGTCAACATAACATCCAGTCTTCTAAATTAATTCAAATTTCTATTTGCCTGTGAGCTTAAGTGACTGATGGGTCTATAGAAAATCTGATCACTATGTTAAAAAGTTATTTTAGTTATATGTACTTTTCAACTGTTATATTTTTTTATACTTGTACTGGTAATATTTTTCATGCGTGCATGTATGCATGTTGGAATATCTTACTTCATGTGATGGCAAGATTATCTTTCTTATTAAGTTCATACTTCCAGATAGGGAAAACAAAGGTGTTTCTTCGGGCTGGTCAGATGGCCGAACTTGATGCTCGTAGGAATGAAGTGTTAGGAAGATCTGCTAACATAATTCAGAGGAAAGTTCGGTCATACTTGGCTCATAAAAATTTCATTTTATTGCGAAAATCAGCTGTAAATATTCAAGCTATATGCAGAGGTAATTTATACTGGAGATGTTTGTTTAATAATGTTGACGTTATTCAAAACTGATTGGTTTTTATTTTCTTCAGTGATAGTGCTTTTTGCTCATTGATATATTCATGGTTTATTTTAATCTGATGCAATTTCATTTTATTCTTCTTGAAGGACAACTTGCAAGGCAACTTTATGAAGCCATGCTAAGACAAACCGCTTCTCTGAGGATCCAGACATGTTTCCGTATGCATCTTGCAAGAAAAGCTTACAAAATGTTGTGTTCTGCATCTATTACGATTGAAGCTAGTTTACGTGGGATGGCTGCTCGTAAGGAACTTCATTTCAGACAGCAGACAAGAGCTGCAATTACCATTCAGGTAAACCAGCAAATAGTGGATCAATGTCAATACATTCATAGGAAACCTAAGGATTTTGCTGCCAGAACTCTCCCGTGAGCACAAACAATATGCACATGCACATTTTCTGTACACTGTAATAAACATGTGAGGAGAAGAAGAGAGACCATTATGATGTTTATATTTTTTGCTTTCATGCCGATTAATTATGAAATTATATTTCAGATGAATTGGAGTGAGAACTGCAAATTGATACATTCTACCTTGATACATTATTCCTTGATGCCTTAGTTTTGTAAAAAATTATTCCTTATCTCTCTCTTGAGTTTATCTAGCATACACATTCTAGTGGATGCTTCAGTTTCTCTCTATTAGTATTCTATTGTAAGTTTCTGTCATTAAAGAAGATTATGAGACTAACTCTTACTTTTTACCTAATCATATTTCTACTCTAGAGCCAATGCCGCCAATACTTGGCACGCTTACATTATTCTAGGATAAAAAAAGCTGCAATTGCTACTCAGTGTGCTTGGAGAGGAAAACTGGCTAGAAGAGAGCTACGAAAGCTTAAAATGGTAAACTTTCTTTCATTAATCTTGCAGCTTCTTCTAAAGAGCTTTTAGTGTGTTTATTTTCTTACTAAGGCCTCAATAACTTTCTTCAAGTATGTAATAATGATGGGAGACATGGGCATCTGGAATTATGCAACTGCGGATTTTTTGTGCAGAGTATAATTGCTATTACTTTGGCATATCACTCTTTCTTTTCTTATTTCTTCTTTTCTTTTTTCTTTACATGATTGAAATTATGATAACCTGCCTGCAACAATGAAGCTTATTATGTTTAGATGGTAAATTGTAAGATGATAGTCTTTTTTTTCCCCTCCTGCTAAGAGGCAAGTGGAATGATATATTGCTAGGGTTAAGCCTTAACCTCATGTTCTAGGTTTCTTAATTTTTTTTCTTTATCATCAGGCGGCAAAGGAAACTGGTGCTCTCCAAGCAGCCAAAAATAAATTGGAGAAACAAGTTGAGGAACTTACATTGCGGCTACAGCTTGAGAGACGCATGAGGGTAAACACTTGAACCAGTCATACTCTTGCTTAATAATTTCATCTGTTTATTGTCGACAGTTCTAGAACTTATTTCACTGCAATGGTTGTTATCTGAAAGTTGCAAGTACCACCTGCTGAATTGGTCTAATTGATAGCATATCATGTACACCATCACTAAATTTAATTTTCTGAGCCATGGCTTGGTGATTTAATTTGCATAATATTTTTTTTAAACATCCTTTTGTTTCTGAAAAATGAAAAGAATAAGGATTGTATGTATTTTTCTTTTTATCTTTGTTTTTTGGAAGAGGTGAATCTAAGAGAAAAATCTGTTCATCGTATGTTTATGTATCTGTTATTTATTCTTTGCATATTTAATATTCTGCAAAGTCCAAATTTAAATGTTGTTGGAAACCATAGCCAGTTCTAGATAGCTCATGATGCTTATATCTTTCTGAATACTATTGAAAGACCAAATAGGAATATGGCCAAATGATGGAAGAAAAATATTATGAATTGTATGGTTTCCATAAATGTCCTGCATAGCGAACAGTTATTAGATAGAAAATGATCAAACATCCTGAATGGTTGCTTAAAATTACTTAGACATAATGAATTATAGATTCTTGCATCGGTGTCACATTTTCCTGCCTTGAGGAATGATTTTAGAGATTCGGATGGGCCGGCAAGTGGGCCAAGTTCTACATTGTTTGGGCTGGTCCTGTTCAAAAGTTTGGATATTCTTAGCTTGGGCCTGGCCTGCTTGCCTCCCTAGATGATTTCGTGACACTGACAACTATGTGGTATCTGCTCTTTTTTTCCTAAATACAAAATCCATGGTCCTGATAGTAATGTCCTGAGATAGATGCCTTCCAAATAGGCTGGCTCTGTCTGCTCTTATGGATGGTTGGGTAGCATTCTCATTGTGTATCATAAGTGAATTTTATATTCTTAACTCATCAAGGTGATTGATGCATTTCTTTTCATTTGTAGGCTGACATGGAGGAAGCAAAAACACAGGAAAATGCAAAGTTGCAAGCTGAATTGCAGGATATGTGGCAACAATTTCATGAAACAAAAGCTTTGCTGATAAAGGAGCGTGAAACTGCCAAAAAGGCTGCCGAGGAAGTTCCTGTCATTAAAGAGGTCCCAATTTTTGATACAAGTTTGATGGATAAGCTTAGAGAGGAAAATGAGAAGCTTAAGGTGAGCCCCAATATGTACTTGTTCTCCTTTAGGGGATAGCTTTTTTCCACTTTTGATGATATCTTGTTGGGATGCTGCTTTTTGAATTATAACTGTAATCATGTAGGAGAACAGGTTGTGGATAGTTAGATTTTCATTTATTTACTCTTCTCTCTCTCTCTCTCTCACCAAATTGTAAGTGTTTGTCCTTGGAAATTATGCATCGGACACTCTTTGACTATATGTAGGCTTTGGTGAGTTCTCTTGAAGAGGAGATTGATGAAACTGAGAAGAAGTATGAAGAAACAAGCAGAATCAGTGAGGAAAGGCTAAAGAAGGCAATCGAGGCCGAGTCAAAAATTATTGACCTGAACGGTGCAATGAAAAGGTTCTTTTGTTTTTCACTTTAGTTTTCAGATGCACGAATACCTCCTTTCTATGAAGTGTTGTCTATGCTATTCTTTTGAGTTGGATATTGTTATATGTTTAGCTAGCTTTCTTCTTTAACTCAGCAAAAATCTATCTAAATGGAAAATAATTATGCTTTTATTACAGTCTTCAAGAAAAACTATCTATCATGGAGTCCGAAGATCAAATTCTTCGACAGCAGACCTTGTTGCGTGCACCTGTAAAACGCATGTCTGAACATTTGTCAATTCCAGCAACTCCAACAAAACATGTACCAACATGCTCTAGAAAAATGCTTCGTTGATTTCTTTATATAATTTAATTATGCTTCTTATTCCTCTTGGTTTTTATTATTGCAGAAGTTGGAGAATGGTCACCATGATGTTGAAGAGCCTAAGGTTGTGCTCCATTGTATTTTGCTTTTTGGAATCATCTTCTGTTGTTTCTTGTGAACATAATTATATTTAAGTTCTCCATCATAAGAATATATTTTTATGCAGGAACCTCAAAGTGCACCTCCAGCTATTAAGGATTATGCAAACAGTGATCCTAAGTTGAGGAGATCTTATATAGAGAGGCAGCATGTGTGTGCAATTGTCCAGTGTCAGAATGAAATCAATCAGTGTAGTGGTTGTGGATGATTTCGTTGATTTTATTTGACAAAGAGATCTTCTTTGTGCAGGAATCTGTTGATGCTCTCATCAACTGTGTCAGCAAACATATTGGGTTTGGTCAAGGAAAACCAGTTGCAGGGCTTACCATATACAAATGCCTCCTACACTGGAAATCTTTTGAAGCAGAAAGGACTAGTGTCTTTGATCGTCTTATTCAGATGGTTGGTTCTGCAATTGAGGTAATTGGATGTTTATATGCTAATTAATTGTTTATTCTGTTTTTATTAACTGATGGGACTGCATCTCAGCAGATGAATTCATACTTGCATATAGGGGTGGCAACCTTGATGCTGACCCATTTATGCTGGCCCATTGGGTTCACACGTTGGGTAGGGTTTGGGTCAAGAGACTCAAGACCCCTCAATCCATCAGGTCATGGGGGTTACATTTGTAATGATTGGTATTATATATATATAGTGCGTCAGTGGCTCAATCCATCAGGTCATGGGAGTTACATGTTGGGTATGTATGTATGCATCTATTTGTTTTGTGTAGCGGGTGATATGAGCTGTTAGATATTGATGTTGGCTCATAATTTAACAAAAGAATAGATGTATGAGGGTTTGTACTGCATGTATTCTTAATATGTTTTGTTGTTAATTGCAAAACATAGTTTTATTATGTGATATATTTAAAAATGTTTTGAGATAATTTCTAGTGCAAACAATCCGTGAAAGTGTGAAAAATAGATAGTCTATTCATGTGATAAAAGCTCAAAATTAAATGAGTCTAAACTAATTGAACGGGTCAGCAGGTTGATTGTGGGTTGAGCTGGTTGACTGCAGGTCAGCTTTGGGCTAGGCCCATAGGCCCTTGTTAATCTTATAGAAGCCAACCCGACGTGGCTTGCTGATTGCCACCCCTGCTTGCTTATGGACAACTAGATATGTATATTGGTTCTGTTGCTTTGATGATAGCTTAAGTTTTATCACTTCAACCTATAGTTTTTGAAAAGGTGTTCACTATAAAAGAATGAAATTTCTGAATCATAGTATGCTATCTGTCATTTCTGTCTGCAGAAATAATCCCATTTTGTTCTTAAAAACTCGAATGGCTTGCCAAAAAATTCACAATATTATTGTGATACTTCTAGCCCCTCTTCAAGACTTTCTTTTCGTACGATCTTTCCTATACCTAATTATATATATAGATTTTGCATATCATATATATTATGTCCTTGAGTGAGAAATACTTGATAATCTTTTTTAATGTTTTTGAGAGAGATACCTGTCAGAACTGGTTAAGAAGTCAAGTTGTCGGATGTTACTAGGGTTTCTTGGCTTCAAATGCTGTTACCCAGAAAATAAACTAGGAATTTAAATGAATTGAAATTGAGACATTTTTTATTTGCCTCATGATTTATGATTCCATTCTTATCATTCTATGCTACTCTAACAAATGTGGCCATTCGAAGAATCGTATAAGTTTCAGTAATTGAAGACACTGGAGAATTTGCTGATGATATGAGCACGTGACTTCATCAGCACGTGACTTGACTTGAGGCATCCTCATTTTATAAGAGGATTTTAGATTTGTATGTAAAGGTAAACAGAGAGGGGAAAGGATCTAAGGTATCATGGATCAGGATTTTGTGAATTTGGATAATCTTGCTGTGACAATAGATGTAGCTGTTAATGGAGTGATTGATGATGTTGATGAAGGATTTAAGGCTGCTTAATAACTGGGGGCAAGGCTTGATGGCATGATGGGTATGGATTTCACATATGCTGTAGTAGACAAGATTTACTAAAGGATTATTGCACTACATAAAGGTGAAATAGAATTTTCATATAAGTAAATTAACTTGTGTTAATTTTGTTTTCATATCAACCTCAATATGCAGTGTTTCAGGGAAATATTTCATTACTTCCATTTTTTGGTGTTGGGAATATCATGTATTGTGCCTGATAGTTTTGTTTAATTAAAAACATATTTTTGTCAACTTGTTTGAGGTGCTATTAATCATTGTTGTCAAGTTGGTCCTTTGTGTCACCTATACAGGATCAACTGTCTTGAGGATTTAGTAATGGCTTCTTGTTGTTTAAGTATATTATTAACTCTACTTATTGCTAACTCAGATATGGTACATTAGTCATATGTATGATGTACAAGTTGTAAGTAGTTCTATGAGTATGCTTTATAGCATAAAATATGCACCAGTTTTATGACATCGATGGTAATATGTCATAGCTCATGTAGAATTCATGGCATGTATTTCATTGTTTATTCAATTGTTGGTTCGACAATGAAATTCATAGGGCTATATTTCTTTTTGTAGCCATCTAGCCATCATTCTTTCTTATTTGGAGGTTTCATCTTATCTCCAAAAAATATATTGAAAAAAAAAAAATTTAGGCATGATCCTCTGGTGTTCAATTAGTTTTTCAAAGACTGGTTTGAAAGAGTCAAGTGATCAATCAGTGCTCTTTTGGTCTTCTTTTGTCTGTTGCCTCTATTGTCTCTGGCTGCTGTTTATGATTAAAAAATAAAAATAAAAATAAAACCCGTATAAGTTGTAAAGAGGATCTAGATCAGCTAACTTTATCTTGATACTATCTATAGTTATTATTTTGGTATTTGCTTGTGATACCAACATCTTTAATTTTACCATTGTCAGCTCATTGTGATGAAAACTGTGATGCAGAATGAGGAGAACAATGACCATCTTGCTTATTGGTTATCAAATGCATCTAGTTTGCTATTTCTGCTGCAGCGGAGTCTTAAGGCTGCTGGTGCAGCTGGAACTGCTCAGCATCGTAAACCCCCTCCTCCAACATCATTGTTTGGGAGAATGACACAAGTATGCAATAATTATGATTTTCTTCTTTACGACATTTCACTTTCTTTATTGAATATCCATGACCATTACATTTATGATTCATCTTGGATGCAAAAATGTAATAACAACATATTTGCATCTCGTATTGCCGCATGTTCTAGAGATTTCACTCTTCTGCAAATCTTCCTGTGGATGAACTGAATGTTGTTGTGCGGCAAGTTGAGGCCAAGTATCCTGCCTTGCTTTTCAAGCAACAGCTCACAGCTTACGTAGAGAAGATATATGGAATTGTCCGTGATAACGTAAAGAAAGACTTGTCTTCGTTGCTTTCATCATGTATTCAGGTATTCTGCATAGCATTTTACTTTCATTAACAATGCTGCCTATCTGTAAAGGTTAAACTCCTGCTACATGGTTCCTTTCAGAAATAGTTTGTAAAACTGAACAATATCGTGATCACTTTATTGGAGTTAATTGCTGTTTTAAAGCTTCAGTTATTGAGTGTTGTCTTAATCATTCTGTTATACTTGGTACATTGATTATGTTCTACATTATACATGTGCAGCTGCTTGAATTAATAAGTTTTTAAGGGTTCAGCTGTGACCCTACCAATAGGCTCATCAATCCTATTGCAGAGATAGTGTCCCAAAATGCATGTTGGTCCATATATTGTCCATATAAATGGACAAGTAGCATCCTTGATCATGACCTACACATATCGAACACGTTAGGACATAAAGGGCTTTAAATCCTTTGGAACACAATCAGCTGAAGTTGGTGTGATGTCATTGCTCGCTATACATTTTGTGACAACTGGTATGGGTAGTATGTTCTTGTAATATTTTTTTGGTGTCTTGGCATTTTAAATATTATAGGCCATGATTAGTGTGAGTTCTCTGATTTGATAGCTCATCATCTACTTTGCACCATGTAGAACTGGAACACCACTTAGTTTTAGTATTCTACTCTTATAGATTTTGTTATATATAACTTTATCCTTCGAAAATTGTTGCTTTGTTACATATGTAAGCAAAATTCACTTTATCAGAATATTTGTGACCTTCCTTTAATATCTCAGTTGCTAATTTAATTGATGTTGAAAATTAAGGCACCAAGAACAAGGGCTCTGCGGGTCTCAGGGCGTTCATTTGGGAGTCAAGCTCGGAGCAGCCACTGGCAGGGCATCATTGATTGCCTCAATAACCTTCTGCAAACACTGGAAGAAAATTATGTAAGTTTACTAGGTGAAGTTTAAGTAATTGTTAGGGGTGCTAATGTACCAGCCCAGGCCTAGGCCTGACATCAGCCTGGGAACAGAATCATAGGCCTGCTGAGGTTGGCATAGCATGAAACTGGTCCAAGTATAGAATGCCAGAACTTGACCGTTGTTTGGATGATTACGAGTCTGTGCTAGGTTAAATCAGAACCAATCTGTTTTGTACAGAATGCTAAACCAGGGCCCAGCTTGTTGCGTTTCAGGGTCTTGGGTCCCAGAAATCAGAGCGCCCCCTTTTCCAGGCCTGGCCTTTTGGCATCTTGGTCAGCCTGTCCTGTTTAACGGCCTTAGTAGATTTTCAGCCTTAGTAAAATTGCACCATTCAACAAGACTTGTAATTGACATGGTGGTTTCCCAGGTGACCTCAATTCTAATTCAAAAGATGTTTACTCAGATTTTCTCATTCATCAACGGACAACTTTTCAACAGGTGAGTGATTGTTTTGATTTGTCTATTGTTTCATCTATGTGTAGGCAATATTTGTTATTGTTTTGCTGCTTCTACTCTGCAGTCTACTCCTTCGTCGGGAGTGTTGCTCCTTCAGCAATGGAGAGTATGTAAAGGCTGGTTTAGCTGATCTAGAGTTATGGTGTGCAAAAGCAAAATCCGAGGTAATCATCTGTGACTTCCAGTTACTGAATAACTTTTGGTTGCCCAGAAATTCTGACAATTTCTCACCTTTCAGTATGCTGGATCATGTTGGGATGAACTTAAGCACATAAGACAAGCTGTGGGTTTCTTGGTATGTAATTTGTGTTACCATCCGAAGCATCATAGAATATCAATTTTCAGAATTTATTTGGAATTGCAGGTCATGTCAGATCTAACCTTTGTAACTGGGATCATCTTTTATATCTTGGTAAAATATATACAGATATAAGTTCTAATTTCTTTTCTGCAGCAAGGTGTGGTCTGGAACTTGCATTACTGGGCACCACTACTATGAAACTGCTCTATTAGTGTCCTAAATACACCTAAAACTACCATGATTATATAAAAAAAAGGTATGGTCCCAGCAATCTAGGGTCCTAGGGAGGGACAATCTAAGGACAGACCTAACCTTTGGCATTCTTTTTGCACCAAAGTGGCTGCCCCAGAACTGGAACCTGCAACTTTTTACCATTCTCCCAAGCAATGACCCGTAAAACATTTGACTGATGTGATCATAAAGCATGATTAATCAGTTACATTTTTTTTTATTCTTTATATCAATAAATTATCCAGTTAGTAAATGAATTCCTGTTAGAGATTGTAAGATGTAATCTAACATATGGTGTATCCTACTTTGGTAGCTCCTGCTTATTATCTCCATTGCTGTATGCGACACATGCAACAATCTTCCCAAAAGCAGGTGCATAGATGCATCACAGAATAAGCAAGCCCTCTGTGTCTATTTAAGTAACTTTGCGGCACATACCCTGCTGCACATTGCCTACATAAAAGAATTTAATCGATAAATTGGGGCATCAAATTTTTGGCATCAAGTTTTTTTGTTAATGTTTTTTTCCCTTCAGTTTTGTATTAGACAATACTAGTGGTTGTGATGGTGTACTTGGGAGGCTAAAGAAATTGTTTCTAGAAAAAAGTTACATCATAACTCATATATATAGAAAACCATTTCTTCTCTGGTTGAACCCAGTTATCACACTTGATGCTCTGAAAAATATAGGATCGGTGAAAATGGTGTCCAATACACATAAATATATGCTGGATTTCTAATTCCAATCTAGGATCAACCATGACTGGAGGATATTTCCACGTTTTACCCTCTAACCTAGTTGAACTTCATTTTGCTAGATAAAAATCTGATGTTTTTATGTTATTTCTGAAGATTGCAATGTTGTTGCTTTATTCAGTAGTCCATCTTGGCAAATTCACATTTGCAGAAATCATTAAAACATCCTTTTACAGAGAACATCCATAAGAGAAATTCAGAAGCTTGGTGCTCTATTTTTTTGTCCAAGGCAATCATTAAGTAGCATTAATGCATGAATTCTAGGTTTGTGGAGTTTTGCAGTTCTGTCTCTTGTGTAGTGTCTTAGCTAACCATGAACTGTGTAATGTGGTTAGCAAAACCATTCTAGAGGTTTGAGGCTTTATCGTCATATATGTAGATATCCATGTATGATGGGTAGAATCCTTTCTTAGCTTTAGTGGAACTGGTAGTATGTCACAAGCTATAGTTTCAAACTTTTGCTTGTCAAGTTAAAAGCATGCCATGGGCAACAGTTGTTCTCTCATTACCTGCTGTATCTGCTTTCCATTTGCAGGTAATATTTCAGAAGTATAGGATCTCCTATGATGAGATCGTGAATGACCTCTGTCCGGTAACAACACTTGCTCTCCCTCTCTGTGTGTGCACGCATGTGCATGAGCACCATTTCATGTTTGTGTGTGCCTTTCTGCCTGTGTCACATGGTTCACATTTACATGCTGATTATTCTTTCCACAGATCCTTAGCGTTCAACAGCTCTACCGGATTTGCACACAGTATTGGGATGACAAGTATAACACACAAAGTGTTTCTTCTAGTGTAAGTTCAAACAACTAATCATCTGTCTTGTGTAATATGTTCATCCTTCCCAGTGTTCAAGGAATCATGAAGTCTCAATTTCCATGCACATTCATTGTTCTGCCGAGCTTATAAGCACCTTCTTGTTTTGGATGTTGTAACCCACTTTATACTGGCCAACTAATCAAAATGCATAATAACTTTTATGGACCGAAAAATAAATCACTGCTGATGACTGGCACTGCCATTTCATGTTGAATCTTGTATAAGCTAATTGACCATATTTATAAAATAGTGCACCTAACTAAGCAGTTTATTTCAGGAAAAATAACTACTGACTCCTTCATCCTGTCTTAATACAGGTTCTTTCTAGCATGCGGGTTTTAATGACAGAGGATTCTAATGATGCGGATAGCAGTTCCTTCTTACTGGATGATAACTCCAGGTAGCAGGAACAAAAATTTTATCTGTCATATTAGTGTGACAGTGGATTCTTTCTGGCATGCAGGGTTTTTTTTTTAATAATTATATTATTGTGTAAAAATATATAAACATGTGCGATGGCCTAAAAACCTATAAATTGGATAAAATTTGATCAGTGTTCCTCCTGTTTCCTGATGCAGCATTCCATTCTCTGTCGATGACATTTCAAGCTCTCTAAAAGAAAGGGACTTCTCAGATGTCAAACCAGCAGAGGAGCTTCTCGAGAATCCAGCCTTCGAATTTTTGAAGTGAGGCCATGGAACCTCGAGTATTTTTGCATTCACATAATCATCTCCTTGAGGCAGATTCTTGCTTTTCTCCAAATGATGTAAATCCATTCATTTTCTCACCATTTGTATTTTTCCCTTCCCTGCTGGGTGTATAAAATTAATATTTTTTGGACTGGATTTGTAAAATTCTTTCTAGGGGCAGCTGATGGGGTTGGGATGAGTTTCAGCCCTCCCATGGAGAGTTTGTTTTTTACAAGTGAGGAAGCATTCTTTTCTAGGCAAGTTACAGCTTTCAGTCGATCAAACATAGGGTGTGGTTGGAGGAGAATGTTATAGTGATCCGTTTACATGTGTAAAGCATTGGGTAAATGTAAAGCAACAGATTATGAAAACAGATATTTATAGGAACTTATTTGTTTTTTTTAAAATTTTCTATTGGCAGCGGGGCCAATTCGTGCTTGATTTCTCTATTGGGTGAAATTAAAGGATTTCTCTTTTTGTCCCTCATGATTGGATTTTAGATTGGCCAAAGAAAGAATTGATTATTGGGAAATCAGGAATTTTCCCATTCTGATCCACATCAAGCTGTCTACTCCCACGTCTTTGATTTTGCTGATGTACTCATGCAAGTGGTACTGGAGCTTGGACAAACACCTATAAAGATGTCCTCAAAAGAACTATTTGAAAAACTTTTGGGAACTTGGATGTTGCCTTGATGCTTCTGTTTACACTTTACATAGAGGTATCATGCAGGCTGATGTTTAGACTGCAGATAGGTGAAATCTATGTAAAAATTTTGGTAAATAAGACATTCTGTCTGCTGGTCAGCGATGAGGATATCCTTGTTGGAGAGCTCTGCATCATTCATATTTCCACTTTCTCATCCGTAGCTGTGGGAAACATCAGGAAACTGATATACTGGAATGGTTAATGCCATGCATTGCGCAGAGTCTGATAAGTTGACGACTGCAAAGTGGGCATAGCAGCATGGTGTTACACTGATTGTAACTATTCGTTAATATTGGTAAATGCTATATGATGCGTGTGATTGATTGTAACTGATAGCAGATGCACTCATTATTATATTTTGTGAACCTATGGATACATTCCTTCTTTCAGTTGATGCACTGCTATTTCTCCCTCTCTAACCTAGAAGCCGGGCATCTGTTGAACAAGAGTGTGTAAAGACGGATCCATATCTAAGTTGGCCTTCTATCACATTGAAGCTGTGAATTGAAGTTGTGATTGCATCCAAGTGTTTCTCTCCCAGTTGCCCGACGCTGGTGCTGGCCATGTGATGCGTGCTCGGGATGCAACTTTACTTCGTTCGTAACTCCCTGAAATGGTTAGATTATATTTTTATCGAAGAAAACGTACATCTTGTGATTTTCTCAACAAATTATATTTTTATTGAAGAAAACGTACATATGGAGCATCTTGTGATTTTCTCAACAACAAAGGTTCATAGGCTGTGCCAATAATAACACAATTTTTCAGATGAAGCTCCTCCTCCATTACCATTAATTATTTAACTGGTTATATGCAAGAACGAAGAAGAGCGGTCTACCTAAAACCAACTTGTATTTGACCAAATCCCCGCAAAGAAAAACCCAGGAACCTCTTCGCATCAACTTTTTTGTTTTGTGTCTGCTTCTCATAAATTAGCCTCTCCAAAGCTTACCGCTTCCAATGCATATATATTATGCTTTGATGCCGCCTTCCGCCGGTCGAGCTGCTGAAATGGTATCCCCGCTCAAACGAAGTATAGGAGCAGGGAGAACTCTATAAATATACGGCTCCACCTTGCGGCATTCGCATCCCCAAAACTCCATTGAGAAGATCTCTTTCTGACCGAAGCCTAGCCTAGTCGCACCATAACCAGAGAGCTCTCCAATGGCTTGTAGACAAATGCTGGCTGTCCTTGCAGTAGCTGTGGTTGCCATGGCCACCCTTCCGGCAATCGCTCGAGCGATGGCATATGTACGTTAAGTAGTAGGCGATGACATGGGGTGGGGCCTTCGTGTGAACTATACTGACCGGGCTCGGGGCAAGGTGTTCAGAGTCGGCGACTCGCTAGGTATCGATCCTTTTCTTCGATTCTCTAATGATCAAAATATTATCATTCTATGGATGCTATCTTTCTTGGTCGTGGCTACTACGTGCCATATGATCGATGATTGAATGCCTCGAAGTTAGAATCCAAGCCTCTTTCTATGGATGGTATCATTCTTGGTCGTGGCTACTACG
The DNA here is from genome assembly GCA_021397845.1 of Areca catechu. Taxonomy (NCBI): domain Eukaryota; kingdom Viridiplantae; phylum Streptophyta; class Magnoliopsida; order Arecales; family Arecaceae; genus Areca; species Areca catechu. Next base: position 186,400,460 of record CM038052.1, on the reverse strand, counting down.
TGCCATACGATGATTGAATGCCTCGAAAGTTAGAATCCAAGCCTCCCTGTCATTTCCCATGGTCACATATTCTTCACCACTTGTAATAAGATTCATTGAGATAGAAGCAAGTGTTTCCTGCCATCCATGCGTGACTCATGTGGAACGGTTCGAACCAACAATTTCTCCTCGTGTTGAGGATCGTCTCCACAAAGCCCTTATGCATCTCAATGCTACGTACATATTATAACCATAGGACGTCATTATAGCTGGCCTCGTCTACCTTACTATATTCTTTCTGCGGCCTATTTAACACGCAGATACATAATTCACCAAGATGAACCATGCATAGGTTTAAATCTGACCGGTATATATATAACAAGTCTAACCTAAGACTTTGCCACGATCGATTAGACATTATCTGAGAAAAAAAATGGATGGATTTGAAACTTTATTTCTTTAATCTTGCAGTATTTAGGTACAACCCTGGAAATCACAACGTCCCCATAATTGAGTCGGTGGTCCAGAATTTCAGGCATGCAACAAGGTTTCAACACAGAAGGCTCCGGTCTCTGGCGATGATGCGGTCCCACTCTCGAGTCCAGGGAAAAGATGGTACATCTGCGGCAAGGCCGGTCACTGTGAATCCGGCCAGAAGCTTGTCATCACTGTCCCACGAAGCTTGCAGGCTCCCTCTGCATCCCCCACCCCCACCCCCACCCCCACCGCCCCAGTTCCCGGTTCCTCCGGCAAGATTACGCTACCAGCTGGGTATCAGATTTTGATGGTGGTGCTTGTGGCAGTGCTGACAACCTTCATGACTTGAAATGATATATATAGATTGCTTTATTTTCTTATGTATGTTTGAGATTTCATCGTGCACGTCAATTTGAAATTGGTTCATGTCATCATGTCTGGTGTCATTTGCCTTCACATATCTAGAGTTTTACATACGATCGATAAAGATGATTTCAATTTTCTACGGACCCCATTTAGAAACTAGTTGCATTGAATAATAATTGATATATATATTTTTTCTTGGATGGCCGTGATTGCCGAACTCTCAAGTTCATTCCCAAACTCGAGACTATCCGGATTCCGGCCTCCTTCAGCTATTCTAACTTGATTACCTATCTATCCATCAGGAAAATGCATGTAACCCTACATCTTTATTTATTGTCTCTTTCAAGTCTCTTGTCAATTGTCCCTTGATCAGAAGCTATTCTGGCTCAATTTAATGTACTTATACTACTAGCTAGGAATTGCACCCAGCTGTCCTTATTCAGTTTCAAACTCTAAAAAAGTATCGTGCTCGTACCTGTCACCCCTAAACTAATCCTGAGGAATGGTGCAATGCATGGAAGGATTGGACAGTATGGAAAAAGGGCGGCATATAATATTGTCCACCGGAATAAAAGTTTTCACGCAAGACAGTTGGACGTACTCGTCAAAAGTCTCCCGGCCTTTGAAAAATCTATCGAGTTAGCACCGCCCCTTTGGAATACCCTTCTAAAGTACCTTGGTTCACCAACTTAAAAAGTTTGGACTAAAAGTTAAAGACAAAAAAAAAAAGGAAGAAAATTATAAAACGAAAAGTCGGTGCAATGAGGCCATGGTAAAGGTCGGAGGTTCGCATTCGATAACCTTGACTTCCATAAAGTCGCTAACGTGCTTACTACGTAAGATGACATCATGGCAAATAAAAAATCCAAGAAACATGGAAGTGGTCAGTGCAATCTTGCTTAAGAGTACCAAATCTCCCTCTAAACTTAAACTAGGCATTATGCAAAGCGATGCCTCTAGCTTGATCGATCTGGAAGGTGTTACAATGTTATGGACATATTGTCACGCCCTGTATCCAACCGGCTGCATAATGTTAGGTACCTTCCAGAGATCATATCCGATCTAACTTTCAAATTAATAACCAAACAATGATAAGAAATAATTTTTTATAAAAATTAACTGAAAATAAAATATAAATAAAATATAAATTCATGGATTAACATCTAAATTCTAGTTCCTCACTGACTGGTCCCAAAGCCTGCTTAATTTTCCGGATCTACAACAAAAATATAAAAAAACAGGGAATTAGCTATACAGGCTCAGTAAGTTATCACTACTTCCAATATACATACACCAATATGCCACTAATAACAACAAGTATAACACATCATACAACAAGATGTCCAACAATATAATAATATAACCAACAACATGATGCAAATATTAATACTTAAATGCAACCGATGCAGACACGACTATGAATGGCCAACCATTACTCTACTCTCTTAGTTCCTCTGGCTATGGCCACGATCGGCCCGTGGCTCACCCTGAAAGAAACAAGATCCTGTGTCACATACCGCTCAACAGTCATATGCCAGCGATAGCCCCGCTGGAGGCCCAAAAGGAAAACTAGCTCTGAATATCACACGAAAAATATGCATCATCTACATGTGCCTACCATGCATGGCTAAAATAAGGCAACTAGCTCTTATGTCACGTACCGCTCAACGGTCATGTGCCAACGATAGCCCCGTTGGAGGTCCAAAAGAAGACTAGGTCCTCGTATGATCATAGTCGGACTAGAGAGCACCCACACCAATACAATGCATCCACACCAACATGATGCACGCAATCCAATGCAATCAAATACAAATATATTACATATATTTACTAAGTTATATACACATTGGTATACACATCAAAGGTCAAGGTAACTTACCGAAGAGTATCCACCAACTAGTACAGTCCAACATTAAATCGGATCTTCTAAGGTCAACAATGATCCTGAATCACAAATTAAAAAGAAATTAAATAGAAACTAAATTTCCTGGGACAACCTTGTCCAATAGATCTTTTCCTCCTTTCCCCTTCCTTCTTTTTATTTATTATTATTTATATATACTTTATTATTAATTCCAAACTATACCTTTGCTGGACCAGCCCACCCCAGATATCAGGCCCGGTCCAACAAAGATAACAGAGCCCGGCCCAATACAAAACAACCAAGCCCGGCCCAACCCCTGTTAACAGAGTACCTTTCTCTGTTAACAGGGCCGGACAATGCTCACCCCAAGAAAAACCAGGAAGAACGGCGGCGATCCTCACGATCGACCGCCCAGGAAGGATCGCCGGAATGGAAGGGAGGGACCGGTGGCGTCCCTGGTGGCTGTCCGACCACCATCGAAAACCCAGCAAACCAAATCCCCCCCCCTCGACAGATGCTCTTCCCAAAGCTTAGCCGAGCTGGTCTCCCCACGGCTGCTGCCGGCGGCAACCGTGGGAGACGACCACCGAGAAGGGGGCCCGACAGATAGAAGCGGACGGCAGCATGACCACTGGTGACCATCCGAACACCCACCAAAATCCCAAAAAAAATAAAATGGATCCCCCTTTCCTCGATCGGTCGTCCCTGCTCAAGCCTGTGCTCGAGAGGAGACGGGCGCCCATCCGTCGTCGCTGCTGCCCATGCTTAAACGAAAACAAGGGATAGGGCACTTACCGGCGAGGTCGGCGGCGTTCCGGCAACACCAGAGAAAAGAGTGACCGTCAAAAGGACCGTGGCACAAGAGAAAATCGCCCGACACGATCGGTGTCGATCTTCGGCGTCCACCGGAGGAGGAGGGTTCGGTTGGAGGAGAGGCACGCGAGGAGCCTTTAAACCTAGAGAAAATCCTTATCCCCCGCACCGATCGATCGGTTTCTCCGTAACTTTCGCCATTCATTCCGAAGTCCGGTGTCTATAGAAATTTCGAACCGAAGTCGGCAACCCAGCCCAAACCCGTCTCGATCGAACAGCCGGATGGGCTGGGCCTCACAAATAATAAGGAAAAAGTGTGACTACTTTATGTTAATTACTCGTCGAATCTTTGCGTGGCTAGCCAATTTATCGCATAATGGTGAACCCCAAAGAATGATCCTGTTCAAGTCCACCGAGCCACTGCATTTGAGCCTGATGTTGGACAAAGTTGGAGAGTAATAATTGAAGGATGATGCAAATGAAGTTGTTTAACAAAAATGGTCATGTGGCCAGCTTAAAGCGAGTACGAACCCTTCACAGCTCTAGTTATAGAATATTTCTAGAATCATGACATAAGATAAAACTGCGTAACTTTAGCTCACATCCATTTCATCAAAAAAGCTAGTTGATTTCTACCAAATAATAATCTCATGTAGATTTCTTTTTTAAATATAAAATTCTATCGGTTACGTGAGCTACAATAGTTTTTTCAAATTCACCACACAAAGGGTACAATCATGATGGTGCTGCCCATTTTCGATTCGGATTCTTTAATTACATGGACTACTGCCAATATATATATATATATATATATATTTATGGCTCATTTTTTTTTATGAATAAAAAATTTAGTTAAAAATTTATAATTTTTTATAAAATTTTTTTCAGATAATATTTAGATAAAAATATAATTTATTCATGTTCTTTTATGCATGAAAAAGTAATTTCAAAATTTGTTATATATATTCTTTTATATTATTACTTTTCTGTATAAGTTACTAAAATTTTTTATATTTTTTATAATATTCTTTACGAGGATTAGAATTTGGAATAATGGATAATTAAATTATTAGACATCGAACGAAGAGGCATTGAAAATCAAGACAAAGATATTTAAAAAGTAAAATTAAATATTTATTTTATCGGCAAGTAGAAAAATAATTTAACTATTTTTTAGATAGGTATTTTTTAATTAATAAATAAATAAATATTATTTTAAAAAATAACTTATCTAATTTAAAAGTACAAAAATGCAGATAAGTTGATAATAAAAAGATTGTTCAACTTATTTTTATGTTATTTATCGATAAAGAGCTGCCACTTAATCTAAATTATGGAAAGTAAAGTTAAGCTGCCACATGTATGATGTATGCAACTCCATGCAAATATCACTTGCATGTCACGTGCCGCTGGCGACAATGTGAGAGAGAAAGTTTGGTAATATTGTTTTCAGTTACAGCCTCTTCCTTCGTCGATGCCGCCTTCTTCTCATGATGTCGTCCTCCGACGCCCCATATTTAATTTCATGCCGCAACGATCGGCCCTTTCTCCATTCCCAAAATAGCTAAAAGAAAGAAGGGAGCAACAAAAAAAAAAAAGAAACCTAGAATCTTTGGAATCCCAAATACCTCTTGTCCAGTATATGAAAATTCCCCGCATGGGTTCCCTGAATTCGATATTTCCAGGTTACTCGGCTTGATCCGACGAGGGGAGCGATACGTAATTCCAGGTACCATGGGTGACCCTCGTTTGGTCGAGATATTGGATGTTTTCGGATCTTTTTAGGTTTGATCTTGCTCCGAGGCATGCTTGGATCGAAAACCATCTCTAAATTGTTCCCGAATCTTATGATTTTTATTTCAAAATTGCATCTTTTATCGTTATGTTGTCCAATTGTTGTTTTCTTCTCTGCATGCATTCGAGATTCTTCCCACCAATTTTCTCGTTTGGGGTTTTGTCACTGGAATGCTCGGTGCATTGTGCTAAGTTTCGATTTTTCCGACCAGTCCTCTGTTCTATGCTGTCGGATTGGAGCTATGCCCAATTGATTGATATGAATGTTAAAAAGGGCATGTCTTTAATTCTGATTTTTTTTGGAATTTTGGATGCTGAGTTATATGAAGACTTTCAAAACTTGTGTTGCAGAAATTTTTTAATTGTCGATGGCTTTAATTTGGTCCGCAATGTGCAATCAGTTTATTGACAGATAGCTTCAATATGATCAGTTCGACTTCAAACAGTTCGGAGAATTGGGTTAAGCACCCAGATTAAAAATCTCAATTTTATAGTGCAATGTTGTCAGTTGTGGTTAAATTTGATTGGCAATTTGGATGGTGGTAGAACTGTAGAAGCACATTACATGGATTGAACAATTGAAGGGAGGGGAATTCTGTTGGTGTCTTGAAGAAACACATCTTCAAATCTTCGGGAATTGAAGAGATGGATAAGAGTCTTCTAGGGTTTGGAAAGTTCTGTGTGCTCGATGAGGTGGATGAGACCGATTTCTAATTTGAAGAATGGATGGTGAAATGCCCAGTCCTTCACGTCAGAGATTTGCACAAGATTACAATTATTTGATTGCAGGCGAGGTACCTTCAAACAAGCACTTGAATAACATCTCTGTTCAGACTGGCGAGGAGTTCTCCATGGATTTCCTTCAAGATCGTGTCACACCAAGAGGAGTAACATTTAGACCTGGTATAGAACGTGGGCATATGAAGAATGTAGGATCTAATAATTATCAGATTTTTCGGGCAGGCTATGAGGATCTTGCAGGCATTCTTGGGCTCAGAAGAACAGACTCTAACGGTTATTCTGATGTTTCTAATCCTAACTTGGCCAGAACCCATTTGGTGGATGGCAAGGCTATGGAACATGTTGATAGAACAAGCAGAATTAACACTGAAAACAATAGGAAAGTGACAGAGAACTGTATGGATGAGTATTCTGAACCTGGTCCTCTTTCTGAGCCCCTTCAAGGTTATCAGCATTGCCCTCATGGACCTGGAGCCATGGAAAGCCCTCAGTCCAGTAAAGTGAAATTCCTATGCAGCTTCAGTGGAAAGATCTTGCCAAGGCCAGGTGATGGGAAACTGAGATATGTTGGTGGTGAAACACGGATTATCTCCATCAGAAGGAATCTTTCATGGAAAGAACTTATGCAAAAAACCACAAGCATTTGCAACCAACCTCACACCATTAAGTATCAGCTTCCTGGCGAAGATCTTGATGCTCTGATATCTGTTTCTTCAGATGAGGATCTTCAGAACATGATGGAAGAGTACCATGGGCTTGAAAAGGCTGATGGGTCTCAGAGACTTAGATTGTTTCTCATATCCCTGACTGAATCTGAGAACCCTTCTATAGATACTAGAGGCATGCAGAGCAGCTCAGAGTACCAATATGTTGTTGCTGTGAATAACATACTAGAGCCAAGTCCAAGGAAAAGCTCAAGTGGTAATAGCTATTCAAGCCAAATGGGATATCATTTAGATAATTCTCCAAGTTTTCATAGAGATTCCCCTGTGTTTCCACATTCCGATGTTATCAATGGAACTGCTGCTCCAAATCATGCTGGCATGTTCATGCATCCCCCTGGTCCACAGTTCTTTGTTAGTTCTCAAACTGCACTGAAGACCCCCACACAGTCACCCCCTTTTTCTCCAAGGCCAGTTAAGCAGAGAAATATGAGACATTCTCGCAAGCAATCATATGATGATCAGTTTATAGCAGACCAACCATTGGAGAATTATCATGAGATTGATGCTGGCTATTGTCTACGTGGTGGGGTACCACAGCTACATCCTAACATGCGTAGTGATATTGAGATGCCGATTGCATGTCATGGAATGCCTTTTCAAAATCATAAGCATGTCAGGGATTTTATTAATCCACCATTTACTCGCAATGACAGTGATTTAGGTGTATATCCATATAATGAAAAGCCTCCTCAAATTGATAGAGCTTTTCATTCTGACAAATGCCCCAATCAGATAGAAGATTCACTGAGTTGGATATCAGGATCCAATGATTCAATTGGTCCACCTCAAGGTATGCCTCATGCATATTCTGATTCAGTGCTTCAAGAACAAGGTGAAAGGAAGAAGTCTAATGCATCAGAAGGAACAATACCCTATATGGACTTTACAGCATCACCATTTTGTCAAAACATATGCCAAAATAACCTGCAGGAAGGAACGGTACGATTCAATCATCCAAATCTTCCTGATAAACTACAGAGAACCTTGTCCGCCAGTTCTCAGGTTCGACCTGATATTGCATGTTCTTCTCATCATCCTGAAATTTGTGGAAGAAATGAATCTAAGCACCAAACTGCCTATCATCCTGATGAAGAACATCGAAACAAACAAAGAGTTGATGACCTAAATTCTGGGTCACAAGACTGTTATGTGCAACATGGTTTAGCTGGAGATACGATGACACAGATGAATGAGAAAGGGGCTCTTCTTCCTCAGGATAAGAAACTTTATTATGCTGATTTTAGTGCAATGCAAGAGACTTCCATTTGTAAGAGTAAGTTACTTGGCCCAAATTACAACCTTGGTGCTATGCGTGGTGCTCATGTTTCTTCACAGGAGTTAGAGGCGTTAGAAAGTTCTGTTCCTACATCTTCACATTTTGCTTCAAAATCTGATTCAGATATTCTCAAAGTGCATTCTCCTGGCAACCCATTTGATGGATCAAAACCAGAAATTTACATAGAAGGCTATGGAACTGCTAATGGTCTGCATGTTCAATCATCCGAACCATTAAATGGTGATCTTGCATGTCAAAGTGGCAATGTCATAGCTTTTCCACCTTCTGTTTCATGGCCAAAGGATTCTTTAGAAGCTCCACTCCCAAACAAATTTGCTGAAGACATGACTCCAGAGCGTTGTGGTGATGAATCTCCAAATGATTTAGTTTACGCATCGTCAAGTGATCCTGTTTCTCATCTTCCTCCAGGCATAATGTCTCAGAAGGATAACCAAGGATACAGTGTAGCAGATTCTACAGCTCCACTTGTTATAGTTGGTGGCACCGGTCTAAGTCTAAACCTGCATGTTGGTGACCCTCCAAGTTGGTGTTTCTTTGGAAATCCAGCCACAGGTAACATTTTAAAGAGAGAAGTTGCTCTCCTTGATTGGGACTCCATTAATCATCCTGAGTCAGGTGTCACTGACATGGATCATGAGGGCCGTGGTCTTGAACCATGGAAGGGAGGAGAGAACAGATTGATATGTAATGTGCATAACAATGTTGCATTGGAGACAGGTGTTACTGTTGAAGAGGTAACTGACAGTGTTCCTCCAGATATCCCAGCTTTTCCAACAATTGTTCCTCATGTACTTCAGGAGGCAGTTGATGAAGTGGAAACTGGTGAAACCTCCTCACCAAGAGTGACCGATGCAGAGAGCAACACTCCAGAATCTGTTAGTGAGGTGAATATTCTAAGCCAACGGTTTTATTTGAAATGTTCAATATCCTAAGCCAATTGTTTTATACTACATCTGATGTATCATGTATACACTCTAGGATGCAAAAACTGATGAAAGAGATACGGGTGAATCCATTAGTGATGCTGCAATTGCAGAGATAGAAGCTGGTATATATGGTTTGCAGGTATGAGCTGTATTTTATGTTTAATTGTGATATGCCATCTAACATGGTTTGAACCCTAAGCTTTGAAACTTGTGCTGGTCAGCTCCGTCTTACTTGATTGCATGATCCACAAATTTCTTATCCATGAGTTATTTCACACTCATTGTGATGTTTATTAAGAAAAATGGGGAAATTCTTTTTTGATCTTATGAAGCTGCTGAACTTGTTTTTGTTATGCAAATACTCGAAGAATTAAATGTATATTCATCTCTTTCCATACTCTCCTGAAACATCCTAACTATATAGGCCTAGCTGAAGAAGATTTAACACTACTCTGTCTGCTTATTGCCTAATGGGATATATTGAATAATTATCGAAAGCCTTTGTTTCTTGTTCCTCTTCAATTCATTCAACTTTCTATTGTAGTGTTTTACTGGAGCATTGCTCTTTGCTACTTGTTTAATAAATAATCCATCATATTTTATTATTTCAGCACTCTGTGGATTATGTATTTCATGGGTTATGGATAGGATTATTTGTAAATCATTTTATGTATTTCTTAATGCCAATCACTATTTATTTTAAATATCTTGCTGCCTTTTCTACATCTGCTGTTTTTGCATGTTCTTTTGTATTACATACTTCTCTTTTGTTTTATTTTCTTTAGCATTATATATATTGCAACTCCTTTTGAACTTTTAATGATCCTTCCCTATTGCATCTGCCTTTGCTGTGCCATATGCAAATGCAAAGCTTGGGGCCATAGATTACAGAACCTGTAGCTACATAGCAGAGTATGTTATTCTTTTTTCCCCCTATTAACTCTCACTATAAACATTTTTCAATTAATTTTTAGAAAAATATGATTTTTTGAAAAAATTGAAGTTATTAAATGTATGTTATTCTCAAAAATCTTTTGGCTCTTATTTCACTGAGTAGAGCTGGGTGACCAAATTTTTTATCTTCCACTGATTCATATTCTCCCAGTGTTCCTAGTTTTTCATACAAAAGTTTCTTTATGGTAATGAATCATCGAAAATCTTTTAGCTCGTATTTCACTGAGTGGAACAGGTTTACCAAATTTTTTATCTTCCACTACTTCATATTTTCCCAACGTTCCTGGTTTGTCATATAAAAGTTCTATATAGGAATGAGTTATCATATGCATACTTCTCCCTTTCCCTCGTATTCATGCAAACATCTGTTCATGTCTCAGTGCTAAGTCATATATCGCTATTTATCTAAGTCTGTTGGTTGTTTTCTTTTCTTTATTTTTTTTGAGAAAATCTGAAACTGAAAGTTTCATATGCTGATGAGCAGATCATAAGAAATGCTGACCTTGAAGACCTACGTGAATTGGGATCTGGTACATTTGGAACTGTCTATCATGGAAAGTGGCGGGGAACAGATGTTGCGATCAAGCGGATTAAGAAAAGTTGCTTTTCAGGGAGATCATCTGAACAAGAGCGATTGGTGTGTTGGGAACTTGATCACTACTGATGTATTTTTTGCTTTTAGTAATTTGTCTTTTTGGGTTTGTAACTTCTGTAGCATTTCTTATGATTGCCTCACACATCCCTTCTCACTATTTAGGGTGACCATAGCCAATGAACCCTGTCCCATCTGTTTGAGTTTGGGTTGTGAAGACTTATTCAGGGATCATATCTATTAAGGTTAGACCTGCCATCTAGTCAAGCTTTTCATATCTTTCCTCCCACCTAGACAAAAGCGGGTATACCCTTAGTACTTTCTTCTGCAAATTTATCACCACCATACCCATCTTGGACTGATGCATGACAACGAATCAGAAAGCTTTTGTAAAGCAAATAGACATGATTGAGATAAAGATGATGACATGTTAGTTTGTGGGATTTTAGAAAGGATGGTAAAACTAGCATACATGTAAAACAAGAATGAATCTAGAGTATGTAATGTGTGTTTAAGGTGTTTCCTGTTGGGGTTTCTTCTACGTTAAAAATAAGAGAAAAATTAAAGGTCCTTGCCTTTCAAACCATAACAAGGGCCTCGGCTAAAGGACAGGATTGGTATCAAATCGGAGGAAAGAGTGAAATTCAGTGGCTTTTCGCAAGTGACTTGGCCATAGCTGGCACCCCTATTCGATGTCGTAGGGCTTAAGGAAAAAGAGTCCGGAGGTTACCCCTCCAAGGATCAATCAGTTGCTCATATCAAACCATCAAAAATGGTTTTGGTGAGGTGTGAAAGAAAGAGAAAGTCATAAGTGTTGGTAACTCAAGGCTAGTCATCTACTCTTGTCCTTGATATGTGTGCCCCTTTTGGATAGCCTTGTCCCTCTAACCATCAACTAGCTTGAGAGAAGAATTTTTATGTTTTCCCTAAGGGTCCATTTGATTGGAAGTAATCTAGTATAGAAAAATAAATCTCTTATCATATTACCATGTTTGGTGTAAAAGGTGAAAGAGGAAGATGGTAAAAAAAGTGGTGTGTCCATGTTTATTTTTCAGAGAGAGAAGGTAAAACAAATACTATGGGAGGGTTGGTATTTGGTAAATTCTCAAGTGGTGGTAATCCATACTTAGCAAAATTATTCCTAATAAAGCATATTTATAATCATTAAATTTGTTTTAATATCTTTCCAAATTCATTCAATAAAGAGTTTTTGCATAGCAATTAAAATGCAAATAGCATTATACAAAGGGCCATGTGATTATAGTCATTATATAAAAATTGATTGAAGATAACAATGCTATCTTAGTATTAAAAAATTATTTTTTGTTGATGGGCATATTTGTGAATTTGACTATATTTCTATATAGGATTACCTCCAACTAAATATAGTAATATTCTTTTAGTATCATTTTCCAAAAAAAATTTCACCAACCAAATGTGGTAAAAGTTTTTTTTATTGTGCAATCATTTTTCCAGATAAATGATTCGTAAGAATCATTAGATTAGCCCGTAATATAACATACCCTTGACCAAATGGATCCTAGAAGAAAAGGAATATTCGCCAGTTCCTTATGGGTTGATTTTATGTTGATACAAGTAATAAACATATGCTCAATATTTTTTTTTTTGTTGGACATGGAACTTTCTTGATGTGTTCCATCAACAATTCCATCTTTATGGGACTAGACTTGGTCATGTAAAGGAAAATGCATTCTTTTTTTTTCGAGTAAATTACAACCCCACCTCCCCAACCTCCCCCCCCCCCCCCCCCCCCCCCAAGTTTATGTTTGTTGCACTTACTTTCAATAGTTTGTCAAACCTACACTTACACCTAGTTAAACTAATAATGCTAGTGAAACTGTTTACCTCATGTAAAAAATTGAAAACCCTTAGGTGAGGAGAAGGATGCACATATTTTCTTATATCCTTGGATGGGTATTATGTCATTTAAAGTTATTTTGGTCATTTTTGAAATTTTTGTAATGTGGCATTTGGATTCCATTTAAGGTTAATGGTTTGACCAATGTTCTGTTAAGTTATGGATTGAAGTGTTGGATAAAAAATAAACCTCTGGAGGGTAAGTGCAGTTTTTCCAACTATTGGATGTAAGTGTAATTTATCCTTAATCTCAAGGGGGTTTGTAATTTACTCTTTTTTCTTTTATTTCTGGTGTATCTGAAACTAGGTGCAACTAAAATATTATTTGTGGTGTTGCATGTCTCTACTTGAATGAGTCTTTAATATCTCACATTGTTAGATTGAAGATAAGAGATTTTCCATTCTGGCATGTGATTGCTAAATATACAAGATAATATGAAAATACATTAGATAAAATTTCTATTATTTCAGCACTATACCTTCAACAGTTTGGAGGCCCTGGGTAACTTAAGGTAAAACAGAAATCATCTTCAAAGAGGGGTCACACATATGAAAATGGATGTGTAATCATAAATCATGCATCTGGAAAGGTAATATTTTTCTTTATTGCTCCAGCACCAAAAGGAAGGTGCTTTTAGTGGCATTGGAATTCATGTAGCAAATGTGGATAAGCCTTAATCCTTGTATTAACTTTTTTGATTAAACCAGCACTAGTGTAGAAAACTGTAGATCTGGCTCTTGCATCCTCTAGCTTCAACCTATTTTCATTTTACCCGATTGTACCACATGAATTACTTTCTAGAGTAACCATTTTTGTGAGCTTAAAATATAACATGTATAAATAATTGCAACCACTTTGCAAGTTGATAAGTTACTTATACTGTTGGATCATTATTCTCTTGGTTCTGCAGACCAAGGATTTCTGGAGGGAGGCACAGATCCTGTCAAAGCTTCACCATCCAAATGTGGTTGCATTTTATGGGGTTGTTCCTGATGGAGCTGGAGGGACACTGGCCACTGTAACAGAATTTATGGTGAATGGATCGCTCAGGCATGTCCTACTAAGGAAGGATAGGTGAGCAAATCATAGTTTCTTGTATATTGTTTCTTCTTATTTATGACTATGATAGGATTATATTTAAAATACACTCTGCAGAGCACTTGACCGCCGTAAAAGGCTGATAATTGCAATGGATGCAGCTTTTGGGATGGAATACCTGCACTCAAAGAACATAGTTCATTTCGATTTGAAATGTGACAACTTACTAGTTAACTTGAGAGATTCCCAAAGACCAATCTGCAAGGTAGTGCCAGAAATTGCAAGTATTCTTTGACCCATCTCAAGTAGTCAATCTGGCATATTAGAATTATGATTCATATAAAACTACATTTTTCCTATTATCATTTGATCTTTGCTTCTGTAAAACTTGTTATTGATGTTAGGGTTTGCCTCGGTCCGGGTTTTTGTCTGCATTGGCGCATCTGAAGTATGTATCAAATTAATAAAGACAAGCAGGGGGAGGTTGGTGGGGATGGGGGTGGGTTGGTTGGTAGTTAGCATGAAAAAAGAACTACAGTAGTGGCACAGGGAACAAGCATAGAGCATGATTGTGGCTTTGAAAATATGTAGTCGAAAATTTCTAAATTATTTTCCTGGAAAAAGATGGTTGTGAAGATATGATTGTTTCAGCTTTTCAGTGGTTTCAAAAGAATAGCTGATGTTGTTGTTATTGTCGTTGTTGAAATGTGATCTTAGAATTCAAATAGTTTATTAGTGAGTATTTGGAAATGGCATTCACAGGTTGGAGACTTTGGATTATCAAGAATTAAACGCAATACCTTGGTTTCCGGTGGTGTACGAGGAACCCTTCCTTGGATGGCACCAGAGTTGTTGAATGGAAGCAGTAGCCGGGTTTCTGAAAAGGTACCTAGTCCATTTGGTAGTTTATACATTTTATGGGGAAAGCTAACTATATATATGGGCTATTGTAGGTCGATGTTTTCTCATTTGGAATAGCAATGTGGGAAATCCTCACTGGTGAGGAACCCTATGCAAACATGCATTGCGGTGCAATCATAGGTAAATATGTTTCTAGACTTAAAGAGAAATAAAGGTTTGCTTATATATTGCTATCGAGTAATGCTATGTGTAGGAAATAAGAGTGTATATACTGTATAGTGTTTGGCAGGGATGATCTCATTTCTTTCTGTTTTGCATGCTTTTGGATAGTGGACATGTAGGATAATATTGCTTATAATTTCAGGCAAAAGGAAATATATAATGCAGTGAGGATTTCACACAATTCCAAATTATTTCATGTTCTCTTCCTCTTCCCAGTAAAATGACCTTTGACAGGTTATATATGGAAAGATTTCCCCTTGCATTGCTGAAGTGTAACCTGAATCAATAAATAAAATATGGTCGAAAAATTTATAAATAGGTGACTCAAGATATTCTTACCTCTTCCATGTAGATGGTAACCTAATTTATGGTATAATTTTGTCTGCATGATGTATCATGAAAAGGTGATTTCTTAGTTGCATTAGCAGGCAAAATCCATATGTTTTTTTTTGTTCTTGTGATTAACACAAGATCTATCATGTCTACCACTATCTAGTTACCACTGGATTGCCGTAGTTGATTTTTTGCCGTAATTTGTGGATGGAGCAGGATTTTTTTTTGAAGAAAAAAATGCTGCGTGTGCCAATCAATTAGCTTTTTAGTTGTGATGCCAATCAATTCATTGCATGTCTTGTTCCGCGATAATAATCTATGTTGTGAAATGTGAAGGAGGAATTGTGAACAACTCTCTTCGGCCACCAATTCCCGAGCGCTGCGATCCTGAGTGGAGGCAGCTAATGGAGGAGTGCTGGTCACCTGACCCTGCAGCCCGCCCCTCGTTTACCGAGATTACTGATAGGCTGCGTGCCATGTCGGTGGCTCTTCTTCAGTCGAGGGGACAGACTCATGCAAACAGATGAGGATAGGCTATCAATCAAGCCTTATGATCCTTTTACTATGATGCTTTTTTTTTTTTTTTCCTTGATGTTTTTCATTTTTGTGGAGATTGAGCTTTGGCAAGAGAGTTGAGTCCGCATCAACTCGGGGTATATGCTATATCAACAATGTTTATAAGAGTATGAAAAAGCGCGTGCTTTTGTTTTTTTTTTTCTTTATGAAAGATATAATTGTTCGATTCTTTTTCTGGGTGTAAAGTGCATTTTGGTGCGAGTATGTTATTTATGAGTCTGTAAGAAACGCTGAAAAGTTGCTTCAAATTATAGTAGATTTGTTCATTATATTTTACTCTCTCTATCTCTCATCAGACTTTTCAACGGTTCAAAATTCGAATGCACTGACTGTGAAATGGATAACAATGGAACGCCGCCAGCCTGCCGATGAATGTTCGGAGCCGGTATAGCGTCCTCTGCATCACATCCCAAAAACTTTTAAGATGAACAAATGAAGTTTGATGATAGGGACCATATTTTATACTGGTTCTTTAGGTTGAGATCCATTATTTCTAAACTCTTCAAGAATCGATTGCCTAGGATACGTCGAGAACAACTCTTTTCATAAATAAATAAATAAATACGATTCGATATCAAGAAGATTTATCTGGATTCGTAGTGGCATTCTCTAATTCTCCGTAGTTAGGTTACGCTAGATAGAAGTCGGCGGAGCGGCGAGCTGCACCTTACGAAATGGATTTTCCTCGAGCCGTGGAAAGGTGGCATTTTTTAAATTTATTCACAAAAGCTAGTGATATTTTCAGTATAAAAAAAGTTCTCTTCCATCGCCGGCGACTGAGAGGTGCGGAGGACAGAATTCGGTATCCATGATCGATGGATAATCTCCTAAAATGGTATCCATGATCAATGGATAATCTTCTAAAATTGTATTTGATGGAAATGTTAATGATAATCTAAATATAAATTACCATAGATAGATTGCCAGTAATGCTGATTATATGTTTAGTATACATCGGTAATCTATAAGTAAGTTTGGTACGATCAATATTAAGCTCAAATTTCTAAAATATCCCTAAATCAAATTTATTAAAAATATATTATAATATAATATAGTAATGTAATATAATATTATATTAATATAATATATTATTTGATATTTTGCAATGTAATATAGTATTATATTATTTGATATTTTATAATGTAACTATTTATAAAATTAAATAGTTAATGATGTATTATATAATATTATTATATATTATATTATATTAAATATATTATACTATATTTAATATAATATAATATATGTTATGTTATAAAATGTAATATATAATTCAAATTGTATTATATTACACTCTATTGTTATATAATATATATTTTAAAATATTCTATTTTCTAATATTACAAATAAAATAAAATAAAATATAGTAATGTAATTTATAATAATATCATTATATATACTATAATATTGTATTACATTTTGTTTATTATATTTTATAATATAAAATATATTAAATTAAATTATATTTAATATAATATGTTTTTACATTATATATTTGTATATAATATAAATATATTATATTAAAATTAGTAACATAATATAAAACATTAATTATTATATTATATTATACTACAAAATATAATATTATATAATATTATAGTATTAACATAATATAACATTTTATATTTTATATTTTTATTATAAAAATATATTATATTATATCATATTTATATAACATAGTATATTTATTTGAAATATATTTATATATAATATAATATATATTTAAATTATGTATTTATGTAGAATATAAATATATTATTTTAAATTTAATAATATAATATATATAAATTTAATATATTACTTTGTATATTTAAAAGATTATATATAATTTTTTTACATTTATTTAGTATAAAAAATAATTTTCAATTTTTTTTAATTTTAATATAAAATATTTAAAAATTATATTTTTAATAAATAGTAAAATTATAAAAATTATATTTTTATAAATAAAATATAAATTTAAGAAGAGATACCAACCAATATCCAAAAGACCTAGATGAGAGGTAGAATGAGAATATTTTATTCTCACCCCGAAGCGATAAGGATGGAATAATTTTGTAAAAATAAAAAATACAATATTACCACGTATCCGATAAGTCACATTTTTCTGAAATAATTTGGATTACCACATTAGTGGTAATCCAAATTATCTCCATAACATAGATTACTAGTTTAAAAAAATATCAAACAAGATTATCTAGTAAGCCCGGTTTAAAATTACCGGTAATCTACCGACGGTAACCTAAATATTTCATATTTTGATCAAATGACCGCCACGGATATCACTTATATGTATTACCGGTGGTCATGTGCATAGACTTCCGCACCGGGCGCAGCACGTCCAACGTGAAAGCTAGACAATTTATTGATACAGAAATTATCTGCAAGCAAACCCATACATTTTCCACATGAAGGCAAGGCCCTCCAAACATAGCATATCATTCTTAAGAAGACTCGGCTTGTGCACTCCTTTCTTCGGAACATTACCATTTTTTTTTTTTTTTTACTACAGTATTGCTCTATCTTTACTGTCAGGCATATATATATATATATATATACCGAGAGACAAACTCGACAACAAATTGAATTGCTTTTTTTGTCACCATATAAACAAAGCCTTGTGGGATGCCTTGAAGATTCTGTGCAAACTTGTACTTTCTAATTTTTTAGATCGAATTTACTTCATATCAAAATGCACCCAAATAATAATAATAATAATAATAATAATAATAATCCGCATGGATGACGACACCTGCTGCGCATAAACAAACCATGCAGATGTAAATCACAGACTTTACCAACCGCCGGCGGATCCGGCAGCCCGTGGGGTCCAACACGCGCTGCCTGCGGGTGGGTAAGACCAGGGCCTGACAGTTTTGATCGGCCTAAACCTGAAAATTTAGCCATTTAAAGACAACTTTTTTTTTTTTTTCGTAAAAAAAAAAAAAAAAAAAAGGCAACTTTTTTGACACAATCGCACCACTTGATGCAGAAGATTGATGATGGCTCGTCTTCTGTACAGATTCCACCCTTATATTTACTTAATATATCCGAAATCAAAGAGCTGAAATTTCTTAGTAAAATATATGGCTAGAAAGTTACCGCAGGGGAGGAGAATCATCAGCAACAGAAAATACACAAATGCCAGGAGAAATCCAAACTTACATTACACCCGTAATTCAGATATCCACCATCACAATACAAAATATGTAAACTCCTACCACCCAAAACCTGGCATTTTAAAACTTAAGATGCGAATCAAAGTCAACAAAATTCTATTCATCATTACTAATAGACAAGCGTTCCCAATAACATGAACCAGGTAAAGGTCTCAGGGTTTATCCCCCCAAGATCAACAATCTACCGGGACCCAGCAAAGCTTGGTTGCATCATAAGGATCCTAGAGCAAATTTGACAGCTTTGTCACTGACAAGCTTCATTCCCTCCCAGATAAGCTAGTAAAGCAGTAAAGTTCTACAGCACCATTCACGTCCTGTTTGCTTTCATGAGGTCTATAAATCCCCTAAAAGCTGCAACACGAAAAAGTGATGGTTTTGTCAATCTTATATGACAGAGGGAGGCATCGGAAATCCGAGTGCATGCACGCGGATGTATGAAATCATGAGAAATACTACCAATTGTCATGTTGCATAACTGCATCAATGTGTAGTGCACCATCAACGCCAAGAACAAGGTAAATGAGCAATGTTATGGTAAGCCAGAAAAACCACCTCAAAAAAGGCACTCAGCTGTTTTTGCACCATTCTCCTAGCTTCATTATGTGGCATATTTCATGATGCCAATTCAAAAGGAGCATTGAGAATACTACAAAACAGCTAGAGTTACTTTCTGAGTTCTGTTTTTGAGCTACTAGAGTATTTTCTGTAAATAAACTAGTCCTGAAAAGCCAATGGAAGAAAAGGGGATTTAATGATCACTAAGTAAATACTGCAACTTTAATGATCGTGAAAAATACAACGAGCCCCATTGCTTTTCCATGAATGTGATCAAATAGTGAATGCCAAATGCCATGCACAATTGCCCTCCTAGAAAGGCAAGTTTAATGAAAAAAACGAAACGAGAAGACTGTTGGAGTATTGATGACTATTCAATTGTTTGTAAAATAACAGAAGAGATACCAATGAAGTTAGCCACATAGTTCACCATCATTACAAGGGAAGTTCACAGGACATGGATGATTGAAAAAACAAAAATCAGGATTTTTTTTTTAAAAAAAATGCCTCTTCATATACAAGTACATTGTACAAGCACATGTACATATACATGTATATCTACATGTGCATGTACTTAGATGACTCAAAAAAAAAAAAAACGATTAGGATTTTAAAAAATGGTCCTTAGAAATACATGTACATATCCATGGAGAAGATCACCCATACATTGTAGGATTTTTATGAACCGAATTTCCAAGGGTTTACATGCCTCCAAACCAAAAACTAAATAATATCTACTTTGCCACTAGAAAGTGATCACTTCAGTACCCCTAGGACACATAGGCAGGAAACCTCAAATGCATTTGTCTTTTGAAATTTAGATATCACAAATCTTCCAGATCATAATTAATGGTGCAGGTATCTAAAACACACAAAAAAACTCATCATAACAGGAGTCAACTCAATCAATAGTTCGCATACACATTAAAATAGGCAGTCTGATATTTATCACATGTTAGAATGTTACCAAGCAAAAGAAAAATAGAGAAAAAGTTCTCAAGTCAACTTGAGGTTATATATCTCAATTTACAATTGGCTGCAATTCAAGTTTAGGTCCTAAATATTTAAACTGTCATTAGATGATTTTCATAGTAATCCATATTTTACTCAGTTCAACCTCAGTTTGCTCCCAACCATCCTCAAACACTCATTTCTAATTATATTGCCCCTAGTCTTATCACACGGACACCTCAAACTGTTTTAGCTCATTTTCATTCATTGGACGCTGATGTTTTCCCCATACATTTAGTTACACAATAAACATGATTTTGTAACTTTCCTACGATACTTGCTCCTTATTTCTCAGTAGTAATTACCAGCAAGCACTAATGTTTTAACATGGAGAATGAGTATGCAGAATGTCCTGGATAACAATATCATGTTCTATATTGCTGACCAATTCAAATTGTAGGAGTTCAGATTCTGCAGTAATGTACTTGGCACTTCAATAATTCAGGCAGGCCTCTATCTCAACCAATCAATCATTGGCACTGCGGAAAGATGGTTGATCTGTAATTTGTGATGGTAACTTAACTTTTACAACATAAATGTCATAAACACAATATCTTATTTGCTTGCTTGATTATGTGCAGTTAGTTATATTATCCAAGCAAAGCAGAGCATGTGATGGAATAAGTTACCAGGATCGGAATCATGGGGCCCTGGTGAGGACTCTGGATGATACTGAAGAGACATGATTTTTAACTCAGAGCAGGCAAGACCAGCACAGCTATTGTCGTTCAAATTTATGTGTGTCACTTCAACCCCAGTTGGAAGTGATGCTGGATCAACCGCATAGTTATGGTTCTGCCAGATGAACAATGAATTACACTAGGAAAACAAAATTTTAGAACAAAAAAAATTGTCTACCTTGTGAAACATAAGATAATGTAACTTCAACAAAGTTACACACAGGGATGCAAAGGTAAAATGAATGACCTTAAACCAGACAAAAACGAATTATGGTATTTCAAAACCAGATGACCCTCAAGGAAGCACAGGCAGAAGAAATGCTGATCTTCACACAATGACAAATGGCCATGATGGCTCATCAATAAACCTCTAGCTGGAAGTTTTACTTTGAGCAGACTGCTTCTAACGAACCATTCCAAAATAAAGAATCCTGACTTTCTGATGACATAGCTACTTCAGGACTGCTGATCAAATTTATAAATAAACAAATTATCATTTATCAGTGCTCAGGCAGAAGCTTACAATCCTTCAGCTGTAATTTTTCAGACCTTCTTGGTAACATATCAATCGGTCAATCCACATAGGCAATCTTTTTAAAGTGAAAATGGGAAAGTGGAAAGCATTTAAACAAGCATACAGATGGCAGTAACTAAAGAACCAATATGAAAAGTTTACTAAGCACAGTCGTTTTGAAAAGTATACAAACCTGAGCACTGATGTCAACACGACCATTGCGGAGGTCACAAACTGGATGGTTACCCCCATGATGACCAAACTTCATCTTAAAAGTCCTGCCCCCCAATGCCTGGCCAAGCAATTGGTGGCCCATGCAGATTCCAAAGACAGGAACCTTCCCAATTATTTCTTTTACTGTTTCCACAGCATAAGGGACTGCAGCTGGGTCTCCTGGACCATTGCTAAAAAGAACTCCATCAGGTTTCATTTTTAATGTTTCCAAAGCAGGCCATTTTGAAGGCACAACCGTGATTCTGCAACCATAAGATGCCAAGCGCCTCAAAATATTATGCTTGACTCCAAAATCATATGCAACAACCTGCCACAAGAGAAAAAAGACATTTTTAAAGGCATGATAGTTTAATATAGAGCATGTCACATGCAGAGACATCATTAGACTAACATGAAAACTTTCAGCATTGTTCCTATCACTGCTGAATTCCCACTCTGAGTCTGTTTTCTCTGACCATTCATATGGAACATCACATGAAACACCACTTATCAAATCAACACCTGTAAAACAAGAACATGAGCTTTCTTCTGCATTTTATTTTAACTTCAAATAAAAAGGAATTGCCCAGTCTTGGACTACATCAGAAAAACCTTAGATTATATTTTTTTGTCAAAGATATTTGAAGTGCAAGGCACTTATTCTTGCTGAGATCAGCAGCCAACATAGCAAACCAAATCTGTCAGGTAAGCATGCAAGAAAAAAAAAAAGAGGAATTGTGTTGCCATTGTGCATTAAAAATGAAAGCAGTTCATATACCAAATCTATCTTTCTTCATTCGTAGTCCTCAAACTAAGTTTGGATAGTTGCTTATACTCTTAGGCTGCACAGAATTCAGCAGTACAGCAAAAAATAGTAGATGCTACAAAACCATTGGCATTGCAAGTTTCATGGAACCCCTCTTTCTTTTTTTCATATGACAAGAATTTAGGACTTAGTAAAAGGGCCGACATCAGGTTAAGAGTTGGTCTCAATACCTGGACAAAATCTGAGGATTCATACCTTCATCCATAAAAAGCCCCCTTGTACAGATTGGAGAAGACTTCTTGGCCAAAGGTAAGTGACTTAAGAGAAAGATCACTATGAAACCTCAAGGTTTTCAGAGATACATTATGGATGTTCCCCAACATGGATGCATTAAAAGGTAAAAGAAAGTCTCATAATAATTTGTGATCATGGAGCTAATGTCTTGAGGCATTCCCTAATTTCTATCAGGCAGTATTGCTTCATAATGACCATGTTGTTTGCTGATATGATTTCCAAATCTTGGTAGTACCAGGACAGCACCTAAAAACAGGGAAGGCTGCAAGTGGCACACAGAAACAGGGAAGGCTGCAAGTGGCACCTAGAAACTGGGGAGGCTGCACTGCCTGAACTCCAACTAGGACTAGAAACCAAAATTCATTCAAAGTTAATAAGGACCCGAGGTGATAGTTCTTCAGCAAAGAATTCTTATAGCTTCATCTGTGAGCCTTTTGAGTAACCCTCATGGAAAACAGAAGACATTGTCTTTTTTTCTGATGTAAGATCAATTGACATTGTCACTACTGAAGTTAAAACTAGGGAATGTATTGGATGTGCCACAAATCATAATATTTTATGATCTCTCTTAATTTCAGAATTAAAAATATAATTATAGATAGCTTGGTGTTTGATATGGTACAATAAAATTTGACAAATCTCTCAAATCATGGAATAAGAAATTTCTACTTTGAGTAGAATTTTTTCAAGTTCATGATTTCTGCCATTCTATCATCTCACAACTTTCCATTTTAAAACTTTCACCTTTTACACCTGATAAAGTTTCAAGTTCCTTAAATCAAATATTTTGGAATCAAGAAATAGGATAAGATCATGGGTTTGACATTCACAATTTGAAAATGAAGCATATGAAAAAGAATGTAAAAAGTCACAACTTGTATGTGAAAACAACAATCTAAACTGTACCAACAATTTTCCATCTGCGGGCCATTTCTAACAGCTCTTCATCTGATTGAGATTCTTCAGTACTTAAGACACCTATAAGGCTCCCATCTTGTCTCAATCTGCGTGTTATTGCACGTGTGTCCACATCATCTGCTCCATACCCGAAATTAAAAAGAAAGCAAATCAAAGTATTGATAATGTGTAAATAATAAAAAAGAGCTTCTGAGGCATCACTCACATATGCCCATGATATTCCTTTTAGCTAGGTAATCACCAAGTGATTCTGTGCATCGCCAGTTGGAAGTACTAAAAAATGGGTAAATTAGAATAATGGTTATCAAAATGTAGAAGATGCACTTCTTTTAGCATATGCAAACTGTCCACCCATCATTTATGAAATATAATAGCTGACTTGAAGCATACCAGATGCTTAGATTTCTGATCACTAAACCACCAAGGAAACATTGACTTGATTCTTCATCATCTGCAGAATTAAAGTTCACGATCTAGTCTTTGATGACTTTGATAGGCAATATCAGCTAATCATGGGCTAATAAATATTCAAGAACTGATTCACCTACCAGGATTAACACCAGTATTTCCAATATGAGGATTTGTCATCAAGACGAATTGACCAGCATAGCTGGGGTCTGTTAAAATTTCCTGGTACCTAAAATAAATGTTTTCATCTGTAAGATAGTCGTGCCCAAGGAGAAGCAAAAAGCATGAATCCTGACAAGAAATAATCATGGCATTGGAGGTATGATGCATATAGCAGAGATCAAGGAACATCCAGGATTTCTAAATTTGATACTTGAAGCATTCTGGCATAAGATCTTAATAGTCTAAGTCTTCTTAGAATCCAAGGAACACATCCTTGTTAGCATACAACCATACAAGAGACCAGCATATGCAGTGAATAGCACATTGGAGATCAAAACATCATGTCTTGAAGGTACTTAAACAACATTCTCTGATTCCACTAATAATTGTCTAAGATATCTCTTTTGGCATTCACCAAGAATCAGTGTGCTGATTGATTGACTTATGGTGATATTCTACATTTATGAAAAATTGTTATGGTCACTCCAATATGATTTAGTCTAAAACTCAATTCCATTTGTTCAATCTAGTTCTCCAACAACTTTCCCTGAATTTCAATCCAATATATCATTGTATATCTAGGGTTTAAGTTGACAAATGCCCAAGTGCACAAGATCCTCAATCACAAGAGTACATGATATTGCAAGTAAAAAGGAACTACAGAATTCACAAGCATACAAATAGGTTGCAAGTTACTACTAACCTTCCTTCCCAGCATAAACAAAGTAACTGATGGATTTATGGAGAGTAAGTGATACTGAACAGCATGAAGTACAACATATATTACCCAATATCTATAAACTGTAACTCGTATCTTGTAAATTAACTCCTGACTATGCAAGTGCAGAGCTAAGAACAAAAATGATAGCAATGCTCAGAAGACCATTAACTTATAAGACTGTTCAGATGCTCATGGATTACAGATACAGATTGCAAACATGGAATCTAATTTTTTTCTAATAAACTATGTTTTATCTAGCACTCATTGTTGCAAATTCCAATTTATCTTCCTGAAGACCACAAGTTGGAAGCAATTATAGTCTGATAAAAATATATGTTATTAGCAAATATATTTTATTAGATAGAGATATTGATTCACGTTTCTCGCATCCCCACCTAAAAAACCCTATATCAGTGTTTTATGCATCAGCTGAAAACCATCATTTCTCTTAGAAAGCAAAGCATGCCAGTTAAGTTTTACACATCAATGTTACATGTACTGCCAACTATACATGAAAGCATTGCAATTCTTGCAAAGCAGTACAATCAAAATAACTCAACTAACATTCTGGGAATAAGGTAACTTTTTTATATTTCCCAAAATATATCACTTCAGTCAAACATAAATTAATTACAAGCTTTATAATTGCGCAAGTATTGCCTAGATCCTAATATTCATACTATCAAGAATGAAGCACTATTATTCAGAATAAGATTAAAATAGATAAATCAAACTCAGATAATGAAAAGTTTAATAAATAATAGGTTTAGAGTATACTTAATGCTCGGTGAAAACATAAGTTTAATAAGAGAAAAAATAGATAGGAAATAGAAGAAAGGAAAATAATAGTTCCAGTACATTCCCTAGATGATTAACTAATTGTGCAATCAAAACTGGATTTATGGTATAAGCCATTGGTATTCAAAAATATAGCAGATAAGTATAAAGAAGACATTAATTACCCTGTTAAAGATGTATTGAACACCACTTCACCAACTTGTGTTCCTGAAGCACCAAACGACTTGGCTCTCCATATAGAACCATCTTCAAGAACAAGCCTGGCATCATATGTTTTCCATGGTCTTTGCACTGGATTGCATGAGGGAAAACAGATCAGACTCTACAATTTTTCTATATTTTCAGATGATTGAATTTATAGAGAGAGAATGTTAAACAAAATGTGACATTTTGAAAATAATTGGTTGGATTGATTTTACAAAGTGCACATGCCAAATGCAGTATGAAAATGTAAATAAATAAACAATTTATTTGAATGTTGAACTGAACATTACATCCAAGATGTAAAGTCTGACATAACAAAGTTTTGGTTCCTTTTCTTTACTAAAATAAAGCAGATACAAAGGAGCATTAAAGATTCTACAAAACAGCAGAAGAGAGATAGGCTCTGATTCTTTAGTCTGAGCCACTCAGAACAATAACTATGCCAGATAGATTTCCAAGAGATTGGGAATATCCTTCCATGTCACCTAAAACATAGAAGATTTCCCAATCCTTGAATTAGAATTGCATGCAATTGTTCTGCATCATTTTCAAGAATATGAACATATATTCTATCAAACTATTATATCAATTAGGCCAACCTAAGGCAAGAATCAGTACATATGTGCAGCAAAGTGAGGAAGAAATCTGAAGCATCCAAGAACAGACTAGCTTGTTAGTGCCAATGCAAACATTAGCAATGGTCTTGCCCATCCACGTGAAGCCAGCAATATCCGTCCTACTTGGCCAATTATTTCTGTCGAGGCCAAGTTCCCAAAAAAGAATTTGCCTTTAAGACTGCATCCTCACAAATTTCATCCTAGTCCTTTTTTTTTTTTGGAAAAAAAAAACTCCTTTCCACGCTTTAAACATCAAGAAGATTATAAATCCCCAAATTAATACGTCAAATAATAAAATACATGAAATTGTTAAGCGGGAAATCCGATAGCTAAATTTAGAACAATTGGCAACAAAACAGCACTATTAGGTCGTGATAAAATAAAGAACCAGACTGAATCATCCACAAATCACATACCATCTCCGTCACAAGATGCGTCAACCGTGCTCCCCCCTGTTGCACTTTGACTGCGACTCACTGCTTGTAACTGCCAAGTAATAAGACGAATTAAGACATACATAAAAATCCACTCAATTAAATTCACTATTACTTTTAAAAATTATTAAAAACAAACATGAAAGGCTCCCAAACTATCCTTTATCTCAAATGAAAAAAATCTTCAAGATTGGCAAAATAAAAAACTCACGCGTATTTATGTTTTATCGGAAAAGAAAAAAAGTTGAGTCAAATAGAAACAAATAAATTCAAGAACCAATGGAAAAACCACTATGTTCACGAATAGCTTTTGAAATTTCTTGACATGTAAATGCAAAAGCAGATCCCAATCCATTCTAGAAAAAAAAAAAAAAAAAAAAAAAAAAAAAAAAAAAAAAAAAAAAAACTATGTTTTCGAGACAAAAAAGAAACTAAATCTCAACATACACAAAGCCAGCAACTATAATAAGTGCAAGACGCTAACTTTCGCCTCAAGAGGGGAAAAAATAGTACTCTTTATTACCAAAGAAAGACAAGTTTGGTCCAATGAAAACAAATACATTGAAAACCCTATGAAATGACCTAGAAGTTCGCAAATATTTTGAAATTTATCAAACGTAAATTCAAGAAAAAGCCCCCAAACCATCCACCATATCGAAAGACGGAATCTTGAAAGGGCAAGAGCTTTTTTTCGAGACAAACGAAACCCCATAGCTCAAGATACAAAAAGCCAGCAACTTGAATGATGGCGAGACGCCCCCTTTCGCCTCGAAAGGTAAGAAACCAATCAACGTTTACCTGGATTCTAAGCCAGCGAGAGCTATCACCTCGGATGGGAGCGGCTGAGGTCTTGGGGAAGAGAAGGGAGAAGGGTTTTTGGAGGACGGCTCGCAACTCGGTCGAGAAGACGCCATCTCTTGGATGCTGGATGGGTTTCACGGGAGAAAGGGGTTGAATCGTCGCCATAAGAAGACAAAGACGACGACGACGACGACGACGACGACGAAGAAGAAGAAGCAGAAAAGAAACAGAGAAATGGATGACAGAATTGGAGACGAGCGGGCCTCGTGCAGAACGGCAAACAAATAGAACAATTTAGAGTAGGTCGCAGCTTACTGCGACGGCATTATGTATCCGTGGCAAATGATTGGGGAACGGAAGACCGTCGGATCTCATCTGCAGCTCATGTACAGTCTATGTGATTTCTTCGGTCACAATCGCTTCAAATTTTTTACAGCCATCTCTCCGAACCGACGACGCCATCTGTAAGCCCTAAATTCATGAGTTTGAGGTGCTTTGAGAGTAGTGCTATATATTTTTTTGTATGATCACCAACGCTCTTCAGGTAACTGCAATAAGTCATGCTAGTGGGGATGGCAAGTTCCATCGAGACTCGAACGGGAATCTCGCAGAAGATAAATTGGCCGATCTTGGGATAGAAGAGGGCTATTTTTGGGTGCTTGATATGGATTTCCTTGGACCAATCACCGAAAGAGGTGACGGAACTGGTTGTCGATTTTTGAAGATGGTGGAGCTCTTGGAGGAAGAGGTCAGGATAAAGTCTGGGAGTTAGGTGGCTGAGGTGGTGGTTGCTAAAAGCCTGGGTCGGAGAGTTTCCACTAAAGCGATGGTGCATAAGTTTTAGTAACAAGCTAGACTGAAGGGAATGGGGGTGACCTTCAATTTAGGACAGGGACACCTTATATTTTGGTTCCAAAAGGTAGGGGAGCAGGAGTTGATTTTGGATCAGCCTTGGTGTGGATGTGGCTATTGCAGCTTCAGGTGAAGTTCTGGAGGTTGGTCGTCCTCCGAAGCTGGTGATGGTGGATGACTGCATGGCGGAGCACAAATGGATTGGCTCTGTTCGGATTTATTTAAAGATAGATCTCTCTTGATCACCGAGATCCAGGGTGCTGTTCAAAGATCTAAAAGGCAACTATTGGCAAAGGTTCGTTTATGAGAACCTTGGAGGCGTCTATTTCTGGTGCGGGCAATTCCATGCCTCAAGGGAACTGTGTCCGGAAGGAGAGGATGATGAGAGATTTCCAGCAAGACTTCGATCAGACAACGTGGTCCGAGTTGGAGGCAAGGAGGGGCCGGTGATGATGGTGGATGATATCTAGGGCCTTTGCTGGTGGCAATCCAGTGATGGCCACCTGGGCTAGAGGTGTCGGGTAAAAAAGGAAAGATGGGAGCTGAGTTGACTCAATCGGCCGGGTTGGAACCCGGACCAAGCAGACTCGGGAAGCAAGATGATACGTTTGACTTCGGTGGAGTTGACCTTGACCTAGGATCCAATGGCTAGCATTGTCTAGCCAAAATCGCATGGAGGAGATCTCTCCGTGGATCAATGACTAGATCAGAGGAGGGGGCAAGCATAGAGATCTGTGCAACAAATGCGGGCTCGCCCTTGGGCACGGGTCGGGCTAGCAATCGATTCAGCCTACTAGAGGGGGCGATAGGCCATAACTGTGTGGAGCCTAATGGGCTATGACTAGATATGAGGCGGGTGGGCCCTGGTCAGCATAAGTGCGCCCGACCCAGCAAGGAGGATGCAAGTCGAGCACTAGATCAGCCCATTCTGAAGGGGAAAAAAGGCTTTGGGGGTGTGCTCTGGGCTTAGCGTATCCAAAAAAGGGTCTTCCAAGGGTGGGAATGCTAAGGGCAAGGCTATTATTTGCAAGAAAGCCAATATAGACCTGCTATGGACTATAGGAGGCCCAAGAGTCTTCCCTTTCTCAGTTGGGACCTGGTAGAGGTAGAGATGGCCGCTCTTCGGATGGATACGGAAGGGGCTAAATTCAATGACATAGTGGAGGCGAGATAGTCTAAGATTGACTTAGTGCTTGGAACTAGGATTGATATGGTGGGAATCCCAATAATTGCATTGCTATTAATCATGAGGAGGCTTTGGTCTGGGTCAAGCAAGCCATTGAGGAGGAGGGGGTTGATCTATTAGAAAGGGAAATGATTGTAGTTGAGACAGTAGTGGGCACACAAGTTGAGGGGTGTACTAATGCAAATCCCCTTCTCAATCAGGTTCCCCAATGAGGTTGTCATTTGGAATACCCGAGGGATGGGAAAGTCCTCTCATTCTAAACGATATTTGGTAGAATTGTTCAACAACATTGCCTTGAAACTTGCTTCCTGCTTGAGACCCGTCTTTCATGGTCAATCCTTGCCCGAGCCAGAAGATGTATATCGCAGGCTTGGAGCTCCCATGTGATAGAGTTGAGTGGTATTTTTATGGGGATCATCATGTTCTAGTAGCACGAAAGGGTCAAGGTGGATGTGTTTTGTTGTTGTGTTCGACAGGTGGTATTAGTTATCTTGGAGCAGACTAGAGGCCCTTGGATCCTGTCAGGTGTGTATGCGAGCATGGAGTACAAGGAAAGGATCTTTGGTCTGAGATATCTAGGATTGTCGCACAGGGCTTGCCTTCTCTTATCATTGGAGATTTTAACTGTATTATGGGGGCTTATGAAAAAATGGATGGGAAGCAATTTATTGACAATTTTGACTCCAGGAGTTTATCGCGACTTGGGCCTGATTGATCTTGGCTACACTGGATAAAGGTTCACATTGTATAATAACTGGCGAGGGGCAACTAAGGTTTGGGAGAGGAAAGATCGAGCGCTTGCCACTATTGACTAGTCACAATGCTTCCTTGGTCATCAAATTTAGTACTTGCCAAGGATTGCTTCAAACCACTCTCCTCTTCTCATCATCTTTGATGGCATGCATTTGCCAAGGATTGCTTCAAACCACTCTCCTCTTCTCATCATCTTTGATGGCATGCATCTTCCCAGGGCACCATTCAGGTTTAAAGAAGTTTTGGACTTTTTATCCGAGATCATGAGATCTGGTTAGAGAGGTTTTGAGGCTACCTATGCATGGAGATACAAGATACCGAGTGACCAAAAGGCTTGACCTTACTAAGCACATACTCATCCAGTGGAACCGGATGGAGGTTGGTGATATTGTTAGACAAATTGAAGGGTTGGAGGCAGACAATACAGATCTCCAAAAGGAGAAGAGAATCTGGAAGGGTGCCTCTAGGAGTATTATCTGCATGTGCTTTGCCACAAGCTCTCTATGCATCCCTTCTTATTGAGATAATAGAAAACGATGTGGAGACAAAAAGTCTAGGGTGCAGTGGATCACGAAGGGTGATCGGAACACCAAGCTCTTCCATCAATCGACGATGATTTAGAGTTCCACCAATCACATCAGGTAGTTGATTAGGGGTGACGGAAGGGTGGTGGAGGACAGTGATAGGATCTAAGAGCATATTTTCCAGTTCTTCATATCTTGCTGGACCACACTTTTAGGTGAGGAGGTTCTTTTGCAGGGGTCCCAGCCCACCTATAAGATATGTTATGAGGAAAATTAGACTCTTACTTGCTCGGTGTCTGCTGATGAGGTGCGGGAAGCTCTTTGATCTCTCGAGAAGGATAAAGTCTTGGAACCATATGGTTTTCCACTCCTTTTTTTCATCAATACTGGCCCATTATTGGAGGAGAGTTGGTGGAGGTAGTGAAGGTGGTTTTCAAGTCTACAGGCATTCCATGTGAGTAGAAGGAAACCTTAATTGCCCTTATTCTAAAGAAGCCTAATACATCTGCCCTTGATCATTTTAGGTCGATCAGACTATGCACCATCCTTTATAAAGTATGTGCAGGAATACTGGTAGGTTGTCTGAAGTCGATCATCCCTTGCCTGGTTAGCATAGAGTAGGGAGCTTTTATTGGCGATAGGTGCATCACTGATAATGTCTTGCTCGCTCAGGAGCTCATGAATGATCTATAACATGCCCCCATTAGTTGAAGTTTGATGGCGATTGTTGCCAATCTCGCCGCCGCGCCTGTGGCTTCAGAGCCGCTGATTTGATTAGACTGTCTCGCCCCGAGGTCTCCCGGCTCCCAGTCCTGAAAGACAAGGTCAGAAGCCCTGGCCAGGGATCCCGGCGAGGGAGCTCCGACGGTCAAGTTAGAAAACGGCGAGAGGGAACAGAGTCTCCAAGACGGGCCCCCGAAGGAGTCCCAGATTTAGAGATCGTGCTTAGCAAGAAAAATCTCAGGAAGAGTAGAAATCTGGCCGAGTTCCTTCACCGGGCTTGCGCCAAGGGTCCCCTTTCGGGATCTTGGGTCCTGCTTTTGGTATTTTTCCTTTTCCCAGCCTCTGTTTCTCGCTCCTCTGGTCGTCTACTCTTCCCCCCCTTTTAACTCCCCACGCTGCCTTTTTCGTTCGCCGCCTTCGAGCGGCCCCCCCCTCCCCTTTGCTTTTGCCTTCTTCCCTCCCTCTCTTTCTCCTTTCCCTTTTGGATCAAAGAACCCGGCGGCCTCCTCCCCTTGTTTGCCGGGCCTAGCGAGGAAAGAGTAGAGGGAGGACGCCGGCCAGACCTTGGGTCGAGCGTGAGCGCTCTCCTTCCCAGGCGCCGACAATGACCGTTACCGGGTCCTGGGTTGTCAGGACTTCGCCCCTCGGCTGCGGGACTTGTCGGGCCCATGTAAACGAGGTTTCGCATGTCGCTGTCGATCGTACCGGCGCTCCTCTCGGGATGCGGTGTGCGCTGCTCGAGGGGAGGCCTCGGAACCCATGCTCCTGTCCTTCGATGGTCTTACCGCGCTGGTTAGTTGGCCCCGGCCAAGGTGGGCCCCTCCTGGGCGGACACCTGGCGGAGCGGCAGAGAGATGCTCGACTTCGACCGAGGTGGACCCGTCTCCGGGCGTCACCTGGCGAAGGAGCAAGAGGGCCCGGCTCGACCTCGGCCGAGGTGGGACCGTCTCAGGGCGCCACCTGGCGAGGGAGCAAGGGGCCGTCGGCTTCGACCGAGGTGGGCCCCTCCTGGACGGACACTTGGCGGAGTGGCAGAGAGGCGCTCGACTTCGGCCGAGGTGGACCCGTCTCCAGGCGCCACCTGGCGAAGGAGCAAGAGGGCCCGGCTCGACCTCGACCGAGGTGGGACCGTCTCAGGGCGCCACCTGGCGAGGGAGCAAGGGACCGCCGGCTTCGGCCGAGGTGGGCCTCTCCTGGGCGGATACCTGGCGGAGCGGCAGAGAGGCGCTCGACTTCGGCCGAGGTGGACCCGTCTCCGAGCGCCACCTGGCGAAGGAGCAAGAGGGCCCGGCTCGACCTCGACCGAGGTGGGACCGTCCCAGGGTGCCACCTGGCGAGGGAACAAGGGGCCGCCGGCTTCAGCCGAGGTGGGCCCCTCCTGGGCGGACACCTGACGGAGCGGCAAAGAGGCGCTCGACTTCGGCCGAGGTGGACCCGTCTTCGGGCGCCACCTGGCGAAGGAGCGAGAGGGCCCGGCTCGACCTCGGTCGAGGTGGGACCGTCTCAGGGCGCCACCTGGCGAGGGAGCAAGGGGCTGCCGGCTTCGGCTAACGTGGGCCCCTCCTGGGCGGACACCTGGCGGAGCGGCAGAGAGATGCTCGACTTCGGCCGAGGTGGACCCGTCTCCAGGCACCACCTGGCGAAGGAGCAAGAGGGCCCGGCTCGACCTCGACCGAGGTGGGACCGCCTTAGGGCGCCACCTGGCGAGGGAGCAAGGGGTCGTCGGCTTCAGCCGAGGTGGGCCCCTCCTGGCCGAACACCTGGCGGAGCGGCAGAGAGGCGCTCGACTTCGGCCGAGGTGGACCCGTCTCCGGGCGCCACCTGGCGAAGGAGTAAGAGGGCCCGGCTCGACCTCGGTCGAGGTGGGACCGCCTCAGGGTGCCACCTGGCGAGGGAGCAAGGGGCCGTTGGCTTCAGCCGAGGTGGGCCCCTCCTGGGCGGACACTTGGCGGAGTGGTAGAGAGGCGCTCGACTTCGACCGAGGTGGACCCATCTCCGGGCGCCACCTGGCGAAGGAGCGAGAAGGCCCAGACCGACCTCGACTTCGGCCGTGGCGGAGCAACATCCGACCTTACTGGACCAATCTCATTCTACCGAAAAAATTTCACGTGGCTCGAATCACGCCCGGCGAAATCTGAGACACTCCACGTCATCGTAACGACCGTAACAGCGATCAAGCTAGACGTGGAGCGGGCTTACAACTAGATAAGCTAGTAGTTTCTTCATCAGATGCTTCATAATTTCATATTCCAGAATATGTGGATTAGCTGGATCATGGATTATGTGGAGGGCTAAAGCTGACATTCTGATTATTAGAATTTCGACGAATTTCTTTCGATCGATGGATGAACTTTTACAAGGGTGCCCTCTCTCTCTCCTTACCTTTTTATTTTACACTCTGTTGCTCTATCTCATGCTCTTCAGATGGCAGTTCAGGAACAGAACTGGAGGCTCATAGGCTAGCCCCTGAGGCTTAGCCACTCTCGCACCTCCTTTTTGCAGATGTTTACTTACTCATTGAAAAGGTTTCGGTTCGTAATGAGATTCACTTCGCTTCCATTTTTGAGGCATAATATCAGACTTCTAGCCAGCTCGTGAACCTACTGAAGTTTACTATTATTTTTAGTCCTAAGACCAAGGTATGAGTGAAGCAGGCAATTCAGGATAGGTTGGGGATCCTCAAGCACTCCAGGACCCTCACTTATCTTAGTATTCTCATCACTAGACAATTCAGCTCGTGAACCTATTGAAGTTTATGGATGCTTTGGAGAGCTAACTACACTCTTGGAGCAATGCGTTCAGGACCAACTCAGAGGCTGGCAGGCCGACACCTTGTCCATGATAGGGTGAGGAGAATCACCTTTGTGAGATCTATGTTGACTTCTATGCTAGTTTATCTCTTGGCAAAAACTATTGTGCCTTGTGCTTCTCTTAGAGGCCTAGAGTAGCAAATTCAGATTTTCTTTAGAGCTTGACTCAAGGCAGCCATAAGCTTCATCTACTATCGTAGAAGGTGGTTTGTTAGCCGGTGCAAGATGGGGATTTAGGGATTCGGCCTTTGCTGATCAAGAGGAAGGCTATGATTGTCAGACATGTTGCCAGATTTATTATCCAACCTGATTACTTATGGAGCAGGTTTATGAGAGCTCGATATGGAGCCTAGAGTCAGAGATCTCTTATCTAGGCTGTTCGCTATTGCTCTTTCATCTGGAAGGAGATCTGCACCTACACCTTTGCTATTTTAGATAGTGTTAGATGTATGATTGGTGATGGGACCTTGATGGATGTGTGCCAAGATGCTTGGATCTTTAGCCTTCCCTTATCATGCTAGCGGATCTTCGTCAACATGGACATGGATAGCCATCGTGGGTCTATGATTTGATCATTGCTAATGGAGAACTTCGAAGATCATCCATCTCTTTGGTAGTCAGCTTGTTGACAAGATTCTTGCGATCCTGATTTCCATCCATTGGAGCCTTACTTGTGGGTGTGGGGTCATTCTTGTTGTCCTAAGATTTATGCTAGGAACCTCGTTGAGATGTGCAGGCCATTGCCAACCAAGAGAATCGAGGCTGCTTGGATTTAGAGATTGGCTGTCCATCCCAGGGTCAGACTTTCTTTGAAAAATTGCATGGGATAGATTGCCTGCTCGCTCTCTTCTAAGGGATAGGGATAAGGAGATTCCGTCGAACTGTTCGATTTATAGAATGGAAGATAAGTCGACTGGGCATATCTTTCTCTGTTGTCTCAGGGCATGTCTGATTAAGGAGATTGCATGGAGACGGCCATGCAAGGGGATAACAGTTATTGGCCTTCCTCCTTCCTTAAGGTGATACAGCAAATATCGACCGACGATACAACTGAAAGTAGCAGGTTGGCATACATGGCCTATCATATTTACCTTTCCAGGAATAGCTTGACTTTTGAAGTCGAGATTGTTCCTGTGAATCATGTGCCGGAGAAAGCTTATTCTTTAGCTGAGTACAAACACTTTAACTACGTTGACATTACTGGCCGGTTGGCTATTGTCCTGAGTTCCTGGGACCCCCTGACTACTTCTATAGCTATCCAAAGGAATCTTTTCATTTCCTAAAAGCCCCTATCCTTGGGATTTGTCAAGCTCAACTTTAATAATAGTACGAGGGATGCCAGAGGCAGTGCAGGCCATGTTATTTAAAATCCTAATGCTATGTTATTAGCTATCGAGGGCTCTCCTTTGATTAAGCCTTCTGTCCTCGGAGCAGAGCTTCATGTTGCTTGGACCATAATTATTTGTAGAAAACAGGTGCTACGGGCTGATAGGATCTTTGTTGAGGATGATTTTGGCATGGTTATTGGTTGGATCTAGGATGAGAGGAAGACTGTTGAGCTCATCCTTTCTTTTATGATGTTTGGGGATCGGTCCGTCTCTTTATCACGATATCTATTTGTTACGTCTACCTTGAGGTAAATAATATTGTACATTAGGTAGCTTCCTTTATAGCTTGGCATATTGATGACTGGATTGGTATCATAGCAACAAGTATTCTATATATATATATATATATATATATATATATATATATATATATATATATATATATATTTCCCAAGCTGCGTGCGGATGGGGAATAATTTCAGTGCGGAGAATAATTTCTTACATCGAAAGCTTCGCTTAGGATCCGGACTCCGCTGCCGACCTCCCAGGTAGGTGTGCAAGTTGGACCACATCCCGCACGGCTCTTAATTTCGGTGCGGGGAATAATCTCTCTCGACGCTTCGCAGAGGATCCGGACCCCGATGCCGACCTCCCACGTAGGTGTGCAAGTTGGACCGCATCCCGCACCGCTCTGCCTATGTCCAGACCTGTTCATCCGTTTGTGTCTGAACTTGTCCCTAAATGCTGTGCATCCAAGAATTAGGTTGGGTTAGATTTGGATAGGATAAATTTGTGAAACTTATTAGGATTATGGGTTGGGCCCAAGCATTTTGACACCCGTGCCTGATTATTCTACGGAAGAAGAAACATTGCCTATAAAATATAACTAGAAGTTACATATTTTTCATGATTTTACTAAGCCGAAACTATTATGCAATAA
The DNA here is from genome assembly GCA_021397845.1 of Areca catechu. NCBI lineage: Eukaryota > Viridiplantae > Streptophyta > Magnoliopsida > Arecales > Arecaceae > Areca > Areca catechu. The sequence continues at coordinate 186,363,632 of CM038052.1, read as the reverse complement.
GATAAATTCCCTTCTCGTTCTCAAGAAAATTCATCAAAGGCATTGTTTAAGTATCACACATAATACGCTAGAGGATCCAAATCAACTCCGCGTCATAATGAAAATGTGCATATTCTTAAATTACCTTGAAAAGTCTTTGCACATTGTCTTGAAATTATTGTTACCATAAAGATTTGCTTCCTTAATAAACATGTGTTAATCCATGATATAAACTAGAACCAAAAAAAAAATACTGGGTTCCTGATTAAGGTCTTCTGATTTTCTGCAATTAAGCAGCCAACCACCCCCAAGAGAAATCTCACTTTTACCGGACTCTTAATCCTCATACTTCAATTGGCTACCGAGTACCAGAGCATCTCGAGAATTAAGAACGGGCAATCACGATCAAAAACTACCACAAGCTTTGAATAAGGTTGATCAAAAGGAATGAGATGCAGTTGCTCACACTATTCACTTTTGACAACCTGCTATGCGTCATTTGGACTTTGTAGAGCATAGTAGGAAAAAAAAGAAAATACTAGGAGAGAAAATATTTACTTTCCGTTGGTTGAAAGTTTTTTTATGGATACAAAAAAAAAAAGGAATGAAGAGGAAATAGAAGGTACACTAATCCCCTCAACTCTGAATTTTTTTCTTTTCCAAATAGAGTGGAATAGAAGGGAAAGGAAATGGGATTTAGTTATTTTTTCATAATTCCTATTTTATCCTTTCCTTTCTTCTCTATTTTCAACACCTAACACCTCAGTTTAAGAATATAATAATAAAAAAAATTATAACATTTCTTCTCTTTTCTTTTCTTCCTTATTTCCAACCATGATGAACAGAAATTATTTTCTTTCCCTTTCTCAAACTTCCAACCAAAAAAAAAAAAAAAAAAGACACTTCCTTTCCTTTCTTTTCCTTTCCCTTCTTATTAATATTTTCATCTCTTTTCTTTTCTTTCCAGAACTCCCAACCAAGGCCTTAGGTTTGAAACTAATTTGAGAAGTCACTTTAGTTTGAAACTAATTTGAGAAATCATATCGGAATGGAGCATTGAAACGTCAGTGCCAAGGCGAGACCCATAACAAAATGCCCACGAAAGTCGTCAACTTTCAAAACTATGAACATATGGCCTGAAGGTCGCTTTCTGCCAATGGGTGCCGAGTCCCACAAAACATATGAACAAAACTATATCAAGTTTATAACAGATGACTTCTCTAGCCCTAGCACAAAAGTTTTGAGTTGCACCAGCTTCACTTCTAGTACAAACTGACAGATGCATTTCCCTCGCCACGGATCTAAAGGCTGAATCCAGCTCAAGTTTGAGATGATAAAACTGGTGGATCACCTCATTCCAAGAAGCTTTCTTTGACCGAACAAAACAAGGCAGTCATTTATCTGCAGCCAAAGAAATGCTACACTTGCATATCGGGCATAAGGTTCTCCTCCTGAGCCAAGTGTCAATGCACTGCCAGTACAAAAGACGCATCAGTTATTTTAACCAACACATGTTTATCACATACATGATTTTGTTAATGAATATGTTATAATGAATATGTTAAGAGTATATGTACTTCTTTGTGAAATTTATGTAAGCACGGTAAATGGCGAATGACATCTCCAGCAGAGGGGACCTCAAGACAGATAGCACATGCTTCTTCGATGATATCACTCTGAGGCAAGAAGGTAAAATGACAGACAAAATCAGAGGTTAAGGCAGACGCCCAAACAAATAGTTCAAAGGCTTCTTCCTCCAAGAACAAAGAAAATTTCGGACCTGTATTGCTGATTGTGGCAAGCTATCAATCTGGCTCTCAGAAGCACCAGCATGCTGATGGCTGTCATCATCAAGGGTAAACAGCATCTCAAAGTCATCCCTGAAATTTGGAGGAAAAATAAAATAAAATGCTTAACAGATGCCCGGGTTTTGCTAGTAACCATGCAAAACAACTAGAAACATTCAAGGAAATCCTGATCTTGTGACATCAACAAATTACAGTGTTTATTAAAAATCATCAAGGAACCATTATATATAGGAAGCCAACAAGGAACCCAATCATGAAGAGAGAGAGAACCAACAGTAGATTGAAATTGTGAGTTCTCCCAACCACAAATTTAGTCAATTTTATGAGGGAGAAATGCAAAGGATATTTGTTATTTTATTTATTTTATTGATACTGCTACACTAGAGTGATAATAACACAGAAAGATCACAAAAAGTGATTGTATGGTGTAGCACACCTTTGCAAATTAGAATTTGTTTAGAGATGGTAATGGTAGAACAAATTGTCTTTCTCCCCTAAAAAAATCCAATGCTTCTTTCAAGTGATATAAATAATCAGATTTTCTTAGATAAGAAGTAAAGCAATCATTTGGTGCCCCCAAAACTGAGAAGAGATGCTCAGAAGGCTTTTTTTCCATCAAAAAAGACAACAAGAACAAAAAATGTTTGGTGATGTAGCAAGATAATATAATTATCACGAACATTAATATAAATTCCTTTGAGATGATGAAAAATATGTAAGCATGGGTGTAGGAGAAGCATGTCTAGTTGAGGGTTCAACCTGAATATGAACCGATACTTAAAAAAAGACCAACCACTGATAAACTTGGAAGGATGAAGCCCAGTCTCCCTCACGGGTATGAATTGGTGAACCAGCAAGGGAATAATATTAAGCATTTGTTCATTGCACCCCTGTTGGAATACGTGGAATCGGACAAATTGCAACAATTTCCCAGATCATTTCAGGTTTGGTGATGGGACTAAAATTTTTGAGTTTTTTGATGTCAGCATGAAGACACGAGAACTTAAACTAAATGAAATAGGAGATTTACAGTCAAAGGCATCGCTTGCCTGACATTTTTTGAGATAACCTTCCACCAAAAATAAAATCAGTACACAATATCAGGAGTTTATAGCACATGGGGGTTGCACTTTTCCTGTAAATGTTTTTCTCCTTTATTTATTTTTATTTAACTGACTAATCAGTAGCAATCCCAAGATAATTGTTCGTCCACTCTTCCCTTGATTTTTCTTTTTTATGTTAAGACCAGACATGGTATGCTACCAAAATTCATTTTCATAAGGTTACAATTCTACCTTCCTCCACACCATGGGTTGTGCATTTTCCAAAACAATAGGTCACAAGAAGCCTTATATTTAATATAGTTTATTTATTTATTTATTAAAAAAAGCACTGGATTTCCAATCCTAAAGTAGATTGACTTGGAGTGCTCTTCAATTTGTCAGCTAGTTAGAAGCATGTCTTGATTAGTACAGTCATATCTGAGATTCCCGCCATGTAACTAGCCTATACTGCTAACTTAGCATGTGCCCATTACAGGCCCCTTTGCTTCCCTGCATGCACAGGCCTGTTTGTTTCCAGGCATCTGGGCTGTCTGCAGGCTCGGTTGCAGTAACTAGACATACTAAGACTGTTTGGACCACTGCAACTCGAGTTGCTAGAACAGGCCCAGATCCAGCGACTCATCCTGCAACCAAATTGGCTGCAGGACGAGATCCTGCTAGTCCAGTTGCACAGCCCGCTGCACCCAACTCTCATGTGCTCTCCTATCAACCAAAAAAAATGGTCATCTCCCCTTGAACACTCTCAGTGACCTCGTACCCCCTCCCTCACCTCTACCTTTCCTCTTAATCTCTTTTCCATGCTATAGTCAATGACTCTCACAACTCTCATAAGTCCCATGCTCCAGCCTCGCCTCCCCATCACCAAAACCCTATGTACTCCAATTTCCCCTCGGTGATCCAATTGATGATTCCTTGCATCCAGGCCTTCAGCAGGCCCAGTTGCAGTAACCAGACATACCAAAGCCGTTTCAACCACTGTATTTAACTGGCATGCAGCAACTTGAGTTGTTGGAACAGACCCAGATGCAACAACTCGCCCTCCAACCAAATTAACTGCAGGATCAGATCCTGCTGGTCCAGTCATGCAGCTTGCTTTGTCCAACTTGATGATCTCCTGCACTCTCCTATAAAAAAAAATAGCATGCACTCATCTCCCGTAGAATGCTCTAGGTGACCTTGCATGCCCTCCCTCACCTCTCTATCTTTCCTCTCTTGATCTATTTTCCAGCCCTAATCAACAACTTTGATGACCCTCACAGGGGCCATGCTGCAGCCTCCTTGCCTCCTTGTCACCAAGATACTACCAATCGATGAATCCGATGACCCACCCACCCCCTCTGTTTCAGTCTCACCTCCCTCCCCAATGTCATCACCCTCATCATGTCCTCCAAGTATTGCGCCCTCCCCTCCATCCACTAGGCCTTCAATGAGATGACTATGCAAGAAGGCATCTCCCATCATGCCTTCCTTGGCACCCATGCCCGTCTCATTGTCAACACGGACGCCGTTCAAAAGTTGCTTGAGGAAATGCATAAAGGGGACATAATCACATGCAATTCCCATTTGAACTTTCCAAACACATAAGTTGAGATGCAGCAATTACAGTAGCACACATCCAGACAATTAAAGTTCAGTTGCATGCAACCACAATTGCAGCAATTCCACTTGCATACAACTTCTATTGTAATGTATTTCTAATTGCAAGGAACCAATTAACCAAATAGCCCCTGCCAACAAGATATCATACTGGTGTGCATGGATACCTTGTACGCCCCTGTATCAAGTGTGGGCACGAAAAACTGTATTAAGCAAGCACTGTACTAGCTGGGTGCTAGTATGGCTACTAAAACTGATACCTAAAACCTTGAAACCAAGGGATGCATATTTCTTATTTCCTCTTGATGGAACTTCAATAAGAAATTCCAGTTATTTTCGAATAGAGAGTTCGGTGTTAATGAACTATCAACATTTGCATTCAGACAATTACAGGAGAATATGAAATTATCGAATCTCCTTACTCCAGAGTATACATGACAGAGCATTCCGGATATTCACAGAATCAACTGATGTATGTTAGAGATCATCTAATGAGTATTAAATCTCATTGTGGTCCCTAGAAGCATCAGTAAAATAGATGGAAAATTGGAATCAAATATTATACATCTCTCCCAACAATTGCATGGTAAAATTTAATGATCGACAAATTTAATACCTCTTTTTGTTATCAATAACTTATAGGTCTCCACACCAAGTACTACAGCCTATATCCTTGGCTATGATTGCTACCAACAAATTTTCCATCATTTTTTGATAGAGCATTCTTCAACCAATGTCCCATACTGATCATACATAATGCTTCCCACAATCCCACAATTTCAACCATTATCAAAGTAAATGGGTAGTCAAATACAGCAAAAAAAGGATCTAAAATAAAAGAAGCAAAAGAGACATTCAAAATAACAAGGCAAGTAAACTCAGACTTTACCAATGGTTAGTTTTTTTTTAAAAAAAAAAAGTCAAAGTGGTCCAATGTCTCGAACAGAAGTTGTACTTGTGATACATAATTCAAATCAAAAGCCGCAGCAATGCAGCTAGTAAAGTAAGCCCTTAACACAAGTCTGATTTTAAAAAAATAAAGTTAAAATAAAGGTTTACAGGTATGGTACAGAAACAACATTAGTAAACCAAAAAAAATTTGCTTACTCATTAAAATGATGGAGAACCGGGGGAAAATCATCTGCCATGTCATGACTGTTTTCAAATGCTGCTTCCAATGCTTCCAAGAAGTTAAGCCTCTAGGCACAACAAATACGGATGATGAGAACATAAAATATTGTCACCGATGTATAACCATGACATATACAACAAATATCTACCAAAATCAATGGCCAACAAACAATACAGAATATAAATATGGGTGAAAAGAGCAAGTGTACCATTAACAAGTAGATAGACAATATCTCAGAGTGAGGCTATGGATGAACTAAGTTTTTCTTGAACTTACAACAATGAATTAAGAAAATCCAAGAACGTTTGTCCCTTCTAACTTGAGAATGATGGTAAGAATAACAGATAAATGAAAGAGAAATTTCCATCTTTTCTATACAAAACTGTGCAATTACTAGAATTAATGCAATGGTAAATTTAAAGCAATAATTCTCTTCAGAAGTCTATTTGCACATGATTCTGGCTTGCACATCAAAATCCCCTCGCTATAATGTACAAGTTTCTAATAAAATTTAAAGAAAATTTACTCTCAATCATTTCATGGTGGGAGGGATACCACTCAAACAGGAGAGTCATTACCAATAAAAAAAGGATGGAAATTCTTTCTTACATGAGGTTGGTGTTTCAAAACTATCACAATTCGCAAATATGGATGGCTAGAATGAAAGTTTAAAAATAAATCAAAATTCATCAAAAATTTTGCATACCACTTTACATTTTCGCAAGAGAGAAGATTGAACAGCAGTTTACCTTGTCATTGGATTAGAATTAAACTTTTGTTAACCTAAGAGTCACAACATTACATGTAATATTTGATGTTCCATATTAAATATGTTAATAATGGGATACTAGCATAGAAAGTATCAAAAACTTGTTTATAAAACAATTCTGTGTAAAGGTGTATGAGGAAAATTATCTTAGAGGAATATGATGGAAATTGAGTATGCAAAAATGTTGATGAAACTTCACTGAAAAATGCTGCACTCATAATAAAAATAGAACAAGTTACCGTCTCTAGATCCATTTGAGCACTGGTGAAGCTTCTCCTCAACTCAGATATCATTCTCTGGTGACAATGAAATTTTCAATATAGAATTCACACAAGTAGCATGGTAAAAGTTTCAAATATTGTGTCAGAGACAAATATACAAAGCATTACCATCTCAAGATCCATTTCAGGACCATTAAAGTTTCTCCTCGACTGGGCCACTCTAGTTGATGCTGGAACTCGAGCAGGATTTGTTGATTGAGCAGAAACATTTTGGAATAGTGCACGTGGGTTCTGTGCATAGAAATCTGCAATTGATGCATCCCTCTGAAGAAGAAGAAGAAGAAGAACTACAAATGTAACGATGTAATGTAAACGAATGTTAAAAAAATAAAGAGGGGAGGTGAAGAGCAACAAGTTACATATTCTTTCAAGGCTTCAACTATGGAAACTAAGGGTGAGAAAATACCACTACTACTCGAAACAAAGGATCTAAGGAAAGATTAGTCAAACAGAAAATGGTACTTAAGGAACAAAAATGTGAACATGATAGTGGTTGAGAGTCCAGAAATAATACCCTTACTACTACCTTAGCATTTTCAGAATCAATGGTTCATATCAACCTTGAAAATTCTTAAGTTCTCATATGGAAAATGGAAGTTGGCTTGTCAGGAAGAGTTCTCCTTTGATTGCATGAGTTGCACATCATAAATCATGTTGCAAACAAAAAGGAAAGAAAAATTATGGTAACAATATCACCACCAGAGATAATGTAAAGAAGAAAAATTTTGTTCACTCTCTAACTTGCCTTGCATGTAGTTTACAGTAAATGTTTATTTTAAAGGACTAAAAGTTGACAGGGATAACAGTTTTGCATCTTTGTCCTTGTCAAGTCATTTGCAGACCTTTAAGAGACATGTAGAATTATTTATGGCAATATGGCTGGATCCCAGATGCACAAACACAAACAAATTTTTAGCAGGAAGACACTTAAAATTTAAAACAAAAAGATTTGATGGACTAATTCCCGAAAGGAAAAGAGAAATGTCTTTTAAAAAAATCCAAAAATGTGACCTAAGTGTCCCCTGAGAGGGCTCACATGATCCTTCTGTTAGTGTAACATGAAAGACGGGTTACATCATTGCTTTATTAGTTCAGGCAGTACTTGTATACTGATTAAAGTGTAGCCTGGGTAATTTTGATTATTGTTTATAGTCTTGATAGCTATCTCAAATTCATAATTTGGCAAGGTAATTCATGATTCTCTACAATTTTTTTTGTCTCAGAATGTAAAGGTAGCCAAATTCCTTTGAGCTTACTCTCTCACCTTCTTGCAATTTCAGTGGATGTCGAATATAGACTAAAATTTTGCAAATTGAGTACTGCAAAGTGCATCTTTTTCTCAGATATTTTCTTACTTGTAATGCTTATGAGGGGTAGATGCAGAGCCCCACCCACTTTTTCAGGGTGAAGACAGGACTTGAACCCAGGATGCTCATAACCAATCCCTCTATACCATTGGATATTGTATCACATTATCATACTGAAGCATCAACAATTTGGGATTCCCAGATGCATACAAATTCTTCGGACTCAAGCATCTCAAAAACAATGCAGTCAACATCCAAAGGCTTACTTTTTGCTTACAGTGATATATTCAGCTCAATGAATGTTCTACTACTGCATTGACTAATTTATTGAAGTTACCTTTTATCTCTTGTTTATCATACTGAGATTTTTGCAAGATAAGCACTAGTAAGTGTGCTATATGTAGATAATCATTTGTTTAAAATCTCTTTTCTTAGGTCCAGTAAATTAGGCATGCAAATTCCACCACTGACATGTGGACAGGTCCCTGCATAACATTCTTCAGCTGGGTAAACAGTGCATGAGAAAACTGAGAGAACTGAGGTACCATCACATAATTATAAAAGGAAAGGTCTGTTTTCCATGTCAAGCATCGGTTAAATACTATATACATTCAGAATCTTTGTGATTCCTAGTAGCCGATGGTCACATACGGATGCCATGTTAACAGTCTAACAAGGAACAAAGAAATCTAGTCATCCATGCAATATTAGGTTGTTTCTGCTGCTCTTGGTTACAGAAACCTCTTTAATTTTGCATACTCTATGAGAATAATGGGTTCAGTATATAGATTAAAGTTTGTTACAAACCTCTTCGTTCAGACAAAGCAAGATTCAGGCTTCCATTACACCAAGAATTAGGTGATATATACCACTAGGTAAAGTCCAGTATATCAAAGTATACAAATTTCAGCTTACTGAACTGGCAAAAAATTTGCCAAACACAAACTTTGACAGTTATTTATATCCTTAGCAAGCATGGCCAGACCTACTTACAGAATCAGGTTGTCCCTGCCTTGCCATAAAGGCAGCATTTTGAGCATCCTCCTCCTGTTGCAATGACCATGCTAAAGTTGCATCTATCTATTCAATGTTGGAACAACAAGAGCATTATATCAGAAACTGGCTTTCTTCTCAAGTATAGACACATGCATACATATAAGGAAAGAAACATATTAAATCTAACTTAAAAGATAGATGAATGAATGAAGACAATATTCAACAATGAGGACAAAAAAAAAAAAGAAAATAACCTCCTCTAAATCTCCAAATTCTTGTAACTCATGATAAAACTGCTCTTGGAGCTGACGAGCTAATATCTCATCTGATTCTACCTGCCTACCTCTTGCACTGAAATCATCAAAAACACTGCAACTTTCAGCTTGAGGATTGCTATATCTTACTTCTGGGGAATTTGGCTCATCAACTTCTATAATTGGTTGTGTAAATGTGCCATGGAGCTTAGAATTATGAGTTCTTGTTGATTTTGGATCTGAAGTTCGCCTAGAGGATTGGATATACAAGATTTCTGAATCCTCCAAAGCTGGATTGGAGCGCTCACCAGAATGAGAATGAACCAAGCCACATTTCCTTTTTCCTTTGATTCTCTTTCGTTGCCTATGGCATGTTCCAGTTTCTGATTCTGACTCAGAAGATATCGAGAGCCGATTTGGAGTTGACCCAGGATGAATTGAGATTATTTCAGGGCCATCATGCAAAAGATTTACAAAATCTCCATCACCAGATGCAATTTCATGGTTCTGACCAGGTAAGACAGTAGTTGTGTCTTCCCTCTTGGAAGTACTGGAGCCCTCACCAAAAGAACTTATAGATGCTTCTTCTATGTGAACCAGTCTTGTTCTCCAACCTATTCGTTTGGAAGATCTGAGAGTATCATCACCAAAATCTGCAATTATAGTCACCCCATTCCCCCCAATTGAACAAACCCTGCACAGTGATTGTTTGTCAAAATCCATGATGGACCCGTCGATACCAAGTATAAAATATTCAGAAAACTGATCGCTAACATTTTTCAGCAATCAAAAGACTTAAAGAATATCAAAAACAAGCATTTTCATTAATGAAATGTGCTAGAATCAACCCTGTACAACATGAGAATAGCATGTTCAATTATTTCTAAAAAATTAGAATGATATCACTATGCAAGGAATGCATAGCATATTTTGTACAGGGAATTTAAAAATCATTAAAAATGCAGCAGTATCATTAATAAGCATTCCAAGCCAGTTTAGAATTGAAGAAAACCTGCCCACTTGAGGTTTAGCTTCTTTTTCTTGCATATTTGATGCCACATTATTATCCAATATAACTTTCCCTTTCCTTTTATCAGCACAGCTGCCTTCAGAATCAGGACTGACAATGTGTACTTGACATGGTGAGACCCCATCAAAAGGTTCATTGGGCACCATCTTTCGTTCATCATCATGTTTGGCAATAGCTTTACCCTTTGCTATGTTACTTGCAGAGATACAACCATTATGCACCAGCTTTCTGTTTCCAGCAGTCCTAGGAGAAGCATCCCTAATCTGTGACCGTCTTTGGAGTGATTGCCTGGTTTTGAATTGTGATGCATCATGCACATCTCTTCCTTTCAAGCTAACTTGATTGCTTAATCCAGGAAGCAAAGCACATGCTGTGCCATTAAGTGAATTCATGACATTTTGGTCATCAACCTTGGATGGGGCATCACTCTTTGCTATATCATGTGATGAGTTATAACCATTACATATTGGCCTCCTCTGCACCACATTCCTCTGACATCCAGCAATATGTGATGAATTTGATGGGATTTTATCAGTTCCCACTTGAAGATCACTGCTAAGATCAGTGCCCTTCCCATTTTCTATACACCTCTCTTTTTTGCTAGTACTAACAGGCAGTTTCAAAGAAAATCCAACACCATTCTGCTGCCTTCCAATAGATAATCCAGAACATCCACCATTCTCACCACGATCACATTCAATAAACAGTTGTTTGCCATCCTTCCTCGAATCCCTACATCTTGTTCGATGGGAAAAGGCAAGGGGGTTTCTTGAACCCAACTCAACTGTTTTTGCACCATGACTACTGTAATTGCAAGCCCTTTTTTCTTCAAATTCAACCATTGAGGCTTGGACCTCAGGGAAAGGATTAGTCTCATTGATCTTGGAGCTCAGTTGTCCTAATCTTGCTTCTGTAAGCAGGTGTTCAGCATTATCTCTTGTTGACCCCCTTGGACGGTGAGCATGTTTTGTTGTTGCGTGAGCTATCTTTCGATCAGAATGGGTTGCATTGAACCTTTCTACGATATTTACTCCCCTTATTGAGGGTCCAGATGACCTATCAACCGGCCGGGCTATCACCACTCTATCTGTGGTCTCCAGGACTTCTGACACCAAATTGGTGTCCGTGGAGTCCACCCTCTGCGTGATTGGAAAGATCCAATTAATCAGACCTCAGCCTCAAAGCAGATTAAAAGCAGAGCTCTGGCAACAGTATTCAATCATCAAGAAAACCCTAAAATCTAATCAAGAAAGGATCGAGAAAGCAATTTTTCTTAACAAAACATCAAATGGCAGTTTCAGGATTTATTTTTAGATGTTACCGGATTAACTTAGGCAAAAGCTGATCTCTTGCAATAGTAATTAAAAAACCAAAAAGCAAAAAAAAAAAAAGAAAGAAACTAAAATCTGATCAGGAAAAGATCGAGAAAATAACCCTTTCTCGTCAAATATAAAACATCAATTCTAATTTTTATTTGTCAGATGTGACCAGTTCAACAAGTGCAGGCGAGGTAACAGAAAACACCACCAACAAACCCAGTTCTCAAAAGAGAAAATGATAGACAAATACTACAGCTTTATAAACACAGTAATCAATCGCTCAAGTTCCCGGAGAGAAACACTAGTTCGCAGAAATAAAGCTCGAAAAAACATGACGAAATCGGAGCAAGAGAAGGGAGGAGACGACGAGGAAAACCTCAGCGGCACCGCTGCTCTCGATAAAACCCATAACACAGAGAAGCTTGGAGGTGGAATCGAGGTCTAGAGGGGAGGCAGAATCCACGGACCGTCGAACCCCCCCCCCGCGCCATTAACCTCCTTTCCCCTCCCTTCCTAAAACCCCGCTCGAGATTCATCGCGCCTCGGTTCCGGGTGATAATAAAGAATATTATGTAGTACTTTCTTTTTTTTGATATAGTACTTTTTTATTATATTATAATAAAGAATATTATATAGTACTTTCTTTGAAAAAAAAAAGCCGTCTGATTATTTATGCTAACAAATCAATTATTATATTATTATAAAGTATATTGATAGTTTGTAAATTATTTATAAATTAATTTTTAAAACTTTCCGATGTTAGAGATCGAAACTGAGCCTCTCGTCCGGAAAAATAACTTTCGGACAGCTTCAAATTAGCGCTTTTCGTGGCATTTTTTTTTAAACTTTTGAATGAGCCATAAAATTATTTTAAATCTTATCAAATATTTATAATTATTTTTTAAAAAAAAAAATTATGCGTCTAAATAAAAATTTTCCGAACCTTCAAAAATCCGGACATACGGAGCCGCCTAAAAGATGAATTTGGTTAGATATGAGTTTTGTTTTTATCGAGGATGAGTCTGATCCGGCTGATCTCAAATAACGGAGCAATAATCTTGCGTCAAATTTGAACTAGACAATGGTTGATATCTAATTAATCTAATTAAACTTTGAATTGACTCCGTACTATGTTGAACGAAGTTACCTGATCATATCTCTGCAATCCATCTTAAATTACGGTCGTCTTTTTGTTGATATTATGTTAAAAAAAATAAAATAAAAATTCTTCCTCCTCCCTTTTCCTTGTTTAACAGTTTCATTCCTTTTTTTTTTTTTTTTTTTTCCTTTTTTTTTGATTTTTTAATTAATTATAAAATTTAATTTTTAAAAAAAACTATTTTTAAATTTAATATCATAACAACCGGTTTAAGAATTTTTTAAAGATTTTTTTCTAGAATTTTGAATCTATAAATAGGCTTTATCTCGGTTCTACAAGGCATCCAGAAATTCTAAACTCTCTCTCATTCATTCATCTCTTCTATTTTTTTAAAATTATTTCTCTCTCATATATTTTTTTATTTTAAAAATTTGAACCGAAGAAGATCATGCCACCATCGACAGGTATTGAACTGTTGGCTTCCAGATTGTACCTTGAAGAAGATCATGTGGTCCGATCATTTTTCATACAATAAAGGGACCAAATATTCTTTAGGACAGTGATTCTATTCGCCTCATAGGCTACACTTCCTAATCTTGTTCCGTTGTAATTATAAATTATTTTATCACACCAAATTTATTCTGCCACACACATCACAGAAATTTTTTTTAAAATATTTTAAATATATATATATTTCATACATTACAACTAACAGTTTAAAGGATATTTGTAAACAATTTATAGTATATGCATAATTATTTATATTTAATTGTAGTTTATTTGTTTTGAATATTTTGTATTATATACGTTGGGATACGACACGTTTAGTCTACCGATACTGATTTGGTGGGAATTTGAATCTGATTGATCAACTCCAAGAGGTGTAAGGCTTATCAATGCCCAAGAGGCATAAGGCTGATCAACGTCCAAGAAGCGTAAAGCCGATCAACGCCCCAGAGGCGTAAGGCTGATTAATTTCCAAGAGGCGTAAAGATGATCAACGCCCAAGAGGCGTAAAGCTGATTAATGCCCGATAGGTATAAGGCTGATCAACGTCCAAGAAGCGTAAAGCTGATTAATGCCTAAGAGGTGTAAAGTCGATCAATGTCCAAGAGGCGTAAGGCTGATTAGTGTCCAAGAGGTGTAAAGATGATCAATGCCTAAGAGACGCAAAGCTGATTCACGCCCAAAAGGCGTAAAACCGACAAATGCCCAAGAGGCATAAAGTTGATCAACTCTTAAGATAAGCAAAGCTAATCAATGTTCAAATGGCATGAGGTTGTTTGACGTCTAGAAAATAACTTATCAACTATGAATAACTCTTATTGCACATGTTGATATCTTAACAAATTAACCGTTTACAACTGTAGTTGGCTGGAAACGATTAATCATGAGGTCTATAAATACCGGTGAGCGCAACGGAGAAGGGATCCGAATTCCAAAACACATTCTATCCAATTTTTCTTCAGATTGTATCTGTCTAGTCCAGATGCCATTAATGAGCTTGGAAGCAGGAACCCTTCAACGCACAGAATCTCCAAGAAAATAAAGATCCATTAGCTCAATCCATTCACATTTGATTTAGCCTGAGCCCAAGCATTGTTGTAATTTGTTTGGACATAACAGATTGGCGTGCCAGGTAGGGGAACTCAATGAAAGAGTTTCAAGAATCTAAAAAAAAATTATGGTGAAAAGTAGGAATCGGAATCAACCTGTTGAAGGCATTCCTCATCCTCCAAAGGAGGATGATCCCATTATTAACAAGAGGATGGAAGTTCTTCTTGCTGTGAATTTAGATCAAGAAAGGTTAAATACTCTGTTGAACAAGGTAGAAGTACTCACTGTGACGGTGCAAAATCTCCAAGAAATCGCTGCAAAGGAACCATCGCGACCTGCTGCATTAAGAAGTAGCCGACGATCTTCTCTTCAGGTAAGTAGACATTTTAGTCCAAGAAGACATTCATCTTATCAACATTCTTTAGGTCAACAATCTCCTTCAAAGCAACATCACCGATCTCATCATCACACCAAGAAACAAAACAAGGGGAAACGCCTGCGATCTCATTCGACATCCTCGGAGGAATCAACTCCTGACAGTGTTCGAGTTCTAAAACTTGCAAGAGCAAATGATTTTGATAAGAAATTCAGAAAGCTGGAGCTGCAGATTGCCAAAGTCATTGAGCAAAGGAAAGCAGAGGATACAACACCAAGCTACAATATCTTACCCCCTTTTTCCAAGAAGATTATGGAAGAGAGAATTCCTTATCATTTCAATATTCCACAGATTAAGCTGTATGATGGATCGTCTGACCCCTTGGATCATCTGGGCAGCTTTAAAGCTCAACATCCAAGGGGCATCAGACGCACTCCACTATCTTACTTTCCAAGCAACTTTAAAGAAATCTACGAGAATATGGTATTCAAGTCTCCAGCCGGACACCATTCATTCTTTCAGTCAGTTGGAGAAGTTGTTTGTCTCTCACTTCAGAACAAGCAAAAAAATGTCCAAAAACTCCGACAGCTTGTTCTTCATTCAACAATTAGAAGGAGAGTCTTTGAGAGACTACATAACAAGGTTTAATTCTGTCACATTGAAGATTCTAGATCTCAATGAATACGTGGCGATGTCAGCTATGAAGAAGGGATTGCGAGCCTCTAGGTTCACATTCTCTTTAGATAAAAAGTTTTCGATCAATTATTCTGAACTACCGGCCCATGCCCAAAAGTACGCTCAGGCCAAAGAGCAAGCCCTGAGCCGGCAACAGATGGAAAGAAAATCGGTGCCAAGTAAAAAGAATTCCAGAGAAGATGACTCCCGATCTTCTGGAGTCCGATTAATTCAACAGCAAGATTAAAGGCCAAAGAATTTGATCGGCAGGAACTATGTCAATAGATTTAACACTTATACTCCCCTGACTCTCCCGAGAGAGAAAATCCTGATGGAAATTGAAAAAGAAGATTTTCTTCATAGGCCAAAGCTAATGAGAGCTCCACCTGCTGTACACAACAAGGCCAAGTACTGTCGATTTCATCGTGATCACGGACACGGTACAGAGGAATGATCCAACTAATAGATGAGATCGAAAGCCTGATTAAACAGGGCTATTTGGACAAATATGTTCAAAACCAAAATCAGAACCGACCTACTGAGGCAATGGTGCCAAGGCCAGTAGGCCCAAGAATGATCACTGATGGGACGGAGCTCCCAAATCAACAACCAACCGATGGATCGGTTGGAATGATTCACCATGCATATTATGAAGATGACCGGAGCCCCAAAAGGCTTCGAGGAAGCATCAATTTTTTTGATGATGACCTACAAGGCGTTCAGATGCCACATAACAATCCTGTAGTGATTTCCACAATAATTGCAAACTATGATATACATAGAATTCTGGTTGATAATGGAAGTTCAACTGAGGTATTGCTTTATGATGCTCTTGTCAAGATGAATTTACCAATTGATAAGCTACAAAGAATTCATATACCACTAACTGGATTTGGCAAAAATTCTGTAGGAGTAGAGGAAGAAATTACACTTCTCGTGACCCTCGGAACAATACTGAAGCAAAGAACTTTTTTCTTACCTTTATGGTTGTTCGGATCCCCTCTGCATATAATGCAACTTGGGAAGATCTGCCTTGAATAAGTTCCGAGCTATCGTATCAACATATCACTTATTGATGAAATTTCTAACTCAAAATGGGATTGGAGAGGTTAAAGGAAATCAACAAATGGCTTGTCAATGTTTGACAATTCAAAATCAACAATCAATCAACAACTCAATTTCCGAGCAAATGGATCCGCGTGATTCGACTGAAGGGGTAAGTCTGTCAATAGAAAGAACCATTCATGCTCATTTGATAAAAGATGATCATACTAAAACTGCTCAAATTAGAAGTTCACTTACTGAAGACCAAAGAAAGAAGTTGATCGACTTTCTACAAAAAAATGATGACATATTTGCATGGAAAGCAGCTGATATGTTGGGCATTCCTCCTGAAGTGATTATGCATGAACTCAAGGTTGACCTACTTAGTCGGCCTGTTCGACAAAAGAAATGAAATTATCCTAGAAAGACAGAAGGTTATCAATGAAGAAGTATCTAAATTACTTGATGCCAGATTCATTCGGAAGGTCCATTATCCTAACTGGCTTGCCAATGTAGTAATGGTAAGGAAAGCAAATGAAAAGTGAAGAATATGTATAGATTATACTGATATCAACAAGGCATGCCCTAAAGATAGTTTTTCTTCGCCTAAAATTGATCAACTTATTGATGCAATGACTGGACATAAATTCTTGAGTTTCATGGATGCTTTCTCTGGATATAATCAGATACGAATGAGTCCAGAATATGAAGAAATTGAAATGATAGAAAACCTATTTTCCTGGGAAAGATGGTGCTTATATACCATCCTTCAATGGTTCGAGATTTTTCTCGAATAACGGAATTGATCCAGATCTTGCCACATGGCTGTAATATCTGGTTAAAAAATATAATTTTTTGAAGAGTCGAAATGACCATTCATAATCCGATGGCAACGTGCTGCTGATGGGATGTTTGCATTTATTTTATGATGAAAATCTTTTGGCTTTTGGTGGATTTCAAAAATTGCCATGATGATGGCAGGATACGGCTGTTGGTTTCTATAACCGCTTCCCTTATCAGAGATTAACACGTCATCAAAGCGTGCTGTCCAAGAATAGAAGCTTCTGACATTTTCCGACTTATCATTAATGAATTCAGAAACTGGGAGGACTAGTGTTGGGATACGACACGTTTGGTCTACTGATATTGATTTGGTGGGGATTTGAATCTGATTGATCAACGCTTAAGAGGCATAAGGCTGATCAATGCCCAAGAGGCATAAGGCTGATCAATGCCCAAGAGGCGTAAGGATGATCAACGTCCAAGAGGCGTAAGACTGATTAATGTCCAAGAGGCGTAAAGATGATTAATGCCTAAGAGACGCAAAGTTGATTTTCATCCAAGAGACGTAAAGCCGACCAATGCCCAAGAGGTATAAAGCTGATCAACTCTCAGGAGAAGTAAAACTGATCAATGTTTAAATGGCGTGAAGTTGTTCGACATCCAGAAAATAACTGATCAACTATGGATAACTCTTATTGTACGTGTTGATGTCTTAACAAATTAATCGTTTACAGCTGTAGTTGGCTGTAAACGGTTAAGCCTGAGATCTATAAATACCAGTGAGCGCGACGGAGAAGGGATCCGGATTCCAAAATACCTTCCATCCAATTTTTCTTCAGATCGCATCTGTCTAGTCCAGATGCCATTGATGAGCTTGGGAGCAGGAACCCTTCAATGCAAGAACCTCCAAGAAAATGAAGATCCATTAGCTCAATCTATTCACATTTGATTTAGCCTGAGTCCAAGCATCGTTGTAATTTGTTTGGACACAACAATATATATATATATATATATATATATATATATATATATATATATATATATATATTATTTATAGCATAATATCTAACTTTTTGTATTATGTAAAATTAATTGAAGATTCCCATTAAATCTGTACTACGGCATATAAATTAATTTTAAAAAATTATACAAATAAATTAATCAAAATCTTTAGAATTTAGAGACAAATAACCTGAATAAAAATCTTAACAAACCATAGATCCAATCACATTGGTGATTATTTTAATAAAACTTTATTTTTTAAAAAAATATATGAGACATTTTTAGGAATATATACAGGAAAAATAAAATAAATAGATAAATAAAATAAACAAATTAGTAACAAACAAATATTTAAATTATTTTTATAAAAAATTAGTAAAATTATTTTTATTTTCCAAATCTTCCTCTCTGAACCTAACTTAACCTAATGAAAACCTTTAAGGATAACATCATTAGTCTAAAATCCAAAAAAATTGATGGATCCTATTTTAGGAGGTGGAAAGCCAAATGAAGTTTTGGCTAACCACCTTAGGACTCTGGTCTATAATCCATCAGTCCATTTGTTCCTCTAGTTCAACCATATCTACTATCCTAGAAAAGGATTATCTATGTAAAAGTAGAATTCTGAGTATCCTTTTCGACTCACTCTATAATATTTACCCGTTAGCTAAAAATATGAAGGAATTATGGGATACCCTAGAGTCTAAATATGGCCTTGATGATGTTGGGGTTAAACGATTCAATACTGCATCTTAGAAACTTTTAAGCTAATGGAGATCAATTCTCGGAAGGATTTAAGATCTCCGGTCTTCCAAATAAAATGCCTCCTTCCTGGAATGATTTTATCAAAAGTTAGCTCCAAAAGCAAAGAAAGCTAATTCTAGCCCAACTTTTGAACTCAATCAGAATAGAAGATCAACATAGGTCTAAAACCTAGTAAACTAGAATTCTAAGTGTCCAAGCTAACCTAATCCAACAATACTAGACCATCAACAATATCAAACCAAAATCAAAACCTAGGTTCAACCAAACTACCAATACCAGTTAAACCAACCTTACTGCCCTAACCCAAACAAGTTCAAATCTAAGAGTACTTGAAGTCGGTCCATATTTGACTTAGACACCACATTCATCAAACTGGATTTTGATGACCGGGCTTTTCAATTCTCGAGTATGTAACTGATCTATATGAGACGAGGACCTTGCTCGGGCATGGCCCTATGACTTTCCTTGAATCCTTCTCGAGAAGGAGGAAATCGAGAATCTTAGTTTCCCATGCAATTTCTGTCCCCAAATATATTTCTTATGAAAGAAGAAGGATTCAAAAAAACAAAAAAGGAAACATGGGGGATCTGAAAGGAAAAATCTATGTAAATAAAGAAAGAAAATCAGAAGGATGGAAAAAAATCACCTGGAGATAGGGCTGGAAATGGGCCGGCCCAAACCCTATTGTCTGGAACTGGGCTGGGCCAGCTCAATAAATTTCGGGCCGACCTGAAATTGGTTCGGACTTTGGACCAAATTTTAAGCATGTCGGGTTAATCTTCGGGCTGTAAAATATAGTCCATTTAATTTTTGGACCGAAGGGATGTCCGAATTCGGTCCAAAAATTTTTAAAATATAGTATTTGGGCCGGCCTAATGGATTTTGGGCCGGCCCATTTCCAGTCCTATCCAGAGACGGCAAAGATGGCCGGAAAAGTGAAAAAAGGTGATAGGATGTGAAGGAAACAACAAATTCATCGGGCCGGCCCATTTATAACCCTACCTGGAGATGGCAAAGATGGCCGGAAAAGTGAAAGAAGGTGATCGGATCCGAAGGAAACAACAAAAACCCCTTCTCTTTTGATTGAAAGCTAGTGTGACCGAAACGGCGAAAGAATGACGAAGAAAACCTTTAGTAGAGAAGGAGAAAGCGGCCTTATATACACAACTCAGATGGCTACAATTGGAACCTCGAACTCCTCACTTCATGTCACTTTCGACAAGTGGCGCATGTCAGCATTGTTGGATCTTACAACTTCTCGTTACACCTACTTCATGTTGATGCCACATAAGATGAATCCAGGAGAAATAACTTTAATCCAACCATATTGTGATATGTAGAACATTATGATCAATCCAAGAAAGATCATTCGAATCACCCAACCATTCAAATAATATGATTATTTTCAATTTAATCATGATTGTTGCACAACTTATGAAGCGACAAAATGGCTAGACTCCTTTTTTTTTTTTTTTCGAGATAGCTATAAATGTAAGGTGGCAAAAAGAGTGGTTCATCTTGGGCTTAGGAGTTGGGGACTGCCGTTGAGGTATCCACTTAGATTATTGATCTTAGAAAATATCTTAAGTTCTTGGAGTCATAAATCTTAGACCAGAGTAATTCTCTCGAAATTAGATGACTAAATCCCGGTCACTAAAACCTAGCCAGAATAATAACGACAACATCAAGACTCTACTCAATTAATCGGCGAAATACTGGCTAAGAGTTCGGTCTGCAACTAACTTGCCACTAATAAAATCGTAATAGAAAGTCCAAGGATATCATGGATCACAAAGACAGTTTTGCAATGTATCAAGGACAATTTAAACTGCCCATGACAACATAATTATGGGGCAAATTAATTATCCACTAATCATCTACTAAAGTCAAAATTAATTTAGTAACGTCCATAACCCGATTGGCAAAATTTAAGGAACGATGGCAAGAAATCTCTCTCTATAAAAAGAGGTAAGAGGGAGGGGGGGGACCAAAGGGAGATAAGAGGAGCTTATGGTTATTTCCTGCGTTCTCTATTATTATTATTTTTTTATTGTTTCATAAATTCTAACTAAATTAAGTATTAAAGAATTTCTTATTGGACACATTCCGGCAAAGACTCCTTGATATGGATTCGGTATGCACGAGAAAATGCAATCTCCTCGATATCTGATCGAGTTTTTTTTTTAGCAGAGTTTAGTGGCAACACGTTTCACGCTCCGTATATCATGTTTTTTTTTTTTTTTTTTTTTTTTTTTTTTTTTTTTTTTTTTTGATTGGCTCATTAGATCATGGTACGTGGTGTAAGAGGTGCAGGATATAAATTTTGGGGGTCTTGCGCACGGTCCACGCACATTATATAATGAAATATGGAGTAAGGTTTGGAATCTGGACCATGTTGCTAAGTAATTACCCAGCTGACGTTGAAATGCTCGTCATCAATGACCGTCCCATGGCTGGGCCGGAACCGAACCCCTGCCACCTAACTAAATCCACGGAGAACCTTCCAACTACCGGCGCAATATTGAAAGCCATTCAATGCTCGCAGTTTATAACAACATCTTTGTTCAGGTTATTATTAAATAGAATCATGTTTAAATATTTCACATGTATTTCAATAATTAATTATTTTATAAAAAAAATCACTTATTTTTTTCCTTTGATGAAAAATAAAAAATAAATAAAAAAAAATATTTTATGCTTTAACGGATTAATAGCTTATATAAAGATCCTGTATTATATAAAATTTTCTTTACAAGTTTTTCTTAGATGACTCGTGATTACCCTTTTCTATTTATGCTGGAATTGAAGATCAGCATGGATTATATATTCCTTTGATTTACATGAGATATTCTGTTTTGAAAATTTATTTATATTTTTAATTTTTAATGTCCGATACAATTATCATCCGACCTACTAATCCAGCAGTCAAACCAAATGGATGCACACTGCACATCAATAAGATTTTCCCTACAAGACATGCAAGGCCTGCCTTTCTCGATCTTAAATATGTATATAATTTCAACTTAGACAATAGTAAATATATACTAATTAATTAACATAATAATTTAAAAGAGTCAATAATCTCAAAATTTTATATATAATATCTAAAAGTTTATTCAAAAAAAAGTTAATTTAATTTTATTCTAAAACTAAAGCCCCTCACAGTTTGATATCTCGAGCCCCATCTATTATGCTGCATCTAAAAAAGAAAGAAAATGAAAGGAAAAGATGTAATGAACTCTACGAGCCCAATAAATTGCCATGACACTAATTCAATCAAATACTTTATACATGAAATATAAATTTTCGGACTTGTATGATTTTTCATAAGAACATGTCGAGGAGTACATGAAACATATAATAGATTTAAAATATATATTTGGTCAAAATAAATTTTTCAACAACCAATGATCAACTATCTACTCTCACTTTCTTAGTCCTTCCAGGCTATGATTACGATCAGTCCATGACTAGCCCTGATAAAGATCATATCCTAACTATAATATATTATCTATCGGTCATATATCAGTGATCATCCTATCGAAGGCTTGAAAGGAAATTAGCTCTGATATTACATGGAAAAATATACTCCCATCAACATATGCCAATGATTAGCCCTGTCTGGTTAGACCCGAAGAAAACTAGCCTTGACTATAATACATCGTTTACCAGCATGCACTAGCAATCGCCCTCCTAGCAGTCCAGAAGGAGACCAGATTTTGAACCATGTGATCATTGTCGAAAAAGAGAGCTATGAAAACAATATAAAATATTTTTTTAATATAATAAAATATAATCCATGTACAGGTAAATCATGTATATCCGATCCAATATTTCATAAATCATTTTCATAGAGCATAAAAGATACTTAATTTTAAACAATTGATCATAGCAATAGATAGATTTTTAAATCAAATCATGTAAATGATAAAATATACTAGGATAGAGGTAACTTAAAAATTATGGCCTAAAATTTCATGAAATTTCATCAACTAAGAAAAATCGATCAAAATCTAAGACTTCTACAAAGAAACATATAACATGTTTCATCTCATAATAAGTTCTAGTTCGGACCACTAAATTCGGCCCAATATTCTGAGGTCTTAACCAACCCTTTGATCCAACAATTATCTTTTTAGCTGGAGTTCATGATTACTTGTACATAAAGAATTCGATCATGATCATGCCCCTGTTCCTATCCAGATCAAAATTTTCTTTTGATCAAATTAAAATTTCTGGATTAGATCTAATTCATCAATTAAAGGAAATTAGAGAATTCATCAATCAAAGAGGAATAATAAAGAGAAAGACAACCAGTCGAGGTTTGATCCAACGGTATCACAATATGAGGTGCACAAGTTAGAGGAGAGAGAATAATAAGAATTTATAGAAAATATTAAATAAAGAAACACATGAAGAAAAGAAAGAAAATTAGGAGAAATTAAGGTTACATTTGGTGTATTGCCAGGCAATCCTGAAAGGTAACGTGGATTACCAATAACGTGAATTGCAGGTAATGTGGCTTATTATGTTCGGTACATGCAGGTAATGCTGCATAATATAAAATTAAAATTTTAAAATATTCCTGAATTAAATTTATAATTTATTTATAAAAATATATATATTTTTATATTTTATATATTTATTACAAGTATTTTTTAATATTTTATATTAAAAAATATTTTAAATATTTTATATTTTATATTTATATCAAAACTAAAAAAAATTAAATTAGTTTTTATAATAATTAAATTTAATATAAAAAATTATATGTTAAATAGATAATATGTTTATATTATTATAATATATTATAAATATATTAAGTTTATATATTATATTACTAAATTCAATATAACATATTTACATTATATATAAATATATAATGTAAATATATATTATATTATAGATAAATATAGATAAATATATTTAATATAAATATACTACGTTATATAAAATATATTATATTAATAATATAATATAATATATTATATATTATAAAAATAAAATATAATTTATATTTGTTATATTATATTAATATTATAATATGATAGGATATAATATAATATTATAATATTTTATAATAATATAATATAATATAAAATTAAAATATATTTTATAATATTCATATTTTATAATATAACATAGTATAATATTATATTATATTATATTATAAGAGTAAGGGAGAAGGGAAGGATAATATTGTCTAAAAAATTATCTGAGAGATGGTAATCTGGATTACCATCTTTTATAGAGATAATCTAGATTACCTCTTAAGAGGCAATCTAAATTATCAAACATGATAGATTGCTATCCAGAAAAATATATGAAATATAATAATATAGTAAGATCTCATTAAATTACTATAAATCTGGATAGATTGTCAGCTATCAAATGCAATCTAAAAAAAAGAGAATGAAAACAAGAGAAAAGGAAGAAGAAGAAGAAGTAATGAGTGGGGTATATTTTTTTCATGGCATTATTGTCATCCTAAATTTTTTTCATAACTCCATCTTGGAAAGATACCAGTAATAAGCAAGGTATATTTTTTTATCTTTATTCTAACTATTCTTGAAATGCTATTAATTAGCAATATAACATGTTATAATGAGCTGAAAATTTTAATAGCTAAATTTTTATTATATATTAAGCAATAAACTTTAATAATGATCAAACAAAAACTTCCATCGTCAATATGATCATTATTCATATAATGAAAGGAGAGCTATATACGAACTAATTCTCCATGTAAAAAATCCAGTATCTTTAATTCACAATGCACAAAATATAATTCTTTTCTTTTTTTAATTATTTTTTAAATATATTATAATAATATGATAATTTATAATAAATAAAATATTATAATAGCTAAATTTTTGTTTAATAATTTTTAATGATTGTTGAGTAGAAATTTGCATCATTAATAACACATCTGCATTATAAATAGGGAACTTTGCTGAATTTTAATAATAACCCCACAACTTTCATCATTTATACCAGTATTATCAATACCGCTATTGATAAATGAAAAACTTTCCACAAAATTATCTACATAAAAGCTACCACTATTTATACCAACACTATTCATACAACTACTTTTTATTATATATTAAATGATACCTACCTTTGATATAATTAATGCTATTTAATAATATAATATAATATTTTTAAAAAAATCTGATAAAATTTTAATCACTAACATGTAAAGTGGAGCTTGGTGCGTTTCTCTTGGAAAGGACACAATCCATGTCGTGTCATTACCCTCCCATACGGACCATATTTAATTCGAACCGTAATTTTTTTAAAATAATATTATCCCGATAATATCGATTTAAATAATATTATCAAACTATAATAATTTTTATCATGCGTCATTTTTTTTTTTGCCATCTGAAAAATAAACAGGCAAGACCTATATTTTTTTCAAAAAAAAAAAACACATAAGACTTTTTTTTTAAAAAAAATTATTAAAAAACACAGATTGAACCTGCACCTTCAAATATTTTTTTAATAAATTTAAAAAGCATAGATTTTTTTAAAAAAATAATATTATTAGAATAATACCGATTCAAATAATATTATCAAACTATCATAATTTTTGCGACGGCTTTTTTTTTTTTACCATCCAGAAAAGACGCAAGCTGCATTTAAAAAAAAAAAAAAAAATGCATGTTAGATTTTTTTAAAAAAAAAATTTATTAGAAAGCGCGTGTTCAACTTGCACCTTCAAATATAATTTTTTAACGGATCCAGGAAGCGCAGGGTTGGATAAGTGTTTTTTCTTTTTCGAAAAGATGCAGGCCCCGTGCCTTTTTTCGGTGGCAAAAAAAAAAAATGACGTGCGGCAAAAACTATGATAGTTTAGTAATATTATTCGAATCCGCATTATTTTGATAATATTATTTTTAAAAAATAATATTTTAAAAAAAAATTCTGGATTGGACTACCAGCTAGATAATCTATATTTTTTAAAATATTATTTTTTAAAAATAATTTTACCAAAATGCAAACATATTTACCGTTTTACCGTACCTTTTTGCCACATTGATCCAACTTTTTTTTTTTTTTTTTTTTTAACACGTGGAGAATGGGTAAGTTCAAGTTTTTTTAAAAAATTTACACTTGGAGAATCTAAAGCTTAAAAAAAAAAAAAAAAAAACCGTGGAGAAGCCTGCGCCTTCTCATAAAGTTTAAAAACAAAAAATTTTGGTTAAAGATACGGGTTAAAAAATAATAATAAATGAAAGGCACGGGTTTTAATTTTTTAAAAAATTAATTGAATGCAAAAGTAATTCATTGAATGACCGGTGGCAGAATCCTGGTAGATGGATCGGTGGCAAGATCCTCGTAACCGGACTGATAGTTTCATCGGTGATAGGATCCTAGCGACCGAACTTGCGGCAGGACCCTGCCAGCTAGACCGACGATCAGACCGGTGGCAAGATCCTAACAGCCAGACCGATAGCAGGACCCTGACGGCTGGACCGATGGCAGGACCCTGATAGCTGGATCGATGGCAGGACCCTGGTGACCGGACCGATGGTTTGACCGTTGACAGGATCCTAGCGATCGGACTTGTGGCAGGACCCTATCGACCAGACCGGCGATCAGATCGGTGGCAAGACCCTAGCGATCGGATCAGTGGCAAGACCCTTGCAGTCGGATCGATGGTTTGACCGGTGACAGGACCCTGATGGCCTAACTTGTGGCAGGATCCTACCGGTTAGACCGGTGATCAAATCGATAGCAGGACCCTGATCGCCGGACTAGTGGCAGGACCCTAGCTACTGGACCGATGGCAGGATCCTGGTGACCGGATCGACGGTTTGACTGATGACAAGACCCTCGTGGCTGGACATGTGGCAGGACCCTGCTGGCCAGACCGGTCCGGATCGACGGTCGGATCGGTGGCAGGACCCGTGGCTAGATTGGCAGTCAGTCTGATCATGGGTCCGGCCACCGATCCGACAAGGGGTCTGCAATTGGTTTGGTCACTGGTCCGGCCACCAATCCGGCCATCGGTTCTGCCACCGGTCTGGTCGCCGGTCCTGCCACCGATATGGTCGCCGGTCCAACCAGGGGTCCAGCCATCGGTCCAGTAGCATGTCCTGCCATCAGTCCGATTATTGGTCTGGTAGTCGGTCCTGCCACCTGTCCGACCATGGGTTAGACCATCAATCTTACCACCGGTGGCAGGATCGGTGGTAGGACAGCGGCCAGACTGGTGGCAAGATCGATGGCCAGATTGGTATCAGGGTCGGCGATCGAATCGATGGCAGGACCAACGGTCATATTGACAGCCGGTCCGGATACCAGACAGGACCGGCATCAGACCGGTGGCAGGATCGGCGGCTAGATTGGTGGTCGGACCGGTGACTGGACCGGTGGTTGGACCGACGCCCAGACGGTGGCAGGATCTATCGATCCGCCGGACCAGTGGTAGCAGTGGCGACCGGACTGGTGGCATGACTGATGGCCGGACATGTGACCAGACCGGCAGCCAGAATGACGACCGGATCCGATTACCGATCCAATCTAGTCGCCAGTCCAGCCACCGATTCGATTGCCGGTCCGGGCTCCGATTCGACCATTGATCCGATCATCGATATGATTACCAAAATTTTATAATTTTTTTAAAATTTTTTAATTCTTAATTTTGAAAATTGAGATGCAGGAATAAGATGAAATCGTAGGTATGGCCGGCGGCTCCACTTTACATGCAGCTTCTTTTAATTTTTTTTAACATTTTAAATTTATTATATTAATTTATATATTATAATTTTATATATTATTTTAAATATTTTTATTTTTATTATATTATTTTAAATATATTAAATATTTTTTATTTTAATATTATTATATTAAAACTTAAAGATGCGGGTGTGGCTGTCATGTTTACCGAGCTATAGCTCCATAAATTTGTTTTGGCTGCACTATTTTGATATTTTTTAAAAAAAATATTTAAAAAAATAGATACGGGATTTATCTTCGTCTTTGTATATTTTTTTAAAAAAATATTATTTAAAAAATAGACACGGGATTTATCTTCGTCTTTGTATATTTTTTTAAAAAAATATTATTTAAAAAATAGACACGGGATTTATCTTGTCAGGAACTGGTCCATCTACCAGGATCCTACCGCCGGCCTTTCACTGAATTTTTTTATATTAATTAATTGATTTTTTATACTTTAGAACAGGCGCCTCTTATTTATTATTATTTTTAGCTCATACCTTCAACCAAAATTCTTTTTTTTAAGATTTATGAGAAGTGCAGGTTCACCCTGAACCTGCGCCTTCTCCATGCAAATTTTTTTTTTAAAAAAAAATTTAAAGAAGGTGCAGATTTAACTTGCACCTTCTTCTTGGAATGTAAATTTTTTGAAATATGCGCCTTCTCCGAGTATAAATTTTTTAAAAAAACTTAATGTCCATGTGTAAAAAAAAAAAATTTGGACCAAGGTGATAAAAGTTACCGTAAGACGGAAAATATGTCTGAAAGGACCGTATTTCGATAAAATTAATTTTGTTTATAAAAAAAAAGTATTTTTAAAAAATAATATTTTAAAAAAAGTTCAGATAACCTTCGGACACCATTTGGCGACCACCAACTCCGCCGAAACGTTCCGTAAACAGAAACTCCACATGCCATGTCGCGTTTTGGTACCTCCACCAACATTTAACACTCCACCATAAAAGCGAGGATCCTTTCCCCTGCGCACATGGTACCGCAGTGCATGGTCAGCTTGGATGATCGTCGTATTATTGGATGAACGGCCATCAATGCCAATATAAATATGGATCATATCATATATGCTGGCTCGTGACCATGTACATCTTACAAGATATCTCGAAGAGGATGCAATACACTAAATTCCTATACAAGGTCATGTCTCTTTGTAGCTAAGTAATTTTATCCCCGCAAGATCGAGAGCATCTCATTAGAGAGGGACAATGGTCTCTTTATATAAATCAGAATTTTTTTTTTTTTTTTTTTTGACTCATAATCGATATGAAATTAAAAAAGTTCCTGATCTTATATCCACAACATAGTCCTCTCAATCAACAAAAAGTTTGGGTATACGATCAGAGATCCTACTCCTACCTGATATATCAATGTTATGCTCGAGACTAGCTTGTAATCATATGCATCCCAAAAAATGTCTTGGAGGGGATATGATGCGCCGGTCCCTTGCTTAAGATATTGTTCGTCTGTAACTAAGTGATTTTGTTCTTATCTGATGGAGGTGCCTTATTGGAAGGGAGGCAATAGTTCCCTTACATAAGCTAAAGCTAGAGTTTTCCTTGACTCATAATTAATATGGGACTAAAGTAGCCCCCGATCTTATATTCACAACACTCTACGATGCCATGGGATCATGCATGTTGCACACTCAATTCCATTTGTTATCCAAAAGAAGTCGTTGCATGCGGAGAAGGGTTACTTTTTCGTCAGGCCTCACACAGAAATACAAGATATTTTATAACCATTGCCAAGGCATATTGTTGAATCTCCGACTAGTTGGTCAAGTTGCAGAAGTTTTCGATGATCTTCAGTTCCAAGATGAAAGCCCAAACAAGCAAGTGATTCAGATATATTAGGGATCTCAAGGCAGATCGGGACCTTAACTTACCTGGGAGTCCCTTTGATAGGGATGAGACTACAGAGATCTGAGTGCAAGTCCATGGAGTAGCGCATTCGCGACGTCTACTAGATCCAGGATAAGACGAAGTAGTCAAAGGCCCATCTACTGCTTCGTGACATCTGAACTTTCTTTCGTGCCATTGATGTGGTGGTCGTTCACGATATCTTTTGGAAGACAAACAGTATGGCTGACTGAGTTACATCTTTAATTACCAAGTACTCTGGTGACTAGACTTAGTATCAGGATGAGGTCATCCCGTGAGTCATGTATGATTTTTTATTTCTTGATCTTTGGGGCGACACTTATACCGAGTAATGTGATTGCCCACACGTACTTAAAAGAAATTCACCTTCCTTTTATACGAGGCCACCGTTGTTCTTTGAGATATGTGCAGGTTGCGATCTGACGGACACGTTATGATAATAGATCAATTAATCATTCATGCAAAAGACAATCGAGACCTATCATGAAGGCTTCCTTCTGCTGCTGTGCTGCCTGCAATATGAGTATTCCATTTTCTTCTCTTTTTTTTTAAGAAAAAAGGTAGGGGGTTTTATCCCGGTGTAGGACCCCATTATGATCCCCAACTCACTAAATTTTTGTTCGATAGAGGTCGCAATTTTTTTGCGTACTTTTTCTATCCTTCGGGATTTATCCGAATCGATGAGTACGTCAGCCTGGCCCTTCTAGAACGTCGGAGTATCAACCGGTCCACCTCCCAGTCACGTGCACCCAAAAATTTTAGAATTTTAATCGAGTCATCCACGGGATCAGGCAAGAGGGAGCCAAGCTTTTACCAACTGCACTACACGGTAGAGATTTTTTTTTTTTTTTTAACAAGAAAAAGGGGTAAGGGATAAATCCGGAATAGCAATTTCTCAGAGTCTCCGTCCTCTCGAAAAATATTTGATAAAGATGTTGGATTTACGTCAACACGACATTATCAAGATATCAGCCAGACAGTACGAAGAACAAGAAATATCCTAATCCCCCGTCCACTTAACCTGATACGGATTCAAGAGATTAATCGTGGATTTAATCGCGTCAACCACGGTAACTTATCTCAAACTCGTGCTAAATGAGCGTAATACCTTAAACTCGTGAGGTAACAACTACGGCCTTTGGCGGTCGTCCCCCACCTATTTAACGGCCCTCGGTGGAGGCTCAGGGTGGCAGAGCTAGAGAGAGAGAAAGAGAGATGGGAGGCTCCTCATTAATTGGACAGGAAGAGAGCGGCTTCTTCTGCCCTTCTACCGGCATCTACAACAGTCCATGGAGTTCATCACTACCTCCAATACCACCTCTCTCGCTTCCCGAATTCCTCCTCTCCCACTCGGCTTCCTCCTGCCCCTCGAAGCCCGCATTCATCGATGCGGTGACCGGCGCCGCCCTCACCTACGTCGACCTCCGCGCTCTCATCGCCGCCGCCGCCCGTGCCCTCGCGGCCCTCGGTGTCCGCCGTGGCGACGTCGTCCTCCTCGTCTCTCCCAACTCCTACCGCTTCCCCGCCCTCGCCCTCGCCGTCATGTCCCTCGGCGCAGTCATCTCCACCGCCAACTTCCTCCAAACCCGCCCCGAGATCCAATCCCAGGTTCAAGACTCCGACCCCGCTCTCATCCTCACCACCGCCGATCTCGCCCCCAAGCTCGACGGCCTCATCCCTGGCCCTCTGACCCTGATCGAGCGGTTCCTCGAATCGCTCACCATCGACCGGACCGCCCCCGTCGAATTCCCTTGCGTGGGCCCCTCCGATCCGGCGGCGCTGATGTACTCGTCGGGGACGACGGGGAAGAGCAAGGGGGTAGTGAGCTCGCACCGAAATCTGGTGGCGATGTCGAGCGTTCTGCGGCACGTGTGGTGTAGGGAGGAGGTGTACGCGTGCGTGGTGCCGCTGTCCCACATGTTCGGGTTCTCGGTGTTTGTGTGCGGGGCGCTGGCGGCGGGGGCGACGGTGGTGGTGCTCCGGCGGTACGCTCTGGATGAGCTTCTGATGGCGGTGGAGGAGCACCGGGTGACGCTACTGCCGGCGGTGCCGCCGATGGTGGTGCAGCTGGCGAGGACGTCCTGCGGCGTGGCGAGAGCTTACGATCTGCGCTCGCTCAAGGAGGTGATCTGCTCCGGGGCGCCGCTCGGGAGGGACCACATAGAGCGCTTCGCCGACGCCTACCCTGGCATCATCCTCTCTCAAGTGTTTCTCTCTCTCTCTCATCTTCTGCCACTCTTCTTCCTTGTACGCTAAATAAATTTCTGGGTAACATGGTGCAGTGCTACGGCTTAACCGAAACAAGTGGTCCGGTAACAGTCTGTCATGGGCTTAAAGGAAGATTCCAATTTTCCATTGGAAGGTTGATCCCCGCTGTGGAGGCAAAGATAGTCGACGTACGTACAGGGAAAGCTCTTCCGCCAAACGAACATGGCGAATTATGCGTCAGGGGGCCTCCTGTTATGCAGGGTACGTACGTACGTCTGTGCTTACACATGCATGTACGAATGCATATAAGTCTATTCACATGCATGATATATACGTACCGAAATATATGCATGTATTGAATCAGATGTACTTTCGAGAGCCATCAGTATATAGTTCGATTTTCTTGATGCAAGTAAACTAAGAAGCTTCTTACACGAGTTTTTCAGGTTATCTGAAGAACCAGCAGGAAGCCACATCTTTGGCCATCGATGAAGAAGGATGGCTACACACTGGGGATTTGTGCTACATTGACAGGCAGGGGCTTGTCTACGTCGTTGACAGGATCAAAGAGCTCATAAAATACAAAGCTTACCAGGTCATGATCACCTTTTATGCTTGTCTCAACTCTACCATGCTAGACAACCTCTATTGGAGCAACAATCTAATGTTGGGGTGCTTTGATAACGTAGGTAGCTCCAGCAGAGCTTGAAGAGGTTCTCTCCACCCATCCAGAGATTCTCGATGTTGCCGTGACACCGTGAGTGTAAATAAAAGTTTTTTAAAAAAAGCTTATGTACGTAAACCGCATGGTCTCCCCGTTGATACTGTTGATGAATATACAAGTAATATATCGATTGTTCGATGTCAACTGTTATCTATTTTTCCTCTTCTTGAGTTATGAAAAGTGTTGCAGTAAATGGTGGTTTTATTATTATTATTATTATTATTATTATTATTATTATTTATTTATTTATTTATTTATTTATTTATTTTAAAATGTATAGGTACCCAGATGAGGAGGCAGGAGAGATTCCAATGGCATGTGTAGTGAGAAAGGCAGGGAGCAAAATCAAAGGAGAAGATATAGTTTCTTTTATAGAGAAGAAGGTATTTAACTTGGTCGATTTCATATGTTTACTGATCGATCGGACCATACACTTATTTGAATACGTCTCTCAGGGATCTTATTTGAGTGAATGGACATTCCAATATTGGTGCCACTTTTAGCTATAAAATATATGGTAAAGAAAATTTTACCATGCAAGTAGACCAAAAGAACGAGGACGTTATAAAATAAAACTCTTGCATCCATTCCTCTTTAAATAAATGATAAAATTACTCGTGATCTCAAATAATGCATAAATATGACCGTTTTAAGAGCCGGAAAAACAAATGCAAGGACAATGTAGATTTTTATCTACCATAACCTTCGGCCTTTTTTTCGTTTATTGCTGCAAACCCTCCGGTCCCTCACTGTTTCTATATGTAACAGGGAGCAGTTATATTGCACAAATATCAAGGCTTTTCTGGAAATAGCTATATCAATTTTTCAAACTAACAGAACGTTTCCAAATATTATCAGGTTGCCCCTTACAAGAAGATCAGGAAAGTATTGTTTGTGGAAAGCATCCCAAGATCACCTTCAGGAAAGATCCTCCGGCGGCATCTAAAGGCTACAGTCATGCAGCATCGGAAGCCAGGAATTTCTGCAAGGCTATAGAAGAAGTTTTCTTCAGTGTCGTCTAAGGCTCTGCGTCCTAATTAATTAGCAAGATGTCGCTCACCATATGTGTATCTAGCACATAGATATAAGCTTGCATGAGCCAACAAAAGTGACAAAATGGACTGCAAGAATATGGAAGGCTCAACTAACTAGCCAAAGATATTGATCGTTCTCTATACGACCGTATTTATTGACCACCAACTGAATGCCATCCACTTAATTATCTACGTTAAATGTGCATGGTATTCCATTCAACCTGAAGCAAGATGAAATCTTTCACAGAGATTGCGAGCTTGCACACTCGACAGCCTTCCTGTTTGACAATCATGGCATGAATTAAGTGCGGCACACTGAGACCAGGGGTAGGTCTTCCTTTAGATTTCTTGCATTTACACATGCTGGTGATCAATTAATATTGGACCTTATTTTATAGAAGATACAGCATGCATAAGTATGTATAAATGTATGTAAACCTGATATTAATCCTAAAGCACAAAAAAAATGTTGTAAGTCGGTACATAATGTAATTATTAGTTTTAAACCGTAGAACCGATTTGGTTCCTCGGTATTAGTAGATATTAGTTCACAGTATCAGTCGTCGACATCAGTTTAAGTAATACAAGGTATTGCTGAAGATTTGAGCACAGAAAATAGTTCAAAAATTTAAACAAACTGCGAAGCAACAAACAGATATCCCTTTCTGAGGCATCTTATAAAATGTGAAGTATGATCATATTAGCCAAAAGAATACTCTCCCATTTATTTTATTGGCAGCAAACTTCACGTGGTGGCTCGTGTAACTTTCACTGCTCGTTATCATATATACACATTTTCAAGACAACAATATATAGCATTCTTTCAGTTAACCATACGATTAATTATCCATTATCGACCACATGTGCGCGTCCAAGGGCACTGCTAGATAATTAGAATAATGAGCTTTATACAGCTTTTCAGTCCACTTGTAGAACAAGTATACTAATAAGAATAACTGAGTTTACAAGTATACTAATAAGAATAACTGAGTTTGACGCTAGCCGCTGATGGGAAACCACCACCACCTATAATTTTCCCTTTTTCAGGTTGCTCCACTACATAATATTGGAAATTGGCGTTTTGGTACTCCATCCCATCTGGAATAATCCTCAGGAGAAACTTATTCTATTTCAAATAATCCATTGCTGAAAATAGCCTCTAATTTGCAAAACAATATTCCATCAAGGAGTTTCATTCAAGAAAAACTGCGCCCCCTCTCACCCACTCCCGAAAACCCACCCAAAATAAAACAAAAAAAATGAAAGAAAAAGTATTAGATAAGCATCAATATAATTCTGAGAATCAAGCATCCTTTAGGGCAAGCATTCAAAGAACATTATCTGAGATCTCTTCATCAGAGCCCCAGCCAAACCAACTGCAGTTTCAATGAAACAATGCAAGTTTTTCACAATTGTACGGTCACATACAGATCGTAAGTCTTCTCTTCTGTAGCCCATGTTCACCTAAAAGCAGCCATTTCTAAGACATTAGCTCTAATCATACAGGAATCCTATCGTTAAGCCTCTGGTCCATGAATCCTACAATATGTAAGAATAAAATCTATATTCCACATCACAAACATCTCCCTAGCATTAATAGGTACAATGGTCGGGATAAAAAAAATGATCAACTTTTAATAAGAACAATAACATTCCTAAAGTTTTATCCTACAATGAGATCTCCCCAATTTCCGATGATGACCTGCACGCAGGTTGACTTTGCACATTTTCTAGAAAGTTCATAGTTGTCAGGTAACTCAAAAGGATTACAAAAACATGGGAAGAAGAATACACTCAATTGAAATTAAGTTCTAAATGAGCTGACAAGGATAAGAAGTTGCAGACTAAAAATATTGCAATATTAGGTACAACTACAAAGTAGAAAATACAAAAGAGGTTGGGGATTGGTGGGGGGATGCATATGGGGATCCTTCAGAGTTAGATTCACCTTTAAGACCTGCCTGCATTACTACCAAGGATGCTGCAGAGCTGAAGCAAAACTTCCAATGCGATGAATCTTAAATGATAACCAACTTGGAATTATTGCAGAAGATCAATGTAGTTATCCAACTCCCAGATCACCAATTTACCATCCACCCCTACATGAAATAATATAGCAAGCATAAAACTTAAGGTCATCACGACCATGAAAAGGTGGGAAGTTTAGGTATTTTATCTAACCTGAGGTGCTGAAACGCTTCACAACAGTCTCACCACCCTTTCTTAGAGGCACAATGCAACTGGAGAAGCCAATGTGTACATTAAAACAAAATCCAAAAAGTTTGCACGCCAAAGATACAGCAAAATGCAACTGTTGCTTTCCAGACAAAAACATACGTTATACTGTTCTCATGGGCCCCACCACGAGGTCTTGATGGTTCAACCGTATCATTGCTCACTCCATGTTTTGATTGGCCATAAAGCTTCCCAAAGGCTTCAGAGAACTGAGAAGATTAAAATTCCTTTTTTTATTATTTTCTGGCTTGTATGACAACCTTATACACGGACAAAATCATGAGTAGCTACAAAGACAACCTTTTTACAACTAGAAATGCATATGCAAAACTTGAATCCACTTAAACCAGGTCAAATGCAGGTCAAACTGGTGGATCGGTCAAAATTTGCCAGATAATTTGCAGGCTTGACCATGCCAACCCTAGGTCAAACTACCATAGCATTTTGAAAGTGCAATTTATCCATGCAAATAAAACGTGCAACTACACCTGCCTCATCCTTGTTCTACCTGTTCTTGTTGTTCTTTTTAAACATTAGTTCCCTTCTATTTCACACCCCCCTGCCCCTCCCCCCCCACCACCCAAAAAAAATAAAAAAAGGTTTCCATCATTATTTTCCCACAACTCCACTGTGATCCATCCTTCTTAGCTTCTTAACCTTCTTCTCATCTTGTTGGTGGTTTATCCAACACAGGGGCTGACATAAATTTCAGCAAACCTGGCGCAAGGTAAATATCCGAAAGTGTGATTTCACCAGCCCTTTGCATGAAGGAAGATCAAAGCCTTTAGAATAACATGCTACAAATTTGATAGTCAAGCTAGTAAGAGGTAAAAGTGAATGTGATGACATTGTCAAAGAAGATAAAATATAAGGAAGGTATCTGCCTCAAGTTGTTCCTGTTGATGACTCTTCTGAAAGTCTGGATGGTTACAATATCAGAAAAACTTCGAGTCATAAGGCAAGGGATAGGTTCAACCAGTCACAAGTCAAATGGAGTTTAAGTACAAAACACCATCTTGTTTCAGTTGATCAAATAGTATCTGAAATCCTCGGACACAAACTATATATTCATCATTAAGCTTGAAAAAACAATTGTGAACATAGACTAAGTTAAATTCTCAAGATCATGTCACAGATTACAAAAGGGTATGCTTTTGTAGAAAATGATGCAACAAGAAATGGATGTTTGCTAAAAGAAAAAAAGAAAAGTTTCAATATCTGATCAGAATTCCTTACGAGGGAGTGATATCATGTAAATCATGAACAAACCTGTGAACCATACTTCGAGCTTGATTGTGCTGTTTTCTTCTCATCTAAGAATTTTGCAAAGCTCCTGTAACAAGAAATGATAACATCACCCTGAAAAATCATCTCCTTTTCAATATAGTTTGCTCCAATGACAGCATCATGCACTATCATATCCAATTCAAAGAATTCTTTTATTTTTTCTGCAACTAAACATAAAACACCGCAACAGTCAAAGGACCTAAGCTTTTGCTGATTTTTCTATTTATACACGGATCCGATGTTGAGTAGAATACAAGGAAACTACCTTTTTCCCAAAAATAATGAAATACTCAGAAATAGCAAAGCCTCCAGATTTCATATCAATGACTCATGATTTGACCTAGAGCAAGTGATCGAAAGGAGATTCTGATATTAAGGTGATAAAAGAAACTTAATTTCATGAAATTATAGCATACCATAGTCCTGTTTCATCAGCAGTGAAAACCAAAGGGTTGCAATCAAATCCCACACCAATTAGCATTCTCTCAGAAACAAAAAGGACCTGGAAAATAGTTGGCCATCGGTGAATAAGTTCTATTCAAACTTCAAAAAACATCTGAGTTGCTGATGTACAAAGTAGAGAAGAGAAAATGCTGACCCACATCACGGAGAGGCAGATCACGGAAGGCGACAGTTTGTGCAGAAGGAGAAGATTCAACATCCTCGATGAAATAAATCACAGAGTTGTGACCTAACAGTCAAATCGATATTAGGTCATGTAATACACATGATTAGAAAAATGAATAGAAAAAGCTGGTGGACTACATAATCAACCCTGCGACTGTAAACATTATTATGAAATCAAGCAGTTGGCTGCTATCATTTCCTTCTTATTTGATCATACAATCAATAGAAACCTATTAGATATATCATAGCCCATAATACATAAATTGAATGGTTTTCATAATCAAATTTCTAGTTTATTTTTTACATTATCCAGTAGCTTGGCTAAACATTACTTGCAGGTTGAGGATGTGGGAACAACAAGAGCTTATTCATTACCAAACATCATACAATAAAAAAGCTCTAAAAAAAGGTTCAGTTTGAGTATTATATTGAAATAAAGGTCTAAATATATTGACAAAGAAACATCGACGTCAGGGAAGTTAGACTTGCATTGTGCTGGACTTACACAAGATATGGAATTTGTCGCCTCACCTTTCACATTGTAAGCTGTCATTGCAATTCTCTTCTTTTGACTACACAAATTCTACTGCTTCATAAGCAAGATAATAAAAAGGATCCACAGAGTAGAAGATTGATGCAACTTTTCATGAATGCCCATCATTGTAGACATCTAACAAGTACTGAGTATACAATGAAACACCTTTAGAATTGGAAATATGATTCCAACTTTCCTTTTAATACCTTTAGAGATCATATAACTTAAAAATATTCATGAAGCAGACAGCAGCAAATCATTAAATAAACTATAATACAACATGATAAGGGAAAGGATCATCCTAAACAAAAACCAAGAACATGGGGGGGGAGAGAAAGAGAGATCTAACCTGCATAAGCCAAGGTATTGCCACTTGGAGACCATTTCACTCCAAATGCCCAAGTAAATGAGAGATCAAGTTGTGCAATTTGCTGCTTTGAAACAATATAAACAACATGTACAATAAACATTAAATTCAAGAATTAAGATTAAAAATATGAAAGAAGTTTATGGGGACAAAGAAAAAGCACAATGATGCCCAAGAATAAATATAAACATCCTCTGATCCTCTACCAAGGTAAAATTTCAAATATAAAAATAATTTACTTAAAAAATATAAATTAGTAGAAGAAAGAACCAGCAATAAGATCATAGAACTGGGCTGCTATGCAATTATCAAACTCATAAAAGTTATTAAATTTGAAATTTGAATCTCCCTAAAAGAATTCTATTGAAACCACCTCTATTTGTAGAGGATAGAAAGAATTTTCCAATTGGAAGACAAACATATCTCTGGGCTGCTATGCAATTATAAAACTCTTAAAAGTCATCAAATTTTGGCTTTGAATCGTCCTAAAGAGAATTCTGTAGGCACCACCTGTAATCATAGCAAATAGCGAGAGCTTTCCAATCAGAAGAAAAAGGTATCAATGAGTGAATACTTTCAGGCACCAGAATTTTATGCAATCTGGTGCAGTGATAGTATCATGTAGTGAGATTTGATCCAAGCACATTGTAGCACAATGGAAAGGTTTGCTGAAAAGGTGCAAAACTCATTATAATTTCATACACTAGCACGTGAGCTGAAATGGTTTTTCATCAAATGAGGAAGACACATCATTTAGTGTATGTAATTTTTTTAAAAAAACAAAGGGGGAAAAAATAGAAAGATGACACCAACCTCTCCAAATTTTAATTCATTAGAAGAGCCTGCTCCTGAATCCCTGCTCACAAGGCAAACAAAGATAAGCCATCTACATATGTTTCAAATCTTTTTAGCTGAATAATCACTACATATTTATACTGACCTTGGATCTACACCCTTGATGAAAGTTGAAAAAACTCGACACTTACCATCAGTAGATGTCGTTGCCAGAAGAATCTGCAAACAATCACAAGGGAAACAATGGAAACCTTAAAAAAATTAAAAGTTGTTCGCGGTTGAATATTTCAAGCATTACAATTGTTCAATTACTACAAATTAATCTAGTAACAAAGAAATGTGCTGTACATGCACATGTAGACATGTAGAGCCTATTGGAGATATAAACCGAAGCTTCCCCCTTATTCAGTTTGGGACCTGCAATTGCTGATTCATTGGGGCCAATAAAAACAGGGGAAGGGGCACAAAGGTTATCATCATCTACATGCTCATGTAGGTCTAGCAGCACAAAATAACTGTGGCAAAAAAAAATCATGATTCACAGATATCAATGATCAGAGCTATATGATAAAAAGAACAATGCAGAAAAGCCAAGCATTTTATGTTTGTGATGGACTTTGAAAGAAAAATCTA
This sequence comes from Areca catechu, assembly GCA_021397845.1. NCBI lineage: Eukaryota > Viridiplantae > Streptophyta > Magnoliopsida > Arecales > Arecaceae > Areca > Areca catechu. The sequence goes on along the minus strand of CM038052.1, from coordinate 186,323,726 downwards.
GGACTATATTCCATCTATTTTGGAAGATAAAGTTAATTTGCAACAGAAAAGAAACCAATTCCCAAGAAACACTATTAAAAAATAATTAACATACATCAAAGAATGTAAACATAGGCCTCATATGATGTTTCTGTTTCCAGCTAATGCAATTCAAATCATTAAGTCCTGTAACACTTTTTTGTTACTCAATCCCATTGGACTATTCGTTCCATTAAATTACTTTCCTGCTGCTTCATTTTAATTGTCGTAAGCCTTAGCCAATAACACGCTGTCAATTATCTGCATCTTCCTTGGTACTTGTATCAGAAGGCAAAACACGATATTTCAGCAACAAGGCTTATCAAATATATTGACATATCTGAAAGAATATAATCATCTTTGCATCTTTATTCTAGTTCTTGACTGTAAATAACACCGAATTATCATGTATGCTCATGAGCACAAATCTAAAACTTTCCTCTGACCTGCAAAACTCTTTTCATGGGAACTGAACAAATGATGAAAAATATTGGAATTGTTGGGAGGGTGCAGCTAGAATCATTTTAAATGAGTGTGGGTGGCCTGTTGGAAGGGTCTCAAGATTTAGGTATCTAATTGAACAGGGTTTGGAGCTTTGGATGGTATTATTAGGTAGGCATTCTAAGTAGCTAATTGATACTTAGCAAGTGTTAGCCGAGAATTTGTTGGGCTGCATGGTCATCCCTTATATCTTGAAAACGTAGGGCTAAGGATAAGAATTGTATATCGGATGTTCCATAATAGATGATCGCATGGATGAGAAGGCTTCTCTCTTATAGCTGAAGGATTTACCACCAATTGGTTGTATTGTTGTGCTATTCGATCAATAGGTTTACTTGCTTTCCTTTTATTAAAGTAATGGTATTTCATGGCCATGAATGAATTCATGGTTACTTCATCTAGAGAGGCAGTGGAGGAAAACAAGGAAGGGAATTCATGTCATGCCTTGCAATATTAGAATCAAGGATCACTAAATTATAGCATCAACCTACATTCCAGCTCCCTTTGTTTCTATGCCACATTACAGTGTGAACAATGTAAAACTAAGTGTTACATGCACGTACATACTTGTCCGCATCATACAGTACATATGTGCAATTTAGACATGCTCATAGTACAGCATTTACAACTAATGGTAAAATACGTAATCTGATATGAGAGAAAACAGAAAGGAACTCACATTGTTAGGGTGCCAAGCAACACCTGTAACAGAAGAATTATGCTTTTTCCTGATAAGCTTACTAACCCACCTGAAGGAAAAGGCAGTATCTAGAATAAGACACTAATTCAGCAACTTAGAATGTAAGAGCATGCAAACAAGGAAAACCAGCATTTCAGTTTTCTGATTGAACATTTACAACATGCATATTGACAGGGAAATATTTTAGGAGAAGAAATCCAATATCGAGAATAGTTTCATGAAAAACAAAAAAGTGCATCACACACCAAGAGATAAGATATAATCTAGCACACTGCAACAAGGTTTTAATAATGATGTTTGCGCAAGTGCAACAAATTTTTAGTGCATGTGGTGCATGTCATTTTAGCAGAGGTAGAAATAAGACAGAAGGAACAGGGAATAGTGGAAATGGAAAGAAGAAAGGAAAAGATAGGGCAGAAGGGACAGGAAGAGAGGGAAGGAGGGAGAGGGAGAGGGAGAGGGAAAGAGGAAGGAGGGAGAGGGAGGTAGGGAGAAGGAGAGAGAGGGGGGGAGGGAGGGGGGAGAAGCTAATGGAATAGTTGGAGGGTCCATGTGGGCAACAGTTGGCTGGCCATGACAAAAGAAAAAAGTTGTCAGAAAGCAATCAGATTATGGTTTTATTCTATTGTAATAAATAAAGAAACTAATTTAGGAACCACAGAACTTATGTAGGATGAGATCTCCTTCACTTTAATTTAAGTTATTCTATATCCAATTTATGATATCACATCCCTCCTTAAGAAAGCATAAATAACAAAATATTTAAAAAAAAAAAAAGCACAAAGCATAATGATGTCCAACTCAGAAGGCATAACTAATTGTTGCTTTGCTCACCATATTATCAAGTGAAGTCAGCTCAGATTGCTTCCCATACCAACTAGCCAACCTTTGGCTTGACATTATCGAAAAAATTTCTGTCAACCATTTTAAACAGATTTGTGTCCAAAGCATTGAGAAAGGGGACCAAAAGCAAAATTCACCTTGAGTCCCACTATTGAAAGTGAATCTTGATTTTTATTTGAAATAATAGACCTCAATTGATTGATTTCCAGTGCAGATATAGAAATTTTTATTTTATGATTATTTTGTAAACCGCTAGCTTCAGTTATACATATAGACCAGAAAAACCACTGGAGAGGGACAATCTTGTGAAACATTGCTATCTCTAAAAAGTTTTTGGTTGATTGATTTGATTGTTGAATAGAAAATTTAAAAAGCATGGAACTGAAAGAAAGCAAGTTACCAGTTATTCTCTTGCTCAAAGTAACATACACAAACAGTTTTGGCCCCACTTCCAACAGCAAACTTGTTTTCTGAAAAATAAATCAATGAGTTAATTGAAGCAATAGAAAAGGAAAAAGACATGTTCTGCTTTAACAAGAATCTCTTGACAAATTGACTCAGAAAAAAAATCAGGACACTGATAATGCTATTTATAAAGTGATTGAAGTAACATATTTTGTTAAAATGTACATTTCCTATCAAATCTACTTACTTTCGAACCAAATCACAACTTCCACTACTTATAAATTGATGATTACACAAAACAACAAGTCAGTCCCATTTATTTGGTGTTCACCATTCAAAAAGTTTGTATCAGCAGTCAAATCTTATAAAATAAACAGTGATGATTTAATAATAGCTTCTCACTTCTTTGATCCAAGCCTGCAGAGGTCTCCCTCTTTTTAAACTCAACCATTTAATGTCCACTTTAGGTGTCACCAAACAGCAGAATACAGAGCAATACCATCATAAGCAGTTCTTATGTTGGTATAGCAATGCACTGTCACAACCTCGACGAATAATCTATCCATAGAAAATGAGAGCCCAAGGCTTAACATAGATACCATGATCGGTTTAATCCAGTGGCAAAAATAAAGAAACAGTTAGCGGATAATAGGTTGAGATTGATTGAGAAAGTGCAAGACATCATAACTTTGGAAAGAAAACAGAAATATAATATCTATCTCAAGATTCAGGAAAGCCATTGGCCAGATCAGTGAATACACAAAAAAAGTTCAAAGTTTACATGTATAACAACATGATCAGAAAAATTCATATATGCTATCTCTGCTCTGATACCTTTAGGACTCCACTGAACACAAAGAGCAGCTCGGTTTAGCCTGAGAATGACAAGGGTAGGTACCCATTCAGAAGCTTCTTGGTTCCAAACATATCTGAAAAGAAGACCATCAAAAATAAACCAAACCTGAAACTGTTAGTCATAACTCACGTGGTAAATCCGACTATCTTAACAAACAAACAAACACATTACTGTAAAACCAGATACTTACGAATTCCGATCATGCGAAACTGTTACAATTTTATTGGATCTCATGCTCCAATCAATTCCAGATATGATTTGGTCATGCTATGAGAAACAGATTGTAAGGAGCAAGAAATATTATGCTAATAATGAATAATGAACAAACCAGTTCTGGCCTACACAGAAGCACAAATAAATAAGACAGAATATCCTATATAAGTAGTTAGACTAGGGCACCTTATCAATCCAGCTGTTAAAATTTTCTCAAATCTGGGGTACTTTTGCTTGCCTTGATTTTAAAATCATGTGTTAAAATATACAGAGGTCAATTCACAAGGTATACAGGTTATGGATAGCGTCGACAGAAAAAAAATAGTAAAATGGAAAAAAATAATGTTATCAGTTAAATATGAAGAATAAGCATTTATCTACTGCAAAGGGAATAAAGATTCAAGATTATGCCAGCAATGCCATTCCACATTTCCTGGACCTTGTACTTTTTTGGCAACTTCCATCCTTTTTCTAGGTGTATGATTTTAGCCGTTTATGCACGTGTCTTCTGAGAAGAAAACTATATCGTGTCACTTATTATGCATCATGTGTATTCTGATACGTTTTAAATATATAGTTACATCATTACGTATGTATATAACTTGATAAAAACAAAAGTAGAACTTGGAATAATGAGAACAAGCAAGATCCATAGGTACTATCCACTATCTTAAATATGTCATATAACAATAAGTTTCCTCATTACATAAGACTGCCTGAAAATGCTTGTTTGAAGTCATATAATTTCACCAAAAAAGAGAGTAAATTTCCTCATTATATAACACTGCCTGAAAATGCTTGGTTGAAGTCATATAATTTCACCCAGAGAGAGAGAGAGAGAGAGAGAGAGATCGCACAACCTGTGCGAAAAAAATTATACATCGTGAAAAATTGAAAAATTAATTGAGCAAATATTGATAACAATACCTTGTAAAGAACATGCAGTTTCTCCCACCTGTCTTTAATGCATTTATAAATGTGTACTTCATTATTGTTTGGACACAATGCAACCACTGCAAAAAAAAGAGAATGTTAATATATCACTGACTTGAAAATATTATAAAGTAAAATGCAACTGTTAAGTTCACCGTCATGAACTATCATCACTTATCATCATTGGAAAACAAAGAATCAAAAATAGGTATGCAGCAGTTGAATTCCACGCTTTGCTTTAAATAACAACACGTGAAAATTCAGGGCAAGAAAAGGTAAATTTATGATTTGGATAGCTTAGCCAAATGCAATCTTGGAAAGTTTGATATGCCACGTGCTGTCCCTTCGACCTTTGTTTCTTTCCCAGTTTCTTGTTTCCCCATCCCTGTTTTACCGTGGTTTAAATTTCGGAATGACTATTTCCCACTTGCTGTTCCTTTAAATTTTCTTCACTAGAATATAGGGATTCTAAAATAAAAATTAAAAAAAAAAAAACGAATTCATCTCTTGATTTCGTGGAATCAAATACCCATTCATTCATCAAACGAAAACGAAAAGTTTAGAATGTTGATGTGATTCGATAGACTAAAACACACCCAAGAGAATATAAATAAGCGAATCAATCAACTCGCATAACCACGCCAAATTATCACACGAAAAAATAGCCCATTCACCGTCCAATTCGACCGACAGTAATACATTTCGATTCGTCGTCATCACAATTAACATACATTAAAGAACAACTGAAAGATTGTAACCAAGAAAGGAACGATCGAGAGACAGATAGACCAAAATATACATATCATGGAATGGATCCGAATGTAGTAACGACTTCAAGATCTAAAAACTGGGCTTAGCCAGGCGGGTTCCAAGAGTTGTAGGGCAAGAAAAGAGAGAAAGACTGCGCGGAAAGAGAGATTACTCGTCTGATCCGCGCTCCAGGCATGGCAGGTAATGCACTGCGCGAACTGATGGACCGCGACCGCCGCCATGAGTTTCGCCGCCTCCCCTTCCCTTCTCCTTCGTAGTGTTTTCCTCGCCCTCGGTTTCAACGGAGGAAAAGGGTGGGATGGGATGGATGGGCTGGGATCGAATGGGATTTTAGTAGGGGTCGGGGGAATTTGGGGAAACGTTTGGGAGAAGGGAACCGACGGGTGGAGGACGAGAGAAAGGAAAGCAGCGGGGGACCAAACAAGGGTAGTTGAAGACCTGAGGTGGAAAGCGAGATATCTTATTTTTTCGACTGACGTGGACGAATTCATCCTTTGAAGGACGAAATTCACAACTGAATTCGTCCTTTCGATTCGAAGGACGAATTCAGTTGAATTGAATTCGTCCTTTCAAAAGACGAATTCAGTTCAACTGAATTCCCCTCCCATTTTTTTTCTGGATTCCGGGTGAAGTTGGCAAGGGCGACTTCAGTCCAAAATGCCCAAAACATGGACCATTATCGAGTTCCACATCTCGTACTTCTGTGACTTGACGCTACTAGCTATGAGTTGGTGAACACCTTTAAGGGCTTTACTCCAAGCTCCCTGACAAGTTTCAGTCATGTCAACAGGGTCTCATACTCAAATTAGTTGTTGGTTGCCTTGAATAGAAAATGCAAGGCATACTTGATGACCACTATTCAAAGTTCATCAAGATCATTCCGGCTCCACTACCTCGAGAATTTCAGGTGCCATCCATGTAAAGGATCCAAGCTAGGTCCACATGGGACAACTCAGCAAGTTGCTTACCGGGTACCTCCACATGTTTATCATCGGTCCATGTGCACTCGACCAAGAAGTTCAATAAGACATGCATCTTCACATATGACCTCGGGTGATAAGAGATATCAAACTTATCGAGCTTTGTCCATTGTCCATTTCACATAGCCTCGCATGATGAGCAAAGTCGCACGAGGTGGTAGATGCAGGAGTTGGTTTTAGTTGGACATGATGGCTGAACATGAGCAAGAGATGCTAAGAGATAAACATAAACAAAATGATGATTTTTTGGATTTGGAATACCTAGTTTCCACATGATGAGTTATTGAAGGCCTCTTCCAAGTCAACAACATGGTCAGCCTCTCTAAATGTTAGATGTATGCCCTGAAAGCCATGTTGGCTTGACACATTTTTAAAAACACCCATGAAAATTTATATAAATGTATCAATATTTTATTAGAAAAAATAAAAAATTAATAAAAAAATTACAGGACCGATAGGTGGACCGATGGTCACTGGTAGCAGGACTGGCAATCGAGATGGTGACAGGACCGATGATCAGATCCTGGTGGTAGCCGGACTGGCAATCGGGATGGTGACCGGACTCGGCCGAAGCCGGTGGCCCCTTGCTCCCTCGCCAGGTGGCCCCCTGAGACGGTCACTCTCGTCGTTCTCTAACTTGACCGTCGGAGCTCCCTCGCCGGGACCCCCGGCCAGGGCCTCTGACCTTGTCTTACAGGACTGAGAGCCAGGAGACCTCATTACGAGACAGTCTAATCAAATCAGTGGCTCTGAAGCCACATGCGCGGTGGCGAGATCGGCAACACAAATAAATAATGCTTGTCTATTTTAGGCCAGAACACATATAAACACATATGTAAATAAACACTTATATAAATAATTCTTATATAAATTAACAAGAAAACATGAATTACAATAAATTCTAAAATAAATGACTAATCGGTCCCACATGGTGGCCGTCTCCTAGTGCGTGCAGGCTGTATACGACGACGGATCGGAGGTGGCTGATGCTGCTCTGTCTCATGCTCTATATCGTGTGATGCCTGATATGCAGCATGCTGTACATCATGTGATGCCTGCTGTGCAGATGTATGATGTGACGACGATGCTCCATGTCCGGAATAATCATGCTGCCAGCCCATGAAATCCGGTGCAGTAGTATATATCAAAATGTGATGCCACATCCAAAGTAGTTGTGAACTCGTGCATCGGATGTGGAGAGGTGCTATGTCGTCTCGTACCTCGTCTGTGATGAGCTGATGGAGGTGCTCCGGATGAAGATGCAAATGGATAATAAGGCGAAGGAGTCTCGTCCTCCCTGTCTCCCTCCTGATAAAACTCATGGAGTGGAATCCGTGCATGCTCGCCAAGAGTATGGAGGGCAGAGTGACATATATCCTGTATATCCGGGGAGGTCGCACGCTCAAGTATCGTCGCAAAACTACTACCCTGTAAATAAAAAAATTAATTAGTTTGACAAAATTTAAACGTATATTATAATTAAATAATAAAATTTAAATTACTTACCATGTAATCATATACTGCACCATTGTGACTGATGAATCGACGAGTGATCCTACGATACCACTGCATATAAGGATCGTGATAATCCATGGTACCATCGAATGGATCGCCATGTATAATATAGTCATGACGACTCATCCATAACTGTATATAATCCCGATAAACGGTGGACCAATCCTGATCAGATCGTCCTCTCATATCAATACGATGTAGTGCAGACAACGTATCAAACTGATCTGGCACGACCTGTCGCATCCCGAACTGGCGCATCACTCTATCGGGTAAATGCCACTCTACTATATAAAAACATACTAGTGGCACTCTACTACACCAGATCTCCTGACCCTGTAGACAGTAGTCTGGTAACTGTGCAATCATTGCGGCAGTATATGGCTGCCATATGACCTGTTTATAAATAATTTAAAGTATAATTTATTAAACAAGAACAAATTAAACAAGACAATCATTATCAAAAATTCAATTTTTATTACCTCATCGGGTCACAGTCGATCAAGTAAATAACGATACGAAGAGACCACATGCATAGGTACCTGTGTGACAGAAAAAAGATCTCTCCATCTACAAAATAAATTAATTAAATTAATTAATTAAAATATATATATCATACATGGCATAAAAATATTATGTAAATTCTAAACTCACCTCATCCCTAATGGTCCCTGTGGTAAACCGGCTCCATCATCATCAAAATCGATCATCGGATCTGGAGCCTGTCGAAGTAATCTATGGGGTGCAATAATCGGAATTCTATCCCATGCCCATAACTGTAGTAGCAACAGCGGACCAGCAATATCAGTAACATCTCTGTGGCTCGCCCTGCACATCTCTCTATACAACCAAGCGAGTCCAGCGCTACCCCAACTATACTGTCCGGCCGTCTTGAAATCCGCTAATAAAGGTAGAAATAATAGATGCATGTTGTTCCCAGATTTATCCATAAAAAGGCACCCACCCATCAACTGTAAAATATATGCTCGAGCATAGTACTGAATGGCTGCCTCATCCGCATTGAATGCTAAATCCTGGAAGTGCTCGGTAAGCCAGACCAAGCTCAGTCGAGATCCATGCAATCTATCATCCGGTGGGACGACCCCTAATAACTCAAGACAAAGCTGCCTCCAGTCTACTCGTGTACTACCCGTCACTGGTAGACCATCTACTGGCAAACCTAGCTGAACAGCAACATCCTGTAGGGTGATGGTCGCCTCTCCATGCGAAAAATGAAAAGTATGTGTCTCCGGACGCCACCGCTCGACGAGAGCAGTGATCAAATGCCAGTCCAATCTAATAAATCCAACACGTGCTAGACCGTAGAATCTGGACTACATCAGCAATGGCAAAATACGACGATCGAGCGGTATCGATCTGCGCATAACCATCTCTCGACGTCGACAGTGCAAAACAACATCCTGTCCCTCCCATACCAAAGATGATCTATGTGAAGGCTGACCGTGTAGTACACTACTATCAGAAGGACCAGGATCCATAACTGCGATAACTCAAAGAAAATCAATCACAAAGCCCATTTAATGCATAGTAAGGACATCAATCCATATACAAGCTATAAACATCAGACAATAAAACATAGCCATATATTACAATCCATCAAATAAAATACAAAGCAATCACAAGATTAGCCTAATACATTACAATCCATATATTAAAATATTTATAAAATATGACTGATATAATTTAACTAATCTGCTTGTAGAAGCCTTGGACATGACCGCCTATCATGTCCTTCTTCTTTACAGATTGTACACTTGCGTTTGTTGCCGGCTTCTCTTATATCCATATCATTTCTGATCCTCGTGGATCGTGGCCTACCTTTCTGTCGTAGCCTATTTGCATCAGGTATAATGATATCGTGTTCATTTTGCTGGGGCCAATATTCTTCATGAGGAATTGGTTGAAATTGTGGCATATAAGTTCGATGATAATCGTGTAATGTATAGTACCGATCAATGTATATTTTAAAATCAATGGCAACATGTGCACAAGAAGCCATGACGTGAGAACAAGGTAAATGAAAACATTGCCACTTCTGACATGTACATGTCTGCTGGGAAAGATGAACAACCTACAGCATCAAAAATCATAATTCAGCATATACACAACGTAATAACATATTTTCAATGATACATAAAGATCGTAAATACCTGTGTATTATCACCCTTGTTCATGTTCGGTCCACGTCTAGCAGTTTGGACTTGGAACAAGCCAGTTGCTCTATCAAATCGGGTAATGGTATGCGATATCGCTTTGGCTTGGTTGGAGATGACATGTCCCGTAACAAAAGGAGTAAACCTTTCATTTCTGTCCATTGCCTCTATTGCTTGGACACGTCGGCCTTCAAAATATGACACAAGGCGAAAGAAAGTCAACTGTACCAATGCTGTTATGGGAAGAAATTGAGCATTTTTCAGAACTCCATTGAAACACTCGGATATATTAGTTGTCATCATCCCATACCGTCGTCCGTCATCAAGTGAACGTGTCCATTTTGCTAAAGGAATTTCATTCAACCACTAAACAGCTTCTGGGTTAAATTTCTCAATATTTCTCATGTATTTATGAAATTTTCTAGGCTGCGTTTGCATTCCAGCTCTTTTCACCACATCTCTTAATTTGGGATCACGGAATCTTGAATTGAAGTTACTTGTCACGTGACGCAGGCAATATACATGATAAGCATGCGGTGGCTGCCAACCCAGATACTCATTCTGTACTGCAGCAAGTATACCAGCATGTTGATCAGAAATTAGACAAATTTCCTGACATGTTGTAACAAAATTTCTGATACAAGCTAAAAACCAACCCCAGGTGTCCGCTGACTCTTCATCAACAATACCAAATGCAAGTGGAAAGATCTGATTATTTCCATCAATAGCAGTTGCAATCAACAATTTCTCCTTATACTTTCCATACATGAAAGTAGCATCGATACTTATGACCGGACGACAGTGCTTAAACCCTTCAATCGAGGGTGCAAAGGCCCAAAATACACGATCAAACTGGGCACAATTTGGTATACCAGTTGGAGTGCCGATAAATTTAACCCAGGTACCCGGATTAAATGTTTGTACAGCATGCAACCATTTCGAAAGCAATTGATATGACATATCCCAATCTCCGAACAGCATCGCTATCGCCTTCTGTTTGGCATCCCATAATTTTCTATAACTTGGTGTATAGTTGTATTTATTCTTTATGACTGCACAAAGTCCAGCAATAGCAATGGTAGGAATTTCTTTAACCAGGTCCCGAATTTCATTAGCAATTAAAGTGGAGTCCAAACCAGAATGATCTTGAGACATCATTGCAGATAGGCATGTATGAGGACCGGTATATCGTGAGATCTCAAAAAAATTATGTCGTTTAATACCTCTCAGCATCCACTGACAACCAGAATCTTTGCTCTTACATTTGACATGCCATAGATTTGGATTTGATTCAATAACTTTGAATTCATGATGTCTTTCAACAGAATATTGTTTTACTGAAGTCTGCAATTCTACCTTATCTATAAAGCGGAGTCCTTTACGTAACTCCTCATTCCTTTGCCATATAAAATGTTGTTCCTGCATTGAATAATACATTGACATATTTGCAGCATTCCAATCAATCTGGGTAAATGTTCTAGATGGAGCTTCAAATGTAGAATAATTTGGAACAGTGGTATCATCCGGACTTCGTACTGGATGTGAAGTACCGGCCTCGTCACCTTTGTCAGCCAAGTCATGTTCACTTTCATCATCATTCTCATTAAAAAGTTGATTATCGACATGCACCCTGTCATCAGCAGCTGTATATATTGATGCTTCTCTAATATTACTTTCCGGTACAGTACTGTCCACCGTACGTAACGGATCTACAGTAAAAACTGAGCCAATATTTTCTACTTCATTATCTGCAATATTCGGAGTACTATATGATAGAACCTGTTCAGTTACACGGGTTGTTGCTATATTTCGAACAGCTTCTTCGTAATCATCCTGTTCGCAATCAGGTTCAGGAGCTTCAATGGTTTGGATATCTATATATAACTCTGCACCCGATATACATGAATGTGAACCGATAGTTGAAAACATCATCTCCATGTCTTCATCATCCGTTAATGGAACAGGTTCGTACTTTACAAATGTCGGCTGGACAACTTGTGGATATCTATAGATAATCAAAACTTTTTTTCCAGTTCTATCAATACGGAGAACTCTACATATTTTGTTCTCCAACTCTTGAAATGTCATGTCAGAACTGATTCTAATTGCCTTTTTTGGTCCCTGATTGTACTCAATTCCATTTGATCCATTAATCATAGAACCACCCATATAACATAATGCTGTGATTCTTTCTCCCATTATATATCCTACATGTTTAATTAACAAAATATATTTAGAAATAACTTTCTCATATATTGATATCATTAACAAACTAATTAAATTACATAATTAATATGACAATAAAATTCAAAACATAATTATTTGTCTATCATGATGAATGCATCCTATCATCAACTACTAGGTAAAGGCCCTATCCCATTCAGGAATTGCATTAATTTTACAGGTCAACTTATAGTAATCAAACGGTATGCAATGAAGACCAAATGAAATTTCGGCAGCATTTTTCCTTAGTTCTCCACATACAAATATTTATGTATGCGAAGAACAAAAGGAAAATGATGATCGAAATTTTATTCGGCCTTCATTGCATATCGTTTGATTACTATAAATTGACCTGTAAAATTATTTGCAATTCCCAAACTGTCCAAATTGGACAATCAATTGATCAACATGCATAATTCTCATATCTGTACAAGTATAAAAACATGTACGGATAATACAGAATATGCATATCAAGCAATTGACGGGTCTACGGTTCAATGAAATGCAAATTTTATAAAAATATATATAGAAAATTCATCATAATTAATCATTTAAATACAATTACAATTACATAATAATTACATCACTGATATCAATATGTACACAATACATGCTATAAAAATTCATGCTACACATTTATTTAATAAAAAAAAACTACAAATACATAAACTTCAAATTTTATTCATAACTAAGTATTACTAAATAAAAATTTTATTCAAATTTTTAATAAAGGTCGATGTTGGATACGAAAGGCTCGGAGGGAGTGCCATTGATCTGGATAGCAAAGGAGGGTTGCCGAACACAAGCTAGAATCAGGGCTATCCATCGACGATGAAAGCCAAAATCTAACAATGCCTTCTCCAAGAACTTCCAATGCATTCGGTCTTAGGCCCTCTCAATGTCCAACTTGATTGCCATAAGACTGCGACGAACTGGAGCTCTCCTGAGATCATACATGAACTCCTGAGAAATGAGAACATTGTTTGAAATAGACTGACCAGCCATGAATGCACCCTGCTCAGGACTAATTAGGCATGGGAGAGAGGCTTCATCCTGTTGACCATATGCTTGGCACAAATCTTGTAAAGAGTATTGTACTAGCTGATAGGCCTAAAGTGGCTCAGTTCAGAGGCATTTGTCCATTTAGGAATGAGAGGAACAAAAGCTTTCCTCCAAGAGTCAGGAATCTGAGCAGACATAAAGAACTCCTGCACAGCAGCGACAACATCCCCATGGATAACAAACCAAAATTGTCTAAAGAAAGAAGGAAGAAATCCATTCGGACCAGGAGCTTTATCTTCAGGCAGTAAGTAAAGGACACTTCGGATTTCATCCTCAAAAATCGATAAGAGAAGAGACCGATTTTCTAAAGGAGAAACCACATCCATAGGAGGAGTGTCGAAGGCGGCAAGGTTCCCGGCAAAGTTAGTCCACCTGGATCTGAAGAAAGAAATGATCACCTGCCAAATTTGAGCCTCATCCTCCATCCAAGGCCCTCAGGAGATCGAAGAGCTCTAGTCCGGTTTCTATGTCTGCAGACTACAATGGCTTGATAAAAAAGTGGGAGCTCTAGTATGGTTTCTATGTATGGATTTTTGTCACTAGAACACCTCTTGTTGACGAAGAAGAGAGTGATGGGTTGCCAACTGGTGCCGTAATTCAAATAGAGCCTCCTGAGTCAAAGCCCCATCACTCTATACCTTTTTAACAATGTCCCATGCCCAGGGGTAGGCAAGCCAAAACTTCTCAAATCTGAATGGAGAGTGCTAAAAAGTGGAAGAATCCGTAAAGAGTAATAGTGGGCAATGATTCAAGACAATCTTAGCAAGATGCCGGACCAGGTGTGCAGGGAACCACTGAAGCGAGCTAGGGGTGGAGAAAATTTTGTCAAATCTTTTCCAAGACCCTAGCCCCTCTAGAGCAGTTATTATACCAAGTATAGCGAGGGCCAACAAATCCTAAATCTACCAAGCCATTATAGATGGTTTCTGTCAACTGTCAGAGTCCGGAGGTGAGTTAGGAGGGGAAGGCATGACCAGCAACTAACCCCATTGGTAGTTCTGAAAGCCTGAGTCATACCACAGTCTTCTGTATCGATCTCCTACCCAGAACAAAGTAGGGTTCCCACATCTCCATGGCCAGCAACTATCCTGCCATGAACCAGATACCCCCCTTCAAGACGATTGCACAATCCTTCTCCATTCTAATTCGGAGGATTAGATGATCTTCTGCAACATGAAAGATTTCCAAATCATAATCAAACTTGGATTTAACCCTATCTCCTTTGCAACTCAATCAGACAGGACTTGCCATCCTAAACTTATAACCATGACGGACAGGTTCTTCCCCTGATAGCGGGAGTCCTCCAACATGGCTTCCGGGAGCTTGAAAATTTTGAAGAAGTTTCGTGTATGTGGTGTACCACGCAAGGTGAAGGTTCGTGGTCCACGCCACTAACCACCTTCTGCTAACAAAAGTTACAACTTTTCTTTTCGTTGGCCGAAAAAGTTTGACCTTTAAGAATGAAGAGACTGCTCATGACGAGCGTTATGGCAAAGAAACATAAGTGGCCATCATAAAAGATGGTCCAAGCTGACTTCCAAGGAGAAACACTAGAAAACCATACATTAGATCCCCTTCAATAATTGTAGGGTCCAGCTCAATTGCAAACCGCCATTTGTGGATACAATCCTTTTGTGTCCCAAACTACCACCAATACTAAACCACTTCCTATTGGAATAAGCTAAAGACCACTTGCTACCTATCATTGCTCGGTTCCCTAAGGGATGCGGAAGTTGGTGATTGGCTAAGCACAAGCAGAGACACTACCAACCCTACCACGCATGGCACCAATCCCTGATTCCAGGTAAATTAAGAGGTGATCGATAGCGGGTGATTATTAGATGTTTTTTTTCTTATTTTTTGTCACCATCATTGAATCACAACCAATAGAAACAAACAATGAGAAAGAGTGATCATCCAACAAAATTTATAATATTTATAAATTTAAACAATCAAATATTTATACAATCAAATATTTATAATTTTTTTTAAAAAAAATTTACCTTGAATCCGGATAATAAAATATGGAAGAACAAGATCTAGATCATCCAACAAAAAGCCAGATCTACACAAAAAAAATAAATATTAATCAAAATAAAATTTAAATACTAAAAAAATAAATAAATAAATAAATAAAAACTTACCGGAAATGATGAGCAAGAGTGATCTTCAATATTTCTGACCCCACAAGAAGATAAAACAAAAAAAATATATACAGATCGGAGAGGGGAGGGACCACCGGAAAGGAAAAAAAAAAAAAAAAACGGAGGAGGAAGAACAGCGGAAAAAAAAAAAAAAGGGAAGGCTTGATATAGGGGTTCTGTGAGAATTCGTCTTTTCAAACGACGAATTCTCAGGCGAATTCGTCGTTTGGAAAGACGAATTCGTCTTTCCACCGCGCGCAACCAAAGCCACGTGTCGATCGGTAAGCCTCCCGATCGACACGTGTCAAAGCAGGGCGATGGCAGAGGCCTAAAATCGGCTTTTGAAAAGACGAATTCAAATTCGTCTTTTCAAAAGCCGATTTTACTTGTTTCACGCCTTAATGCTCTGTGAGAATTCGTCTTTTCAAACGACGAATTCTCAGGCGAATTCGTCGTTTGAAAAGACGAATTCTCTCCACCGTAGGCCACGTGTCAAACCAGGATGATAACGGCAGAGCCTAAACCCGGTTTTTGAAAAGACGAATTCAAATTCGTCTTTTTAAAAGCCGATTTTAGACTGTTAATTTCGGTCCGGGTGAATTCGTCTTTGGAAAAGACGAATTCATTTTAGAATTCGTCTTTTCCAAAGACAATTCGGCCACGCAACCACCCTGGTGGCCACGTGTCATTTTTTTTTTCCCCCCAACTTTTTGCCACGTGCCACCTAGATCCGTAAATATTTTACGGATTACCTATTTTTATAATTAAGTTTTTTTTTATATTATTTTAAAAAAAAGTTCTATATTGAAGCCCCAGACACGAATTAAATTATCCTCCCATCCTCGTCGTGGTGACCGCCGTCCTGAATAACTAATGGCCGGATCCGTGGCAGAATGTATATTTCTATCATTCTGTATCCTTTTAATTAGTAAATTGCTTGCTTGGTTCTTAAACTTCTTGAATATATTTAATTAAAATATATCTAATAATGGTAGAAATATTCAGGAGATTAACATACACTCTAGGAGCCAGTCAGTCAGTTAGATCCTTGCAAACCCAATTTCGAGTCACTGCTGTCAGGGTGTGGGATCTCTCTCATTGTCCCAAGATTCTTTCGAGCACCTTCTATGATTATGTAGGGACCTTCTGATACAATGATTATGGTGACTTGGATCTGAAGACTCTCTGTCCATCCAAGAGTGTACCTCTGTTTTTGGAAGATGCTTGGGATCACCTCCCTACAAGAACTCTACTCAAGTGTAGAGGTATAGACCTGTCGGTATCATGTCCAATTTGTAACTTAGAGGACAGGTCCACTGAGCATGCTATTCTGAGTTGTCCCAGGATGAAGCTGATTTGAAGGCTTGCTGGGAGATTGCCCTGAAACAAGGACGATGGGCCACGATCGTGCTCCTTCCTCGACTTGCTCCGGTAGTGTTTAATAAAGGATAGCTGCTATTATGCCTACATCATTTGACGGTTCAGAAACATCGTGGTTTTTGAGACTAGGGCCACTCCAGTATATCGAATTCTTCAGACAACCACGTTCATGGTAATGAAGTATCACCACTTTGACACTGTTATGCCTTTGTGACCTTGGATTCTTGGAACTTCCATGCTACCTCGGCAACAGCCCGGAGGACTATTTACATTTCATGAGAGCCCCCTCCTTTGGGATTTGTCAAGGTAAACTTTGATGGCAGTAACCGTGGTGCCTTAGGTAGTGCTGGGTATATCATCTGCGATATTGATGGGAGGCTTTTGGTGGCTGGGGGGTTCTTCCTTCATGAGCCTTTGGTTCTAAAAGTTGAGCTCAGTACTACATAGTCGGGCATCACCAGAGCTATACAGGAGTTGCATGCTCAAAGGTTTTTCATTTAGGAAGATTTTTCCACTATTATTAGCTGGATTTAGGATGGGTCGAAGCATTGCGATGCTTACCTTTTTCTTCGCGACATCTGGAGCTTTCTTGGGTTGTTCATGATGGCTTCGGCTTGCTATGTCTACCGGGAGGCGAACAGTGCAATTGATTGGGTTGTCTCATTTGTTGCTCAGCATTCTGGTGATTAGTCTTGGAACCAGGGCGACAGCATCCCTCTGCTTCTTCAAGGGCTTATTTTTCTAGATCTTTTGGACTGCTCTCATACCAGAGTTGTGTGACCCCCGCATGTATCAAAAAAAAATCAAATAATAAATAATTTAATAATCTTAGAATTATTTATCAAAAAATGATTTTTAAAATAATTTTTATTATGTTTGGTTGGTGAAAATATTTTTCAAATAATAATAATAATAAATTTACTATGATCAGCTGAAAATAATTTTTTATAAAAATATGATTAGATTTACAAAAATATCTATCAACAAAAAATATTTTTTAATATTAAAATAGTATTATAATGTTTCATCGATTTTTATATAATAGTTATAATCAAATAATTTTTTTGTATAATATCATTTATATTTTAATTATTTTATAAAAGTTCAATAAATTTAGAAAAGATATCAAAATAAATTCAATGATCATAAATATAATTTATTAATTTTTTTTTTGCCAATGCAAAATTACGATCACTTAAAAATATACAAAATACAAATACCATAATATTTGTTTTACCTTCTCTTCATAAAAAAAAAAGAGTATAGAACCAATGCGGGATTGATAATCTATTCCCACCATAATATAGCCCCTCAATCAATGAGGAATTTACGTATGAGCAGGAGGCACCCTCCTCTTTAACATCACAATCCTGGAGAAGAGTATGTAAAGGTTTGTATATGGATAAGAGGTTCATTATAGTCACGGATTTGTTGTAGTTGAAGATTCATTATAGTCGTAAGTTTGGGACTTGCATATACCATCAATGTTGCGGTCAAGGGTTAATGGCTCGATATATGAAGTATTATCTGTTATGATCAATGGATTTTATAGTTTTAATTTTTTAGATTTTAATCCAAATAGTATTTCTTAAAAAAATGATGATTCCTTTCTAGATAAGCTAGAGTCCTCTTGACTTATGACCAAAATAGAACTAATAATTCTATCCCACTATAATATATGCCGGATATGATAATTCGACATGAAATTTATTTTTTCATGCCAAATTATCCCGAACCAAATGGATCTTTAGAGTAAGGTGATTTTGATATGCAAAAATAAAACAAATGCACTTTAATTAGGATGGGAATAAGATATAAGTCGGGGGTCCAGGAGGGGCAATCAAATCAGATCGGGCTAGGTATGAATTGGATTGGATAAAAAAAATAATTAAAAAACTGTTACTGCAGCCCGATGTATTAATCAAATGGATCAAAATTTAGATCCAAGAATGATTATTTTATTAAAAATAATTTAATTTAACCCACGATGAATCAATCTAAGTTAAGTGAATTGTGTGAATCAAGAATTGCAACACAGACAATCTCGAGTGTCATGCTGGACTTTGGATCCGAGAAAATTCAGATCAGGTTCGGGCGTGAAAAGAGATTTTTTTCTCAATTTGTTATTTTATTGGTATGGAAGGTTATGCGTTCCTTTTCTTAGGATCGTCCATCATGAAATGAACAGTCTAGATTGTTTATATTTTTGATTTAGCCAAAAGTAGCATAGCATTCGCTATGATACATGTTACTGCTGAACTTCGACGAGGTTAAGTTGAGTTTGTTAAAACTAAGGTGAGCCAAGGTCGGTATGGCTACAACAGCTCTTTGGTTAATTGCTGAACTTGAAAAATTCACTTACAAGATTATTATTTTTTTTAATTTTTTAATAAAGAACTCTTTGGTAATTAAATCAATCGGAATCTAAAGAACAATGTAAAAAAGTTATGAAAATGAGAGCAGTGGAATGAGCTCGTTTGGACCTTCCTGATAGTCTCCTTCCTCCCCTTACTTATATTTGGTCAGTGATCGTTTCTGCGACGAGCAACATTCATGGTGACTACACGTAATTGCTAGTTCATAATTTAAATGGATTGTAATGATTAACCATGTACTCTAGCTATTTTAAGTTTGTTAATCATACATAATAATGGTCGTCAACATCCTCAAGCTAATACGATCGTTTCCTCGATTATCCATGTTCGAGATAATGAGAACGGTCATGCCGAGCTTATTCCACTTCTGGCAATGCAAAACTTTTTCCATGGTATGGAATATTGATCGATTTTGCCCGCACCTCACCCAGCTCATCCTCTAGATAATCAGCACGCATCTCAAAGCACCCTCCGATTACAATCTCCATGACGGGGAATAAGCTGCATGCCAGCTGCCAGCTCTAAGGTCCTGAGTTCTACGGCTACCCTTCCCCCGATTCCTTACCTTTATGGCGGAAATGAACCTGGACTCCAGCATTCGAGCACCCAACAAGAGGAAGACTCAGGAAACGTCGATCAGGGTTCCGTTGAAGGGCCATTTTTCAGGTTTCTCAATTGCTGTAGCCTACCGTCCTCTCGAGAAACCCTTGTTTTTGACGGTGGATGCCGCCAGGCGACCCGCGGCTCAGCTCCGCGGCCCAGCGGAAATAGAGAGCATCCGTTTGGCATGATTGCTTGCTTCAATGGCCGTGCCTGGAGGGAGACCCATCGTCTCGGCGCGAATCTCAAATCTCACCGTGCATGACATCCCGCCCCGCATTGGCGAACATTGCGTTCTAGTGCCCGGAGAGTCCGAACCACCTCCCGTCCCCATGTTCTACCGTGTTCGATTCCCAGCCCACCGAGCTTGCCCCAGGTTCCCCCCGGGCAAAAGCTTGTTTCCGACGCACGAAAAAAGCTCCACCAGAGTTGGGAGCCTCCTCTCGGCCCCTGATAGAGGGAGGGAGAGACGATGACGATGCAGTACAAGAATTTGGGGCGGTCGGGGCTGAAGGTGAGCCATTTATCGTATGGAGCATGGGTGAGCTTCGGGAACCAGCTGGACGTGAAGGAAGCCAAGGCCCTCCTCCAATGCTGCCGCGACCACGGCGTCAACTTCTTCGACAACGCCGAGGTCTACGCCAACGGCCGCGCCGAGGAGATCATGGGCCAGGCCTTCCGCGAGCTCGGGTGGCGCCGCTCCGACCTGGTGGTCTCCACCAAGATCTTCTGGGGCGGCCCCGGTCCCAACGACAAGGGCCTCTCCGGGAAGCACATCGTGGAGGGCACGCTGGCGTCGCTGCGCCGTCTCGACATGGACTACGTGGACGTGATCTACTGCCACCGCCCCGACGCGGCCACGCCCATCGAGGAGACCGTGCGGGCGATGAACCACGTCATCGACAGGGGCTGGGCCTTCTACTGGGGGACCAGCGAGTGGTCCGCGCAGCAGATTACCGAGGCCTGGGGCGTCGCCAACCGCCTCGACCTCGTCGGGCCCATCGTCGAGCAGCCCGAGTACAATCTTCTCTCCCGTCACAAGGTAGCGTTCCGAGAAACCATCGGTCTTGTTCTCCGATCTAGGGAACTTCTTCTTGTTCTTCTTCAAAAATTATATCGCAATTCGTCCATTACCAGCTAGCGGGATCCAAGATTAGTATGCCATCTTAAAGATTTAGAAAGTAAAGAGTGATTGCGGAACTTAATCGAGTCTCTTTATTATTCTTTTTTTTTTTTTTTAAGGACAATGCCTTTAATCCTCGATGGTGGTAATAAGCTTCGTATATTTTGTTGCAGGTTGAGGTCGAATACTTGCCTCTTTACAGCACCTATGGCCTGGGTCTTACCACATGGAGTCCGCTAGCTTCTGGGGTGCTTACGGGTAAATACAGCGACGGGAACATACCACGTGACAGTCGATTTGCCCTAGAAAACTACAAGGTAATCCTGACTCTTTCACAACTACATTAAAGTTGCCCATAGTTATAAACTTTCATAAGTGCTACTCTATTTCGATAATGGCTGTAATTCATAAACTAAATCAAGGATTTGAATACGGTTTCATGTTACTAGGAACTTCAACATCACTGCGTTTCAGATTACAGTTTTGAAATTTATCAGATCTTGGTTTTCTTTTTCCCTTTTTTCCCCTAATTTCATGAATTCTAGGAAACGGTATTGATGGGATCATCAAAAAAGGGACACCTTTCTTTGGCAGTAGTTTTTCGCTAACTTTTGGAAAGATGGATGCAGTTTTGGAAGCTATCATTGCATAAGTATGAAACTAAACGCTTGATGAATAATCAGTTTCTTGATTTGCATTATTGTGTTTGTATCCCCAAATTAAGAATGCTTTGTCTCTTTACTGTTTTAATGCTTATTTTATCATGACAAAGTTTTGTTCATTCAATTGGCTCCGTGCAGAAGTTGCTGCTAGGAGGTCCTAGATTTTGTAGTTAGTGAAATGTTAATAAAGACTGGTTGGTATGTTGTGCATTGCAGAATCTGGCGAGCAGATCATTGGTAGATGATGTGCTTAGAAAAGTTAACGGACTGAAACCGATTGCAGATGAGCTAGGTGTACCTTTATCTCAACTTGCAATTGCTTGGTGTGCATCAAATCCAAATGTTTCATCAGTAATTACTGGTGCTACTAAGGAGAGTCAGGTATTTATTGTCTACCACATCCAGTTTGCACAATTAAGCTAACATATCTGGAGACCAAGTGTTGATATTGATTTCCCTTATTTCAGGGATTTATATTTTAACTTTTGCATGATATCTTTGTTTCTCGTTTCACCAAACATGAATCTGTATACTGGAACCTGTCTTATTTTGGATGCAAGAATCTGGTCCATCTACTGGGAATCTCTCTTATCTCTGTCTCTTTACAAGAACTTGAAAAGCCAGTTGGTAAATACTTAAATTATTACTGGGAAAAAAAAGGGCCAGTGCAATAATGTTAAATTATGCAATATTAATAAATGTTAAATGTATTCAATCTGTTATGGAAATGTAATCTTTTTTAAAGTTTTCTCTATACTTGAACAGAGCATATTGTAGATAATTACATGGCTCACTAAATGTACAACATATAAGAAAAAAATTGTGATAAACAAACTTAGGCCCAAGCAAGGATAACTGAGTATGAAAATTTAGCAAATTGTTGCAACCAACCATTTCCACTATTCTTTATGGAGACAGTACTTGTCTTGTTTCATGCCAATACCAAAATCAGATGTCTTAATCACTGTAATTATATCATATCATTATTATGGTATTTTTTTTAGACAAAAATATCTAATTTTTTATGGTGTTGGTTTGGAGCAATATGTAGGAAAAATCCTTTGTTTATCATTGTGGAAGTAGGAGAAGCAAAGATATTAAAAGATATAATTGAACAAGACTCTGTTATGGGAAAAATGATGAATGTGTTTTTGCGTGGCTGTGTTCTGAAAGCATTTATAGCAAGCCATTGATCTAAGAATAATAGAAGAGTAGATGATACAGCATGACTGAACTAGAACAGTAACATTTAGGGATGTTGAGAATATGATTGCTCAAAGAAGGCTGCAAAAGCTTTAGGCAGGTGCTGGAGTGAGAGTGATATTTCAACACATGGGGGCATCACAGGCGGATTTCTTGGATACAAGGGCAGAGTTTAGTAAAACAGATCAAGCAGATATAAATATAATGGTGTTAATGTGTGGGAGAAGTAGGATTCTACAGAAAAAAATCTGGCAGCTGTATCATCAAATGAGAGAGAGCAGCGAAGAAAAGCAGGCCTAGGGAGAAATGAATACAGGTGCTTGCTTGCAGAATTTTGACTATGATTGAAGGGGCCTTGCTTGAATTAGCTCCAGACTAGTCTATTATTATTATTATTGTTATTGTAGTCTTCAGTGTCATATTGCTGAATGGCAGATGGCAGATTAAAACCATTTTGGAATACAATTGTTTGCTTAGATGCGGCATTACTTATATTTTTTTTAAAAAAATAAAGCATATTGGCCAATTTAACATTGCTTCATAGTCTATGGTTGATTAGGTAGTATGATTTTACATGCAATGACTACACAAGGAGGCTCTGCAAAGCGGAGCCTGTGCTTCTGTAGGTGAGTGAAAAAACATGTGGTCTCTGAAGATGTTTGCTGAAAGCTTTGGGAAAGGCAGTGATAACCATTTAGTTTGTGAATTCCTTAATCTTCACGTTTCCTTTATGCTTTTTCTTTCTTTCATTTCACTATTATTGAAAATTCCATTTTTGTCAATACTACAGATAAAAGAGAATATGAAAGCTCTTGATGTCATTCCTCTTTTGACACCTGATGTGATTGAGAAGATTGAGGCAGTTGTTCAAAGCAAGCCCAAGTGTCCAGAATCATACAGGTAAATCCACAACAAGATCTGGTAGACTCTGTTTTACTTTGGCTTCATTTGAGAATGTATCGAGCCTGGAAATGTTTATTCTGTTGTGATCGGTCTTGTTGAGCTAAACATTGGGTTTGCATCATGGACATTATGACATTTTTATAGTAGTTGAAGACATGGTTTGAGAATATTTATATGATGGAGGTTTCTGAATTTTCATGTTTTGCTGCTGTGCATGATATTATTGTGCTGTCTTGTAATCTTTGTGGCTTGTGATTTTTTCAGGGTAAGGTGATAAAAGTTGGTTAATTCTATTGTGCTGATGATTTTTTTCATGTTGAGATAAAGCATTAACCTACCTCTTGATTCTTGCAATATCAAACTCTAATAAATACTGTCAGGGCTGCTAGATCTTTAGATAGTTGAAGACTTTTTGCAGCACTAGTGGACCTTCTCTGCACCTATGTGGCACAGTATAAAGTATAATCCTATGCTATTTAGATGTGCAAAGTCGTACTGGTTCTAGAATCCACATGAATGTTGTCCAAATTGAATCCTATTTGATCTCTACGTGAATGGAGGAAGCCTTATTAATTTATGCTTAACATGGTCATCTATTGCTTAGCTTGCATCCGAGTAATTCTAGTCTTGGTTCTTTGAGTTTTGTCTCTGTCAAGCACTCTCCTTGTATTAATCTTTGTTGTTTTGCATGGCCCACAGACAATTGACCTATCTTATGGCCTTTGTTTGTGGTGAGAACTTGCTCTCTACATCTATTGGGATTTATATGACAGATGCCCAACTTCTTTCTTTTCGGCCACCATTTCCTGGTTGAGAGGACTGTCCTTCCCATCATCTTATCACCAATATGAAAGTTCTGAGACATTTTAGTCTTACCAAGTCCTATCTGAGCATTTAAGATATAAGGTTCTTTGTGGTTTTGCACTGATGCAGTACTTTGCATCTCCGCTATACTCTGTGGAAGGATATGCATTCCTGCTCTAAAATGTTACAGCTTGGGGTGACTAGGAGCCATGGTTTAAGAAGTCCTTCATTTTCATCTGTATGGGTTGATTTAGCTTGACCCCTGTGCTGGCCGAAGGCCTAGGCTTCAGAATGATTGTGTTGTACTGGATTATTTATACCCATTAGTTATTTGTAGAGCCCAAGTTTTTCCCAAGATTATCTTTGATGGGCTTCAGGGCTTGTAATTTGCCCAAAAACTTTTCCATGCCTGGCTTTATTTTCTGTCTATTTTAAGAAATAGTGACCAGTCTTGATTCCTAATCTTTGGTAGAATTATTGCTGATTTACATTAATTTGTTTAGGCTTACTAAACCTTTGTCCTTTTTTAAAAAAAAGCTCTGAATCGGTAATTGTGAGCCTGTTGCTCCAACTCATAATTAGCAAACCTTGATGAGTTGTTTCCCAATACATGCAAAAGGCTAAGGATTGTTTGTTAATGTGCCAGACACCTGTTCTCAATTCCTGGCGACATGTTAATACGATCCACTCCCTGTGTGGAGTCTTATAGAGTTCTACTCAAATTCTTCCCACTCTGTCGGTATAATTAGTAGCTGTTTTTGTTGCTGCTGTAAGTGATTGGAGCTAAGCCTAGATCTGCTTTTGAGCTTAGATCTTCTTAGATCACAAACGCTTGAACTTATATCTGCTTAGGAGCTTAGTTCGAGATGCCTTCGATCTGTCTGAAGGAAAAAAGAATGATACGTTTTTAGTTTGTTGCTTCGTGCTTGGTGCAATTTATCATGGTTTCAACTTTATATTCCAAACAAGTGGATTTAATTTTGCTTTCTTTTGGCAAGTTCTTTGATTTGATTGAATTACGTTAGGCATGGCGTCCCAGCTGTAGCTGCAAGAAATCAGCCATGCAATTGCCTTCAACATATGAGCCATCAAGGTTGTAGCATGTGAGCGTTGGCGATATTGGAGTTGTATATATAGTTTAGCTGTCGTGTTACTTTTTTGATTGGATTTGATCGAGAGAATAAGGAGCTCACTTAGGCCGTGTTTAATGAAAGCCAGTCTCAGCACCCAAACTAGTGCGCATTCGCTTAAGCCAAAACTAGATTGGTTCCTTCATTTGGGATATCTTACTAGAATGTATGATTAGCGAGGTCATGCAATCGGTTGCCTGAGCTTTGGATGCGAATTGATATGAATTTTGGTCTTTTGTTGTAAGGCATATGTTGCTGTAGACTTGAAGGAATAATGCATCAGTTATGGCAAGTAGGCTGTATCACTTTACTAGAAGAAATTAGGCAGAAGGCTGAATCCTTCTAGCGGTACCCCCCGGTGTAAGATCATGTGATCTTTAGGAGATTCTATTTATACTTTTCTTTTCTTTTCTTTTCTTTTGTTTTTTTTTTTTTTTTGGATGTAACGTCTCTTGGTTCAGGAGGCATGAATTCATGCCTTGGAATTGTCCGTATCATCAAGTAGTGACGAACTAAGATGCATCTCAGCATTTAGCCCCCATGGACTTTAAATGGGAGAGCATATCCAAGCTCTAAAAACATACATGTTTATGTGGACAATACTATACTATTTTCCATAAACCAGAGAGAGAGAGAGAGAGAGAGAGAGAGAGAGAGAGGCCTAGCTTTGAGACGTTTACCTCAATAGGACAAAGCTGACGTTAATCTCTTTTTTTTTTTTAATGAAAAAAAAAAGGGATGGAAAGAGCAAAATCTTCGCTGTAGCTGTTCCTACTGGATCCCCGTCTTGTCAAGCCAGGTTCGATTCGGGTAGCTTTTTTTTTTACAATATCCTTCTCATTCGAAGGTGAATATATCAACCTGATCCTGCTAAGCTATCAGAGTAGGATATTTTCTTCTATCTCCGGTATCAGAGTAGGATATTTTCTTCTATCTCCGGTCACGTATTCCAGAAAAAAATTTTGTATTTAATGAAATTATCGTTTGGATCACCGATCACATCGAATCCATGATCGAAAAGATATGAACCTGAATATCCATCAACTGTACTACCATCTTAATGATATAACCTCCTGTTTATCCTCCATCACCCATCCACACCACCTGAACGGCTGCTGAACGGGCGCAGAGCAGCGATTGGAGTTTTTCAAGGCGCTCTACAACCGAGGTGCTCATTGCTGCCAACTCGTAAGACAAGCAGTACCATTTAAGTAGGACGTCGTGGGCTTCTTAAACTCTTCTGCTCTCTAAGGGAGTATCTATTTGAGCCTGCAATGGAAATGGTTGCTCTTATTTTAACTAATATAACGGAAATGTCCCCGTGGTGGTGGTCTTTTGTCACGTACATGGTCCGGTTTTACATGCCTGGCTCGGGCGTCAGATCGACCCGGTTGACGCATATCCATCAAACATATCCACGATCGACACGAATGAATTATCGTCCCGATCTGGCATGGGAGTACCCTAAATCTATGTACCAGATCCACGCAAAACAACATACAACGCCACCAGTCAGGATCGAACAAAGCCTATGCTGGGGCCCAGAGTGATAAACGCCCAACTCTGATCCGAGAGCGTTGAATTCAAGGTTCTGACTTGCAACTTGCAAGAATTTTTTTTTCAGACAAACAGGAGAACTGTCTCATTTCTGCACTTGAGATGGTTAGGGGCACCTCTCTTTGCCAACCTTTTTTGTTTAAGCACCGAAGCATGCTTTTTTTTGTAGTTTGCCATTCAAAAAGCCCCGTACCAGGAACGTATCAACCGGATCTCTGCCACCTCCAGAGGTGGCCATGGTACATGCTCGTTCGCTAGCACATGGTTTTGTGCTTTGTCAGTGTTGGGATAGGGATACCACATACACGAACACGCATGAATGCATGCATGCATGAGAGTTCAAGAAAAAGCCACTCGTTTAAAATGTATAGCAGAGTTCAAGCAAGGCCAGAGCCATCTTTTCATATCCATTCATAAAAAGAGAGGCACCGATTGCCAAATACATGCATCACAGATACATCTGATGCACTGCAACACCAGCACAATCAGATCACGCAACCGATCAATGGCACCATACCAAGTGCCAAAATATTGGAAAGGCCCTGAACGACGCTTCTACAGAAATTTCTGATACAGACTATTAAAAGATCCATGTAACCAATGCCTGAAGGATACATCAAAAATAATAACGGCTAACAACCACCACCATATATTTCACCGGGATATGTGAAACGGATAAACTATCTCATCCCCGAAATCTTGACGCAACACAGACAGCAATATTTACAGTATTGGAGGCACCGTTGTATGGAGCTACAAAGAAATAAAAGCATATGGGTATATGCCTAGCAAACCACCCAACAAAATGGGTAACCGACCAGAAAAGGGGTTTCAAGGGGCAAAATAACAAATGGATAGTGGTGATCCAGACTTGACTCTCCATCCAACAAAAAAGGACAAAAAAAATAAAAAAAAACCAGACCTAGTACTCATTTCTACTTTTTCTCTTGTTTTTCTCTATATAGCCAACAACATCTGTCCTTTCATCTCCTTTTCAAGATTTGCTGGAGGATTGGAACCTTGGAGCTGCAAAGGAAATAAGGTCAGAGGTAAAGATATCAATAAGGAGTTATTCTATGTAGAACTTCGCAAATGTGATCTAATTCTGAAGGAAAACCACGAGGGGGCCATGTCGGTCAGTCCCCTCGGACGTGTGAACCTTCACTTGGATGAGTCAGTTCGTTTCGGGAGTATCCCAAGCAGAACCACGTTTAGAGAAAGCTTTGACAGTATAAAGATAGCGGCAATGGCACATCAAAGTCTAATGCCATGTATAATGTCTGGATTGATTTGAATCTAGTTTTGCTTCTTATATATAATTATGACAATACTAGAAGGCTTGCACAAAGCTCACTTACCAAGCCCGCTAGCATCAGAGGTCCTCATGATTCTAAGTCTCTTGACAGTGTCCAAGAACATTCTGTATTTAATACACAAATTGGAATTAGAGAATTGACATCTTGCACAGTTGCAGGAATATTGTTCCAAAAGCAAATCTATATATGTATGAATAACCCTATGTACTTTATCTCATGCAAGTATAAATGTGGAAATGAGAAGAATGCCTACCCCAAGGGACATCTCCAACCAGCATCCAGTCTCCATCCCTATCTTCATAAGTAAGAGCGAATTCAGATGAGCCATCCAACAACTTTGAGGCCTTCGCACCATCTGCCATCATCAACCTTGACCAAATCAAATTTCCATCCATGCCAATATTGCCAAAAAAAATAATGACAACTTCAACTTTTATTTTGCACGTACGAATTAGACTGTGTTGAAGCAGTCTTACCTATTAAACAATAGGACAATGGAAACAATGGAGTTTTTCTAACTACGGTAATACATCTTAGAATGTTTCAGCTAATGTGTTTTTTAGATATACACCGCAGCCTCAGAGAACATAACCAGTGAGAGAGATGGATTCAACTACAGCTAAAGCAAAACCAAGGGAATTTAAAGGGCAGGAACTTACGGGCAGAGGTATTGAGGGCCATGGTGGGTTTGTGAAACATGAGCTCCAGGGATAATGCAAGAGTTTCATAAGACTGTTTAGCATTGAGATCAACCTTTCTCCCAATGGGATCTCCATCCATGTTCACCTTAACAAAGCGAGAGCTCGCAGAAGCCCTCCCATTGTGAGCCTGATCATTATTTCCCTTGGCTTCGTCCATATTGGTGTAGTTGCTGCTGGTCTTCTTATGGGCGTTGGCATCAGTCTGAGAGGTGTTATCTTTTGATTGGTTAAACAAGCTGTTCATCCTGAATGCCCTTATAGGTGGCCATCCCACCACCACCTGGCTGCTCCCGGATGAAAATTATTTGAATCAAAGAAACAAAAAAAAGGTGTGGGGGGGTGTAAATATTCATCCAAATATTCACCACATATAAGTACTACATCACCGATTTATGCTTACCATATCTTCATCTTTCATTTATTTTTCCCTCTGCATTCATTTTATTCTTTCTTTTGATTGGCACAACTCTGCTATTAGGGCTTTAGATGTATCATGCTCCCGACTTTTTTGGTTAATCATAACATGATTAAGAATAACAGCGTCACTTTTTTCTTGGGTTCACGCATTGTAGTTAAAGATATCGATGGGTTCGGAGTAGTAACAAAGCAACCTTATTTGGAAAGGAAACAGAGAAAACAGTAAAAGGAAAACTTCAGCGAGAAGGAAAACTCGAATTGTAAAAAAAAACAAAAACAAAAAGAAATAAAAACCTATTAAAAAAGGGGTCAGAATAATTAGATAGAACCTGAAAACCCAAAACTTCGTGGATCGCAATGAAAGAAAGAGGATAAAATACAAAAATATTAACACAAAAATGGAAAAAAAAAGTTAAAAAAAAAAAAAAAAAGCAGAAAAACACCATACCTCATCATACAAAATCGGAAATACAAAATCGGAACCATTCTTATTTTCAATATATCCAAGGGAAAAAAAAATCTAAAACCAGGAAAAAATGCACAAGCATTCGAAGAAGGTAAGAAGCAGAGAGAAGTATCAACAAAAATGAAAGGAAAACCGGACGAAGGACCGAAGGTTTCCCTTTTTGGAGGGGAAAGAAACGGAGCAGGCTAACGAAAGAGAGAGTCTAACGCTCACCTTGGTGGGTTACCGGATCCGACGACATCCGGGGAAACGGAGTCTGCGGCCCTCTTAGTCCCGGCGACGATGCCACCCCCCAAAGCAGCCGAGGGGGAGGAAACGGAGGAGGTGGAGGACGACCTCGGCGACGCACGGGACACCAGAGAAGGAAAGTCCTTCGCGGTCAGAATTCTGCAACACTGCCCCCACGGCGAAGCCACCGCCGCCGCCTTGCCACCACCAACGCCCGCAACCTTCTTCGCCCCCAGGCTCAAACCTAGCTCCAGGTCCTCCCTCTCGTTCCCGGCATCCGCATCCTCCTCCTCCGCGGTAGGGTGCGAGGAGGCCGCTTCCGAGAGCCCCACGTAGTCCTTCTCTACCACCACCACGTCCACCACCGACGTCGACCCCGACGAAGCTACTCCTTCGTCGAAACCGCTAGCACCTTTCATCTCCCTCTCCGGGTGTCGGAGAAATCTTCTTCTGTGGTTTAATAAGGGCAGCAGCGGAAAAAGCGGTGACGGGAACCGAGGGTGGTTTCAGCGCCGAGATCTCCTTTAAGCAGAGAGGGTTTGGGAAGTCCTGTTTGGGTGAAAAGATGGGTGTCACAAGAAAAGACGAGCTAGCCAAAAGTAGGGACACAGGGAATAGGTGACAGTGTTCACTGTTCACCGTGAGTGCGGGACGGGGTACGTGATCAGGTGGTGGCTCTAATTTATGGATGTCGAGCGAGCAACACATTATGCACTCTTGGTCACGCACCCGTAAACGCACCTACGATCATCAAAATTTTGACCTTACCATATTTAACTTACCCCCAAAATCGAAATTAAAAATAAAATTAAAATAAATTAGTATGAGAATCGAAATAACCATATTCGCTATAATATTTAGCTCAGATTTAAATAATAAAAATAAAATTTAAATATGATTAATTTTTGAAAGAATAAGAGTAGGAATGAAATTTTTCTTAACTAAATATTTAAATTAGATCCATTCATTTTTATTTCCATTTTCATTTTAGAATATAAATCTCTCTAATCCTAAATTTAGTATTCATTTAATCAATATCGCTAGATTACTTAGATAACAATAACAAGAAAAACAGTAATATTAGCTTACCTGGTTATTTTTTTTTGAAAAAAATTCATCTACAACTAATAGAAGTATTAAATTATGACTAATATGTTATGAAATTGTCATCAATTAATTTTGGCTATCAAAGGCAAAAGAAATCATTATCATGGCATAGTGCTGAGGGCAAGAGGAGCTGAGAGGTAATCAAGAGGGTAAGTATGCGAGTGTCGGATTTCGTGGGTGGCCGAGCATTTTGCGGGCACCGAATCGTTCCGTGGTTTACGATCCCAGCATTTTAGTTTGTTTTGGACATTTAGTCTTTCTCAAAGTCCCGTTAGCCCCAAAACACCCAGGCCAAGGACTTGCACCATCCGAAGCAAAGACCAGCACGGGTGAGTTCGTGGGTGTCTGGACCCAGGTCAGAGGCAATTTCTGGCCTCGGTGAATTCAATTTATCTTATCGAGACGATATATAGCGTGCAACGGTATCCGATACCCGGTTTTGCTTCTGGAATCGGACCACATCCGCATAAGCTGCCACTCTGTTGGTAGGAGAGAAAATATAATGATAAGGATTAGTTTAACAAGTTGTGGGACGACACCATATCGACCGTCCAAGTGGTCGTCCAAGTGGCGGTCCCGATCAAAAAGGTTCTTGGGGTTAATTTTCCATTTTGTTAGGAGACAAAGCGAAGCAAAAGGAAGATGCTGTCTGTCCGGCGCAAGGGGAGGACGGGAAAATATTGGCTACAAGGCACGTACCACGTAACATAAAATATATTATTTATATATATACATATAACTTTTTTTGTTTTCTTTCCAGGTTTCCGTGTGCATTGCAAGGAAGGGGAAAAAAAAAAAAAAAAAGGCACCAACATTATGGAAAACCCAAATTGGACACCTCATTAAATATAACTTTTTATAGGAGCCGCACCTTCTTTCATACCTTGTTGGATAAGTTTGTTTCCAATAAGCTCTCTCAACTTTCTGGTTGATTGGCCAAGAAATTCTGGATCTCCACCGAAACTCTCCTTACTCTCAAGTGCGACACCAACAAATTTTATTTTAGTCATAATCTTAAGGCTCCCACGTCCACAATTTGCGTTTGCTTGGTTATGCATTTGATATGATGCAGCTTGTCATGCCAACTTTTTTTTTTTTTTTTTTAAATTTTTATATTGTGAACTTTAGGATATCATCCTTGAATGTGATTAAGAAAAAGCAACAATTCTAAAAGAAAATATTGACTTCTTCCTCGGTTCTTTGTGAGCCCTTCTTTTAATTAAAAAAATCACTACCGCCTGCATCTCTCATATCATGCATGATACCTCTCCACTTTGTTATCATTTTTTATTATTTTATACTTCCACTTACCGGTAATAAATTGGTACCTAGATATCCTCCCGAAGCTCTTTTCATTCACGTTGCATATAATTATCGATCTGGTATCGAGCCTTTTAATATATACTTTCCATCTATGGTCGAGCTCATGAATTATGGTGAACATTTATCAATTGAGCCCATCGATGTCCTCCCTTTTTATGTCCCATTGATGTCCAGCATTTGCTGTCTTTCATATTATTAAAAGTCAAACCATCAACTCTTTCATATCAACTTATTCACATCTGCATTGCATAAATTTAGTATCATTATTGCTGATTATATTTATTCAATTTTAATTATTTAAATATATCTATTTATTTTGAATGATGGTATGGATAACAAGAAAGTCCATGAAAAACATAAATTTTCATTTATATGATTTTAGATTTGGATCGAGCAATATTTTTTATAAACATATACAGTAAAAAACCAAAATATATATACATGCATACCTACATATCCATATATATATATATACATGTAACATATAAATATGTAGATATATATATATATATAGATATATATATATATATATATATATATATATATATATACCTCTCTATGCATACAAATGCATATACCTACTTAGACAATTAAACCGCAGCAACTTATTGAAATACCATCCTCTACCCTTCTAATTGCTAAAGTAAAGAAAATTACGAATAAATAATGTACAAGTAATGGGTATAAAGTTACTTTATATATCTTCAAGGACTAAGCGTCTATATAGACTATATTCTATCTATCAAAGACTCAAAGTCCCCTCGGCCTTCGTTTGCCGGAAGCTATTCTCTTCCAAGTTCCACTTCAATCTTATCCTCCTGACCAAGGTTCAAATAACTCTATCCCGATCATGGATTAACCTTTCTAGGGGGAAAAAAGGAAAACACCGTGTGAAAGCAGCAATAAACCATTTCAAAGTCAGAAAGTGGCGAGCGGTAAGAGGGGAAGCCCGTTGTTTCCACCGTGTTTCCCTCCCGACACTTGGCTTTCGGACATGTTTCGGTGCCTCCCTCCAACCCCACAACGTAACGCTCAAAAAACAGTAACACCTCGCGAGAATCTCGAGAGAACTCTCCGATAATCTCGCGACGTCTCTCGAGATACGGTGGGGTCCGCGTCCTCGTGGGCCTCGGGCGACAAGCCGACAGGGTGGGCCCGGAGCCAACACGTGAGGCTGGGAGCCACGTGGGCAGACACCGTGGGCCCCGGGGAAAGCTTGGGTGGAGCCGGGGGCGGTGGGTTGGTTTTGTGGTTTATATCATCTAGGGGCGAGTCTTGAGGAGAGCGATGACGTTACGTCTCTTACACCATCTGCCAAGCCGAGTCAAGACTGGTGAGAACCGAGGTGAAACCAATAATCCGCGAAACGTAGCAAGCGGTCAGTTTGGGCGAGTCTTGGTAAGTTAGTTGGGTCCCGAAGCAATTTCCTCGTGGAAGAAGGGGTTTTCTGGGGTTACGGGGAGTGTCGAGAGGGAAGGGGACAGGCCCACCAGCCCTAAGTGGGGGCCCCACCACGAGGATATTGGCCATGATGAGCCCGAGATACGCCATGATATGTGATATATATATATATAGAGAGAGAGAGGGGGTTCCCCCAGCCCAAGGGCAGGGATGTCAGGATGTGCAACCAACTGTGATCGAATGATGTGTGAAAGTGGAAAAATAACACATGCAACACGTAGCACCTACCCATGCATCTTAAAACTTTG
Organism: Areca catechu; assembly: GCA_021397845.1. Classification (NCBI taxonomy): domain Eukaryota; kingdom Viridiplantae; phylum Streptophyta; class Magnoliopsida; order Arecales; family Arecaceae; genus Areca; species Areca catechu. Next base: position 186,289,387 of record CM038052.1, on the reverse strand, counting down.
CCACACCTCTGTTGGTGTCATGATCAAGGAGGATTGGGTGAATGAGAGTGATTGCTTCTCTGGTGGGAAAGTTAGATACAGATAGTTATGATGTTGCTTCCTCTTTTTTTTTTTTTTTTGGGTAAAGATAGTTATGATGTTGCTTGAAAGGTTGCTGCACCAAATAAAACTGTTGACCATGACTACTTGGACCGGAGACCTCGGTCTTCGAGCTGTGATTCTGAATCCATATCATATCTTGCATCAACCTTGGAACCGTAAGGCTGGCTCATGGCATGTGCAACCCACAACCACCCATCGATAGCTTAGCTCCATGCATGTTGTTTGAGTTCTCCCATGCTACTCTTGTGGTTGACCTCCTAAGAGGATCGGGCATGAATTTGATCAAAGAATTGCTACATAAAAAGCACCACCTTTGTCTTGCGTGTGGACAATAGAATTAATGATGAATGATGACTTCGTATTGATGGCATTTATTCATCATGCGTGTGAGAAGGGAGAACCTGACCATTTCTTTATATGAAAACTATATATCTTGCAGGACTTGTTAGCAAGCATAGTCCGTGAGAAGGAATTACGTACGAATAATATATCAAAAATCTATTAAGACTAACCCAGTTGCACGCATCATCTGGATCCTGGAGTTCTAAAATAGATGAAAGTGCATCGGTCGGGATATTGATGTTCCCTAAAATCGCAATTTTGAAGACTGGGTAACGTAAGTAGAGGTTACTCCAACAAGCGAATTATTTTGCGTTGAAGTGACGTGGGCTACAAGCCTACAACATCAGTGCGGCGGTCATTTTATAACGCTTCGTTCATTTAGTAAGGGGCATTTATGCGCAAAGAATTCGTAGAGAGCGGTTTTGTTATGCATTGCAAATAGATCCAGGTACTTGGATTTTGTTTGCGGATAATGGAAGTACTGTAATAAAACAGGAAACTTAACGAGGTTGACGTATCTTACACTAGGCTGAACCCTGATGGATGACCATAAAAAACAGCAATGATGAAGAATGCACCATTTTTTGATGCATTAATGACACCCATTCGGCCTTCTCTCTGGATATGCCATGTTTCCTTTGTTGGGAGAAGGCCCGAAAGGACACGAGTAGAGCCATTCCTTTGAAATTTGGGAACAACCAGCAGAGTTGCTTGTCCCTTACCAACATATTCTTATGCTAAATTCATTTGCACTCCTCGTACTAATTAATCTTCTAATAATCCCTTAAAAATTTTCCGTTGATCTCCTTATTGCAAAACTGGGAGTTGATAGCCCCTCACCCATTGTCAACCTGACTCATCACAGAAAGTTTTAAGATGTCGACTCCTATTGTAAGCTCGTATCAGGTGGTCCGGACCTGATAATCCCCTCCAGATCGAGTGGTACACTTGTACAAAGTTCCGAATGGCTAAACCGAATCACAATTTCAAAAAAAAAAAAAATTCCGTTGGCACATAACATGGTCCTTATTATCGTTTGAAAAGAATAAAGGCTTCTTTGTCCCAATCTATGCTGAATCAAGGCAAACAATGTGGGTGGTTTAAAGGAAAGCAAAAGCCTAAGTAAAGCATAAAGCCGTGTTCAATGGTGCGGGTGGTATGATTAAAGGAACCCTGTTGGAGGTTATAGAACCACGCATCCAGACTAACTTTGAAACCGTCTTTTTTTTTTTTTTTTTTTTTTGTAAAAGAAACCGTCTTTTATAAGCTCTTCTGTCACGTCTCCTGTTTCCATGAGCCTTCTCTCTCTCATTCAAAAGTGTTAGAATAAAGAATATCTTTATGAAACCACGGATCATAAAACATTCTTTACCCAAAGGCCATGCCACTAAAGATTGTATCCAGCAATGGAATCATGGTTTCAAATTAAATGGATCGGGTGATCGTCCTACAATATCATATCATCACGACTCGCCACCTAAGCGTCCAGTGCTCCCTATTTGATTCCGAGAGAGACAAACCCTTTTAATTATATGTGCTAAGACGCGGTTGGGGCCAGTTTAGCTGTACTTAAAAGATGGATAGCGCCCACGGAGGGTATAAAAGAGCTATTCAAGTCGAGACTACAGCACTAACTGCAGATGTAACTCGCTAAAATTAAATTAACAAGATTTTAAAGAATAAATAAATAAAGAATTAGATAAAAAAAATACTTGGAATTTCTGGGGAGGGTTTATCTTCTCCCTAATTGAGAAGGGCACTTTCCATCGCATCGCACTAATCTGACTTTACCTGCTCCAGCAAAGACACGCCGTTGCTTAAAACTAGTGAATTTCAAGCCACGCAACGAGATGCTCCAGCTTTCTATAAGTCATGGTCCCTTGGGGGATATTCCGAGATCTTGTCAAGGCCAAAGAATGAGATGCCTCTTGATTGTTTATCAGGATCTATAGCATTTCATGCATAGAAATAGAAATGACTTCCATGAGAATTTACGGCATTCAAGGATTTAAACTCCTAGGGCACCGTTTTTGTTTTATTACATTCACGGTGAAGGTGATACACACTCAAAAACTGACATATGGTACTCTATATGGGCGATGACTATAATGATTGACAACATGCAACCAGACTTTGAACTACAATCTAGAGAGAATGCAGAAAAGTAAATAAGAGGGATAATTCACGTGTCACAACTTGCAAAATAACTTCCTACATGACATATTTCAGCAAGGAACCAGATGGGGTACGGATTTCAACTCTGGAAGGCCTAATAAGATGTATTCTTATTATTCGACAAAGACAGTCATCAGATCAGCTAAGCCTTGATGATACGGTGCAGCATTCTAAAACTTAGCTTATTATTAGCAGCATTACCGAGTTCATTGAAATTTCGATGGATGGCTCTAGAGAGCATCCTTGGACAACAGGTTCTGCGATTGGTTCATCCGAGAATTGCAGAGTTCATCGACTCCATCCCCTCTTTCAAAGACAGCTGCAGCACCCATTCCCGTGCCTGCATATGTAATATAATAGATAAATTGGTCCAGTCAACCTAGGAACTTCAAGGACACTTGAGAACATAGAGAGAGAGAGAGAGAGAGAGAGATAGAGAGGAGAGAGAGAGAGAGAGAGAGAGAGGACCTATGCACATTGTAACTACTCCAAACGGCAGTCTTTGCCCCTGCGCTTCATTTCATTGAGCAGAGTACTAACACATCGGGCACCTACGAACAGGAAAAGCAACCAAAGTGATCTCTCTGTTCCTGATGCAAATTAAAATAAAGGAATACAATAATATTTCAAACATTTAAATGAAGGAATACAAGGTAAAGATAGCATAGCATATGCTAGCAACTCCTCGGCAGCAAACAGAGTATTGAGAATCCTCCCATAGCTACATTAAAATGTTAATTGCAATGCATAAACTTGCATATCTGAAGTTCCATCATAAGAACTTGGAAGTCCTCTTGGGCCCAGCACTTGAATCATGCAAATGGCAAATATTCCGTAACAGAATCAGATAGCAATATCAATCTACGTTGGGAAAATAACAGTTTCAAAGGTAAAATTTTGAAGCCAGTCTTCAGGTACTAGGATCCAGAAGCCAGCCATCGACATACAATATAATTTTGAAATGGAGACAGCGGCATACACATACAAGAACTTATTTATCATTTGTTAGTCAAGACCTAAGAATTGTCCTCGACCCCAAATGACTATGACTGCACTTTGTGTAGTACACGAAAGATGGCATCAACAATTGTTGACAGCCATCTCTTTGGTTTCCTGGAGAATAGATAGATAGCATATATGTTAAGGAGCCATTTGGTTTTTGGGAGAGGGGTTTCAAAACATAAAATGAGAAGAATAGACTCTGTAATCACAATTTTCTATTTATTAGCCACTAAATAATTTTAGCTAACTTTACATCAAAACACCATCCTTTTACATCAGACCACTATTCATTGCTAAAACACCATTCCTTTTGCATCAAATCACTATTCAATGCTAAACCAACTCTATATAAAGAACAACTGACAGTCATCTAATCCTTGTAAGTTTTTTTTTTGTACAGCAATTTCATTAGTTACCTCGATCTGATGATACAAATAAAATCTATACAGGTTTTTCATATAAATTTAATTACAGAAAATTCAGAATCCTATTTTTTGTAAACATTAATGAACTCATATCCATGCTCTAGTCCACTATGAGAAAGATCTGACAGCATTTACTTAAATCCTGTCAGTCTGCAATTACCAATCAAGAATAAAAATCCAAGAAATAAGTCAAGCAGTTTCAAGAGGTCAATCGACTCACAGCCTGAAGTCCTCTTGTATTTTTCCCTTCCTGACTCTAACTTGCATGCATGGTTGGCCTTTTGACTAAAGGTTTTACACTGCCAATCATTATAAACACAACTTGCAACATATTAATCTAAATTCAGCAGCACATGATAATTCTAGCCAATAGTCAAAATCAAACCATCGTGTCTAGCCCACAAAACTGTTTATCTTGTAATCTGATCATCGAGACATTACCTGTTGCACCCAATGGGTGCCCAAGAGCAATTGCACCTCCATTTACATTTACTTTTTTTGGATCTAGCTCCAGCTTTTTGCAGCAATAAACAAATTGAGAGGCAAAAGCCTACATAAAAGACAATAATAAGATTCAAATCAATTTCATATTAGCGAAATGTAGGATAAGATCAAAACATTCTCCCCAAACTATTACCTCATTTAATTCAAAGAGGTCAATATCTTCAATTTGAAGACCAGCAGATTTTACTGCAGCAGGTATCGCGACAGCAGGACCAATGCCATAACCGCGGGATCCACACCACAGCGCAGCAAGCTCCTGCATGGATCACAACATAAATGTTGTACTCTTGTACAAGAACAATCAGCAAGAATGTTGTTAAATAAAACCCATAAGTTAATGGGCATAACTTATAAACAAGATGCCTAGAGCCAAGGCAAAATAAATCAGAATCAGACAAGATGGCAGGGACCATGTCTGAAATCACCAATCCAACAAAAATTTTGGAGATGATATATAAATATGTTCACATCAAGCTAACGACTTCCAGAGGAAACAAGAAAAAAAAAATTCTAGTAAGCTTATCCGATGTATAAAGGGCTGACTTTATCAATGAACGTTTGCCAGAGTCTAAGAATGTTTTTTCTGCCTTTAATTCCTATGAGGACCCTTGCAAGCATGTGTTTAATCCCCACATTGGTTATGCACGAAGTAGATCTTACATACTTATACAAAATCAAAGAACCTAAATAATACCTTCCGACTAGCCTTTTTGGATGAGTTCCGGGTTCCGGATTATTACAAATTGTATTATAAAGGACCCCGCCATAGCCTATCATAGACTAGGGGACAATGCAACATGGGCCTATCTAGGACTGACTATGAGTTGGTTGTGATATTTGTGATTGGATTTGGTTCAACAATTTAGATCCTTAGCCTGGAGAGGATGCTAGGACTTTAAAAGAAGGGGTGATGTGATGACTTGGGGTGTGTATGTTTTTGTCCCACATCAGTTATTCGTCAGAGAAGATCTTGGGTGTTTATGCATGGCCAGAAACCTAAACAATACCTTGGTTAGTCTTTTTGGATGAGGTCCTGGATTGTTACAAATGGTATCAAAGTGCATTGAGCTGATATCCAATACAGACCAGAGGACACTACAATATAGACCTTTTTAGGGCTGACCATGGGCTCATCATAGTATTTGTGATTGGATTTTGATTGGATTTGGATCCTTATTTGGCAAGATTTGTCGGGGCTTAAATGAAAGAGTATGCGAGGACCCATGCACGTATGGATTTTATCCCCTATTGGTTATACAATGAGTAGATATTAGGTACTTATATAGGACCAAGTAACCTAAATAATGCCTTCTAACTAGTCTTTTTGAATAAGGTCCTGAGTTATTACACTTCCGATGCCAACTATCTCAATTGGTGCTAAACCTTGTGAGCTTTTAGCAAGAAAAGGTTAGCCATAAGACCTAAAGGACAATTGATGGATGGGATTCCACCTTGTTGATTATGGAATTTTAGCTCATTCAATCAGAGAGCAGTCCTACATTGCCTTTGACCTCAAAACATGGTTTAGCTGAAGAGTAATAGGGCAAGATGTGCTGCATGAAAGGAAATCATCTTTTTTTAAAAAATCAGTAGTCTGCGACTATTTGATGCTAGCTAGTAGCATTTAGGATAACCAAAAAGCCAAGGTGTTGAACTAATTGGGGCAAAACCAAACTCTTAATACTTGAAATTATGCTGATATGGGAAAACCTAGTTAGATAGCAACACATAGCTCAGCTACATTAGTTTGATATGCCACAACGACCGAACCTAGTTAGATGAACTAGCATAGTCGAGCAATTCATAAGCTTAGCTACATGAGATCAACATGCTACAAGACTTAGTTAACCTAGCTAGTTGAATCACTTTGTTCAAGTGCATATGGAAGTTGCCAACATATCCACGGGGGAGCATTTAAACCTGAATACGCCAAGTAGGGGAACCCTTCTGCATAGCCACATCTCTCCTCATGAGGAGGACTGCTCCAGCACCATCACTCACTTGACTAGAATTGCCTACAATAACAACATCATAATGAGCATCCATAGAAAGAGAAACAACCTGATGCCTAGTAATCCACAAAAAAAGGAAATGCTTCAATACCAGCAGTTGTGCTCCCATCCTTTTTAAAAACTGGTTTGAGCTTTGCAAGACCAGACAATGATGTCTCTGGCCGAATTCCATCATCCATAGAAATTTGTCACTTGTTTTCCTTCTCCAGTTTTTGGGTCAACAATCTTCATGAACGAGCATTAGGCAAATTTACAAGAAGATAATCAAGCATCAAAAATAGAAATGTTTAGCAAAGAAAACTGGTGTAAGCTTATGCAAATGAGCTTCTCATTGTCATTCTAGAGCACTTTCTATGCTCTAATTTGTGGCCCTCAGTTTACTGCTGCATGATGAAAGCACCACTGAAAAAATTCTTTGCTTAAAGATATCAATATTTAATGTCCTTAGCTTAACTGCATCTTGCATTTTACCACTCAACTTTGTTGAATGTGAAATTATGGCAACTGCCATTTTTCAACAGTTCAACTGCATTGTCAAAATTAAAATGTGGAACAATACAACCATCAAAGCAATATGAGACTTTTAAACATGGGAAACATCAAGATTGGGCCCTTTGCAAAATCCCACCTTTGTGGTCACAGATGATTTCATCTTTAAATTTACCAGATACAGTTTGCTGCAGCTGCCCGCTTATGAATTCAACCTGACCACAAATTTCGCGTAACAAAGTGATTTTACATAAGAGAAGCATCATTGTATTAGACCATGTTAAGGATATCCAAAACTCACAGCGGCCTGATCTTGTTCCTGTCGAGTTACACCATAACGTGGGCAACATTTTCAGAGGTAATTCCCATGGGAAGGAGACAATCTTGAGCTTTTTGAAGTGCATTTACCTGAAACATCCAAAAAAACAAGAGCACATAAGGGCCACCTTCAAATAACTTTCCAAAATCAAGAAATTGTCGAAGTTTGCTGACATCTGAAACACAAATGGATCAAAGACATACTTTTGGATTTATTGACCCTTCCCAGAGCACTGAATTTGCAGTCATAGATTCTAGCCCACACCAATGCCTGAATTGGTAAATGAAATTTTAGCACTAGGACTTGAAAACTCAAGTAAGAATGATGACAAAAAATGCAAGATATAATCTTACCAATGTCATAAAACCCAGCTTTTATGGAAGCAGCAACATCGGCAACCGCTTGAAGGCCAGATGAGCATTGTCGGTTGACAGTTCTGACAGGAACAGTTTCTGAAGGGTCCAGAGAAATAGTTTAGCTTGCCGGGTGTGACAAGAGGTGTTAAATTCATATCAAGCAAAAAAAAAAAAAAAATACCAGGGAACCAGCATAGAATGCTGCCATCCTACATTCACTTGCCCTTTGAGAGCCTGGTGCCAGGACAGTGCCAACCACAATATCACCAACTTCATTTGGATTCAGTTTAGTCTTGTCTAACAATGCCTGTTACATAATTCACAGATGACAAGCATAAATAAAATGTGCATTAGATGCTAGCAGTTTCCAAATAACGTGAAAGTAAAAAGCTGAAAAATAATAAACCTTAAGAACAGCAGCTAGCAGGTCCTCAGGGTATGTGTCCTTAAATCCTCCTCTTTTGGACTTGCAAATTGGAGTTCGATAAGCGCTATATTGTATGCAGAAGAGATTGAAAATTAGCCAGGCAATTTACAATTGTACTTCCAAGATATTAATGCAGAACATGATAAATTGTCGACGTAAGATACTACAGTTCCCTACCTGCTATGCTAAAACAATATCACAGGCTCTGATGCCTCCAAGAAGCAAAGGATAAGATATACAATCATCATAGAGTGAGAACATGATATCAACAAAGAGGATAATGAATGCTAACAAAACATAAATACATTAAAAGAACAAAGGAATCATAAACGGAACCTATATATTCATGCAAGCTGCAGCTAAAGATATGTGGTTTGGGGCCTAAAAGGCCTTGAAGATGATCATATACCATTCTATTTTTTCATGGTAGTTTTGAAGGCAGCACCAAAGTGTTCTTCCATTACTATGAGGGGAGGAAACAAGTGAGAAGCAATGAAGGAAGCAGAAGCAGCAGATGAGCACAAATAACGAGGAAAACATGGTATGTTAAGTACAAACAAGAAATAAGCATGCTGCTAAGATATCTGATTGGGAACACCTAAATAACAATAACAAATGAGAGGACAAATATGCTATGTTATCATAACATGTCTAAAAGACATTATATGTAGTAATTCGGTCCTCTGCAAAGTAGGATAACCTGAGGTTTACCAAAATAAAAATAGTGATAGCTAATACAATCTTCTCGGTAGAAGAAAAGCATCCCAATTGCCATACGTTTCGGGAGCATTTCATATAAACAGTTTCCCGTTATGAAGATTATATACCATTACTAACACTTATTTTACTGCCAATATGTAAGATGATATCTAGTACAAGGAATGTTGATCGTGGAATCGTATCCCTAGTCTCATAAAATTCAGGCAATATCCTTACTCCTTTCTGACAAATGTGTAAACAAATAAAAATTGTTTTTTCTTTCTGTCAAAACCACAGTTCCAGCTAAAGATCAAAAGTGACAAAATTTAAGCAACAACAAAACAGTTGATCACATATAGAGAGAACGTACGCCCACAACAACGACATCATCTCCAAAGCAAGAACTCCTCTGATACGCCGCGCTATCCCCGGCAGCACAAATAGAAGCCTACATAGAAATAACCGATGCTCTAATGAATGACACGATAAAGACTACGAAAGTACTAAGAAAAAACCAAAAAAAAAAAAAAAAACTCACACGAGTGAGAGGAGAGGAGGGGGGGAGGGGGGGGGGGCAGTGCGCGCGTGTAAAGGCCCAGGTCCAATTCCAAATAATGAGACGCTCGAAAACATGAAATAAAATCGCAGGACTAAAAACAAGATCTACATCACGAAGATTCCGATAACAACGGAACCAAACCAAGAAAATCTAAAACCGAACCTAACGGGGATCTTGATCAACAAAGAAAACTCCGCGAATCCAAAGAAAAAAAAGGAGATCGATTACCGTTAGCACGGGCGAATCATTGGAGGAAGGACAAAGGGCTGGAGATGTTGAAGGAGGACTTGCTGTCTGCTGATCGCCTTCTCCATCTCTTCTCCCCTTCGATTCGATCTCTTTGGAGGAAGCGTCACGCTCTCTCTCTCTCTCTCTCTCTCTCTCTCTCCACTACCGTGTCCTCGCAATGGGCCTAGCGTTATTTATACCGATAGAAGAGCTATCCGCCCATCTTTCACATATATATATATATATATATATATATATGGGCGAATCATTCGAGGAAGGACAAATGCGGGTAGCGTTATTTCATCTTTCACCGTCCACGTTTTCTTTGGACAGAGCACGCCGTCCACGTATCTCCGGCCTTTGACGTTTATGCGGACGACTGGTGGAAAACGATGGCCCGGGATAGGGTAAGGACCGGTTCATGGGTGTGAACTGGTTGGACATGGACCACGGTGGATCAGGGTTAATTAATATCTTCTCTCTGCTTAACAACATGCCCTACATTTAATACTCTCTCTTTAACAACGCACATTATCATGTATTTGATGATTTTTTTCTCGTAACTAAAATTATTTCGCGTGAACATTGTTAGGATTCCCAAACTAGCTAAAGATTTTGCCTCGAAGGGCTATCACCCTTTGACCTTTGATTCAGTAAGAAATAGTAAGGTTTTATCCAAAAATAAAAATAAAAAATAAAAAGCAAGCGATCTGGTCCACGATGGAGGCATGGTATATTTGCAACGACCCTTCGTTACCGCAAACGCATATCCTATATACCCAAGATTTTTTTTTTTCTTTTTTTGTATGCTAGGGATGATAATTTTCACTGATTAAATGATATTAGATCCGATCCGATTCTAATAGAATCGGTAAAATCCGATCCATTTAATTTATAAATAAATAAAATTATATTAAAAAATCTTATTCTGATCCGGATCCGGATCGAGTAAAGGTAGTGTTGCCGATCTCGCCGCCGCGCCTGTGGCTTCGGAGCCGCCGATTTGACTAGACCGTCTAGCTCCGGGGTCTCCTGGCTCTCAATCCTGCAAGACAATGTCAGAAGCCCTGGCCGGGTATCCCGCGAGGGGGCTCCGACGGTAAAGTCAGTAAACGGCAGAGGGAACAGAATCTACGAGACGGGCCCCCGAAGGATACCCAGACTTAGAGATTGTGCTAGCAAGAAAGATCTCAGGAAGATAGAAATCCGGCGGGTTCCTTCACCGAGCTCACGCCGAAGGTCCCCTCTCGGGATCTTGGATCCTGCTTTTGGTGCTTCTTCTTTTCCAGCCTCCGTTTCTTTGCTTACCTGGTCGTTTACTCTCCCCTTCCTTTTAACTCCTCACGTTGCCTTTTCGTTTGCCGCCTTTGGAAGGCCCCCTCGTCGCTTTCACCTTCTCCCCTCCATCTCTTTCCCCTTTCCCTTTTGGACCAGAGAACTCGGTGGCCTCCCCGCCTTGCTCGTCGGGCCTAGCGAGGAAAGAGTAAAGGGAGGGTGCCAGCCAGACCGCCGACCAGACCTTGGGCCGAGCGTGAGCGCTCTCCTTCCCTAGCGCCGACGATGCCTGTTATCGGGTCCTGTTTTGTCAGGACTTTGCCTCTCGACTGCGGAACCTATCGGGCCGATGTAAGTGATGTTTCACGTGTCGCTGCCGACCGTACGGGCGCTTCTTTCGGGGTGCGGCGCGCACGGCTCGAGGGGCAATCTCGGGGCCTGTGCTCCTGCTCCTCGGAGGCTTCACCGCACAGGTTGGCCGGCTTCGGCCGAGATGGACCCCTCCTGGGTGGACACCCGGCGGAGCGGCAGAGGGGCGCTCGACTTCGGCCGAGGTGGTCCCGTCTCCGGGCACCACCTGGCGAAGGAGCGAGAGGGCCCGGCTCGACCTCGGCTGAGGTGGGACCGTCTCAGGGCACCACTTGGCGAAGGAGCAAGGGGCTGCCGGCTTCGGCCGAGGTGGACCCCTCCTGGGTGGATACCTGGCGGAGCGGCAGAGGGGCGCTCGACTTCGGCCGAGGTGGTCCCGTCTCCATGCACCACCTGGCGAAGGAGCGAGGGGGCCCGGCTCGACCTTGGCTGAGGTGGGACCGTCTCAGGGCGCCCCCTGGCGAGGGAGCAAGGGGCCGCCGGCTTCGACCGAGGTGGACCCCTCTTGGGCGGACACCTGGCGGAGCGGCAGAGGGGTGCTCGACTTCGGCCGAGGTGGTCCCGTCTGCGGGCGCCACTTGGCGAAGGAGCGAGAGGGCCTGGCTCAACCTCGGCTGAGGTGGGACCGTTTCAGGGCGCCACCTGGCGAGGGAGCAAGGGGCCGCCGGCTTCGGCCGAGGTGGACCCCTCCTGGGTGGACACCTGGCGGAGCGGCAGAGGGGCGCTCGACTTCGGCCGAGGTGGTCCCGTCTCCGGGCGCCACCTGGCGAAGGAGCGAGGGGCCCGGCTCGACCTCGGCTGAGGTGGGACCGTCTCAGGGCGCCACCTGGCGAGGGAGCAATGGGCCGCCAGCTTCGACCGAGGTGGACCTCTCCTGGGTGGACACCTGGCGGAGTGGCAGAGAGAGGCTTGACTTCGGCCGAGGTGGACCCGTCTTGGGGTGCCACCTGGCGAGGGAGCGAGGGACCGCCAGCTTCGACCGAGGTGGACCCCTCCTGGGTGGACACCTGGTAGAGTGGCAGGGAGGTGCTCGACTTCGACCGAGGTGGACCCGTCTTCGAGTGCTACCTGGCGAAGGAGCAGGAGGGCCCAGCTCGACCTAGGCCGAGGTGGACCTGTCTTGGGGTGCCACCTGGCGAGGAGCGAGGGGCCGCCAGCTTCGATCGAGATGGACCCCTCCTGGGTGGACACCTGGCGGAGTGGCAGAGAGAGGCTCGACTTCGGCCGAGGTGGACCCATTTTCGGGTGCTACCTGGCGAAGGAGCAGGAGGGCCCTGCTCGACCTCGGCCGAGATGGACCTGTCTTCGGGTGCCACATGGCGAGGGAGTGAGGGGCCGCAGGCTTCGGTCGAGGTGGACCCGTCCTGGGTGGATATCTGGCGGAGTGGCAGAGAGAGGCTCGACTTCGGCCGAGGTGGACCAGTCTTCGGGTGCCACATGGCGAAGGAGCAGGAGGGCTCGGCTCGACCTCGGCCGAGGTGGACCCGTCTTGGATGCCACCTGGCGAGGGAGCGAGGGGCCGCCAGCTTCGACCGAGGTGGACCCCTCCTGGGTGGATACCTGGCGGAGTGGCAGGGAGGTGCTCGACTTCGGCCGAGGTGGACCCGTCTTCGGTGCCACCTGGCGAAGGAGCAGGAGGGCCCGGCTCGACCTCGGTCGAGGTGGACTCGTCTTGGGATGCCACCTGGCGAGGGAGCGAGGGGCCGCCAGCTTCGGCCGAGGTGGACCCCTTCCGGGCGGACACCTGGCGGAGTGGCAGAGAGAGGCTCGACTTCGATCTAGGTGGACCCGTCTTCGGGTGCCACCTGGCGAAGGAGCGAGAGCACTTCTTCCCGAATGGGGGATCTTTTGAAAGAAAAAATCCACGTGGTACTGAATGTGTCCAGCTGGACCTGACACGCGCCCCACGTCAGCGATGTAGCCATATCAGATTCAACTCTGACAAATTCTATCAGCGAAGTTATATCAAATAGATTTTCTTAAATAATTTTTTCTAGCTCCATCTAAGTCTCCTCTACCCCACCTTTCAACGTCTCCACATGTATCTGAAAACTAAATATAGATGGGAGTCCAATGCAAGGTGGAACTCCGGAAGCAAGTGGATTGGATATAAGACGAGAGACTCAGAAGGACGACAAAAAATGTTCATGATAAAGTTTTTATTACTGCAAGAAACTTTCCTGAGCAGGTCTCAGGTCAGGCAGAGCACATCATGCGATAGAGATGGGATCGGATGGCCTGGCTTGACTTCCATGTTTGTTCATCCATAAGTAGTAGACATTTGTCTCAAGGTATGGGAACGAGATCCTTCAAAAGCTCTCAAAGTCAGGTGAAGACCAGACATCGAGTCTAGATGAAGGTTATTGAAATAATACCTCGATTCAGGCTTATGATGAGATCCAACCTAGTTACAGTAGACCCACAAGGACCTAGCAAGCCAGGCCCAGGCCTGCAGTGTGCGTAGCCTAGACCCATGCTCGAGCGGACCCAAGCACATGAAAAGTTTTTTCCCATGCCGCATTTGTGGTCCAGGGAGTTTGATGGTGCACAGGGGGGTCATTTAATAAAATCTATGGCATTTATCATGATTAAGACATCATTTACTATGCAATCAATGATCGTGAGTCTTGCAGCAAAAATCAAATGGACTAGCAGAATCCTTACAAGAAATCTAACAGCCAGAGAGGTGTCTGACACGGTTTGAGTCTAACATGCGTGATTGTTGCACGATGAAGGATGATCAAATGGCTAGGAATCCTTCTGGAGTCAAGCACGAGTTGGAGGAGCTATAGGATTCCATTTTAGATACAGTTTGGATTGTTGGACTCCTGATGAGAAGCTTTTCATGCTAGAAACTATAAAAATCGGGATAAAACCAGGAACAGTGTGTGAGGATCCAGAGGGCTTTCAGAGGGGTGTAGCAACAAAAAAACGCCTATAGGGGCTGACAGTTAGAGCTTGTACGAAGAATTTAAAATTTCTTATTCAAAAATTATACAAAATTAAGAGTGAGAGTTCCAATCTTAAAAATTTTTATTTTTTTATAGTAAAACCTCGCATACCTTATTAATTGCATATTTTATTTTATTTTCTCTTCTCCTGCAACATCAATATGTACAATCAGGATCTTGAGAACGGCATCCATATTTCGCACGAAAGATTCTCCAAGAGAGTGATATCAGTTGATACTACAACAAAGAGAAGCTATACGAGAGCTCAAGGAAGAGACGAAGCCTAAGCACCCTTAACTTTTAAAATATCAGTTACTTTAATTTCAAGGATAATATTATTTTAAGAGAGAGAGAATGTGATGAATCAATTTCAATCCTAAATGAACCAGTCAATTGGCCTGGACTATAGCTAGGACATGCACCATGCACATGCTGCAGAGGAGAGTCCAGCTGGGATTCTTCTTTTCTCCCGAGTCCGGTGGAGATGGAAGACCCGGGGCACACCGGATCTTGGCTTAATCTATATGAACTACTATTGAAAAATGCTACCTCTTCCTCCTACAAAGTCCATCGAATCCTCGAGTAATCGTCATTAGTTTTCATTATTTGATCGAGTTTTTCTTTCTTTCTATCAAGCCTCCTCGAGCTCAAACTTTCGAGATCACATTGGACCAAAGTAATCATCCTCGTACCTTCTTGTCCTAATTTCAGTGCAACTGACGGAAGTTGTGATATATATTCTTTTGATAAGATAGATATTCATGATATATGTAAATATTGTTTGAACGAGCTTTCTGAATATTGTTATGGTAATTATTTCATCCAATACTAGATATCCGATTATCTTTATTATTAACTTATTTTATTTACATCCAGATTGGAAAGCTCGTATCCATTTGTTGCATTATTTTCACAGAGTCACGAGATGCATCGTTTTTGTCGGATCGGGTGCGAAGTTCAAGCATCAAGGTGATTAATTAGTTTATTTTCTTATACCAAGGAACATTTGAAATTTTAATATTTAAACAAGTATAATTATTTGATCATGGTGGATTTATTTAGTTAGATTATTTGGCTATTAACTGTTCATTTAAATTTCTAGAGTTATTGGAAATTTGTTCATATCAAGCCTTGCATGATCATCAGGGCAACATTCCAGGATTCATCAGGCCATGTCACCTGACCCACCTGGTGGTGGGTTCGAGGTGTAACGATCTAGAACATGGGTATTGGATAAACCATGGATAATGTTTCCCATACCATAATAATTGGATGGTATGGACCATGGAGAGTATCGTTCCACACCGGTTTGGTATTGGTATGCGGCAACAAGGTGGGCATACTAGCACTCAAAACACCAAACCGACCCGCTACCAACAACACAATAACAGGTTGGCACCCATGCATATAGGGATCGGTATGGAGATGACAAACCTTAATTGTAGATCTTTATAGAGGTTTAGCTGCAAATAGACTCCAAAATATGCATTGGATAGGTTACTAAAGAAACATGGCATCGGTGACAAAAATCACTACTATAAAGAAATTAAAGGTTCAGCCAATATGACATTTTCTGTTAATTATACAAAAATAATAAAAGTAATATATTGAATGTTGTTGACATGCATACATTCAGCAAGAACCTTTGGGTCTCCCTCCACCTAAGGGGTAAAACTCCAGTCCAGCAGTCAAGAAAAAAATCTTTGAAATTAGCATGAGTTGCTAATCTCTCGCACGATGCCCATGATCCTGGGGAAAAAAGTTATATAGCATCATCACTATCTACCCCATATGATATTCTCTCGAGGGAACCGAGTAGTGAACAAAGCAGTATTGCCATTATCACAAAATGAATGCACTCAGCACACTTAGCAGGCTCAGACGAATGAATCATGCTCGTCAAATTGTGAAGAGAATAAATAAAAGGTGGCAAAATGTATTTGAAAATAGATCCATCGCTGCAACTTGCATGCTATCTTGAAGTAAGCATATGGTAGATAATCATATAAAAAGAAAAGATATAATTACTTAAACCAAAGATTACCCACGCCTTAACCAACAAGTGACAGCCCACGTGTACAAGGTCAGAGTTATAACTAAAGTATGAGAACAATTTACCATAGCACTCGCATGATCGCCACCCACTAAGAAGGGAGGATAATTACCAAAACAGATCTAGCAACCAGAAGACAAACAAAACTAGCAAATATGAACAAGTATATAAGTTGCATAGATTACTATTCTACCCAATAGATCCTTCAGGGAGCACATCGTTAAAATCTCACATTAATACAATAACTTTCTGCCAAAATAGAAGCTAGAGCAAAAGAATGGAAATTAATAGTTTACAATAAAATAGAAAAACATTCCTGGATGATCAAAATCAACTTTAGCCATAAAAAAAAGGTCAAGATAAGTGAAGTAAATATAGGAGTTTCATTAGCAACTCCACGACAGATTAATATGGAAAAAGGAATGCAATCACTCAAGGACAATCGAAGCTAACAAAAAAATGTTACAAAACTCAGAAAGCATAAAGATCATTTCATGTACCAATAGAGTTTATGTTCATGTCATAATTTTATAGATGCACATATTGCATATAAAGAGATTATTTTTCTGTAGATAAACCAAGATGATAATTCCTAATCAGCAAGCCAATTTCCATTTACAAGGAGTCTGTTTCTTACTGATGTAGTAAAACATATTAAAAAAAAGCTCCCATATGTTGTTCTTGCACACTAGTAGCTAGATTATATATGAGAAATAAAGCTATGCACAGAATCGCAGCTCCCTGAAAATTTTACCATGAGAAACTGTCCAAATTAAAAATATCAAACCAAAAAAAAAACTTTTACTTCTTTTAATTCTATAAAATAAACATATTTCAATGAGAGGCTAAAGGTCAAAATGGATGCCGTTTGATCAATGTGCATAAAAGTAGAAAAAATACCACAGGATATAGTTTTGCTTTTGCAGACATTAAATATGGTTCAAATAAAAGAAAAGAACCTCTTGAAAGAAGAGCAAAAAGTAGTTTCAGTAACACTAGTTCATTGCTAGTCATGGTTGGCCCATGATAAAGGTCCGCTACAAGCCCATGAGTCTTCAGAGATATTGTAAATATACTTCAGCGCGTATTGAGGAAGACATGAAATGGTGTAAGCTAGTTGCAAACATATGGTGATGAGGATAAGTTTAAATCCTCTATCTTTTTTTTTTTTTTGGTTAAATGTTTTATCTTTTTTTTTTGAGTGAAGGTTAAATGCTCTATTAAACTCATGAAAGAAAGCTTTAGAGGATAAGGACCCATATATTAATAAACAATATCAAAAGTACATCCCGTGTAAATCTAACTTATGCGGAAAGAAAATAAAACCTCAACCTGATGTGATTTACTCATTCTGATTGGTACAAACTGTTTCTTACATGAAACAAGATACACAGGTTTTTCTTTTCCTCTTTTTTCTTTTAGAGAGAGAGAGAGAGAGAGAGAGAGAGAGGAGAGGATAGAACCTATATATTTGGATGGTTTGATGAAGTCAGTTATTCTGATTTTACCTTATCATTCTTGAACCATGATACAACTATAATACAGGATGGCATGCCTATTTTTTGTGGGTTCAGATGAACAATATGTGTATGTCAAATATCACTATAGAATGGCTTTTTGATTGATTTTTGTTAATTTTGGCACACACATATTTGCTCAGGCATGTGGAGATACTATGTGATGAATTGAGAAGCACTTGATTTCAGTCAATCGAGCACCATATACAGCCATGATTGACAACTAAGTCATTGTAAGGTTATTATTAATGGCAACAGACTGCATTTAAGATCTAATGCATCAAAAGATGCTTCTAACTTCACTTTTCAATATCATCAAAGTTTGAAATACACTACCCTTTCTTTTTGAGTTATATAATAAAAAACAATATCATCTGTAGATTTGATCATCAAGGACACATCTATTTTATTACATACTGTGGTCAGATTAGGTTTAGAAAACTTTTTGGAACATGGTGTGCATGTGAGTCAATGGAGCCTGTCACAATAGCAAGGTTCCTCGGTACTGATATAGAAAGACCCTTGTGGTAGTGATGAAGACTAAACAAGGCTTGGGTTTGGTTGTTGAAATTAGAAGCAGATTAATATAACTGTTGAAGTTGAAGGTATGATACAATAAATAAGACCTGAGATCCCTGGAGCTACATAAATGTGTCTCATGGTTCTATTGCAAGACAGAGAGTCCGACTTTATATGCAAGAAACCTCCACCCAAATGGTGGACAAATGGCAAACATAGGGTCCTGCTCAATTTAAATCTCATTATAAGAAGGAACCAACTGAAAACTAAGGCTCCAAGAATTGTAAAATGCAGGAGACAAAAAGACACATACACCAACTAATTTGATGAATACAAGCTAACAAACAACTTAGTTGTACATTCTCATAAATGGATAACAGACTGGCCAATGGAACACCTAGCAGTGAGGAATTATATTATTACACTCCTGTAAATTCACCAAAAAGTATTTCAACATGAGATTCATCAGTATACATCTGCATGAACCAAAGGATAATGTAAATTATAGGCTTTTGATCACAATATCTTAACAGTTTAAGGATGTCAAAACAATTATAGCACTAGAAACGATGCATGATTAGGTAAACTGACAACCTGTAGACGTTTACCAATAGCAACAAATGGCTGCACATCTCCTCGTGTACCCACGATAAGAATAACTATCTGAAGAGGAGGTACAGACTGAATGTCAGCAGATTCTACCAGTTCCTCATCAACTGCTTCACCATGAGCATCCTCTAACCCCAAATCATGTGACTCAGGTTCAACACCGCTTGGAACTTCAACAACTACCCTTCCATCTCTTTTACAGTGGCTATTTGATTCAACATTTTGAGCTGCAGTGCTTACAAATTATAACAGAAAACAATATAAGAAAATATTGTAAGTTAGTCATGAATTCCACAGCTGCATGGTTAAAAGAAAAGAAAATATAAGAAATGTGCCAGCGGATAAAGAAACAAAAGACAAAGACAATGAGCCTCAAATAAAGAAAATAAAGGCAAGGAATTTGTTCATGCACAGAATATAACAGCCAGGAAAAACAAGACGAGTAATTTAAAGTAACTCCAAACAGGAACAGATGTTAAAAGATCAGCATCAGACACAATGTTAGCCATCACATAAGAAGAACTTGAGATTAGTCTTATTTAGTTTCCCAATTCACTATAACGAATAAAGATTACACTCAAATGGTTTTTCAGTTATGACTACAATACGTTATAACATTCAAGCATCCTAAAGATTTTGACAGACTAAAAGTATAAGGTCATTTGGAACTCACCAGTGATCAAAATATGAAAATATAAACAATCTGAAGTCTGGACAAAGATGTTAAATTAAAGAGATCAAACCTCCTCCTTCGCAGAAGCCTTATCATCAAGAAGCTCTGTTGCTGGATCATCAGGTACCTGTATTTGTCCATCGGATTTTGATCTCTTCAAATTAGAATGACTTGTAGAAGCCTCTGATATTTCAGCAGTTCTCATCTTGCCATGCACAGAATTCACCCTACGTAAATTCCTATCACTGCTCGCTGAACCAAAAAAACAATAGCAGAAAAGCTTATTATCAAGAAAATTACTCTCTCTCTCTAAAAATAACAACATCCGAGAACCTTGTAGCCAAAGAATGTCGAATGGATCTCAAGAAGCACATTGATTGCAAATACAGTAAATGCAGCAATTTCTGAGAAGGATAATGGTAAGAATATGAAGTGGGATACAGATTCAATCTTTTTGGTACCAAAGATTTTAAAACTAGCTCCCATGATGCAATCGTTCCATAAAGAAAGAAACTATTCTGCAAACAGAACTATTGGAAACGATGACGATAACTACCAAAATAAAACATCCAACCGGTGGAGACCCTCATTCTTCGAATAAAAAATGCCGACTTTATAAAATCTCACAGTTTTCTAAAGCAATCTTCAAACACCATCTACATAAGAAGTACTATAAATAGCGAGATGCGGTGAACAGAATTTGTGTCAAAATTCAATCAAAACTGAATCAAGATTCGATCTCTTTTTCTCCTATCAGGAAGTCGAATACCAAGTTCAATCAATATCATGCATCCGTGTCATAAAGAGAGAGAACTTTCCCAGAAATAAAATAAGATAAAATGAAACTACTTGAACATTATATAATTGCTGTACGCTTATGAGTATACCGCTTGTCACGCCCCAGGTCCAGCACCGGAATCAGCACGCGCCGGCACAAACTCTAGATTTTATCCTAGAGATCATGTAAGGCCTGGTACATAAGAGTCACTTACTTCAAGAAAACCTCACTCATCATCAAGTCAAATATGTGCATGACTCTGTAGAAGAAGAAAGTAGGTTGTGAGCTCTACAGCCCAGTAAGGTATCTATATGATCATTCCAAAGTAATAATATAAATTTTTGAAAAATAATAAAATACCAGTATGTTATGTCATTCAATCAAATGATTTAAGCCTCGTGTATTATAAAACTTTGATAACTTTGCATTTTTCTTTAATATTCTCATTATTGCATTTTTATCTTTAGGGTTCTGGACTAACCACGGTCATGTACCAGCCCATGACTGGCAACCACAAAGCGACCATGCATACTATGGTCGGTCCTGCTCACGTACTAAGCCCGTGGCTCGACTGTCCCACGTACTATCCGCCCGTGGCGGCTCCCACGTACAAAGCCCATGGCTCAGGCTGTATAACCACGGTGCTACCGTAGCATGGCTAGACCAAAAACCATATTTACTTCATTAACACTTGTCAAAACATATCTTTTATGACCTCTCGATAACTGGTATCGTGGTCCAACCCACTCGATAACCGATATCGTGGTCCAACTTATTTTAATAACCGATATCGTGGTCCACCAACTCGATATCCAGGTTCAACTTATTTAGCAATTCGGTATCATGGTCCAACCCATCCGGATATCAATTTTCTTTATAACATCATGCATGAAATACCGACAATAAAACCACAATGTTTATCTCAAAAAAAATCAACTATGTCATATTATATAATACCACACGTGCAAATACATAAAACATATATGCTTAAATCAAATCATAATAAATTCATGTATAAAGGAATGATTATAGAGAAATTCCTTACCTTCAACCTCTAATCCAAAATATCCGGTATCAATCTATACCCAAAATTCGTCCAAATCCTTCCTGCTCAAAAGATTAATCTTCTACAATAATAAATAAATTCATCAAATCGGTTTCCCTCCCCCGATTTTCTCTTTCCTCATCTTCCAAACCAAAATCCCTTCCCTCTCCCCTTCTCTCTTCTTCTCTTTCTCTTTCTTCCTTCTTCTCTCCTCCTTTCCCTTCTCTTTTTTATGGTTTTTATGGCTCTCTGCAGGCTCTTTCCTGCTTCCTATCAACGTCCTGTTTAAAACGAAGAGAAAATCCATCCAAAATCATCTCAAACGTAATCTAAGTTCAAAACCATTAAATATCTCCCCAGCCGTCAGATCTGAGATCGACGCCTCAAACCACGTCCAAATCCGAATCCAAAAATAGCCTAAACTCCTTCGAACCAATCTCAGCCGTTCGATCGGACGATCGGATGGTCCAGATCGCTCAGAAACCTCATGGACCACCATACACTGCGAGAAACGACCGGAAAACGTCTGGAAAATGCGTGGGAAACGTCCACGCGACAGCCGGCTCGGGCTAGGCCGAGCCCACGCGCCCACGTCGCCCGCCCGCCACGCATCTTCTCTCTCCCGCGTCCCGCGCTCCTCGCGCCGCAGGAGCTCACATGCTTACCCGCCCGCGCATCCCGCGAGCTGGGCCGCGGTGTCAGTTGGGCCGGTTCGGCAGCCGGGCTGGCAGGCCTTTTTTTTTTTTTTTTTTTTTTTTTTGGGTGTTACACCGCTGGTAGCGAGGCAACATCCCATTCTCCGGAAAGAAAGAAAGGCCGAATTTGATAGTTCCGCCTTGCAAACTCCCAGAGATAAAAATATCGGATCAAGAAAAGCCCAAAGCCATGAAAGGGCCCTAAACAAGAAAAGAATCCGATGGCCGAAACGCAAACCCGGCGATCAAGAGAGAAAGCGAATGAACACAACGAGCTGGGATTGAAGAAAGCGATAAAAGAAAACAGAAAAGGAACCAGACAGCGCCCAGGCGATACCGCCGTCCTCCGTATCTTCCACGTCGCCACTGCTCCCCGCCATGGCCGAATGAAAGGACTCGAACCGCTCCATGGTCGATCGAGAAAGAGAGAGGGGAGCGATGTTAAGACAGGGAAGCTCTCCGTCGCCATTTATCGGGGCACGGCTCCGCAAGGGTGGCGTGGACGTGACCCGGTACGAACGGATCGGATGTATTATGCGGGTGATGCGGACGGCTGAGAGATTGTCCGCAGGCGAATCTTTATGCGTACAGTTGGAAAGCTAGTTTTGGAAGTGCGAAAACGGTTACAGGTTACATGCAGCTGCGGTGACACGTGGCGGTCTACTGGGTCTGCAGGAGCGGGGTCCACTGAGACACGACCCGGCCGATACGGTCCGTATCTCGGGGTACGGTTTCCGAGAAGGACTGAGCCCGGAGCTTCGTTGAAGCCATCCGCTGTGGGGATTCTAACAGGATTTTTGTGGTGGTGGGTGGGGCCCGATCATGAATTTGAACGAGCACTCGCCCGGCAAAGTTGACGAGGGGCAGAAGCGAGGAACCATGGATGCGTGTGTAATAATCACGGAGAGAGCGCGAGTTCCCGGGGCCACTTCAGGACCTCTCTTCTTTCCGGCCTTCGTGGCATAAAATTAGATAATATATAATATTAGTATCCAGAAAAAAATAAAATATATACGACTCTCGTCCTTTGCAAAAAAAAAAAATAAAAAATAAAAATGCGGCAATTCTGCAAGAGGTTAAAAATAACCTGATCAGATAGTGGACCCGTTACAGGGAGCATTTTTAGACAGGCTAGCTTGGTTTCTTATTAAACTTTAAGAAATGTTTTGACGGCAAAAAATTATTTTAAAATAAAAATAGATTTTTTTCAAGAATAATTTATTATTATTATTATTATTATTTTAAATTTTTATTTGGATTTAAATCTAGTATTATACTTTATTTTGATATAATTAATGCTGTTGCCGATCTCGCCGCCGCGCATGTAGCTTCAGAGCTGGTGACTTGATCAGGCCGTCTCGTCTCGAGGTCTCCGAGCTCCCGATCCTGCAAGACAAGGTCAGAAACCCTGGCCGGGGATCCCGGCGAGGGGCTCCGACGGTCAGATAGAAAACGGCGAGATGGAACAGAGTCTCTAAGGTGGGCCCCTGAAGGAGTCCCAGGCTTAGAGATTATCTTCGTAAAGAAGGTCTCAGGAAGAATAGAAATTGGACCAGGTCCTTCACCGAGCTTGCGCCAAAGGATCCCTCGGGATCTTGGATCCTGCTCTTGGTATTTTTCCTTTTCCCAGCCTTTTTTTTTCCTTACCTGGTTGTCCGCTCTTCCATCCTTTTATCCCATCACGCTGCCTCCGGCTTTCCGCCCTTGGGAGGCTCCCTTTTGCTTTCACCTCCTTCTCTCCCTCTCTTTCCCCTTTCACCTTTGGGCCCGAGAACCCGGCGGCCTCCTTGTCTTGCTTGCCGAGCCTAGCGAGGAAAGGGTAGAGGGAGGGCGCCAGCCAGACCCTGGGGCCGAACGCGAACGCTCTCCTTCCCAGGCGCCGACAACGCTCGTTACCGGGTCCTGTCTTGCCAGGACTTCGCCTCTCGGCTGCGGAACCTGTCGAGCCGATGTAAACGAGGTTTCGCGCGTTGCTGCCGATCGTACTAGCGCTCCTCTCGAGGTGCGCCGCGCGCTGCTCGAGGACGGTTTCGGAACTCGTGCTCCTGCTTCTCGGCGACCTCACCAAGCTGGGTAGCCGACCTCGGTCAAGGTGGGCCCCTCCTGGGCGGACACCCGGTGGAGCGGCAGATGAGCGCTCAACTTCGGCCGAGGTGGACCCGTGTCCGGGCGCCACCTGGCGAAGGTGCAAGAGGGCCCGGCTCGACCTTGGCCAAGGTGGAACCATCTCAGGGCGCGACTCGGCAAGGGAGCAAGGGGCCGCCGGCTTCGGTCGAGGTGGACCCCTCCTGGGCGGGCACCTGGCGGAGCGGCATAGGGGCGCTCGACTTCGTTTGAGGTGGACCCCTCCTGGGCAGACACCTGGCGAAGGAGCAAGAGGGCCAGACTCGACCTCGGCCGAGGTGGAACCGTCTCGGGCGCCACTCGGCGAGAGGGCAAGGGGCCGCCGGCTTCGGTCGAGGTGGACCCCTCTTGGGCGGACACCTAGCGGAGCAGTAGAGGGGCGCTCGACTTCGTCCGAGGTGGACTCCTCCTGGGCGGATACCTGGCGAAGGAGTAAGAGGGCCCGACTCGACCTCGGCCGAGGTGGAACCGTCTCGGGACGCCACTCGGCGAGGGGCAAGGGCTGCAGGCTTCGGCCGAGGTGGGCCCTTCCTGGACGGACACTGGCGGAGCGGCAGAGGGGCGCTCGACTTCGTCCGAGGTGGACCCCTCCTGGGCGGATACTTGGCGAAGGAGCAAGAGGGTCCGGCTCGACCTCTGCCGAAGTGGAACTATCTCGGGGCGCCACTCGGCGAGGGCAAGGGGCCGCAGGCTTCGGTCGAGGTGGGCCCCTCCTGGGCGGACACCTGGCGGAGCGGCAGAGGTGGACCCGTGTCCGGGCCCCACCTGGCGAAGGAGCAAGAGGGCCCGGCTCGACCTCGCCGAGGTGGAACCATCTTAGGGCGCCACTCGCTCGCGAGGGGGCAAGGGGCCGCAGGCTTCGGCCGAGGTGGGCCCCTCTTGGGTGGACACCTGGCGGAGCGGCAGAGGAGCGCTCAACTTCGACCGAGGTGGACCCGTGTCCGGGCGCCACCTGGCGAAAAAGCAAGAGGGCCCGGCTCGACCTCGGCCGAGGTGGAACCGTCTCAGGGCGCCACTCGGCGAGGGGCAAGGGGCCGCAGCTTCGGCTGAGGTGGGCCCCTCCTGGGCGGACACCTGGCGGAGCAGCAGAGGAGCGCTCGACTTCAGCCGAGGTGGACCCGTGTCCGGGAGCCACCTGGCGAAGGAGCAAGTGGGCCCGGCTCGACCTCGGCCGAGGTGGAACCGTCTCAAGGCGTCACTCGGCGAGGGGGCAAGGGACCGCAGGCTTCGACCGAGGTGGGCCTTCCTGGGCGGACACCTGGCGAAGGAGCAAGAGGGCCCGGTCCGACCTCGACTTCGGCCGGAGGTGGAGCCATACCTGACCTTGCCGGACTGCTCCCGTTCTACCGAAAAAGTCCACGTGGTTCGGATCGCGCCCGGCGGAATCTGAGACACGCCACGTCATCGTAACGGCTGTAACAAATACGGTATTATTCCAAATGATATTTGGATGATATAGAAATAAAATTATATTTACTAGAAAGGGAAGGAATTTTTACGAAATCCCAATAATATCCCTGATCAATAATAAAGTAAAATGAGTTATAAAATTTCTTTTTAATTATATATTAAATAAATATATTTTTTATTCATATTAATTTATTATTATAATCTATTAAAAAAATATTATAGTAAATGAATAAAAATATTTATTATTATATCTATTAAAAAAATATTATAGTAAATAACTTATTAGTTTGGTATTTAAATAAATAATAAATTATTTATTGATATTAATAAATTATATTATTTAAGGGTGCTGCCCCTGGAATATTAAAAATGTGAATAGAGCTATTCCATGAGGATATATGGAATAGTAATTTTGAAATTACGTGCATTGAAAGGAATAAGCGGTATAATTATTTTTTTATCGGTATTTGGACTGTTTGGCAGAATAAGTCAGGATAAGGCCTTATTCTATCTTTTATTTCCCTTCTAAATACTGTCCAAGAGTTGTAAGAATTTTTTCAAATCCCAGTTTTATTGAGGTCCTTCTAGATTTTTTATTAAAAAAGGAAATAAAAAAAAGGGCATATATTTGGATGGAATTTGCTGTAGATGATCTAATTGGCAAAGAAACAAGAAAAATCTTTCAAGGCTTAACTTTGATAGAGGAATGTGTCATAAGTATTATTGGCTCGAGTGTTCATTAGGTTCTCAAGGGGTATTTTTTTAAAAAAAAAAAATTAAAAAAATTATTTTAACATTACAATTATATAATCTATATATTATCAAATAGCACATTATTTGAAATAGGACCATCATGCCGGTCCAACATCCAGAACAAATATCAAAAATAAAATATTTATAAAGATTTGTATAAGAAACAATTTTAAAAAAAGTATATTACGAGAAAAAATAATTTATTAAAAAAAATAAAACCAAAGTCTGTCGAAGGGATTTCATAAAAGAGTTTTTATTGCTAAGACAGTAGTTCGATTAGTAAAAATCTTGTCCACTTCTAATTGATCATGAATTTAAGATATGGTCTCAAGGATAACTGATTAAATTCAGGAATTATTTTTTGGGATCCATGATAGTTGGATTGAGTAAAAGACCAGGAACCTTACATCGAGCATTATTTGGCGGGATGAGGACATGTAGGTGTGGCTGCGCCATGTTTACCTTCTATCCCTCTTGCTTATCTAAAAAAAAGTTTTTACATATAAAATAATATCTCATCACCTTTTCTTCCTATATTTTTTTCACATTCTTTAACTAAAATATTGTATCGGTGAAATCTGATATTTTCTTTTATTTATATATCATAGAAAAAAATTGTAATCGTATTATCTATACCATCATCAATTATATTACACACCGTTATTATGAAAAAAAACTTGCTGCAAAACCATTTTCATAGAGCATTTGCGGTGTGCATGCACATCATATTCAAAATAGTTTGGCTACGGTGGTTGCTCAGTTATACTATTTCTAAGCCATTCGAAAGTATCTTTAAATCATATCTTTGAAGCATCCTTGTAACATGCTACATTGTATGCAGCATGTACAATGACCAAAATCAAAAGCTAGCCAATGGTGTATAGCATAGTTAGTTATGAGACTTATCTAACAACCACTGACAAGTGTTCGAGTTCTGATTTGGATATATTTCGACTGAAAAGTCCGGAGGTAAAACAAAATATATAAAAATAGTCCGGGAGTAAAATCAAAAATAATAATAATAATAAATAATCCTGGAGTCCCTGTTGGTTTGTGATGTGAAAAAGTTAGGGATATATATAATAAATCCGGTTTACTCGACTGGCGCCAGTGGTAGTCAGGTCGACGCACTCATCTTAGGGTGGGGAACGGCTGCGGAAAAATTAATATGCTCATGTATCGAACATTTCCTGGCTGGGGTTGGGGACCGTCTGGGAGTGGCCACACCTGGGGTCTAACTCCTTCCCCCATTTTTTTTTTCATCAAAAAAAAAAAAAAAAAAGAAACTTAAAAAATACCATATACGTTATCAAATAATATTATTAGTTCTACTAAAAGAAAATGAGTAATGTTGCCGTCTACATCGCCGTGGCCTGTAGCTTGGGATGACCTCGGATATCGACCTTATCGCCGGCGACCAGCTCGCGCGCCCGACCTGCAAAAAAGGAAACCCGTGAAAGGAAAACTAGTAGCGAGCATGCTTTCTATTTTAAAACTTTTTCAAAATAACATACAGCGGAAGCATGATAAAAAGATTAACATTTAATCTAAGCATGCTTCTATAATTATTCTATGCTACTTAGCCCAAGATCTTGCATGAATGATTATTATAAACTATGAAATCATGAACTCATGCTTTGAACATTTCAAAGCAACATATCTATATATGTAAACCATACCTCGTATGAAGTTGAGGCGTTCTCTCCTGCGAAAGATCTATGAGGAAGTAGAAGAACTCTGCTTAGTCGCACACATGTCCGGCCTCTACAGGTGGTTCACACCAGGGCTCTTTTAAAATCTACTTCCACTCCAAGTGCTAGCTTGTTGTGGAACGATTTGAACGGAACTCCTTTTCTTCTTTCGATGCCGGACTTTCCGAATGAATGAAGAAACTCAAGAGGTGGAGAATGAGTGGTTGAAACCCTTCCCAAACACTCAATCCCAAGACCTAGATCACTAGGTACAAATATGCACACTTTTCCAAAAACTTCACACACATACAAAACTAGAACCTTTCCTAGTTTCTTCCCTTTCTTCCTTTTGATTTTCCAGCATTTCTTTGCTGAATTTTTTCTTATTTTCGTCCTCCCATTTCAGCCCATTTAGCCATTATGTAGGCGGAGAGGGAGAGAAGAGTGGGAGTTATGGGTGATAATGAGGGGTTATGGGTAGTTATAGGGAGTTATGGTCATGGGAAGTTACATAACTGAAATCAATTGGGTCAAGTGTGCATACATTAGGTTCAACCCAATTGGACCCAAACCTATTTTGAACCAAATCCCATTTGATTCATTCCAGATTTTTATAGCTCAATCAAATTGGGCTATCAAGTAATCACATTACATAATTCACCTCCATGCATCATCAACTATTAGTGAAAATTTTATGTCACAACCTTTTGTGACATCAAGTGTCTACACTTGCGAAATCAACAAGTCGACACCTACATAAGTGTCGACACTTTCAAGAATATCAAGTATCGACACTTGGATAAAGAAAAACACTTTTCCTTTGTGAGTCCTCGAACGATTCCCAATCGTTCTCCGATCACTAGATCAAGTATAAACCCCTATGATGTGTGACCCCATAGGTTCGAACACTAAGCCGGTAGAAACACAGTAAGATATCTGCTCCAAACACTTGGAGGGGTCAATCCCATCTTGATCCAATCACTGCTACACGAGTACTTAACTGTACCCATAAACCTTCCGTCCCTGGATTAGAAATCCAGATAGTCCAGCACCAAAGTACAGTGAGTTGCTCGCAAGCTACCATGACGATCTCATGTCTGAGGGATAACTACGTCCATATCAAAACTCTAGGCAGAAAAAGTACAGACGGGTCACGTTCGATGAAATGTCAAACACAACATCTGCATGCCATACCAGTGTCTCCACACTCCTTGGTTAAGAGGACAACCAACGACTATGGCACACAATGACCTATACTTGACATACTATCATCCTGAAATAAGTGTATCATTTGATCGCGAACAATTTTAGGACTATATGATATATCCTCTCTATATCACATACAAATAGTCCTAAGGATTTCATCACTCAAGAACTCATTACAGAAAGATGAATAGTGATGAACTGTCAGAAAAAAAAATTTTTCAATAATATATTCATATACAATTACATCAAATGTAAAATCGTCTACAGTATAAATTGGCTTTGGGATACATTTTCCAACAACCGAGCCGAGGATCCCGGCGAGGGCACTCCGACGATCAAGTCGGTGGCGATCTAGGAGAAACAAATCATCCTCCCAATGAACCCTTTAGGTCAGACTCCACGCTTGGAGGAGGAGATTTTGCTTTAAAAGAAAGAGTAGAGTGAGAGTGGCAGCGGTGGAGGAGAGCACGAGCTGTGATGGCTATGTCCATTGAGACTCTTCTAACGAGTACTCCGGTAGCCTCAGAGTGCTCTGCCCCTTTCTTGTTTTCCCCATCACTTGCCTTTGTTTTGCTTACCTTATTCGAAAACCTTATTGTTACGGCCAAGATTGCGTGGCCTGTAGCTGTGTCGGCGTTGGAGCGCACCTCCTTCGCTGTCTCGTCATCCGGTGGTCCTGGACCTGCAAAACATGGGTTAGTGACCCGGGACAGGGTTTCCGGTGGGGGCACTCCGACGATCAAGTCAGTGATGACCCAGGGGAACAGATTCTCCTAGTCGAGTCCCCTCTTGATGGACTCCACACGAGGAGTGAGTGGTGTGAGAGTGGGGTGCAAGTGTGTCGGGGGAAGAGTGGCCTAGCTAGAAGGAAGAGTGTCAGGTGAATCGAGCGTCACTCCTCCTCCTCGCTGATCTCACACATGGCACCAATCCGATGGAGGCGATTCGGAGGGGTACAATTGCTATCTGTCATTTTGAAAAGAAGGGAAGTCCTTGAAACATCTTTTCTTTAAAATTCTTCATGCCCGTCGATGGACCAGAGCTTTCCTTCTTCTCTCCCCCGACTGTCCTTTTCCTTCAAGGCCACCATGGTTCGTCTTCCTCAATCCTTCCTCTTCTCTGGATAGGTAGAGTTCGTCCCTAGGTTCCCTCCGGACTTCATTCTTTTTCCTTCCTAACTTGTTCTTCCTTAGGATGGCCTCTCAGGTCGGAGCCACCGTCCTTCGAGCAATCCCTACGAGGCAGGGCCTTCTCGACCGAGGACTCCATCCTTCGATGAGGATAAGGAAGTTCCTCTTCAGGTTCGCAGAAGCATCCGCCCCCCACCGGGATAGTAATAGGGAGCCTAGGGCTCGTCTTCATCCTCCCCCTATTCCCGAAGTCCCCTCTGACCCTTCTCGTTCGACTGGTCCCGGTGGCATCGCTTCGATGATGATCAGGAAGGATCCTTCGATAATCCAAAAGCCTTCAGCATCCCGGACTCTATCCAGCTCTCAGTCCCAAGAACCGGGGGAACGTGTCACCTCCAGTGGCCCGGGCCAGATTGCACTTTACAAGGAATCCCTCGCAGGGGTCTTCATTTTTTTTTCATCCTATTTTCCTCTCTGTACTCAGCAACTATCGCCTTGTCCCTGCTCAGCTGGTTCCGAATGCGGTTAAAGACCATCTTCTATTCCATTGTCCTTTGCCACTTCCAGGGTATTGTAGCTCATTTTTCTCTATTCAAAGCCTCTTCATCCTGAAACGCCACCCGCCGAGGACGGGTGGTGTTTCTCTCTTCTCGCTCAAAGGGCATTAAATTTGAACTCCCCTCTTCCATCAAAGGATGGAAGAGCAAGTACTTCTTCGCCTCCATTGCAGGGGTCGACTGGGTCTGGAGTGGTCCGGATTGGACTCCGAATCAAACTCCAAGGTCAAAGTGGCTGATCGAGAGATTTATGACCAGCTTGTCGCCAACCAAATTCCTTCCCTTGAGGTTCTGCTATCGGAGCAGAACATGTTCGAAGCCGGGACCATTCCAATTCGGGAGTTTGGTTGAGTTCGGCGTAAACCTTTATATCTTTTTCTGCATGTCTCTTCGAGCTTGAGGCTGACCTTGGTCTTTTTCTTTTCTTCTTGCAGACATAAAGTTCTCGATGGAGCAACTCGTCCAGTCCTCCCAGAAGAGGAGTGCACCGGCGGGACCTAGGGAGTCCCCACTGAAGAGGTCCTGGAATGAGCCCATCTCGAGGGCCCGGGCCTATGCATCCTACGGCCCCAGGCAGAAGGATGGTCGAACCGGCCCCCAAATTGCCAGGCAACAAAAGTTCGCCCTCCGTCAGGGAGTCCGGCGTGAATGTGCGGACTTGGCCCGCTGCTCGCTCTCGTTGCTACGCCCCCACCTCCTGAAGTCACTAAGGAAGAAGCAGGAGGAGAGGAGAGGAGAGGAGAGGAGGGAGCCGCCGTCGATGGCGCCGTCTGGTGTGGCGACAAGCTCCAATAGGGGTTCGGAGACATCTTCGACCACCCCTAAGGGCACGGCGGCGGCCCCGGCGAGGAAGAAGATTAGATCCCGAAGGGCGCCCGTCAAGATGGTGCCAAACTTCTCGGTGATCCAGGATCGATCGCTAGCCGAGCATATGATGGACTTTGCCGTCCAATCATGCGACCGACGGGAAAGGGGAGGAAGGCCCTTGCCAGATGCCATCCTCGGCACCTTCCCTCATCTCTTCGCAGTATAGCCCCTTGCCTTTTCCTCCTCATTTTTCATTTTCATCATTCATTTTCATTTTTTATTTTTTTTTGCATAGCTGATGTCTTCTTTGGTGTAGCTCAGGATGGACCTCTTGCTCATCCACGATTATCGCTTCCACTAGGCCAAAAAGGAGAAATTGAAGGAACAGGAGATGGCGTCACTGGTGGCCAAGGCAAGAGAGAAGACTAATAGAGCCCAAGAAGCGGAGGAGAAAAACAGGGAACTTAAGGTCGAGGCGACAAGCGTTGAGAGGCACATCAAGGACCTTGAGATGTCCCTGGCCCGAGAGAAGGACCGGGTCAAGCGTCGGGCCGAGGAGCTCAAGGTTGAAGTTGCCTGGACAGAAGAGCTCAAGGCCGAAGTGGCCTGGGCGACGAAACAGGCTCAGGCACTTCGAGCTCAGCTGAAGGCAGTGCAGGCACGGATTACCTGAAAGGAAAACTTGTAGCATGCATGCTTTCAATTTTAAAACTTTTTCAAAATTACACGCAGCGAAAGCATGATAAAAGGATTAACATTTAATCTAAGCATGCTTTAAAACTTTTCTATGCTACTTGTCCCAAGATCTTGCATGAATGATTAATATAAACAGTGAAATCATGAATTATTACTATGAACATTTCAATGCAACATATCTATCTATATATGTAAATCCATACCTCGTATGATGTGGAGACGTTCTCCGCTGCGAAAGATCCAAGAGGAGGAAGATGAACTCTGCTTAGCCGCACACTTGTCCGGCCTCTACAGGTGGTTCACACCAGGGCTCTTTCAAAATCCACTTCCACTCCAAGTGCTAGCTTGTTATGGAATGATTTGATCGGAACTCCTTTTCTTCTTTCGATGCCGGACTCTCCGAATGAATGAAGAAGCTCAAGAGGTGGAGAATGAGTGGTTGGAACCCTTCCCAAACACTGAATCCTAAGACCTAGATCACTAGGTACAAATATGCACACTTTTTCCAAAAACCTCACACCTATAAAACTAGAACTTTTCCTAGTTTCTTCCCTTTCTTCCCTTTGATTTTTCCAGCATTTCTTTGCTAAATTTTTACTTAATTTCGTCCTCCCATTTCATCCCATTAAGTAGATGGAGAGGGAGAGGGAGAGTGGGGAGTTATAGGTATGGTAATGGGTAGTTATGGGGAGTTATGGTCATGGGAAGTTACATAACTCCCCAAAAATGAATTTAAACTTATTTAAATTCAGATTAAATGTGTTAATTGATTTTAGTTCATAACTGAAATCAATTGGGTCAAGTGTGCATACATTGGGTTCAAACTGATTGGACCCAAACTCATTTTGAACCAAATTCTATTTGATTCGTTCCAGATTTTTATAGCTCAATCAAATTGGGCTATTAAGTAATCACATTACTTTATTCACCTCCATGCATCACCAACTATTAGTGAAAATTTCATGTCACAACCTTTTGTGACATCAAGTGTCTACACTTGCGAAATCAACAAGTGTCGACACTTACACAAGTTTCGACACTTTCAAGAATATCAAGTGTCACACTTGGATAAAGAAAAATCCTTTTTCTCTGTGAGTCCACGAACGATTTCCAATCGTTCTCCGATCACTAGATCAAGTAGAAACCCCTATGGTGTGTGACCCCATAGGTTCGAACACTAAGCCAGTAGCACTGGAACATTTTCAATACCAGTCAAAGTCGCCATCTAGCAATGACACTCGACGTCCGGATAGGTCGAAGTTGCAGAGCAACAATCAAGAACCAGGAGATATGGAAACCTTGTAATTAATCCCTTTGACCTCAATACAAAGGAAGACTTAGGGTTAAACTGCCCAACCCATAAAGTCCATCAACAATGTGTCTCAATCTCACAAGTCCTGTAACACTTTACAGAGACTATCCTGGCCAAGGTTTTGCTAAATTGAAACACAGCAAGATATCTGCTCCAAACACTTTGGAGGGGTCAATCCCATCTTGATTAGATCATCGCTACACGAGTACTTAACTGTACCCAGAAACTTTTCGTCCGTGGATTAGAAATCCAGATAGTCCAGTACCAAAATATAGTGAGTTGCTCGCAAGCTACCATGACGATCTCATGTCTGAGGGATAACTACGTCCATATCAAAACTCTAGGCAGAAAAAAATACAGACGGGTCACGTTCGATGAAATGTCAAACACAACATCTGCATACCATACCAGTGTCTCTACACTCCTTGGTTAAGAGGGCAACCAACGACTATGGCACACAATGACCTATACTTGATATACTATCATCCTGAAATAAGTGTATCATTTGGTCGCGAACAATTTTAGGACTATATGATATATCCTCTCTATATCTCATACAAATAGTCCTAAGGACTTCATCACTCAAGAACTCATTACAGAAAGATGAAATAGCGATGAACTGCCAGAATAAACATTTTATTCAATAATATAATTCATATACAATTACATCAAATGTACAACTGTCTACAGTAGAAATTGGCTTTGGGACACATTTCCCAACATTACCATCGCTAAAGAGAGGGCCGTAGGGCGGTGGCCTTGATGGAGGCTGCAAAGAAGGAGGCCGTCGAGGTAGTGCCGAACTTCAAGGCCTCAGCGAAATACATTGACGAGGTCCAGGAGGCGGCCACGGACTCGTTCCTCAAAGGATACATTCTGCCAGTCCAGGGCGGCACAGCTCTTTCCAGAGCTGAACCTGGAGGTGCTCGCCTTCCTAGCTGTTCCATGCGGGGACCCAATTGAGGCCACGACTGAAGCAGAGGAGGAGCCTACGGCCGCCATCGAAGCATCTCCGTCGGTGGAGGTCCAAGAGGATGCTGTCCTACTGCAGCACCATCACGGGAAGGAGCTGGCTGAATATGAACTTTTCTTTTTGCTTCTTGTATTTTCATCTTCTTTCTGGATCGCCCGGCCTGTCGGGGGTCCTGGGATAGTGTAATCCTTTCTTAACTTTGAATGAAATGTCTTTTCGTTTAACTGAGCTCACATAATTCCTCATCTATTCTCCTTTATATTCTTGACTGCTTTAATAACCCCTCTTCATTCTTGCTTCTCTTTTCTTCTTTCATTTCCTTTCTTTTTTTGACTGCCCATGTACAAGTTCTTGTTGTGGTGCCTTGCCTCGAGGTACCAAGTCTTTTGGCCCTTTCTAGCAGAGCTTTGAGTACAGAGGGCGGTTAGGAAGAAAGATCTTGAGTTGTTGAGTTGTCCCTATCATGTCGGAAAGGAGGTAGCGGGGCTTCATGCATCTCCTTGAAGGAGGCCCGAGTGACCTTGGGTGAAACTGTCTCCCAGTGCCTGCAATGCAATCGAGCTGGGAGGCTGAACTCGGGAAGTCCATAAGGTGCCCCCCTAGGCTGGGACTTGGATAGACAAAGTGCAGGGCTTCTGGAGTCTCCTAGCTTTGAGGTACGGGGCTTCAGGAGTTTCCCGGCTTGAGGTGCGGGGCTTCAGGAGTTTCCCCGCTTGAGATGCTAGGCTTCAGGAGTTTCCCGGCTTGAGGTGTGGGGCTTCTAGAGTTTCCAGGCTTGAGCTGCCGGCTTTTGGAGTTTTTCGGCTTCGAAATACGGGGCTTCAGGAGTTTTCTGGCTTGACCTGCCAGACCTGGGGTCGCGCAGCAATATTCCTACAAGGTAAACACAGTTTGTACCAAAAAAAATTCTTTTATTGATGGAAAAAAGCCTTATATCATCGGTAATACATCCTCAAATTGTTGGTGTTCCAAGTTCGTGGGAACTGGGCACCATCGAGCTCGGGAAGATAATAAGCTCCATGGTGGAGAGCATCGATCACCTTGTAGGGGTCTTCCCAGTTCGGAGAGAGTTTGCTGCACTCCCGAGGATGAGAGGCTTCAGCCCGCCGCAACACCAAATCGCCCGGGCGAAAGATCTTTGGCATTACCCACATTGTAGTACCGACTACCCGCTGTCGGTAGGCCGCCATCTGGAGTCGTGCCTTGTCTCTCATTTTCTCAAAGAGGTCTAAGTTGAGTAGAAGGTGAGCCGGGTTTTCAACTCGATCATATTGCTCCACCCGCAGCGTGCGTACACCAAGCTCCACTTGGACTACGGCTTCGACACCGAAGATGAGGTTGAAAGGCATCTCATCCATGGCCATTCGGGGCATTGTGTGGTAGGCCCAAAGGATACTGGAAAGTTCTACCCACCTACCCTTGGAATGGTCCAATCTAGTTTGGAGTCCCTAGAGGATGGTCCGATTGGTCACCTCGACCTCTCTATTAGTCTAAGAGTGAGCCACCGAGGTGAAGCGGTGAGGATATTGAGGCCGGTGCATAAATCCTCGAACTCTCGATTGTCGAACTGTTATCCATTATCGACGATGATGGTGTGGGGGAGAGAGAAGCGGCAGATGATCAACTTCAAGAAGAATTGGCCGACCTTAGCCTCGGTGATTCTTGCTAGCGGCTCTGCCTCCACCCATTTGATGAAGTAGTCAATGGCCACTATCAGCAACTTGTGCCATCCGGACGTGGGAGGAAATGGACCAAGGATGTCCATCTCCCACTAAGCGAATGGCTAGGGGGCGGAGAGCTGCGAGAGTAGTGCTGCTAGTTGACGCTGTATGCAGCCATAGCGCTTGCAACGATCGCACTTCCTCGCGAAGTCGGCAGTGTCCTCCCTCATAGTCTCCCAGTAATACCCCTGATGGAGTGCCTTGTATGCTAGCATTCTGCCCCCCACGTGATTCCCGCAGAGGCCTTCGTGTATCTCTTGGAGCACAAAGACCGTCTCTGTGGGTCTCAGGCACTTAAGGAGTGGATAAGAGTAGGACCTGCAGTAGAGTTGCCCATCCATCAAGACGAAGTGCGCAACCTTCTTCTTGACGAGGCCAGTCTCCATATGATCTTCTGGTAGGATGCCATCGGTGATGTACCTGATATACTGGTCCATCCAGCTGGACTCCGGGATGACCTGCTAGACCTTTCTAGGAGCCTCATAGCTTGGAGTTTCTAAGTATTCGATGTGAGCGCACCCCAGTGATGAGTCCGGTAGGGTCGTGAGCCTTGAGAGGGCATCGACCCGAGCTTTCTCTCCACAAGGGATGTGGGAGATGCTGAAGCACTGAAAGCCCATCGGTGAAGACCTATCCGACCACCAGCTGGGAGTCGGTGAAGACCTTCAGGTTGGGTACACCCAGCTCGTGGGAGACCCTCGGTCCCGTGAGGAGTGCCTCGTACTCCACCTGGTTGGTTGCTGCAAACCGGAAGTGGAGCATGCACTCAGCCACAACCCCATCGCCATTGGCGAGGATAAGGCATGCTCCGCTCCTCCCGAGTTGGATGCGCCTTCCACGTGGAGGACCCAGACCTCCTCCTCGGTTCCGGGCTCTATCTGGCACTCCATGATGGTCTCTTCCGACTCCTCGACCATGCTTGCGCACTCGACCAGAAAGTCAGCCAATACTTGGGCCTTCTAAGATGGTCTCGATCGGTACGCGATGTCGAACTTGCTAAGTGTCAGAGCTTACTTGGCCAAACTTCTGGAAGTATCGGGGTGGCTGAGTATGGCCCTCAATGGTTGGTTCGTCAAGACTACAATTGGATGCGCTTAGAAGTAAGGCCTGAATTGCTAAGCAGACATTATACGGGCAAAAATTAACTTCTCGGAGCGGGTGTACCTGATCTTCACATCTCAAAGGAGTTTGCTGACATAATACATCAGTTTCTGAGCTCTGTCCTCATCTGTACGGACAAGAACCGAACTGACAGTCCCTGGGTAACCACCAGGTACAACAAGAGTTCCTCTCCGTCTTCTGGCTTGGAGAGCAGAGATGGTGATTCCAAGAACTTCTTCAGCTCCTCAAAGGCTTCCCTGCACTCCTCTGTCCAGGTGAAGTCATGCACTTTGTATAGCGCCTTGAAGAAAGGCAACCAGCGGTCAGCAGATCGTGAGATGAACCGGCTCAGGACAGCAATCCGGCCCATGAGGCGCTATACCTGCTTCTTTGATATGGGGTGCTCCATGTCGACAATTGCCTGAACCTTTTCATGGTTGGCTTTTATTCCCCTCTGGGTGACCATGAAGCCCAGAAACTTTCCTACCGCCATGCCGAAAGCGTACTTTGCCGGATTCAGCTTCATCAAGTGCAAGCGAAGGTTTTGGAAGGCCTATGCCAAGTCGACAATGTGGTCTGACCTCGGTTTGCTCATGACGAGCATGTCGTCCACATAAACTTGCATGTTCCGGTCGATCTAGTCCTTGAAGACTCGATTGACCAGCCATTGGTATGTTGCGCCAGCATTCTTCAGCCCGAAATTTATCATCCGATAGTAGTACATCCCCCGATCCGTGATAAAGGCAATATGCTCTTTGTCCTTTGGATGCATCCAGATCTGATTGTACCCGGAGAATGCATCCATAAAGGAGAGTAAGCGGTGCCTTGAGGTGGCGTCTACCAGTTGGTCGATCTTCAGTAATGAAAAACTATCCTTTGGATAGGCTCGGTTGAGGTCAGTGTAGTCCACGTAGATCCTCCACTTCCTGTTGTTGTTCTTGACCATGACCACGTTCGCCAGCCAGCTAGGATACTGTACTTTGCGAACAAAGCCGACTGCAAAGAGCTTCTCCACCTCCTCGTTGATCGTCCATTAACTCTCCGCGGTGGAGCATCTCTTCTTCTGTTAAACAGGACGGTACTTCGAGTCGATACTCAACTTATGAGCGATGATGTCGGGGGAATCCCAGGCATGTCTGCTGCTGTCCAAACTAACACATCCGCATTCGCCCAGAGGAAACCCAGTAAGTGGGTCCGTTTCTCTTCTTGCAGCTATGCCCCAATCTATATCATCTTTGTTGGGTCTGCTTTGAGCGGATACATCAACAGGCGCTCAACTGGGCCACCCCTGGGATCCTGCGCCCTTTGGTTGAGGTCATCGACGCTGGGGTCCTTCTCAAAACTTCTGGCCCCTGGGACAGCTTGAAGATAATGTTGAATCGGTTGAGGTGCCCCCTTCATTTTTCCTACATCATAAGGAGTGGAAAATTATACCAATAGCCACCTGGTGGAGATGACCGCGTCGAGCAGATTGAGCCCGGGACGGTCAAGGATCACGTTGTAGGCCGAAGGAAGCCTACCAACTATGAAGGTCATCATGACAGTGCTTTGCCGAGGTGGTGACCCGGCAGTAACGGGAAGAGTGATCTTTCCTTCAACTCCCACAGAGTCCCTAGTAAAATCGACAAGGAGAGTGTGCACAGGCTTCAATTGAGTAGAGGATAGATTTATTCTGGAGAAAGTATTGTAAAAAAGGACATCAGTCGAACTTCTACTATCGACCATAATCCACTTTACAAGATGCCTGGTAATCATCATCTCGACAACCATTGTATCATTATTTATATTTTGATTCCCATATCCCTCCTCCCTCATAAAGGGGAGTATATTTTCCAAACTCTCTCCCTCTTGGTTCTTCTTGGGGGCGCGCTTTATTTTCCAACATATCATATCTACAGGCTTCTCGATGGGTCGATTGTCGACCGCAGGGATAGAGGGAAGAGCAGCAAGCGCTTGAGGTTCTGTCGGGGTCTTGCCCTTCATAAATTTTTCGAGGTAGCCCCTCCTTATCAGGTCTTCAATTTCTCTCTTGAGGTGGCGGCACTCCTCGGTGTCATGGCCATGGTCAGGGTGGAACTGGCAATTCTTTATCTTGTCGTGACCGTTTGATGGCCTCAGCGGGGGAGGGCGGCACAAGTAATGCTCGCCCTCGATCTCCATGAGGATCCTCGACCTCGGGGCGAGGAAAGGTGTGTATCTTTCTTCTGGGATGGGGCCGCTCTTTAGCTTTGGCCCTGATCAAAAGTTCGGGGTGGCCGGTTCGGACTTCCGCATCCCAGACCTCTCCCCCGGAGGTTGCTTCTTCAGTGGCTTCCTGTCCAGCTCCCTCTCGTACGGTCCACCTCCTCGGTGTGGATGTACTTGTGAACGCAGAGGAGCAGGTCGGAGTACGTCTTTGACATCTTTTTGTCCAAGGAGTAGGTAAGACGGGAGGTCTTGAGTCCCCTCTTCAAGGCCAGCGACTGATTCATCCAAGTTATAGATCTCCGGTACGGCAACTTTGAAGCGGGTCACATGGTCTCGCAAGGGTTCGTGGTCTTGTTGCCTGATGGAGAAGTGATTATCTACTTCTCGTGATACCTTCCGGCAGGTATCGAAGTGGGCCACAAACTTCCTTTATAGCTACGCAAAGGAGTTGATGCTTTCAGGCTCTAGGCGGATAAACTAGACTCGAGCTGCCTTTCGGTGAGTGGCAGGGAAGGCGATGCAGAAGAGGGTGTTGGTCAACCCTTGGACCCTCATGAGAGCTTTGTAGCTCTCAAGGTGGTCCAGGGGGTCTGTGGTCACATCGTAAGATCCACCTGTGGCATGCGAAACCGGCTTGGGATCGACTCCTCTTGGATTTCTCGGGAGAAAGGGGGATGGGCGTCATGGCCCGAAGCTCACGGGAGGAGCCCTGCAAGTTTGCAAACTGGCAGGATAGTTCCGCCAACTTACGCTCCTGCTCTTCCAGGTGCTTTTCGATCATGCGCCTGATGGCCTCGTCGATGGAGCCTTCGCTGAGACCGACGGAGGAGATGAAGATGATAGCTGAGGGGGGTCGCGACGGGGGGCCTTTCCTCGATGACCTCGGTGGCACTTAGCAGTAGCCTGCTCGAGGGTAGAAGACCAGCTCTCCCGGTCGACTGACCCGGTCCACTATCTCTTCGCTGGAGTCCATTGGCTTCCCTAGGGGTCTGTCGTGGCCCGCGGTAGCGATGGCCTTCCTCAGAAGGAACACTGGTTATCGCGGGGTGTGGTGGCTTGGGCTGCAGGGGTCCCTGGCTATTGGTGGGTGGCCAAGGATCGGTGTTGATGCTGCAACTGTCGCACCGCCGTGGTCATAATCTACATCTACTGGGGGAGCGCGACCAACTGGACATCCGCCGGAGGCGGTTGCGGTGGAGCGAGGGATTCCATCTCTGGATTGTACAGGCCCCCATGAGAAGGGGGACTCCCACACAGCTGGTGGGGACCCTCCTGCGCGCGTGTCATCACCATGTTTCAGGTGGAGTTGCACATGTGGGGATTGCCTAGATCAGATTGTATCCTACCCCCCTACCCAGCGTGCCAATCTGTTGCCGCCTACACCACCATGTCTTGTAGCTTAGGGATGACCTCGGATGCCGACCTCGTTGCCGGCGACTAGCTCGCATGCCCGGACCTGCAAAGAAGAGGAGACCCAGGCTGGGGATCCCGGTAGGGGCACTCCAACGATCAACTCAGTGACGATCTATGAAAATAGATCCTCCCATTTGGGTCCCTTTAGTCGGACTCCATGCTTGGAGGAGGAGATTTTGCTTTAGAAAGAAAGAGTGGAGTGAGAGTGGCAGTGGTGGAGGAGAGCATGAGCTGTGACAGCTGTGTCCGTTGAGGCTCTTCTGACGAGTACTCCGGTAGCCTCGGAGTGCTCTGCCCCTTTCTTGCTCTCCCCTTCCCTTGCCTTTGTTTGCTTACCTTCTTCGAAGACCTCTTGAACCTTCTTTTAGATTATGGGCCCTTCCGGCAACCTACCTCGAGTTCCTCCCCTCTGCAGGCACCGGAAAGTCAATGTTCGGCAGCACTCCGTGCAGTGACCCAGGTGTCTTCCCCATCCGTGATAGAGAGTTATGCCGCAGGCTCTGACCTCCCCTCTGGTTGCTCTACTTTGAGAAATTTGGCAAGGCCTCGATCAGGGAGCAGCCGTCCCCCTGATTTGAATCTTTTGGGATGATTTCCTCTTTTGGGTGGTGCAAACGGTCGGCTGGGAAGTGCTGTGTTTTGGCTAGGGTGCTCTTTCCTATCTGGTGTAAGTAGCAGCGAGAGTAATCATGGCATCCTGGAAGGGTGCCCATCCGTGGTCCTTGGGCGGCGGTCCACCGCCCAAGGGAGGTGGCGCCATCTCCTTCCTCTTGTTTCTGAACCTCCCAAAGCATCGTGGGCTTTGGCCACGGGGGCGGCTTCCGGCTGCTAGACCTCTTATCTGAAGAGAGCTTGGTCCGAGAAGAAGGAGCTCGACTTCGGCTGAGGCTGGCTCGACCTCGTGGGAGCCACTAGCGAAGGAGCTCGAAGAGAGCGGGAGCTCGACTTCGGTCGGGATGGGCTCGACCTTGAGGGAGCCGCCCGGTGAAGGAGCTCGAAGAGAGCGGGAGCTCGATTTTGGCCGGGGTGTACTCAATCTCTAGGGAGCCCTCCGGCGAAGGAGTTCGAAAAGAACGGGAGCTCGACTTCGAACGGGATAGATTCGATCTCGAGAAAACCACCCGATGAAGGAGCTCGAAAAGAGGATCTTACATGGCAACTTATGCCAATATTATATCTGACTGGATCTGACATGAATTTCATATAAACAATCTTGTCACACCAAGTAACAATCATTTATAGCATAGTAACAAGCATAACATGATAGCTTGAATTTTTGTTGATGAACTTAGGATCCATTATAACACGGTAAAGAAGAAGAAGAAGAAGAAGAAGAAGGGGTTCTGGGCCAATATTGTTGCAATGACTACGTAATAGAATGGACCAAAAGAGGCAAACAAGAAGGGAAGGTCCATCGCATATTTCCTTCGCAAGGTGGGTAGGTCCCAAGGTGGGCCCCGCCCTTGGAAGAAGCCTTGGGTGGTTAGGCTGGCCGGGACGCCCACGGCATGTGGAAGGAGCACTTTATTTCAAGTCGGGAACTGAGCTGTCCCGGTCGATACCTCATGGACAGCACGCATTGGTCGCTGTCACATCCTTTCAGTCAACTGTTCAAGGTTGACAAAGCCAGGCCCAAGCCACCAACGTAGAAAATATTCCCGATCCGATTAATTTCTGCCTTCATCTTTCTATTCCCATCTCTCAACAACTTCGGTCAGCCATTACATCATGCATGACCATGGAAGGGTCCCTCGTCCTCATGTACCTCATCCCCCTTGCTCACCACCATATAAATTAAGCCATCCGGCCACCCTTTCACCATTGCAATATTACAACATTATTTACTTTTAAATTTGTAATACATATATACATATATATATATATATATGTATGTATGTATGTGAAGATTATATATATATATATATATGTATGTATGTGAAGATGTGGATCATTTAGGATGTGGAAGTAGTGTCCAACAACCGTATATTTTTATCAGGAATCCATTTTAAGTGAGGAGAATGCCATGATCCAAATGTTCATAGTAATGTTTATGGAGGTGGGCGCTAGGCTTAATGTCCAGGATTCATCTGGAACAAATGCGGTCCCCATGCATGGAATGGCTTTTTTGACAACCGACACAAGCAAAACGAGATGACTTCCGAAGGGCAATCAGAACGGGTTGATCCATATCCGACATGAATTTCTACAAGTACATCAAAAGATCGTCACCCTTGCAAGGAGCCAAGGATGGTCTACAAAATTCTAAAGGCTATCAAGTCCTTTATGGCGGGACTACTTTCACATCTTAGATGATTTATAGCATCATGTATAATGGCCATATCATCTATTTTAAAGATGGATGGCTCTTACTCATTCCGGAGATGCAAGATATCTTCAGCACTAATATGGTATGCCATGGTGACGATAGAGCCATCCATTCCGAGATAACTGACATGGAACTTTGTAGAGTAAAAATCTAGCAAGGTCTTTTTAACAAATTTCACAACGAGGACGCCATACAACATTTTTTTTTTTTTTTCTTTTTCTTTTGACAGTGATAGCACCATGTTGAATTCATTTTGTTAGTTGCCTAAGCGATTATTATTTAATATAAACCTAGTATCAGCTACATGATCCTTGCCTACCACTGCTGAAATTCTCCATTCATCCCGTAGACAAAATCCTGCAAGAAGTTCTGATCAGCATCTAAATTATATTAATAGTAAACAATGAAGTTGCAAAATTGGCCTACCGAATTGGCATAAATATCCAAATCGCAGCAAGCCAATTAAAAGAGCTCAGAATTGTTCAATAACCACTTATGATGCAATCCAAATAAAAAAGACAGAGCTTTCCAATGTC
The DNA here is from genome assembly GCA_021397845.1 of Areca catechu. NCBI lineage: Eukaryota > Viridiplantae > Streptophyta > Magnoliopsida > Arecales > Arecaceae > Areca > Areca catechu. Next base: position 186,245,321 of record CM038052.1, on the reverse strand, counting down.
ATATTCCATATACAGAGACTCAGGAACAGTAGAGATATATATTATGCCAATCAATATTTGGATAACAAATTACTACCGGTCCCCAGCTATCAAAGAAGGCCAATTCCTCCATAATAAAGTTCCAAATTAAATGATCAAAGTAGATAAAGTTCTGGATGCAGCTCCAAACATCTTCCTACCAATACAAATAATAATCAAAGGATAAAGTTGAACATCCTTCTCCCAATATTATACTCAAATATGGCTGCTGCTATATTTCGGAAACTAGAATCATCAACATTAATTAAAAGATGGGCATCTTCTTCTCCAATGGAGAACTACCTCCTTCTTCGAAAGGGCTGGTAGAATTAATACAATCGAAGATATGAAAGGAAGCACTTTTGGAAGGCCTCAGAAGGGTGTCCCTATCTCACTCCTGGTATCGGAGGGGCTATATAAAGCAGACCTGTTCCTTGGCCTGTTCTCCTCCAGCTGCTTCACAACTTCATCCATGTCCGGCCTCACGGCAGCCACCGGAGCACAGCAGCCCATGGCCAATTTCAATGCCTGCACCAACCCATCCTCGGTCGGGCTCCTTATCCCCTTCAATATCTCCACATCGAACACCTCCATCGTCGTCTCCTCCAGCACCGCCACCTTGACCAATGATGGCAAGTCCACTCCTTCCCCATTCCTCCCGTTCCCGGGCTTCTTGCCCACTAAAATCTCCAATAGCAGTATCCCGAAAGCATACACGTCTGTCCTCGAGTTGCACTTCTTCATCTTCTGCAGCTCAGGAGCCTTATAGCCATCAGACTTCGCAGCGGACACCATTTCATCGGCTACCGCCGGCACCATCAGTTTGTCGAGCCCGTACTCGGTGATCCTTGACACGAAGAACTCATCGACGAGCACGTTCTTGGACCGGATATTTCCATGGGTGATCGGCGTCTCCTGCCCGGTGTGAAGGTAGGCGAGACCCCTCGCCACCCCCAGTGCTATCTTGTGCCTTCTAGCCCAGTTCAGCAGAGGCCTTCCAGCTCTAGTTTCTGAAACGACACGAGACAATCGAAACGGATGAGGTTTACGTGATCAAAGACTGATTTTAGTGCGGGGGAAATTCACTTACCATGAAGGAGATCATGGAGAGTTCTATTCGGGAGGTAGTCACAGATGAGGAGCTTCTCTCCTCTCTTCCCCTGGTAGAAGGCTTTCAAGGGAACCAAGTTCTCATGCCGGGCACGACCGAGAAGCCGGATGACGGGCAAGCACGACGCCGCATCCTTGCAGCTGCCTTCCCTCAATAGCCGAAGAGCGATCGTTCCCCCATCGGCAAGCTTAGCCTTGTACACCGTCCCATAGCTGGTCTTCTCCATAACCTGGCCAGTGGCGTTCAGCACGTCGTCCAGCGTCAAATGCTCGCCGCCGTGAAACACCATCAGCTTACCCTCGCCACCATTGTTGCCATCCTCCTCCATCTCCATCTCCTCCTCCTCTCCTCTCCTTCCCCTGTTCTTCCTCTTCCTACCCTGCGCCCATCCAATGGACAAAGAGGCCAGGACCACGGCCCCGGTCATCAGTCCGATCACCAACCCAGCAATCGCTCCGGAGCTCAGGCCGGAGCGTGAGCTACATTTCTTCAGGGGCGCCCCGCACAGCCCGGGGTTCCCCTCGAACGACGCCGCGCCGAACTTGGATTGCCCGAAGGCCTCCGGCAGCGTCCCGGAGAAGTTATTGTAGGAAAGGTTCAATCTTTCCAGGTTTCTCAGCCCGGCAAGCGACGCCGGTATCGTCCCGGAGAACCTATTGCTCCCGAGGTCGAGTTCTTGCAAGCCACGGAAGCCGGTGATGAACTGGGGGAACTCTCCTTCGAGATGGTTGGCGCCAAAGTCGAGAACTTGTAGGCGACCGCAGGTGGAATTTGGGACGGCGGGATCGGGAACGGCGCCGGAGAGTTTGTTGCTGTGGAGGCGGAGGGAGACGAGGCGGTCGCAGAGGTTCCAGATGGAGCGAGGGAGGGAGCCGGAGAGTGAGTTGTCGGCGAGGTCGACTTCGGCGAGGGAGGGGCAGTTACCGAGCTCGAGAGGGAGGGTGCCGGATAGGTAGTTGACGCCGAGGTAGAGGGACTGGAGAGAGGAGAGGTCCCCAATCTCCGGAGGGATGGATCCGGAAAGGGCGGCTGCGGGGAGGCGGATGGAGAGGAGCTGGAGGGAGGGGTCGGATGCGAGGGAGCGGTTGGAGCGGACGGCGGAGTCGTTGCAGGGTAGAGGAGCGCCTGCGGCGGACGAGGTGGTCCACTGGAGGCCACGCCAGAGGCATAGCGGGGTGGAGGCATTCCAGGAGGAGAGCTGAAGGTTCTCCTGCGACGAGCGGCCCTGAAGCGCCGGCTTTATCTTCTCCAGGAGGAGGAGGACGTCGGACGACTCCGCGGCGAAGGCCGAAAAGAAGGAGAAGAAGTAGAGAGAGAATGAGCAGAGTAGAAGAGAAAGGTAAGCCATTGGAGAAGAGGAAGAAAACTCGGAGTGAGGCGCAGAAGACAAGAGTTTGGAAGTAAAAAGGTGGGATTTTTGGCAGCTTTGGTGTGTGTGTGTGTGGGGGGAGGCGCGTGGGGGGGGGGTGGTGGCTGGGGGCAGGGTTTTTGGGAGGAAGATGGTTGGGTTTTTGAGGTAGGTTTTTTCAAAACAGGTTCTATTATGATCACAATCCCCCAACGCACCCCTTCGAACACCCTCGATGTTTTGGGCCCTACGTCGTTCGGAATTGCCGAATTTGGTTGGTGTAACTGGTAGCTAGCGTGGCAGCGTGGGGCCCTTGTGATGAGGTATCGTAGTGGGGTTCTCGGTTTGTCGGTGAGTGTAAGGCCGGAGGGCTTCGGGAAAGGAAAAGGGCGCACTTGGTGTGGACCGCTGACTGCTTGGGTTCCGTTGGTGTGTGGGTGTCCATTTGATCCTTATTTTCGCTTTTTCTATCGTATGCATTGCTTTACCTCCTGGTACGCGAGATATCTACCGGCGAAATTCCTAGTCACATGCGGAGGTGATACACTATCCATCTACCCTTCTTTTTTCTTTTTTTTTTTTCTTTTGTTTTGGGGGTCAGAGTTGGGGGGCGATATTGGCTTCGTTGCTTTAGAGGAGGATTCAGAAATGGAGGCTTGCAAGGAAAGCCTTTAAGTAAAGAATGATGTTAGGTGTCAAGAGATTTTTCTAAAGTTGAATGCGATGGATTAAAGAAAAAAAAAGTTCAGGGTCAAAGGAGAAATTATGATCACGTGATATAAACAGATGCCAGATTAGAGTCAACAACAGCGTTTTCAATCCAACTAGGGAGCGAAATAATTCAGGAGATTTAAACGAAATGATACAAATGGTTGTTAGACTAATTCAAAGACAGAAACTTGGTTTGGCTAAGTGAGATTTAAAAAAGGAAAAATCTTTATTAATCTCTGGGCTATTCTGTGGCCGGTGATCGTGTTCGAGATAAGCACTTTGTTGAGTATGATTGGATTTCTCAAAACTTAGACACCAACAATAAATAACATATTTAAATTTTAAAATTATAAATAAAAAAGGTTCAGGCTACGAGATGGTAGTTGTGGTAGTTATGCTAAGGATCTAAGATGAACCTTGCTTTAATTTGGATTAAAATGATTTGAATAACAATAAAGGATTTATCCACACATGCAGCCTAAAATTATGACTATCAAGGTCATATACCAACAAAATAATAAAGTTAACAAATATAATTTTAAATAATATTAAATTAGACGAGCAATTCCGAATTCTCGGATTTCCATTTGGAAACTCTTGCTCGAGGGCCCGCCACCTGGCCATATTGTTCTCCACCTTGAACGGGCAGACACTAGCCCGGGTTTCCAAGGAGGCAAGGATTGCCATTCTTTTCACGTTATGTTGGATTTTTTTTTTTTTTTGGATTTTTTTGGCCATTAAAAAGTACACGACATGAAAGTGATCGGAAATAAGAAGTATGATTATGAAAATGTTCGGTATATTAAATGCCCAAATGATGAAGGAAAGTCCTTTGCATCTTCCTTTAGATATGGTTTGGGATTTTTTTTTTTTTTTTTTTTTTTTTTTTTCAGCACGGATACCTGCGATCATGACGCTTTTCTTTTCCTCCTCGCCAACTATTACTCGACGTTCGCCGTGACAACCCCATGGGCGAGGTTTTTGTGCGTGATAAAAGAACGACGGGCGTGCCGCTGGCGCGATCATCTGACAGGAATTCAAATCATGATTCAAATATTTTTTAATTAAAAAATTTTAAAATAAAATAAAATAATTAATAAAATAATTTTGAAATTTTTTTTAGTTATAATAATAAAAAAATTAAAAATATATATAATAAATTTTATTAATTCGGCTATGATAATGACAGTTAAATTGATATGCATCATGTATCAAATATTTTCTGGTTAGAATCAGAGAACCAGAATGATACAGTCCTCTCCTCCCCTCCTCCTACCTTTATTCATTAAAAAAAAAAAAAAAAAAAAAGAACGACGGGAGTGTAGATACATAAATCAGTGGTGAACATATCAATAACCTCGATATTATCCATCATGCATGAAGCGGTGTCGGGACTTACCTTTTATTTATTATGAATTCGGCACGACGGCCGTAGGGCTACGTTGATTAGAGTTTTGACGAGAAAGCTTGTCTTTCCGTAAAGAAAAAAGAGAAAAAACAAAAGAAAAAAAATCATTACCGTCATTTGATACCATTAAAAGAAAAGAAAAGAAAAAAAAAAAAAAAAAAAAGAGAGAGATAGAGACAGAGGAACAACCATGAGCATCAGAATAAGATATGAACTTTAGCTCCGATGGTACAACTTTTGAGCTGCACGAACTTTATTAATGTTACAAGGGATGCCATAACTATAATAATTTTTCATTTGGATTTCGCTCATTTGACTTAGTATGATGCTATAATATGTATTACGGGGTATTTTGGATATCTCTAATATATTTTAGAAATGCAATTTTAGAGATAAATATTTAACTCATCAGGTCGATCGGTGATCTATCTATCGATCGGAATTCGTTACGAGGATGTCTTTATATTCAATAATCGATTACTAAAATCCTACCTGCCAACTTATTTACCGGTCTGTTAGGATGTCTTTATATTCAATAATCGATTACTAAAATCCTACCTGCCAACTTATTTACCGGTCTGTTAGTGATATCGGATTTAATATTGAAGTATTTTTTACTTAGTTCTTATTAGGTACAATTTTTCAACACTTTTTTTTTATATAATATATTTTTAAAATTTTAAATAGTCAATAATCTAAATTACAGAAACAGCCGTTTTGCATTGATAATATATTCATAGAAGTAAACGAGGACTATAATATCACAACAATATGATCAATGGCTTGATATTCTTGAAGTTATCCATTTTTTCAACATTCTTTTATAAATAACCAAGATCACAAGGATTTTTATGTAAGCAACTCTTTTCTACACTCTCTGCTTTCCATCCATTCCAGATTTCTAACTTAAACATTGAAAGATCCTGCCGAAATTAATTTTAGTTATAAACTTTATTTTGCATGTCACTCCAATAATGACTCTTGCTAGTCAGTGTCAGCTCCCATATCGAGCCAGAGTCTATAGCAATAATATGTAAATATATTCATTCCATGAAATTATCCATTCTAGATCTTTAATTTCTCGATTTATTCCTTCGGCTTGGTTTGTACCGGGAGTACAGGTTCACACACATGCATGTATGCACCAAAAAAAAAAAAAAAAAAAAAAAAAAAAGAAAAAAAGTTATATTGGTGATAAGTGTTGGTAGTGAATTCAAAGTATGTCTATTGTACTCTTAATTTTGAGATGGTCCAAATTATTGTTTTGGCCAATGAAAGCCACCTTTATGAATCATGATACTCCTAACAAACTAAGGATACAAATGGATCGGATCGGATCAGGGTCACTCAAAAACCAATGATACAAATGGATCGGATCATGAGTGACCCTGATTCGACCCGGTTCTTTGATCAGGTCTTAATATTAAATCTAGACTCAATCTACTAGAAAATCGAGTCGGGTTCACTATTAGAATTTTCAATTCAATGGATCATTCAGGTTGGATCGGGTCCATAAATAATTCAGTTATAATATAAAAAAATTTAAATCTAAATACGATCTAGATAAAATATAGATAATCATATTTTAATTATTACATAGTCAACTATTATTAACCATAAAATAGATAACAAACAATATTATTTTCAAAATAAATTAAGATTTAAAAATAATTATAGCTTTATTTCTATATTAAAAATAAGTTTCATATAAATTTTAAATTATAATGTAAATGTTCGAATAGATATAATCGTGATAGTATTAGTATATTCGAGTCGGGTCGGGTTCAGATATAGTAAATCCAAATCTGATCAGGAAAATGGAATAGATTTAATTTTAGAACCTGATCTGGATCCATGAATTCATAAAAATGAATTGGATTGGATTTAAACGGGTCGGGTCATAGGTCGACCCGACCCATTTACAGCCTTACAAAAAATGGAACCCACCTTTTCAACAAGAATGCCTTGTCGATGCATGGGGGCCGAGGCTTGCAGATAAGCAGAAATGTGGTCCAAGGATTCTTTATCGTCGAGCCACGGTGAACCTAGAATTAGGCTTAATTCACCTTTTGTCAATCTTAAACCTGAATTGACCCGACCAAGTTTATCGGCACCCCTGATTCCAAGCATGGTGCCAATCTTAAACCTGAATAAAGAAAGGAAGTAAAATACTTCAAAGCTCCATACTTTCCCCAAGCATGGAGTTTTTTTTTTTTTTTGGTCAGGAATAAAGAAGAAAGTAAAATACTTCAAAGCTCCATACTTTCCCCAAGCATGATGCTTATAAAATTATTTTTTTGTATTTCTATACACTTGAAAAATTGAATAGGGGGGGTCTAGCACGAAGGCAGACGTAGTTGCACCCATCCCTTAATATGACCATGATGAATAGGTTCAGGAAGCCCATGTCCCCTCGAAGTCTGCTGCATGCAACCCTGTACCCAACCAAATTCACATCCATCCTTTTTACAATTAATTGTACCTACCAAGAAAATGCTAGCATATGACAAGCATAAGGTAGACCGATTTTATTTTTGAGACTGCTAGTCCCAAAACTTCAAAACATTGCACGGTCATCCTAACCATATAGTCTATTTTGGAAGGTACCATTTAATTTTTTTCAAGAGGACCGATTATTTGACCAGCCTTGAGTTGTACTTCTTGGGCCAGTTTTTGAGGTCAAAAAAAGTGGATCTCCTTTTCTTTTCTTTTCTTTTTTTTTTTTTAAGGAGGATGATAGGCTCCGGGGCATGCATCGACCGACCTTCAGGATGGATCGGTCCGACCAAGATGACTCGAGATATTACCTGAAAATAAAGGTGGAAATTCTTAACTATCTAATCAATTTAACTTGCTTCGGTCTACGGATCAAGTTAGATTACTAATTTAATAAGGTGGTCGTGCTCGAATTTAAAGTCTGTCCAGTTCGATAGGTAAATTGGATCCGGATGATCCAATTGCCATCTCTATCTTAAAAAAAAAAAAAAAAGCATTTTAACCAAAATTTAATTACAAACTTAATTTGCTCGATTCAACAGGTCTAATATATTATATATATATATATATATTTGATACGGTCCTGATTAACATGCTTGAATTGTCCTCCATGCGCAATGATTTTCGTCCTGGTCCGAACCTTTGATTCTTGGAAATTTCTCGGTGTTGTTTATCACTCGTGACTGAATCTCCTGGAATAAGGGGGTCGAATAAGGGAGACAAGCCGCGGACCGGGGTTTGTCCCGTTGGACAGGACAAGCATTAAAAACATGGATCGGCACCCGGGATAATTTAACTGCTAGCAGTGTTTTTTGGGACATACAATATATGTCATGAGTATAATTTGGTGGCAAACATTAAGAACATTAGTGGATGGGTACGGATCCAATTAATCAACACATCTACGGTCGATGTCATGCCCCGGAGCCTATCATCCTGACCGGTCATGCGATACAGCTGCTGCATATTTATATATATATATATATATATATATATATCGATGCTTCGAAAATTTTTCGAAACCACGAGATGTTCATGGTCCACCTGGGAGCGATGGACAAGTAATAGAGTTTTCCAATATTGGATGACAATAATATGTAATTGATTACATACATAATATCGGTATTACTCGATCCATTCTCGAAAAGATGAATTATTTTATGAATCATCCAAGAGATGTTGTTTATTTTCTTGGATCCCGTCCTAGGAAATAATTTGGCAATATCATGTGGCCGACCTTAATTCATGATGGATCATGGGCATGACAATTTATCTCACAATCAATTGATTGATTCATATGGAAGACAATCCATGATGATGCTCGGTTCGAGAATCACTAATCGTTGCATGAGGCCGGCAGCATGAAGACGGATATTTTGTTTTCTTCCATGCAGAGCCCTTTTTAACTGAATTGATTCCGGAGAACCCACGCACAGACACAGGAACACCAATACATGGATGACCTATGACTAGACTAATTATAAATCCATTCATGATATAAGTTAGGAGATCAAACTTCACGGTGCAAGGGTCTAACAGTGTATATATATACATGCTACTTCTTTCCGATTCAGGTTTTTGCTACACGTCATGATCATATTCTCACGGGCAAGAGCTTTGATGACTATCATGATGCTTGGAAGTGGTGGAAAAAGTAAACCGAGTTCATGAAATAAGATTGAGTTTTTATACATGTACACCTTTCCGGATTCAAATTTATATGAATATTTTTGTAAAATTAATATTTACATATATATCTACATAAAATACTTATTTTGTATGTATATCATTTTTTTCATATTTTTCGTATATGTATTATGTATTCGTATCATCTAATGTCGTTAAAAAAAATAATAAGGATTTAAAATTAAAAAGATCGAAATATCCTTATCGATAGATGTATAAAAAGAAAAATTTACAAGGATATATATGTAAATACAAATTTTACAAGTCTGTTCATGTAAATTTTAATATTTGGAAAGATATATGCAAAAAAATTATAATTAAATTTTTATCTATTTCATCATTCAGATCCTCTTGCTCTATAATATAACAACATATTGCATGATATAACAATATAAAGATGATATTGTATAATACATTATATATTACATGCTATACTATATTTTGATTTTCGGGTAAAGGTAGGATAAGTCATCGTAACTTTGTTTATTTAATAAGTATAAAAAATCTCTTAGAAAAAGAAAAAAAAAAAGGGAGAGGAAGTGAATAAGAAAAATAATCATAAAAAATAATTGTAAATCAAAATTAAACTACTAACATTAAAAGAAATTAACAACCGATATAGTTTTTTCCTATAAAACTTTATACAGTTTTTAAAGAGAGAGCCAACTTTATATATACTACCATCAAAGCTTACCCGTATCTTTCAACAATTCCTTCTTGATTTCGAAAAATGATGGCGATGGCATTTTTCATACCTTTCAAAAGTTTTAGATTAGAAAAACTACCGTAATATTTCACTTATTCTATTGCTCTCTTCTAATAATAGTTACTTGCACTTTGTCTATAAAATATCAAAGCTAAAGCTTCAAAATGGGTTGAGAGGCCAAAGAAGGAGACCCTCCTAGTCTTCCTTGATAGACAAGGTAAGATCCGGCAAAGCACCGAACAAAGTAAGCTGTAGCAACTACAACCAAGAAAACTCTAATCAAGCGGCTGACGTGAAAAACTTCGACAAAGTGCTCGACATAGAAAACACTAGCAAAGTACTAGGCTCGGCGTGTAAAACTATAGCGATGTGCTTGGCATTGTCCGGTGGAAGGAGCAAACTAGCCATCCTTGGAAATGCTGATGAGTGGGAGTATGAGTTCGATGCCGACGAGATCTCTGATGAAGTGAAAAGAGGGAAAGTTCGGTTAGTTATTTTTGGGAGCAGCAATGAGAGGGGGTATGAGTTTGGCATCGAGGACATCTTCGACGAAGGAAAGAGAAGAAGAGTCCGACTAATTACCCTTGGAAGTAGTAATGAGAGGGATCGAGTTCGGCGATGAGAAGATTGCTGGTGAAGGGAAGAGAGATGTTGACGATGGAGTTGGAAGTTAAGGAGCTCGGTGTTGTTGTTAGTGGCTTCAAGGACTGTCCGACTAACATCCTTAATAATGACTTCGCGAAATTTTTAGAAAAACTTAGATAAGCTTGGCTCGATCTGGTCAACATGATATGAGTTATCTCAAGAATTTTCCATACGGAATGAGATACATAATAGACTTAATTTCATACTCCATACTATATGATATGCCTGACATGTTTCACAAAAAGTTTTGATAATTTTTTTTAAATAAAATATAATAGGGTCACAAAGTTTCATTGTTACATGATAATCAAACCCATAATTATGTCTATTTTGTGTAAATATACAAACAATCTACTAAATATTAGGTTCATACATTTTCTTAAAAACATATCATGTTTATCCATTAAAGGAAACCTGCATGGTTGCAATCTTTTTATTTTCTAGATAAAATATTTTTGATTTATTATTTAATAAAAAATCTTTGAACTATGTAAGTCAATAAAGTAAGTATATTTATTATTTTAGTTGTACATGTTAATATTTATTTCATTAAAATAAAGAAAGAATTAATAAATCAAGGGAGGTATATTTATATTTAGAATTTTTTATATGCATACCCTTTTAAACATTCAGATTTGTATAAGTATCCTTATATATTTTTCTTTTTACTATATTTCGGTCATTTTAATTTTAAATCGTTATTTTTTTATGGCATAAGATAATGTGGGTATATATGCAAAACAAAAATCAGAAAAAAGAAGGATATACATATACAACAATTGTTTTATAGAATCATACATGCAAATATTAATTTTAAAATAATATTAATGTAAAATTGAATATCTAGGAGAATATATATAAAAAACTCGATAAAATTTGATGTTTCTTATGTTATGAACTATAATAACATTCTCTAAAAAGTTGTTTACAATCACTGTTGTCTCAGTCATCTTGATGTGCACGGCATGCTGATTTTATTACAGAGTGCTGGTGAAATGCAGAAGCAAATGATCCTGAAGGTACAAAAGATTGTGATTTGTTTCAGCGCGTGTGAGTAGTGGCCTTGGTCAGAAAGTCCATCTTCATCCTGGCAGAGAGAAAAATGTAGACATGCCGAGTCCTTTCTACAGTGAAAGTGATCATCCAGTCCTTTCACCTAAGATGCTTTGTCTATTGTCAATGGCTTAAAGTTGGTTAATGTTTGCCAGCCAAGAGTCTATAATAAAGTTTGGGCTGGAATCAGATTCAGAAAGGCACATTGAACTGCTCTGAAAAAAAATAGATTGAAAGCAGGATATCAAGAGATGCAAAAAGTTCAGGGAGCTGTAAGATAATATATATTAGGTATTGTTTCATGGCAAGAGCTGATGATTCTTGACTGCTTGTTATTTTGGTGCAGGTTCTTAAACCACAGCTCAGGATTCTACTTCTTTGAATCAAATCTCTAAAAGCTCGATCTGCTAGATGTCGGTGGCAGGCAGCCTGCTTTACATGGCAGAAGGCTCTGTAACCATCATATATTTGGGTTGTATCTTTCGCACAAATGAATGATAGATCTTTTTTCGCGGCATCAACCATTTGATGGTGCAAAAATTGCTTCGAAAGCCAGGCACATGGAAGAAAGGGGAGTTATTGAGGTGCTTTCAGAGCTGTGCATCTGCTTTGAGAATGGTGCAAGGTACTATCAAATGGTTGATATCGTGAAAGAAAATCTATCATTTATCGTCACAAAAGATACAATCCGAACCCCAACTAGAGACATGGAGGTCCACCACCTTAAAAGGATGCAGAGAGGCTTAAATAGTCCCTGTAGGGTCTCTGCACTTTGGACCATTGCCGAAAATAATGGATTGCTATGTTCTCTCCCTCGTGTTCTGTCAGTCAATCCTTTGCAGAAACCGTGCTACAAGATATTTGGTGAGTTGAACCATGCGCTATGGGCAGCTCGCATCAGAAGTGCTACATTGTCTCTGCAACAACAGGCAGGTGCACTCTTCAAAAAAAAAAAAAAAACAGGCAGGTGATTCTGGAGCAAAAGCATCGAATTTTCCTTGGTCCAGTTTATATCAAATATACTTCTTCAATTTTTGATGAGGAATCCAGAGTAGGACCAAATGGTTGAGAAGATAGTCTTCCAGTCTTCACAATTAGCTAGTAAGTCACAGAATACAGGGGTATACTCTGTTGTTCATGAATATGATACGGGGATTGGTTTAGTATTTCAGAAAAAAAGGCTGGCCAAATACTGGAGCAGGTGGAATCAAACCCAGATGGCACCCTCTATCATATCAATAAGATGCAGATTTAAGAAGACTGATAATTCAAAGTTGCTGAAGTTCCGGTGAACAACTGAATTGAATAAGAAAATACAGACCTCCAACAAATTGCTTCTTAACTCCATCCGTAGTTTCCAACATGGAACGAAATTTGTGTCCGGTTTTGCCATAGATGCTGATTTAGTTAAGATCGCTCAGCCATATTGTTACATATAAAATAAAAGATAAAACAATGACAAGAAGGGTAGAAGGAGAAAGGATTAGACAAGCCAAGATTATAGATGATAGAATTTTCTTTACAATAAAAACGCATCTATTACAACAGATTTGCATGCCACATTAATATCAATCTTTTGCATGCACGTAAATTTCATATATAATAAAGATAAAATCCAAAAACCAATCAATCCTTGGACAATTAAAGATAGAAGAAGTTGTGGAGAGTATGACAGAAAGACTAGCAAATATCCCAAGAAAAAAAAAAAAAAAAAAAAGAAACGATAAATCAGCAACACTGCTGCACCTGCTTTATAGTCAAATTAGTATGAGAGCAGGCAGAGGTTGGCAAGGCGAATCGCATGGTCGACAATCTCACGATAAACCAAAAAAAAAAAAATGCGTCAAGTGATACATTCTTGTTGTTCTTGCAAACTGTAGATAAGTGTGGCGTCAGCACTTTGCAGCCTTGCGGCATGAAAGGGCTCCAGCTTCTGAAGTTATGGTGCCAACCATAGAAGAAGGCTTCGCCCCAAGGCTGGAGGCCCTTGAATAGCTCGCCGAAGCTCCTGCTCCAGAGGGGGTGAAATAGGCACCATTGAGCAGCAGGTCACCCTCCGACCTCCAATTCCAACTCTTCCAAACACCAGAGGGTGAGTACAATCTTTTAGTAACCTGTTAACCAATTTGAAAAGATGCACGATTATATGCGATTTAGTATAAAAGTAGAATCTATAGATCAACACGAGCAGGATTTGTTAACAGATTCACTGTAATTCACTTGGAATCACCTCCTTGGCGAAGGGGTTGACCGGAGCGAGGTATCGGTTCCCCTGGCTATTGATGGTTGGACTTGCACTCCCACCAATGGCATACATCTCCCAATGAGTATAGTCATTATTTACCACATGAAAGTAACCATGCCTGCACCTAAAATTTAACAACACAAGAAGAACTTGATCCACTGCTTTAATTGACCAAGCTATTAGAATTAGATGAAGTACCTCGGCATTCTTTGAATCAAGCCTTCACCAAAATGATTGAATGCAATGGTAACTTGCATGTCCTTGTCTCTCTCATAAGAATCACTGTGACCCAAAAGCATCACCTGCATCCCATTTAAATCAATGTAGCAAATAGATATAATCTCTACGAGTTATATTCGATCAATTTAATGTAATCCGGATGCTGTTCAGCTCTACGGGCAAAATGCCTAGCATTATTGAAGAAGACCGATGGAAGGGAAAATACCTCATTGTGGTGGGCGAAGTGATTGTTAGAGATGGTTATGGCGGTGGATCCCATGATGGCATCAATGAGTCCGTCGGCGCAGTTGGACAGAGAGCAGTGGTCCACCCATAGGTGGCTGGAGCCAAAAATGGAGATGCCATCTCCATCAGCCATTGTCCTCCAGCCATAGTGGGAAGGAGAGCTGCGGACCATGGCGTTCCCGGTTGGCTTGCAATCATGGACGTGGAGGCCGTGGATGATGATGTTGGTGACGAATTGGATGGTGATGCAGGCGCCGTTGGCGATGTGCACGTTGGCGCCACGGCCGTCGATCGTCTTGAAGCTGTTCATGATGAGTTCCTGTTCGAGGGTGATGACCATGTCTCGCTTGAACACGATCCAGAGGGGCTCGTCCTGGATGACGGCGTGGCGCAGCGTCCCCGGGCGCGGGTTCACGGGGTCGTCGTCGCCGGGATCGGTCACCTCGTAGAAACGACCGTCGCGCCCTCCGATGGCATTGCGGCCAAAGCCAATGCCGCAGTCGGCCAGCCTCTTGCGGTTGAGGTGCCAGTCGGGATCGCAGCGCCAGCAGTCGTCGATGGGATTGCCGGTTCCACAAGAAAGATATCCCAGGGCCCGGCGTGCGGTGCTGCGTTCATTATGGCCCTGCCAAATAAATTTTGCCTAATCGTGACTATCGATGCCAAATAAATTTTGCCTGATCGTTCCTATCGATGCCGAATAAATTTTGCCTAATCGTAACTATCACTGATATATATCTTCACAGCAGCAAGTAGTGAGGCAAAGTAGTCCTTGTTACGGTGATTGTTTTCATTCAAAACTTACAACCGCCCCGGCCCAAGGAGCGTGCTTAATGCATTTTGAAATTATATAATTTTCTTCTTGCTCTCATACCTATTTCAAATTAATGTTCTCAGAATAACTATTGAAAGGATAAGAGTCGCATGCAAGATTTATCCAGTTAGACAGGGAATGTCCCTATCAATGAAGACCGGATACTAAATTCAAAGATACTTGTCGAGGATCGTGCGAGATTTAATCCTATACAGAGTAATTAGTGAATGATGCATCATCAATTGATACATGCAATTGGTTTTGAAACTTTGTGGCTCAAGTTTTTAAATTGAATTGCATTCTGACTTGTCATTAAAAAAATAAAAATAAAAAAAGGGGAGAGAATTGTATATTCTAACTTAAGCTCAAAGTTGAAACTCACAAAATCACTCAGCTGGTGTTCTGTATTCTCCTTAACCTTTCATGATGAGACCATGAGAGACAGTTGAGTGATTTTTTTTTTTTTTTTTTTTTCCTTTTAAGTTACGATAGCATTTGCTCTACTGATATTGCTTTTAAGTGATTTTTCTGAGTTACCGTGGCAATTGCTCTGCTGAAAGTATTGTTCGAACAAATATTCCTTCCCTTGGATTTTGAGAGTAAATCGGGAATAAGCAAAATAATGTTGCTACCACTACATAAAAAAATTACCGGAAAAAAACTTATCTGTAATTGTATTCTTGCCTCGTGTCACCACACTAATCAATTATAAATGTGTAATGATAGTTCCTATAAAGGGAGGGGGGGCCGGAAAAAAAAACTAATCATGGAGTGGAAAACTAGAGGCCAATCAGTTGGAGAGATTAGTTCTCGTACTAGATAAAAAAACAACTTTTTTATGCATTAGAACATGCACTCAAAAGGTTAGTTCTCATCCTAGAGGTCAAGGAACACCCGCAAACTAGCCTAAACCCACAAAAAGCATCTAATGTTATCGCTGAAGAAATATTATCTAATGCCAGAAGTGTGGTGGCAATGTTATCGCATAATCTAAGTGATGAAGAAATATTCAGTGCAGATGATTTATGATCTCATCTATCTCGATGGATTAGTTAAGAAGAATTATTAACTAGAATCATTTTACCGTATACATCCTGGATCGTTTGATAAAAAGATTTAAGAAAGTATACTTTTTTTTTATTATTATTCAAAACGTTAAGGTCGTAGTATTTTTTTTCTTTCGTTCTAAATTTTCGATCGTCTTAAAATGATAGTATATTTTTTCAACAATAAATAATATATTATGTGTTTATTAAATGATCCAAGATAGGACGGTTTTAACCAGTAATTTTTTGCCGGTTGGCGACACGTGCAGGTGGCGGGTTGGCATCGCAGCCGAGGGAGATCATGCACTTTCCAATGATCTTGTCGTTACCCATAAGGCGAACAAAGCCGTGGCCGGGTCCAGGAAAGGACCGGGGCTCGTGACAACCTTGGCAATGGCCAATTCCAAAAATTCTTAGAACGGAGGAGGGGAGCGAGAGTCTTTTGTGGGAACAGTCGCAGGCTTGCAGATAATAAATGGAGGACAAGGTGACACTGACAAACAGCGTGGCGAGAACATGGACCTGCAATTCCATGCTAAGTCCCCGCCATCATGGACGGATAATGTCACGTGACAGGATTTCATGCCGTCGTGTATGAGTTAAGAAGAATGAAATAGACTAGTTATATATATATATATATATGTTTAATCGTAGTTTTAAAATATAATAAATAATATATATAATAGCTATTATTTTTTCTTATCTCTCGTGGACTGTTATAATATGAATAATGATTATTATTTTTACTTATGCCTTTTGCAAGAAGATTTTTTTTATTCAAATTTTATTTTTTCTCAAAATACCCCCGACCAAAAATATAATTTTATCTTAAAAAATATGCTGACATTATTTTTCAGTTGTTGTCCATTACTTTTTTTATCAAAATACTGTTATAATGACCATTACGTTAATTTTTTAATATAAAAAATTAAAAATTTGTATTTTTAAATAAATAATAGTTGTAATGATGTTAGAATAAGTAAATAAATATTTTGAACGGAAAAAAGTGTAACAGCATGATGCATCATCTAAAATCTTGATGTTAATCTAAATATCAATTTAGATGGAATTACAAGAGACGAAGGAATATGATTCCGTGGAGCGATTTGGATGTAAGAGAAAAAAAAAATAAAAAATAAAAAACAAATGAAATCCAAATATCAAGATGAACCAAATTTGTGGTATTGCTTTTTAAGTCGGAAAATTTTGGAAAAACTTTACTGACATGATAAAGAGAATTGGCCAGCTACTCACGCACAAAATAAATGGTTAAAAAGAATAAATTATATTCCACGTTGCATGCACCATGCCATGCCTTTCACTGTATCTCTTCCCTATAAGATTTAATGATTAGCATGATGCACGTGGTAGGTACTTTATTGTAAGGTATGATTTCTTCCAAGAAGGCATCATTTATTTATTTATTTATTTGAAACTATATATTTCCCAAATCATTTAAAAATACGACCAAAAAAAAAAAATGTAAAGCAAGAATTATCACTTTATTTTTTTTCTGGAATCAGATAATTAACCAATGCTAGTCAAGTCCTCTAATTATAGTTTGTGTATTCAGTCTAAGTTGTTTAAAGGGTTAAGACTAAATTAAAAATTACAAATTAAAGAAGGAAAGCTTACATCTGCACCATGGAAGCAACTACTTCTGGATCATCAACGGCAGCCTTCACTGCCTCCAGCGCAGGCCTGGAGAACCATGTATAGCAGTAAATAATTTACCTCTAATTACCACCAAAAAAAAAAAAAGGGGGGGGGGGGGGGAAGAAACAGTATATAAAGAATATATCGTCTCGTGTCGTGAGGCAATGTATCAAAAATCTCCGTTGATCCGGAGAGCTGCGATGCTCGGTTTGCAAAAATCCTTAAAAGCTACAGCCATCGATGCGGGGGGAGAATTTGCTACCATTATACGGACCGCTCCAGCAACGTCCGCAACGATTTTGCAATGGAGAATTTGCCTTAAAAAAAAAAAAACAAGCGGCAGTAATGGAGAAATTCTCGGGATGCGGATTCCGGAAATTCTCGGGATTCGGGTTTCCAGGGGCGTTTATCTCCCGCTTGTGTTGATTTGACTGGTGGCTTCCCTCGCACGTTTCCCAATAAAGCGGAGGGCGTAAACCAGGGAACAGAAGAAAGGTCGCTATTTCGCATCAAGGGGCGAGGAATTGCAGGGCCGCTTGATCCAACGGTGCAGCAGACGTCGAAGGTGTCGAATTCTGGGGACTGTCCGAGAATGATCCAACGACCCAGATTTATGCTAGGCTATTTTATTTCACAGTGTTGAACTAACCTCGTAGATGTCTCGGTCGCCGGCGGTTGGCCTTCTCTCAACCTCCTCCTCCCAATTCCGCCTCCCATCCTGCGACAATCAAGATCGACAGAGTTAAAACCAAGAACCCGTCTCTGCTTGAAAGCTTTGTTGTTTCTAAAGCTAATAGGCCTCGAGCATTTGCTCTGCTCCTAAAACAGAGAAGCCCAAAGAAAGAAATCCCCAATCGCTTGGAGAAATCATCATCTCAATTGCTAATTTACACGGCAAAGATAACCCTCATTTCATGAAAAAAAAAAAAAAAAATTTCTTGTCAAGAAATTTTCTTCCTGCTTCTCCTTCACTGGATTGCTACAACCGCGTTCAGATAAATGAAGAAGCTAATCAAAACCAGATACAACACTAAAAATTCGTTTTAGGGGAAGGGGAGCGGAATGTACGCGGAAACAAGGAAGCTATCGCGCCCAATCCACCCGAAGCCTCCAGCTACAACCACCAAAAGTCCGAGAACTAGCAGCGGAAGCCACCTCAGAGACGCCGCCATCGCCACTGCCTCACCCCTCTCCCTCTCTCCTCTGTAGAGGATAAAAGGAATGGCGGAGACGAAAAGAGAATGGGAAAGGGGAGCGGAGAAAAAGCAAAGTTTGGAGTGCGAGGGAGGGAGTTCAACGAACCGCCAATTTATAGAACCCGGCCACATCCTTTGACCGTGCATGGTCATCGCTCCCTAACGGCCTTTAACGGATCGATTTGGAGCACGGACGCTTCTTCTTCTCACGTGCCACGCCTCCGCTCCCTCCTCTGGGACCACCACGTCCACGTAGGATTTCGTACCGGCATTGCCCGGCGTCTCCGGCGCGGGTCTGGCTTCCGGAATTTGTTACCGTTATGTTGCATTTTTAAACTTCTGGTCGTCGTCTTCTCCGGCGAGGATCATGGCCTCTCTCCAGCCACGCCTCCCATCATCACGGGCGTTCACGCGTGTCGCAGACGCTACGACTCCGTCACGGGTGTTACCGAATTTATACACCGTACTACATCATTCATTGCGATAGTTGACATCGTAGCGAAGCTAGGAGAGAAGGTACGCACAAGGAATAATGGAACTAATGGATGAGATGGTGGTGGTCGGGCACACCGCAAGCAGCCCGCGGTGTCTCGATCTGACGGAGAGAGATTCCACGATGAGACTTTACGCATCCACTAGAGCCATTCGATGGATTTTTTTCTTTTCTTTTGGTGGGGAGAATTCGACGGAATTAATCGAGCAAAGCTTCCATCACAGTGAAGACCGTTATCATTTGCCAGCCTACACTGAAGCTATATTATGCACGTTATTATAATAAAAACAATAACTGAGAACAGAGAATCATCGATTTTACCTTCTCCTGGCAATGTACATCATAATTTTTTAGAAAAAAAAAAAAAAAAACTAATAGCCTTTTATTCATAAAATAGTAAAAAAACCAGTCAAATAATAATCGTAATTCATGTTTTACGATGGTCACTTTGATGCAATAATGATTTAGACGACGGCCGTCATTTGTGTACATGATACGGAGCAAGGCTTCCGAAACTATGATCGCTTTGCATCAGCAACCATTAGAAGACATTAAAAGGAGATAAAAACAGGGGAAACGGTAGATTTTGTTAAAAGTTAAACAGTCCTCCACTTGAGAAGCAAGTTGTGGAACCCCGGCATATGGTAATTATATAGTTATATACCGTTCCATGATGAGTAATTTCAGTACACACAATTGAATAAATGATGTCATATATATATAATACATATATATTTCCTAATAATATAATTTAATATGGATAGATAGGATCTAAGAGCATCCTACGTACGTAGGTACCAGTACAGGTCCTTGTAGGATCGGATCTTCTGTGTTCCCCTTGGCATCCGCTGTCACAATTTAACTTAGAAGAGACAATATCATAGTTTTTGTATTGGCTGGAAATTACTTCAAAACGCCCTGTCACGTTTTAACTTTTTTGCCCTCTACCGGGGGCACAACGAACTGTAGCCTGTGATGAGGAGGTTCCTACATAATTACAAAAAAGCAGGTTCTTATACGGTCAATGTGACATTTGATTTGGCTGTCAGGAAGTCAAGGTTTCTTTGATAAAACTGTCCGAAGAAAGGGTAGAAGATAAGTTTCGAGGGGCATGGCCCTGTCTTCCGTAATCATCTCAACCACCACGATGAAAAAAACCCAGCCGGTCCCCGACACCGGCTATCTCAAGTTCTTATTAGAATCGAAATGCTTTGTTCTTCCATCATTATTTTTTAGCTCTCGGTGCTGTATGCCTGTACTGTTATTATTTATGATCTTAGGCAAAACAAAACTATATTTCTTTTCATTACTTTTTTGTGCCGTTATTATTCTTGTTGTCTAAAGTTCTTGTTGCCTAAACTTACTTACAAATGGAGGCCCCCCCCCACACACACACAGAGAGAGAGAGAGAGAGAGAGAGAGATGTTATATGTTTGTGGACGGAGAAATAGTCCGTGATTTTTCTTCTCCTCCAAGCGAAGAAATTTTTGATTCGAAAATCCATAGTGTTTCTTCATGCTCATGCTCTCGAACAAGGAGAGAAAAAGAAAGAAGAAATATTTAATCCGATCATCAACAGACAAAAAGATATAGCACCATTCCTATTTAGCACTCCATTTTTTTGTCATTTACTGTACTCCTTAATAAGTAGCCTGGAAGGAGTTAGAGAAATATTTTTCTATGGGAAAAATAATGTGGTGAAATTTGACATTCAGAAGCAAAGTTCTTTGAGAGCCATCTTTATTTATCGACCATCTAACGTGTGGGATATTATATGCACGCGCGCTATGCTTCGCACCTAGAACCAAAACGAGAGGTGCACGTCTCTTCCCGGTATACCGAATTGACAACCCACTCGGTAATACGTGCACTTCGCCACCTTCTTCGATCCACGGTACCTCTTTCCACTTCGTAGCTAAAGGCATCAAGGCATTCGAGTGCGGCAACATTAATTCCCCCCATGCCACCCCGGGAAGATCAATCACGTATCTGGTCTGTTCATCATGAGACGAATGCGACACGACTCCATCAACCAATGCAACGATCCAGATCCCATGTACATGAAACTACGGTGTCGTGCATATATACAGTACTAAAACGTACTTTTATTATCGGTCAAGGTTACCGTGCACCTTTTGCAACTTGAAACCGGTTCCCCTCCGTCGGTCAAACCACATGATGATCGTGCGACCGTCTGATCGATATCTTTGACCGCCCGATAATGCAGTAATATATCGGTTATGGACCAGCTCCGATGTCGTTGGTGACGTTGGTCAGTCAGTCTCCGACAGCTAGACCTTTCCCTTCGACAAAATATATGCCGAATCACCCGGTGATGAAGCCTGAAGGGCACTCCTTGTCTTATCCCTTGTCATGTATTTCGGTGATCCGAGGATCGTCAAAGTTAAGACAACAAAATTAATGGTCCAATTAGAGAAGATCGACCGAGTTTTCGATGGTTCGATGCTCTAGTTCGATTAGATATTTTTTTTAGATCGCTGGCAATTTAAATGTACCATTATGGTACTGAATTTGATATATTATTTTATGACAATCTGCATTATTTTTGAAAGGGACGGTAATCCATAACATCACCTTCCAAATAATCTTTCGACCCTTCCTCTTATATTATAATAAAATATAAATATAATTATATTATATTATACGTTAAATTATATTTAATAATATAATATATAAAATTAAATATATTTAAAAATATTTTGAAATTTGGATTTTGTATTATATAATATTACTTATATGTACTAAATATAATAGTTTACATTATAGAAATTTGTATCACCTCAATCCATGTTATCTTTCGAGATTACATCGAATACAATCTTAGATTATCAAAACTATCTACGTACTATTAACTTTATATTTCAAAAGGACTTCGATTGCTCGATCCTTGTTAATTGAACAAGCTGGCTAGCCTTCGTGTTTGTAAAACTGGCTAACGGAGTTGTCACGCGGACCGGGCAGGAGCTTCAACGAGCTGTATCAATTGCCTGATCTTGTATCATTCAAGTACCATAAGATCGTAGCTAGCTAGTTGATCTATTTGAAACTTTTCCCTAAGTTATGCACGGTGTTGTCCAATTGCGTTCCCTGATCCAGACGGTCAAGTTTTCTGTATCTAACCCTAGTAAAGACTCAAATTGCAACAATATTTGGCTTCGACTCTATTATTTAAGTGAAACAAGGGGCATTCGGGCAGGGGAAAAAAAAATAAATCCAGGTAAATTGTATACCGGCAAGTCGTCGAACGCTAACGACTTCATTCAAGTACGGTAATAACGGTCGCCTTGGGTAACGAAGTCATATCGTTATCATGCGGGCTTTTACGCTCGTAAGTGATTTTGTTCGAACCGCGATACAGGAATCCCTCTTAAACGGCAAAAAAAAATATATCAAAAGGATTAGAGTCCAACCTGCAAGCGTGTCAAGGCAGTGGCACATCCTCAATTCCACCGAAGCATAACTGAAGGGCATGTTTGATATTGCTTAAAAAATGCTTTTCTAATTTTAATTTTTTAAAAATGTTTAATAACATTATCTTGCAAAAGTTTATTATAAGAAAAAAAAATTAAAATATAATTTCGGGTGAAGCTCGGATATCCAGCTCCTAATTTCCACAAAATTTCTGACCCTTGTTCACAATGCTCTTTACCAAATTAATGCAAATTAACAAGGCATCATTCAGCGACCTCATAATATATAGGATGAATATGTGCGATCCAGGGTGACTTATGGGACACAATGTTCACGAACTTATCAATTGGTATATCCTTTACCTCGACAGTAAGTAGTTCCATTTCCTCCTTGTTATGCCAAAGCAAAGTAGCTCCTTACCCTTGTAATCTACCACAGGTCAAACTGTCAGAAGATTGTTTTTTCAAAAGGGAAAAGGTTTAAGCCTTTTTATCCGTGAACTTGTTTGCACCACCATCTGAATTTCTCTCCAGCGTTTTGTTGTTCTAAAGTAACCGAAGTCCGGTTTAAACTGTTTGATCATATAAGCATGCCTTGAGGCATGTTTTAGTGGAAAGTATAGCCTGTAACAAGACCTCCGTGGCCAAAAAAAAACCAAAAAAAGAAATTCTACCAGCTGCTTTCTCCCAACAGAGTCATTGTTTCCATTCATCAAAAAAATGTTGGTGTTTTTTGATAATTGTTTTCGGCTTCACAATGCTTTGATCGTTTAAATTGTCTCCAATACATGCTTCCTCTGTCGACTGTAATTCTACACTAGGAAACTAATTAAACAAAAGTTCGATAGAATGTCATTTTATATAGTCCTCTACTTGTACTTCTCCATTATTCGTCTAGCTTCTTCCAAAGCGTCCTCTTCAGTAGACGTCGTGCTTCCACCCCCTCTGGAGCTTTCATCTACTCTGGAGCTTTCATCCGTGTTCATAGCCATGAAGACGAAATATATAAATCCCATCATGGCCTGTTGCAAAAAGGTGAGGTGTGCCATTCTTTAGTACAGCAGGAAAAAAAAAAAAAAAGGAGAGAAGAAGAAAGAAAAGAAAAATGAAGAAGTGATCTGTTCAGTTTATTCGTGCGACAACATTCTAGAAAAAAATCATCACACTGTACAACATGCATATTCACCTCTGACCTGAAAATATGATAAGCGATCTGATCATGACATGAAACAATTGCTTGTATATTAAAATTAACCAGCAAGTTGAGCACACTTAAAGAAAGGTGAAAGAATTACCATGCTTGAATTCATAACTGAAGAACACAATCCATCCATACATTTTCCAGAACCTTAATATACAATACCAAACTTCCATGAAAATAACCATACAGTTCTGAAGCAGCTCTTGTGGATGAGAAGCATTTGTATTCTTGTATTGCTAATGACAACTACCGCTTTTATGACTAAGTCAGCACAATTAATATAACTTCATATTTTCAACTTCTGTAGCTAAATGATAGGAAAGCATACCAATACAAAGAATGCAGTGGATAGAAAGGATTTGACTAGAAAAAGAGCAACCGCTCCAGCAACAACAGCTACACCAATCCTTGCTATAGGTCTGGGAACTAGCTCCTGACATCAGAAATGCTAAGTCAATAATGGATTAACTCAAAAATAATCTGAGAATGTTTCATATCAATACCGTAAAATACTCTGATTATAAGCAACCCAACATGGCACTGAGGAACAGGGAACCTACCGGCACAAGTTTGGCACCTGCCTCAGTGACATCTTTTCCAATCCTCCATGCTGTCTGAATGACTACATGATGTTACAAGCAGGGGTTAGGTTAAAAATAAAACATTATTTACATATCCCGCTCCTAGTTTTATGAAGAGGGTGGGATGCAATGCAGAGACTTCGGAAGATGCTAGTGCCCAAGTTTTTATACTAATCCACATGTTTCAGAATCAACTTTGCATGGGGAGTTTTACGCTCAAGGGCTCTCTCGTTTAATTGGCATCTTGTAGAAATTCAATTTTAGCAACCACTGGGTTATTCCCTGAAAATGTTTAAGGGAACAATGAGCATAACCCAGAGGTCATGAACTATGATATAAAAGTGAGCTTTGATCCAGCTACTAGTGCCAACAGGGCCTGTACTCAAGGACGACGACATTGCCATCAAACACAAGAAGATATCTGTTGAGATCTGATTTTTCAGCCTTCTACAGCCAAAAGATATCTAGATCAGCTCATTGCAATAAATCAATTCTTAATACTCATAATCTGCTCTAGATCAGTGCTCAAGAAAATAAGAATTGCTGTCAGCTTCTAGCGGATAATGATAAACATCAAAATAATGTATTTTGACACATGAAAGAGAGATAGGAGATCGTGTTGCCTCCACCAATCCTATGCCTAGCAAAAATATGAGGTTCCCATCACAAAATTTAATGATTGAATTACAGAATTTAATGTAACTTAACAGATTTCTCCAAATTAGCTGCCACTAATCTATTCGAGAAAGTTCACAAACTTAAATGATTCTTAGCTTCCAACTTAAAAAGTTCATACCCTTTTCTTCTGGAGAGTTACGGGCCTAGAACCATCTCATAAGTGCAACAGTGATGATGATGTCCTTCTGTTGACATTTTATGTCTTCGACAATACACATTGCAATAACAGTGTCCTGTGGTAAGAAATGCAGAAGTCATTTTGTGGATAATATTAGATTAAGCTAATTAGGGGACATCATCTGGATGTTCTCCTCCCTAAAAGAGGTTAAGAACAAGTAGATACAGTCAAATTTTCCTTAACTCTCATACACTTCAAAAAGACTTTGCCCTAGATCCATTAACAGAATTTCTGAAGTTATCATTTGCAAATCATCTATCCCTTGTGTAAAAAATGGTGACCCAGTGCATGCAGCTCTTCCCATCAGAGTCTGGGAAGGGTCAGATGTATGGGCCTTACCCCTGGGTTTGGTGAGACTGTCCCCTTTTTCTTTTTTGGGGAGCGCTAGGCCACCCGTTTTTATTAATGAATCAAAATAAGAAACAAGGGAAATTTATACACAGGGGATGAGAACAGTTGAGCACCTCTTCTTGGGAGCTGTTTACAATCAGAGCTTTCACACTCAGTGTAAGCAAACAGAAATACAGTTGCCATATAAACAGAGTATGCAACAGCAGGGTTTCTTAAGGCATAAGCTACAGCTTTCAGAATCGGATGAAAGATGACTAGAAATTAGAAATCAATCAAGTATCTGTTTATATTCATGGTTTTGGACCAAACTTTGATGAACGCTGGGAGATACTTATTATAACAAAGGGTAGAGCGATCTTTGAAGAAATTCAAACCAACAAAGGTAGTGTGAGCAAATGATGCGGATTTGTTGAGGAAGATCCTGGAATTCCTATCTTTCCAGCATGCCCAAGTAATAGCAGCAATTAAGATCGATATGATAGGTTTGAAGTGTTTTGCAATGGAGTTCTTAATCCAGATAAGGAAGAAAGCTCCAAACCTGGTAGGAGGTACTTACACATCTAGGCTGCTGCTGATGATACCCCAAATTCTCATGGAAAAGGGACAGCTGAGAAATATATGAGCTATTGATTCCCTGGCTCCATTAGAAAGAACACGTCCACCAAGATCTTTACGCAACATCTTGCTCCACATTTTGAACCCACGTCCTCCAGGTCACGATGGAGCAACCTTACCATTGTGCCATGGCTCACCCTTGTCTATCCGCGAAGAAATTCAAACACAAAGCACTAATCTCCTCAGAAAATTCATCATAAAATGCAGAATAAATCGGCCAAAAATGCTCTCAGTCACCATCAATGGACATGGAGTTTAATCCCCCTCTTACATGATTCCCAGTCATCTTGTCCTGTTTCCATGCACTCTGTGCAACAGTGTCTCGCATTCTTCTAAAACACAGATGGCCTCCTTCCCTGTGACTCCCATAGTCAAGGCGAATCGTAACGATTATAGATAAAAATCGAACAAAGTTTATAGGAAATTTCAAATTTCCAGTCATCGGGGCCCTAACTGTACGAATCTGGTCCTCGCACCCTCCTCGATTCTTTATTACCCAGAAAAAAAAGACAATTTGATCACCAAAACCTAAAAGACCGCGGCCCGGTATTTTTAAAATAATAATAATAATAATAATAATTTTTACAACTCAAGATTTCGTGGAACAAACCCTCCCCGGATCCGGTTCTTTGGGTATAACCGAAACCGGAAAAGAGAGAAAGAGATTGGAAGCAGGAACCTCTGAAGAAGTTGGAGTTGGACTGGGCGGCAACGACGATGGGAGAGAACCGGGAAGGACGGCGAACTTTCTGGATGCTTTTCCGTAGCAGCAACGGCGGCCGGCGAAATCGAGAGGTGAGGGCGCGGCTGGCCGGGCGAGGCGATAACGGGGGTATGAGGAGGACGTTGGAGATGGATGCGGAAGCGGCCATGATGCGAGCGGAGGGGAAGGCGAGGCGGTGGGGTTTCTTTTGGACATGCGGTTACGGGCTCTCCGTGGTGTGGGCCAGCTTTCCCCCATCCTGCATTCGATCTTTGATTCTTTTGCCTCATCGTGCGGACCGACTCTTACTCTCCCTTAAGAGAGAAAAAAATAATTTAGTGGCTGTGCTGCTAATTGTCAGTCCAATACCTCCTAGCTGAATAACAAATTATGATAGTGCTTGATGATATGTTTTGGTGCGTTTCTTTTCTTATTCTTTTTTTTTTTTTTTTTTTTTTTTTTTGGGCTAGTCTTAAAATAATTTTTTTAAAAATAGAGTTTCCAGATTATTTGTTTCAAATATACAAGAAAATTTGCATGATTAAGCCAACCGCAAACATGTACCCATGGATTTAATATTTTTTGGGATGAAAGATGTGGAAGTTAGGAGAAAGAAAACTAAAGTAATTAGGTGCATAATGCTGAATGTAAATGATAATACTTTTAAAAATAAAAATATATATATACATATATATAAATATAAAAAAAGAACCGTATCAAGTATTAGCATGCAAATTCTTTTTATATTAATATAATATTAATTAATGTCAAGGACATTTTATAATACCCAACCTATCATATAATAAACAAGTTTTTAGGAACGGTATATTCCAAATCCACCCGATCTTAATTTATGAATAACCCATTCATTTTATGCAAAATGAAAATAAAACACTGTCCTTGCAAATGAAGAGGTCTTTGGTTAGCGATGCTTCAAATCCATAATTTTCTAGATATATTTTTTTCCCCCAGTTTTAAACCACTAAATCCAAGAAAGAAGCTCCCCATGAAAGCTCCAAAACAAAGATTGAAAAGTAGACGTCCCTAGAAAATCCCATCAAATTGCACGCATTGGACCTGGGGGGTAAGCAAGATCCCCTATCAGACCCCACCACGTCCAAGCCCGAAACTAGTAAACAAAAACGATGATCGGTCAACATGAAAACCATGAATCTATTGGAAATTCCCTCGCCACCGCGTATAAATTCACATCCGTTATCGCTTACCCTCTCAAACACTGCAAACATGCGTGCTAACAGTAACACTACCGTACATGGTAGAAACATGGATGGCTTGCAGGTCCATCCAGGGTTGGCCTTCTTCTCCCTCTCCGTACGTTCCAGGAGTACGAACAGCTTCAGCTCCGTCCTCGATTATTGTAACACTACTGGCCCCGCCACTATGTACAGTAACAGAGCTAGGCCTCAGGGTTCTCGGCCGGCCGGAGCTGGACGAGAACCCAGAGCCAGAGGGTTTCATATATATATATATATCTGGAGAATGGCCTGAGAACTTCTCCCTCCTCATCTACGATGACTTCCGTGCTTATCTCGAACCACAAACCATTACTTTCCCACAAAGTTGATACGGATGGTAACGGCCAACTAAACGATGGAAGAGAAGAAGGAATTCTCTCTTCAGCTGCACTCTCTCCCACGGACTTTGAACCGAACCAAGTGGTGTTCCATCCATCCTTCCAGACCTGGTTATTAAGCTCTTTGACAAGCTATCGGAAACGATGAAAAATTCAATGGAGCGTATCTCATTCATGCATCTGGTTGTCTTGTACGATCTCGATAATGCTTGATTTCAATCTATGATCTTTGGTTCCGATATCATATCGACTCCGTACCATACCCCAAAAACTATAAAGAAATAATCGACAATATGCATCAAGTCTCTCGAAGCTGTGGATGTTTAGGCTGCAATCTCATTGATGGTCACCCTGTATGTGCAAGTGAATGTGTTTATAACAATGCCGACTAACTTGAAGCCTTTCAATCTCTAAATTTCACACGTATATTGCACTGATATTTTGTTGTAGAATTGTACACGTGGTAGGCATCGAACTGGAACTGGGTATTAGAAAGCTCATACCAGAATAGGCCACGAACAATGGACAGCTAATTTCAGCTTCAGGCTTTGGCAGCACAAGGATAGTTGAACCGGAATATTTAGGTGAAAGAACTCAACATGGTTTTTAACAAACCAATGAAACCTATGCTATATCTGAGCTATTCCAGTTGAGAACTTCCCCAAGTTTTTTGTGCTTGCAAGTCCCCGAAATTTTTCATCACGAGGAACGGTGCTGCCGTATATATTTTAAAATGGTTCTCTAAACTAATCCACCCGAAAAGCAACAAGAAAATAATATCTGCAAACCAATTATCTGGCACAGATACCAGAATAATCTTATGAAACTATTTCATGAAGCGAAAAATAATATATGAAGGCTATCCCAGAGAGAATTTCTTCAAGCTGATTATTTAAACTGAGTTTCTAAACAATCTATCACAAGTACATTCATGATCGGTGTTTCCATAAGCTCATCCTTCGAAAAATACATCCTGCATAAATTAGGCATCATATGTACTCCCAAGCCCTAGTCCAGTTCATCATGCCTGACATTGCACTTGAAAAGATAGCAGCCCCTATCACATAGCACTGGTCCCTTTAAAACAGCAACTGGAAGACTAGAACAAGAAGCATCTTTTGTGATGCAGGTATCTACACAATATACATACAACATGGGACCTTTTGACGGCTTAGGCAAATGAGAATATGAAATCCTGAAGCCATTGAACTTTTTGTAGGGATGAAATAACCCCTTCTTTGAAGAGAAAAGGAAAAAAGAAAAAAAAGGCAAGATATTTATGGAATTCGAGCTGTAGAGACTTCACCTTCTTGATCCTCCTCGGATAGACTGCTGCTAACTGTAGATGGAGTCAAGCTTAGAGATTGATCACCATCTACCCTCAGTATTTTCGTCCCTAAATTGGGGATTATGGGAGGCATGGTCCGGCGTGTAACGGTCATCTTCAATCCCTCAGTTGTGTGGATGGTTGCTCCTGTTGTCATCTCCACCTGCATGCATGAATTGTCATGTTACATTAGGAATGCTGATTGTTGACATCAAAGAAGCTATGATAGATAGACGTTTGCCAAGGTGAATGACTTACAGGTGGTGCTCCCAGTGCCATTTGAAAGTTGAATCGTCTTATAAGCATTGCTGTTGCTGCCACTGTCTGCAGAAGAAAACGTAAGTTTATAAAAGTGCATCCTCAAGAACACAAAATTCAATATTTTGTATCCTGACAACTCCAGTTATCGTGCCCTGTATAATATGATGAATGATATTATGTTACAACTGTTACTCCTTTATTCTTCCATCTTTTGTGGCCCTATGAATGTCCAGCTTTGAGGATGGAAGTGATGGAGGAACATATTAAGATGCAATGTCCTGAGCTATGTGGTCTACATTGTAATAAGGAGAGGTTCTTGGATATGTACGAAGTTTGTGAGCAAGGATGTAAGAAAGGTTATACTGATGGAAAATGGAAAATGACTTATGGTAGGACTGATTGGTGAAATAGGTTCTAAAGCTGAAACAGGCGCACAGAAAGGTGGACAGAAAAGCTATGGCCTGTGGTTGTGTTTATGATTCACACCCTTCAAGAACGAGTGAGATCACAGAGAATTACCTCAAATGTAGCAAAAATGTCTCCAATACACTTTCGTGGCCCACCACCAAATGGTAAATAACTGAAATAATTGCAGTAGATAACATGAGTCTAACTTCAGCGCAAGTATCAAGCACTAAATAAAACCATAGAAACAATAATTTTTCCTCAGAAAAAATGTAACGACAAAGATCCAAGAGTACAGCTGTCCTATAAGTTGTATTGACCGTTGTGGTTGGATCCAAATGGGATGATGTGCTGTGTAGTGTTTTTATGTGTTCATATGAAATTTTAGGTTTCTTGCATTGATAATATAGAACATCTCTTTTCATGTAGTTACAAAACTGGATTCACATCGGCGGTGAAAAACATAGCAACATAAAAGAACTAAAATAAGAAGCAAAAAACTTAGATTAATAATGCAAACCTGAAATTTTGATTAGTCTCGTTTGGATTTGGTCCATCTAGAGGCCATCTTTCAGGATTGAAACTATCAGCATCAACCCAATGCTTAGGGCATCGATGGAGGTTCCACACAGAAATAAAAATATCCTCACCCCTATCAATCAAAATAATAACAACAACAACAATAATAATAATCTCAACAATTGCAAGAACCAAAGCCAATAGAATCGAAAATCATTTCATCATACCAGAATATGCATCAGCCTGTTTTATTTAGAAACATACAGCCTATTGTGCACTTATAGTGAAGGTGATGCATGCATGCACATGCATGAGCATGCACACGTGTGAAGTTGACAGGATGTGTACGTGTGGTTTATGAGATAAAAGTAACACAAGAATATTATCAGGCGGTAATGCACATCAGCATTTTAATCTATAGATATACGAGGTCAATTTTCAACCTAAAATCCCAAATCATTTTTTTATAAACTGATGTAAATATGTTTTTTTCAACGCACGTCAGGGTTATCCGTGCATGGCGGTCTACTATTTACCTATGAAAACCTGGCGGAATTTACCCAGTTCAGCTTGCAATGAGTCTCTGGTTTCCTTTCTTACCCAGAAATTACATCCTCGCTTTTCTCATCTCTTTTCTGTGAATGTTGGCTGTTCTAAATTTGTTTCTCTTGCTTCATCAGAAAACTCAGGTTTTCCCAGATAGAATTAATGATATTTTCTTTCCTGCTAAGTAATCTGTTTTGTCTTTTGCAAAAGCCCACCTCTTCTCCTTCCCATCCACTGAGTTATTTTGCAGTCATTGAAGTTTGTTGTATAGTACTTTTGAGTCAACTCCATCCACTTGAGCATCCCAAGCATATGCTTTGTCATTGAATTTTGTTTTACTTATGTCCTTTGTGAGTTGGAAAAACTAGGCATCTCTTCCTCATCTAAACTATATATCACGTGGCCCCTTATAATGCAAACCGACATGTGCAATTGAAGTAAGAGAGATGACACAAATCCAAGCAACAGTCTCCACAGCAAAACTTCAAAAGTGAGAAAAAGTTTTTAAGTACATCTAGAAGTGCCTTAGAGTAGATTCTTTAAGCATGTGAAGATAACTAATTAAAAACTCTGATATACTATATTTTATATCAATAAAAAATTAACAGAGAAAAGCCATCACTATAATCTTAGTCAAAATCGGGATAGATATTCCTAAGTATACTAAAATCATTACCGTTTTATGGGGTACTTCCCAAGCACATCATCTTCAAGAGAACGTCGAATTAAAACTGGTGGTTGTGGGTAAAGTCTCAATGACTGCAAAATAATTTGAATTTGTGTAATTATATTTCCCTAGATAACACAGTAAGACCTCTTTAAAGCATTTGTGAATGAGCTACATTGATGCATATCAAAATGAATCATAAGCTCTCACTTCATTGATCACTCGTGTAGTGTACTTTAATTTCTTCATGTCTTCAATTGTTGGAAAGCGATCCCCTAAAATGGAGTCAACCTAAAAACCATCACCAAATAAAGAATTTATGGTTTTCAAAAAGAGGTGCAAAGTACTAAATCGTTTAATCTTATGTATATAGAAATGCTTTGTTTACCTCTTCTTGGAGCTTGGCCACGACTCTTGGTTCCTTTAAAGGAAAAACATAAATTATTTAAAGCAAAGAGTAATATGTGCATGAAAGCAATAAACTTTGCAAGAATTATGTAATCTGTTTTTAATAAAATTATAAAATAATATGTGAGTGAAAATAAATTTGCATGATAAGTTGTGCATTAGTGACTGCCTAATAATAGACCATAGTCTAGTCTTGTATGAAATATATTGTACCTATTCTGAGAATGCTAATACAGCTACTTGGTTGCAGTAACCCACAAGAAGTTACCTAAGACTTGCTAAATGTTATCCAAGCTTGGTAATTTGCAGCAAAATTATTATTTTTTTAAAAAAGAACTATGCTTATTCAACTAGTAAATGGAGGATGGTTACCTTAGAAAGAATATAAAAGGTCCATGTTAAAACTGCTGCAGATGTTTCGTGGCCAGCTATAAGCATCGTCATCAAATCATCACGAAGTTGCATACTAGAAACCTAATACAAGCATTAAAGAATTTAGATGGACATGTTCAACTGTGAAATATATAAACTTCAAATAACACAGAATTTGACACATACATCATCCCCTGATGCCAGTAAAAAGTGAAGAATACTAGGATCTTGCTCATTCATGTACTGCTCATGAAATTGCAACTCCTCTTCCTCTACCATTCTCTGCAATCATGAACAGATGAGCAATTCAGGCTAGTACAGAACAGTTAGTAATTTGTTGCATAAGTATCCTAATGCATTCAAGAAAGTAAATATGTGTTTGGTCAGATGGTATCCAAAAGCTTCTGAAGTTATACTTTCTTTAAGAAACATAAGTTTGATCAGCTGCACAAATGCAGCAAATAACAGTAGTACATGCTAAGAAGAGTGCATGGCAATACTTATAACCCAGGAAATCTTAGTTTGTTGAATGCATCAAATACTGGAGGCCAAAGAAACTTATATTTTCTATCACCAAACATCAATGTGCTTGATAAGAATTACCTTGCAATTAGCAATCAAATTATCAAGGGTGTCATTGATCAACTTAAGAGCTTCTGTGACCTTCTTCTGCCGTGGAGAGATATCTTTCCATATTGGAATTTCCCAAGTTGGTATTGGAGAAGTACTTCTCATCTCTGCTTCTCTCAGAACGGTGTAAACTGCCTGTAGATTGCAAAGAAAGAGATATGTCATGTCACAAACAAGAAACATGAAAATGAGCAAGATATATGAGTAAATGGCTGCAAAAATGCAAATGTAAAAGAATTAAGATAAACACCTCAACTATTCCATTATCATATGTTAAAGAGTCAAACTCATAATTGAAAACAGCCTTGCCAATGATATCCAATGTCAACCGTGAAAAGAGTGACTCCATCTCCACATCCTCTCCATCTGATGCTGCAGCATCCAACTTCTCGCAAAGCCTAAATGAAGCTTCTCCAAAGAGATTGATCATGGAAGCAACATACTGTTCACAAAACCCAGTGAGGACACACAAACAGACAACAATAACAAAACCCAGACGCTGAATCAACCGATCAACAAAGAAGTTATTGCCTTCTGATGCAATGCAGGGAAGATGGCACGTCTCCGGACCTGCCAAATCTGACCGTCAGCTGGGATTAAACCCTTTCCCATCACAAACTCCAGAATTTCTGCCAGTATACCCTGTACCCACCAAAACATCATACGTATACTACCAACGAGAATGGAAATTTTGATAAAAAGGGAAAGAAGAAATTATCGGAATACCTTGGAGTAAGCCTTGGGATTATCCCTCAGTATGTGCTTAGCTATTGCGGGATCAGACACGATCAGGAACGACTGATTTTGAAAAAAAAAAAAAACCGAAACTTTTAACAATTAAGATTCTTCCAATTGAATAAGAGAGACAAGCTTTCCCATTCTTCCATAAAATTAGTACTGGTAGAAATGGTAGGAGCACTGGAAAAATTCATTACCTTGGGGCCAAAGATGAGGCGAAAGATACCTCCATAGGTAAGGAAGAGCTCGTAAAGAGGGAGAAAGAAGGCCTGCCCTCCCACAGCACCGAGCGACCCCTTGGCCCGCGGGATCTCCGGCTTTTCTCCCTCCGGCGAACCACCGTCGCCGGTCAATCTCGACAGCAGCTCCTCCAAGATCTTCCCTGGTGGCCCCAGCTTCGAAAGCCCACTCTTTGCCACAGAAATCCACCTTTTTTTGGAAGAAAAAGGAAAACCATCGGTAACCAGTCCGTGGAAGACGAGGAGCTAGAGATGGGTGGGAGGAGGGGAGGAAAGAAGGGATTCGGACCTGGATTGCTGGGCGGTGAAATCGCCGGAGGCGATGCGGGCGGCGAGCTGGGCCCGGCGCTTCTCCTCGAGGGCCGAGTCGTCATCTCCCCGGTCGGGTCGGCCATTCGAGGAGGAGGAGGAGGAGGAGGAGAAGCAGCGGAGCGAGCGCCGACTAGAGGACAGAGAGACGAAGCTGGGATTGGGCCACTCGTGGTGGGATTGCGAGTGGAGACGACGGAATTGGAGAAGGGAGAGGAGGAGGCGTAGAGGTTGGGTGTAGAAGCCATGGCGGGAGGGGAAGGTAGTGGTGGTTTTAGGTTTAAAAGACCAGGAAGAGATGAAGGCAAGAAGATGATGGAAGGGTTGGAGAGGGCAACGCGGCCCGATTGCCTCACGCAATTTCTTTTTCGTGTCTTTCTTTTTATCTGTTGCGGGTGCGGGGGAACCACGGCGCTTTTAGCGTCGAATCTTTTAGCCAGCGCGATGGAGATCCTCCCGAGTACCGCTGCTAGGAATACGACAACATACGAGTGGAGGGAGTATTTTGCTAAATACACTCCCGTACAAATTCTTGTTTACCTTTCCCGCTGAAATCTTGGGATTCAAATATATTTAAATTTAATTATAATTATCATAATATTATTATCTTATGATCTGGACAAGCCATGCCAACTTTTCAAAAAATAAAAATTAAAAATTATTACGGTCGTAACGATGACGTGGCACGTCTCAGATTTCGTTGGACGTGATTCGAGACACGTGGAGTTTCTTTCGGCCAAGTCGGTTGCGGCTCCGCTCCGGCCGAGGTCGAGTTCGGCCCGGGCCCTCCTGCCGCTCCGCCAGCTATCCACCCAGGAGGGGTCCACCTCGGTCGAAAACGGTGGCTCCCCCGCTCCCTTGCCAGGTGGCACCCCGAGACGGTCCCACCTGGCCGAGGTCGAACCGGGTCCCCTTCGCTCCTTCGCCGGGTGGCGCCCGGAGATGGGACCACCTCGGCCGAAGTCGAGCGACCTCCTGCCGCTCGGCCAGGTGTCCACCCAGGAGGGGTCCACCTCGGCCGAAGCCGGCGGCTCCCCCGCTCCCTCGCCAGGTGGCACCCTGAGACGGTCCCACCTCGGCCGAGGTCGAGCCGGGTCCCTTCGCTCCTTCGCCAGGTGGCGCCCGGAGACAGGACCACCTCGGTCGAAGTCGAGCGAAGGGACCTCCTGCCGCTCCGCCAGTGTCCACCCAAGAGGGTTCCACCTCGGCCGAAGCCGGCGGCTCCCCCGCTCCCTCGCCAGGTGGCACCCTGAGACGGTCTTACCTCGGCCGAGGTCGAGCCGGGCCCCTTCGCTCCTTCGCCAGGTGGTGCCCGGAGACGGAACCACCTTGGCCGAAGTCGAGCGACCTCCTGCCGCTCCGCCAGGTGTCCACCCAAGAGGGTTCCACCTCGGCCAAAGCCGGCGGCTCCCCCGCTCCCTCGCCAGGTGGCACCATGAGACGGTCCCACCTCAGCCAGGTCGAGCCGGACCCCTTCGCTCCTTCGCCAGGTGGCGCCCGGAGATGGGGCCACCTCGGTCGAAGTCGAGCGGCCTCCTGCCGCTCTGCCAGGTGTCCACCCAGGAAGGGTCCACCTCGGCCAACGCGACCGGCCGTTGCAGAAAAGGTCCCGAGGAATGGAAGCACAAGCTCCGAGGTTGCCCCTCGAGCCGTGCGCGCCGCACTCCGAGAAAGGCGCCCCGTACGGTCGGCGGCGGCACGTGAAACATCACTTACTTCGGCCCGACTTGTTCCGCGGTCGAGAGACGAGGCCCTGACAAAACAGGACTCGATAACGGACAAGCGTTGGTGCCTGGGAAGGAGAGCGCTCACGCTCGGCCCAAGGTCTGGTCGGTGGCCTGACTAGCGCCCCCCTCCCTACTCTTTCCCCGCTAGGCTCGGCAAACGAGGCCGAAAAGCCGCCCAACTCTCTGATCCAGAAGGGGAAAGAGAAAGGGGCGGAGGGGAGGAGATGAAAGCGACAAAGAAGCCTCCATGTGCAAAAAATGAGGGGGCAACAGGAAGAGATAAAAGGAAGGAGAGAATAGACGACAAGGTAGGTGAGCAAACAAAAAACGAAGGCTGGAGACTCCGCCCCAAGAGCGAGATCCAAGGTCCCGAGAGGGGGCCCCTTGGCGTGAGCTCGGCGAAGGAACCCAGCCGATTTCTGGTCTCTCTGGCACCTTTCTTGCTAGCACGTTCTCTGAGTCTGGGACTCCTTCGGGGCCCATCCCAGAGAATCTGTTCCCTCTCACCGTTTACTAACTTGACCGTCGGAGCTCCCTCGCCGGAATCCCGGCCAGGGTTTCTGACTTTGCCTTGCAGGTTTGATCCAGCCAGGAGACCCCAGGGGCGAGATGGTCTAGTCGGCTCGGCGGCTCCGAAGCCACAGGCGCGGCGACGGGATCAGCAACAAAAATATTAATAAATAAAAAATATTAAAAAATAATTTAAATTATTTTTATAAATATTATTTGAATTATAATATTATTTATAAGATTAAGTTTATCGATAATAAAATTTAACATAAAATTTTTAGCTATATCTTTATCGACATAAGTTACTAAATAATCAGCAAGAAAATCATCTTTCGTCTTGTTACGAATCTGGTCTTGATAATTTTCATTGTTGAAAATGCTCTCCCTATAATAGTTGTTGAAACCGAAAAGTCATAACTCATAGGTGCCATGAATTTATAGAGGATGCATGCGCACCGGCCACGGTGGCGACGGCATCGTACAGCGGGTCAAAGATGATAAGACGTGAGTACAGTGATATCGTTCGAAGCCTAAAGTGCGATGGGCACTCGCCCATCCTTGCTCCTCAATACCAATTGTGCTACATAATAGATCTAGTAGCTAGGATGGTGCGCGGCTTCACCACACGCAGTGTCCGTTGGTGCGGCAAGGCTAATGGAGATCATCGAGATGGCAGCCATAAGCCAACACGTCAGTAGTATTCGGCCTTGCATATGCACAACCGTCCGGTCTCGCCATAGAAGTATTCCCGTCGATTGTACTATATGACAGGTATGGTCGCTATCTCTTCCGTCGGTGCAGCGAATAGGATGGTGTTGGTTGCATGCGATGGCTTTGACCGCAACAGGTTCGTACCTCGATCTCATAATAGACGATCACATGCTATCGGGGCATAAAAAGAATCTGGCTACATGTCTAGATAGGAGGGCCTCCCATTGAGCCAGAAGAAAGGGAATTTCCGACTTCCTTGATGAAGAGGTTGGCAAACAACGTCCCACCTCATCAAATGAACCCTTCTTCTAGAAGGCGAAGAGTCATAGAGAAAAGCTCGGAATAATTGCTCCAGCTGGAGGGTGATTGATCCGGGGATGACCGCATTAGAAAGCAAATAAACTGGAAGAGATACAAGAACTGAGCGGATAAGAGTGATCCTGCCCATGGAGGGGAGAGATCTCCCCTTCCAGCCGTCAATCCTCTCTCGAACTGCCATCACCAACGGTGCACAATCCGACGTTGTAAGTCTGAATCCAGTGATGGGAACTCCCAGATAGGAAAGGGGACCCCGGCGCTCAGGGATGCCAAGTATATCCCGAATCCTGGTCCGCTGCCCCGTGGGGGTCTTCGGACTGAAGTAGATGCCGGACTTGTACAGATTGACCCTCTGGCATGAAGCCAGGCAATAGTCCTCCAAGATTGTCCTAAATCCTGGATAGAAGATATGGAAGCCCGGTCAAGGAGCAGGCAGTCATCCGTAAAGAGGAGATGTGACATCGGAGAAGCCCTCGGGGCTGGAATATAGGACTGGATAATCGATGCACTAATTGCTGCTTGCAAGGATTTAGAAAGATAGTCAGCACAAATAATAAAGAAATATGGAGAAAGGAAACAATCTTGGCGAAGGTCGAGAGAGAAGTGGAAAAATACATTCGGAGAGCAAACCTACTTATTCCGGTCTATTATAAAGAAAAGGTTTACCATCTTACACAGTCTATTATAAAGAAAAGAAAGGATAAAAAAGGTTTACTTTAGAACAAGAGAAAACTATTGCTTGTTCCTAACTGTCGCAGGATCATTTTAGGATGAATGCAGTAGCAAAACTTATTTATTTCACGTTACATTTGGAATAGTTCTTCGGACATTTTGACTTAGATTTGCAATGATGTACAATTTATCTAGGACTCTATTCCTGCTCTATTCCCGAACATAAAGCGACCTGACTAAATAAATCTTGCCACGGGTGAGTTTCTAAAGGACGTTGTTTCGCGTTCCCCCTACGCGTTCCTTTAGCATCTTGTGCCGCAGATGCGAGAGAGAGGGGAGGGAGAGGGAAGATAAGAAGAGAGATGGGTCGGCGAGGAAAGGAAAGCGACGATGAGGACGACGATTTCCTCTACCGTTACCCTCTTCCCTCTTCATCCTCCACCGTTGTTGCCGGCGGCCGCCACCACCACGGGGCCACTGCCGGCGCCGCCTCCAAGGGCGGATCCGGCGGCCTCGCCCCCTCCAAATCGACGGTCTACGTCTCCAACCTCGACTACTCTCTCACCAACTCCGATCTCCACACCATCTT
The DNA here is from genome assembly GCA_021397845.1 of Areca catechu. Taxonomy (NCBI): domain Eukaryota; kingdom Viridiplantae; phylum Streptophyta; class Magnoliopsida; order Arecales; family Arecaceae; genus Areca; species Areca catechu. The sequence goes on along the minus strand of CM038052.1, from coordinate 186,205,944 downwards.
CTCCACCTTCGGGAAGGTCGCCCGCGTCACCGTCCTCAAGGACCGGGTCTCCCGCCGGAGCCGCGGCGTCGCCTTCGTCCTCTTCGTCTCCCGCCACGATGCCGCCGCCGCCGTCCGGACTATGGACCGCAAGGTCCTCAACGGCCGCACCCTCTCCGTCTCCATCGCCGCCGACAACGGCCGAGCCGCCGAGTTCATCCGTCGGAGGGTCTACAAGGACAAGAGTCGCTGCTACGAGTGCGGCGACGAGGGCCACCTCTCGTACGAGTGCCCTAGGAACCAGCTTGGCGCAAGGGAGCGGCCAAACCCTAAGCGGGACCGGAAAAGTGCGCAGCGCCACGGCGCCGGCGGCGGCGGTGTTGGGGAGGACTGGGGTTCGGATGGTGGAGATGAGGCGGATTTCGAGGATGATAACTGGGCATCAGTAGTGGACACCAGGGGGGCCGAGGAGAAGGCTAGGGGTAGGGACGAGTGGAGAGATGATGAGAAGGATAGGAAGAAGAAGGTGAAGAAAGTAAGCTACTTTAGTGATGAGAGTGGCGAGGACGACTAGTAAGGTGTGATATTCTACTTTTTCAAGCTCTCCCTTGACATTTTATTTATTTTGGTGCTATTATGTGTGATCATGGAGAAATCTTCTTCTGGTCTTGCTTTGCTCTTAGATTGCTTCACTCTTTTCCACAAGATTTGATTCTTTTTTTCAGAATAAGACAATGTGGTATAGGACTGAAATCATGCATGGTTACTTGTTTTTCAAGAGTCCATGGATCAATTGTCTATGATTTGCAGAAGAAGAAGGCAGGGGTTTTATATAGGAGTTGGATGTGCCCGGGGTATTGATGAGCATCTGGTTCTATGAACTTTTGGTTTACTGAACATGTATCTTTGTTCGAAGTGTTATCTTGCTTCAAATTTTACCACCCTATTTTGAGAGAGAGATATCCAAGAGTTGTTCCAATTTTGGACCCATCAACCTTTTAAATGGGGTCTGTAAAATAATAACTCATTGAATGCCCTTAACTCCAGCAAACGTGTTGAGTGAGCTTGTCTCTTTGAACTATCATGCCTCCAAAAGTGTTGGAAGCCCTGCATTGTCACCTTAATGACCAAGTAATGTATTGGTTCTTGAAACTAATTTGGTGTAGTTGTGTCTCAAACTTCTTTGCAACCTTGATCTAGTAAATCCAAAGGTTATGTGGACAGGGCAAAATCATTTTCCTGTTCTATTTCTACATTTTTGGCTCCTCGGATACTTTTTTCACAGCAACCAAAGGTTATAACAGGCAGACCTTCTTTCTCATCCTTATATAGGTTTTTAGCAGATTTTGCAAATGAAAGTGATAATAGAAGATTGTTAAGACTTTTGATGTTGATACAGATTTTACAGCCCATGATCTCCCTTCAATCTGTCAACAATGTTCATGTTTTTTTAATGGAGCTGATTTTGCTCAATTCAATGGAAAGAAATTCTCAGTTTATGCATTTCGAATTGGCTTGAATATGCATGGGTTCATCTTGGTTAGAGTTCTAGCAAGGTTGAATTTAATGGATTGCATGTGTTTGTCTTTTGAAAGCTTTTAACATTGGCTTTGAGCTCAAAGGTTCCTGCTCAACTACTTTGACGTTATGCAACAATTATAATCCTTTGGAACTAGAGCATTTACTGGGTAATAGGGTTCAGGGGGCTTGGTCACAAGATTTCCTTGACTAGTTTTGATTAACTATGGTAGCAGTTAATCTCGTTTGAAATCCTGGTAAGTTAACCAGGATTCTTTATATTATTAGTGGTGGTTTATGTGGGAGTGTATGTGAGAGTAGGATACTATTCATCGAATGATGTGGGAGAATGATTAGAGCTAATATAATTTGGGTGAAGTGTCAAGTTGAACTTTACCTTATGTAAATAGACATAGAGATTGTGGAACCAAGGTGACAAAAGAGTAAATTTTTTCGGAGGCTACATTCTATATGGTGTGCTAAACCTATTGAGATAGTGTCCTTCCTCTTGGGATGGATTTTGGAATTTTGGAATGATCTGCATAGTGGTAATAAGTCACATGTCATGATAAGGATATACAATTTTTAAATACTATTCACAAGGGACTTGTATTATATTTAAGTCGAATAGGGCACGTGCATGGCAAATGCAAGAAGGAACAAGCATGATATCATGGTCATGTAGTGAAGTGAGTTAAAGTTTTTAACTGTTAGGAGGTTTTAGGAATTTAGTGGTTTCCGATCTGTACAATATATATGTACGTATGTATGTATATGTTTACTTGTATGTAAATTTGTGTGTGTGTGTATATATGTATGTATGTACCCTCAGAAGCTTTGCAATGGAAATCAATGATGGAGCTGTCAAAATGAAAATTAACAGAGTTGATCATCATGATCTATGAAGTATAAAATGCCCATAGACTAATAATCATTTATTTTGGGGGTCTCTTGCCTATGCACCAAGCGAGTACAAAATGAACAATAACCATATAACTAGTAAGCTAAAGTATATCATACACCATATATTTTGCAAATCCAAACCATTAATCTTGATCCATGTATTTTAAAACATATATAGAACAAATTTCAGCTGATTTGGATTCTTCTAGACTGGAGATTAGATATAGACTGGAGATTAGATAAAGACATGGTGCATACCATTAAAAATGTTTATTTTTCATCAATTCGATTGCAGGTAAAAAAACTCAAAAATTATATGATATCGGTTTTCATTTTGAGAGGTCTACAGTTAATTTTCATTGGAAGGCTGAAACATTGGTTAGTGCGCTCTAGTTAATTTCTAGAAAACCTACTTAAAAAGAGAAAACTAGATGGCCAGCCACTGCAGTGAATCACAGTTAAATATGAGAAGCATGCGATGCTGTCCATGAAGATTAACAACTAACAAGAGTCTTGTTCTTCATAAAAGAACAAAGCATTTGGGGACATTTTAAGTGGCCGAATATTGCATTATGGAGTCTTTAACTTCTTTTTTGTTGGTTGCATATAGTAAATAAGCTTTCTTTTCTATTTATTAAAGGAAGATATCATAAGGAGTTCACATTTCTTAGGAAAATATAGGAGAAATTATAATTGGTTCTTACAGTTTTTAAGAAGGGCTGTTGGTACTGTAGTTTTATAAGATTTTGATTGATATTTTCTTCTTCTTCTCTCTCTCTCTCTCTCTTGTTGCTTTATGTTGCAATTTTATGCAAGTTTGGTGTGTAATGGTTTATCCTAAGAGACTGCATTCAAAATTGATTGCAGGCTCACCATGCATCATGCTATAGCAGAAGTTGCTTATCTGGTTTTCTTTTTCTTTTTCTTTTTTTTTTTATGGCTTTTGGGAGAAATTTCATGTCATGCATAATGCTGTTAAGAAGAGAAAAAATTTAGTTGTTGCACTTATCCCTAAACAAAACCTTGAGGATGTAAAAGCCATGGAATTTGCTCCCTTGCTTAGGCTTCCATGTGATCGCTGCTTCTAATACTGGTGAAACAGCACCTATTTTTGTAGGTGGGTTGTTAAGGCAGTCCTTTTCTGATGTCTTTCTCCTTCCTCTCCCATCATTATTAGGAGTTGGGTATTCGGTAGTCAGAGCACCCTCTATGCCCTCATCAACAGGTTAATGGTTCGTGGGCACCATATATTTCTTCATTCAGAAGTCATTTCACTTTTCTCCTGGTGAGGATTGATGGCATGAGTCAGTTTGGGGTGTGAAGAAGCTCCATAGTTTAGATCATTCACAAAAAGTTCTGTGGTGGAGCTACAAAGGTAATGGTGCTAGGTTAAAATCTACATTACCAAATATAGGCCTACTAGAACTGAACTTGTACCATTTCTGTGAACATATGAATATGCCCGTGGTTGTGGTTCCTGCAGTTAAATTCAAAAGATGGCTGATTATTAGCAAGTAGGCACCTTAGGTGGAGTTTCAATTGTCTTGGTTGATACTGTAACTTAAAAGTACATTTTAGGTGAATGTATTCTTATCAGGCTGATGAAATGCTTGCCTGGTAAAATTCTTGTGGTCCATGCAGTCATATCCTTAGAGGACTGTGGTGGTCCTAGATTTTCTAATAAAAAGGAAGTAGACATGAGCTACCTGGAGCAAGAGTATCATCTAAGATAGAAGGTTTAAGAGCCTGGTCAAATACTCGCCAGACAGATATCCGGTGCTCCTTTTCTAGCCATGCATTGACCTGGATACAAGCAATTTCTTATCAGCTTGCATGATGACACTTTTAGGGCACAAACATTCAGCTATACCATGCTGACGAGGTAGTCTTCATTTATGTAAATCTCTGCAGAGGTATTGGCAACTCAAGTATTTCTTCACGGCAACGTCGGCAAGTAACTGTCTGTTTTGCTGTGAGCCATCAGCGAGTAGCATATTGTCGAAGGATCATGGTATACATGAACTGTAATTGCTGAATGTTAACAGCGTTTGGATGCTAGGAAGATGGCAGTAGAAGCCAAATGTTTCAGCATGAATGAGAGGAACGTGTGAGATCTCTTGGTCATAACTTAATTTGATATCGAGACTTTAAAGTGTCTTGTGGCTACTAGCAGTTTATTTGCTTTTGTGCTTTCATGGACATCCTATTGAAATGTGCAACAGTGTTAAGCTTTTCCACTGGGATTATTCTCAACAAAGCCATTAATTATCTCTAACTTAAATGAGAACTGAGAACCATCTAAAATTGCATTGCAGTATCAATGAAATGAAGCAAATTCTGACTGTTCATCATGTGAAATTTCTAAAGGATGTAGGATTTCCGGCTTCCTCATACAAAGATTAGCGTTTGACGTCTCCCCGCATGTTCTGCATAAATATTTATCCAAAGTAAAAATAAAATGACTTTACCGATGTTGCTGTATCTGCTATCATCTGTTCTCAGGCAAGTTGATTTGTGCAAGAACTGCAAGCGACCTGAACGCCATGCGAGAATGCCCCAACCTTCCCGAGTAAAAACGGGAACTCCATGCTCCGGCCATTTTTTCCCTCTATGATTAGCAAATTAATCTCCAATGAAATTATAGAGAAAGCCTCTATAATTTGAAGTTGTAGCCAAGTTTGTTTCTGCTTATTCTTGTTCTTTGTCATCATTAAATTAGGGCAGTTGTTTCATGACAAGGCATGGATAAGGGCCGATTGCTAGCCTGAGTTTAACTCCATTTGCGAACTTGTGCTGGCTTAATTCATCTTAACACAGAATACAGATGTTGCATTCTGTGACATGTACATGCACCATGATTCTAATTAGAGCTTTTCATGATCTCAATTAATTTTATGGATGCTTGCTGAGAAGGTATTCGATGTTATGTTTCACGGGCATCGCATTCATGATTTTTGGTTTCTCGCCAGGCACATCTCCTTGGAATGCACTGCCAAGTTCCTGTGCTGGAACTGCAAAATGCCTGGTCATAGGACCGGTAATTACCCAGATGAGGGCATTTATGGTACCTATGGGAAGGCTGTTCACCTTGTTAGGTACTCTGCTCTATGCTTAAGCTGCCCCGGGTGATTTGAGGCTCTCCAACAATTGCTACAAGGAAGGCCACATAACAAAGACTTTGCTATGAAGATTCTTTTTATTATTATTATTATTTTTCTGTCAATCAATTGCTTGACAAGCACTGCTAGCATAACAAAGAGGAAAAAAAAAAATCCAAACTCTTTTGTGACCTTCCTTTCCAGCAGTGCCATACATGCTGCTAGACCATCAGGTACCGTGCAACTCCGAAAACATAATTTTTTATCTAAATTGTTTGATAGATTTGTGGCGGAAGTGCTATCTGGTTGTATTCTACACAAGTTGGGGTCGGGATCTTCCCGACGTATTATGCAAAGAAAAAGGAATAAAAAGAAGAGTAATTCTTTGTGTGCAGCTCGAACAATGGCTTTCACTCTTTTGTGCAATGGACCGGCCCGTGGCCAGATGCGCTGAGATGTATCGTGATCTAGGCCTGCTCACAAGGTGGGCTCATCATTTCAGACATATCGGCGTCTCGGTAGCAATCAGCCCACGAATTGGCAAATTGGAGGTTATGAAAGAAAATAATAACAATAATGAGAGACAGAATACATGGCACATGGTCCCGAGCCTTCTTCATCTCAGGTAGAGGTATCTTCACAAAAAAAAAAAAAAAGGCGCCAGATTTTCTAATGATACTGGAAATATTATGACTACGAGGTCAATAATCCATCCTTGTAAGTAATCCAGACCTCGGAGTTGTGCCATAAACCAGAAAAGACATTCTCATAAAATAGTTTATCCTAATTTAGAGGCTAAGAGCCTCCATAAAAAAATAATAATAAAATATATATTTTTATATATATTTTAAAAAAAAAAAAAAAAAAAAAAAAAAAAAAAAAAAAAAAAAAAAAAAAACCACATGAAGAAGAAGGTTGCTTAGCCGGCAAAGCAAGAACCTGCCCTTCCAAAAAGAAATGCAAGCAAAACAAAGGGAGGTCAACGGGTTTGTATATCTTAAAATTGTTTCGTAGGGTGTCCCTAATAATACAGCCACCGACGCCTCGGACTAATTCCTCATAAAGATTCTCTATGATTAACTGTTTATAACTATTTTATAGTCGCTGCTCCCCAAGTGGGATTATAGCCGTTGTAACCATCAATTTCCTCCAAACTCGATGCCTTGGTTCATTCAATTTACGATACGAGGGCCAAGGCTGCTTTGATTTTTTTATTCGATGATTTGGATTGATCTTTTTATAATCCATGGATTGGCATGCAAGTGACAAATTCTAGTTGATTGATTGGTTTGCTTATCGATCATCGGTATAGTCTTGCAGATATTCTTGTTGAAATATTATCCATGGTAAGAAAAAAAATACAAGGCAAACCTTTTCTCTTATTTCGTTTACTTTGTCACAGGTACCTCTCTCTCTTTTAGATTTATAATCTTTATGAGGATCCGTTGATAATGATTGTTGGACTACTTGTTAATAGCACGGTTAGTCCATCCAATTTATCACTGATCCAATAATGATGCTGCTGCTCTGCATAAGAGTCCAAGACTTGCATATCCAGAGTTTTTGATCCATAAGCGCAAGTATGAGCTACCATATTTCAATTTTATAACAAAAGGATAAATATATATATATATATAGAGAGTTTTTGATCCATAAGCGCAAGTATGAGCTACCATATTTCAATTTTATAACAAAAGGATAAATATATATATATAGAGCTATCAACGGGACATGTTTGGACTCAAGATCTGTGGATATTTATCCAACATGTCCGGATCTAAATATACAATATCCAGACTCAATGGATCCAAGACTCGATTATATAATATAATATTATATATATATATATATATATATTGAAAATATTATGAACCATTAGATCAAAGATTTAACGGTCCAAAATCTAGGTTGAAAGAATAAAATGCTAGTCAGTCCTAAGTCCCTGTCTCTCCCAGTCTCCCTCCCTGGCTTCCTGCCTCAACGGCTCCACCCCTCTCCACCAATGAAGCAGAGGTTGAGCATGACAAAAATGGCGATGATTGTCCAGATCGATGAGGGCCCGATTCTTGCACATGGCCTTGTTGCTGCAGCCATCCTTGAGGACGGAAATGATGTTGACGATGTGTCAAACGACACTAATCCAGACAAAGCCGGTGAGGTAGAGGAGGATGTGGAGAGCGTAACGACCTTGACATCAAAGTGGATGGTGAGGACGGCGATGGTATTGTAGGCGATGAGGAGGAAGGCCCGGAGAAAGGTGATCGTGAGACGACACCAGACCTTGGAAATGACATTAAGGACCTTGACGAAGGAGATGTCCAAAAGGTTCCATTGAAATCCTAGGTCACCATTAGTGGACTCATCCTTAGCCTCCCATTGCTCCATGACTCGGACTTCGAGTTGGTGTCCATCTCCTCCTGCCTATCCATTTCTTCCTCCGATCTCGACCACAAGGACTGATGTGGCAGGGTTGCTGACGTGGGACACCTATCGGATGCCATGTCAAAGCATGCTGCCATGATGGATGTTTCCTCTCGGGCTCCCTCACCGGGCTGAGCTCCCTTAGAATGCCGGAGCCGCTGCCGGGACCGAGCACCGTCCTCAGCCAGGTCAGTCCCCCCCACGCGAGGTCGGGGATGCTTAGGTCGGAGCCGAACGACCTCCCTAGATCGAGCCCCTCGAAGCCGGAACTCAGCCCTGCCCTTCAGCTCGGCCACCGCCTCGACCAGGGCGCCAATCGCAAGGGAAGCAGCGCCTTCCCTCCCAGGACGCCGGCGAACCTCCCGAGAGCCGCGAAGCAGTGCCCGCCATGCTGCAATAACTGCTTGTCACTGCCACTTACGCCAGAAAAGAAGGGGAGGAAGCTCCCTAACCAAGACGTCATGCCCTCCACCAACTACCTGTACCGCCAGAAAAGGAGGCTAGTCGAAGGGCACGAATCCCAGGGGCGGCGGCCCTTCGATCGAGGCCCTGCTAGGCTTCCCAGAATGGTGCAGTTAGAAGGAATGTCAGGGCGCGTAGAAGCTTTCCCTACCGCATGTCAGGAGATACGTCCCATCCACAGCACGGACACCGCCGCACGCGCTTGCCAGCCAGCGGGGCAGGCACCCAACGGTCACCTTGGCTACAAAGAACGTTCGACACCCCTAGAAGGGGGAGGTATGCAAAAAACAAAAGAAAACACCAGTGCGAGCTCAACCAGTGCAAGACACGAAGAGAAAAAAAAAAAGGAAGCGCAAGCTAGGGAAGGGGAGACAAGGCCACACAAGAGGATCCCTTCACCTTGGCTATCACTTCTCCCAACCCACTCTCAATTCCTTACACACTTCACTCACTCCTTGCGTGGAGTCCATCGAGAGGGGCTCGACCAGGAGGACATGTTCCCTGGATTGTCACTGTCTTGACCGTCAGAGTGCCTCCGTCGGAATCCTCGACCCGGGTCTCTAACGTTTTTCCCTTGCAGGTCCCGAGGAGCTCCAGGGAAGACGGCCGGCAGTCCGACACCTCCAATAGCTGCGGGCCACGGCGATCTTGGCGGCAACAAGGACCATCCCTGGATCTCCCTCGACTTCGAGAAGTTGGTGGCCCAGATCCCAATCTCGTCTCCTCTGGTCGAAGCCCGATCCAGTGAACGGTGGACTCGGGGGTGTCGCCACCTTTGCCATGGGGTTTGTTGGTGGACCAGGACTTGGAAAAGAGCTTGACCAGCCCTAGATGCATTGATCGATGTGCAAAATCCTAGGTATGTTTTTTCCTATCATGTTTCGAGTGCATTTCAAGTCCTGGGTCCTGATCCAGATATCCGGGATCTATTAGGGTCCGAATTTGGTACTTCAATATCAGACCCATCGAGTATTTGGATTCGGATCAAGTCCAATAATTAAGGCCGGATCCGGATCTAGATATCAAGATTTTGATCCGAACTTGATTCATCGATAACTTTAATATATTTGGCCGTTAACTTAGCTCTTTTTTTTTTTTTTTCCTGTTAAATAAATAAATAAATAAACGAGGAAAGACAAATTCCTACATTTTCTACCTTGGACATAGCTATCCCACAGTCGGGGAGTAATGCCAGCCGGAGTCAAATATGGACCTCTTGCTTAAAAGACATACCGACTAAATGCCTGATGGTCTCGTCACCAAGTTAGCATGATACTGTAGATGTCTGTAATGATGCCATAGCAAAATTATGGGTGCCTTTTGTACTTCAAAAAGTTTCTCATCATCATACATAAAGCCTGGAATATTGTTCTGTTTTAAGGACTTGTAGTGACTAACTTTAAAGAGTAAATGGCTAGTCCTAGGCAATTCAAATTATTGCATTGCAGCCTATCCCACATTTTCTTTTTCTAGCAATCCATATATATATAGGCTATTATATTGAACTGCTTATCAAATTTCAAGGACTTACATCACCGTGGTTGCTTTAGCAAGTAATATAATTTTTTTTTTTTGGCAGCAAAGAAATGCAATCGTTGCATTAATCTGGATCAAACAGTACAAGCTAGGTATCGATATAGATTATGGACCTCGGCCAACAGAAGAAAAAACAGGATAAAACAGAAAAACAAGTGCAGTTTCTACCAAAAAGTGCCAAATACCTCAAATCCAAAAAAGATGACCGCAGATTCCTTCCAGCTGAAAGTCTTCAACTTTTCTCCCATTCATTTGAGTTGATATTAAAGTATTGCATTGGTTGATTTAAGATAAAACCGCCATGATCCTGGGAGTAGTAAGTAATACACAGAAAAAAGTTTGAAAGAGTAACTGTAGACAATAAAGAGCTCTCCAAGAGAAGTCCGCAGGTTCCAAATGTTAGACCAGTCGGAGATCCAAGTGGTATAAGGAACTTTTGTATGAGAAACTTAACAAGGAGCAGCTTCCTAAGAATTTCTTTTCCAAAGACATTTATGAATCCGCACCTGCAGCAAGTAATATAATGTTTGGATGTTACTTTTGCGTAGTAGTGCTTGAATGCACACACAGATTGACCAGTAGATCAGGTTGGAGTTTATCAAGGCAGCAGGGTTTTTTTTTTTTTAATTTTTTTTTTTTGTGAAGTTTTTAAGTCGTTAAATCTTTTGATCCGATGGTTCACATTTTTAACATATATAAATATATAATCTAAAGTTAAACAAGTTTAGATCCAGATCCAGGTCCGGATAAACCCATCTCATGTTAATATTAGATCTGAATTCATTGAATAAATACCCACGGATCTTTGACCTGATCCAGACTGTTGATAGCTTTACATTTTTCGCCCATCTTCCTTTTGTATCATGAGGTTTTGTTCTCCTTGAATCTCTTCCACTGCATCTGTCCTCATGTCTTGCTGCTGAGAGCTACTATAAGTTTTAGTTCTTTTGTTTTGGAGCTAATTAGCGCAAAACCACGCCCCCACCCCACCTTCCCCAACGCTGCACACACCCCAAAAAAACCCAACAAAAATTCAGAAGAAAAAAAAGGGGGTTAACCTGACATCCATCTTTGTTTGGTGCTCTATGTTGGGATTCCAATTGATAAGCAAGCATCACCTCGTATGTTGAAACAGCTGCAGTGCGAATCTCAGTTCACAACCAAAGTGCATGTCAGAGTTAATATTACATTACAGCAATCCATGCGATATCTAAAACTTCGTATTGTAAACGACCTTGCGATGCCTCTGATGCAATCCCAAACCCCTATACTTTCACCAAGTTCAAAGCCCCCCCCTACCGATCTAGTTCTTTTTGGGTTCAAAAAAATAGGAAAAAAAACGGGATAAAGGTAGGGCAAATTAAAGTTAGAGGGCAAAAAAAAAAAAGAAAAAAAAAGAAAAAAAAAAAGGAGATACATGATGACCTCAGAGACATGGGTGTTCGGTTTTGAATCTCACAATGATGACCTCAGAGATACAAATCACTGCTATCACTGAAACACTGCAAGGCATATGATATTCTTGACTGCTGAGCCCATGGGATTTCACCACACTCACACAAACAAACAACATGTCACGAAGGAGAAAATGCATACAAGAAAAGTCACACTTTAGCCCATGTACTGTCAAAGTCTTCCATCAGAACACACAGCCTTGCCTCCAAAGAAAAATATTCTTATAATTACAGTAGTCAGTAATAGTACATGGCCTTGCCTGGGGTTTTGAAGCTCATGTCCTTGATTGTTGCACCGCTTAAGTCATCCCCAAAGAGGCTGTTGCACCAATTGTTTGGACCAACCAATGGCTTAATCTCCTCCATATTGTACTCCAACGAGGCCTCACCATCACCCAGAAATAGTTTCCGGGTTTCCTCCATCCCACCGTAGAGAAAGCTCTCAAGAGAGCGCATCTGTTGCCCACCATTACAAAGCTCATAGTCGATGACATTACTCCCATAGCTGATCTGAGTGCAGCTCCCATCAGAGGAGCTACAGCTCTGCTCACTCCCGAACATGAGGAGGCTGCTACCGTCCTTGACCTGACATTGATGCATCGAACCTTGTGGGAGAGGGGAGGAGAAAGTGCTGGCCACCATAGGGTTCAGGAGATATTGGGAGTTTTGAACGCCTTCAAGGCTTGGTTGTGATGAGAAGGAAGCAGTCCTGATATCGGAAGGATATGGGAAGAGCTGTTGCTGCTGCTTCTGGAGCTGTTGATGGGTTTTTCTTTGGGATGGTGGAAACCCCAAAAGCTTCTTCTTCAGTTTGGTGTTCCAGTAGTTCTTGATATCATTGTCAGTCCTTCCTGGCAGCTGGGAAGCGATGATGGACCACCTGCACTCGAGAGAGGAAAAGAAAGGAAATTTGGTCCATAAGAACCATCACTAGCTAGTCTTTCGGTAAAAGAAACTATCCTTTTGCGGTAGACATTAATCGAGTAGCTAGTGATGAGAATGATGTATTGGCATGCATGCAGGATATGTCTAAATTTAGAAGATCCTTTTTCATCCATGCAAACTTTGCTAAAAATACGTAAGGGTTGGGGTTTCTTTAATTTGTTCTGTCTAGTTTTCTTTGGTTTTGGTTCATACCTAAAGGAGGATATATGGATGTGCAAAAAAGAGAGAGAAGAGCAAGGAGCGAGATCGATATTTATGGAATATATATATAGTTACATCACCTGCTTCCAATGGTAGCATAAAGGTTGCAGATTATCTTGTCCTCATCGTCAGTGAAGTCCCCGTGCTTGATGTTGGGTCTCAGATAGTTGAGCCATCTCAACCTGCAGCTCTTTCCGCATCTGTTCAAACCTGCTCAAAAAACCAACAAAATAATACAAGAGACCTCTCTCTCTCTCTCTCCACCCACCTACTTAAAGATGGAACAAACTGGATCAAAGAGAGAAGTCCAAGGTCTTACCAGCTTTGTGAGGGAGAACAATCCAATTTCCACCAGTGCCATACTTCTCAATATACTCCTTGAGTTGTTTATCTTCCTCGGGAGACCAAGGCCCTTTCTTCACATTGGCTTTGTCACAGCATGGAGCCCTCCCCATGTCTCTCAGATGCGAAGAAGCCCTGTGGTTCCTCCACTTCCCCCTTTCGCCTTCTGGCTTGTGCAAAGCTCTTGGAAGGAGACACAGGCTATAGCTTAGAGAGAGAGAGAGAGAGAGAGAGAGAGAGAGAGAGATTGCAGAGGTATATATGGAAAGAGAGGAGACGGAAAATGTTAAAAGAAGTCAAAGGATAGCCTGTCTGGTTTCAATCACTTCCAACCTTTGCTGGCTGCCGTGGCTCTCTCAGCCTATTAGCCTCGTAAGGCTTGCCATCATGTATAAATGTAGCAGTCCCTAGACTTTCGGAGGGCCTACATATCTACCCAAGCCTTTGGTTCCCCCCTGTGAACCAGTTATTCTCCCTTTACTTCATATCCCCGTGGGCGATATAACAAGTGGGTATGAGGGATCGATGGAAGTGGTGCCTCTGGATATTTATGACATCTTCCAAACCTCAGCCTATGTGCGATACTAGAAAGTAGCCTTTGAGACCCACCTTATTTAATTCGTCCCCAGCCACATATGCCTTTATTACAAACGAGAGACTCGTAGATTAACATATAGCTCCTTAATTAGGAGGCCCTTTACTAACTGTTTGCGTCCCGCGCGAGTATGTAAACTAGCTAGACTGGCACCGTAAGGAAGCTCGGGACATTTTCGAAGTGGGTTTCGATGAGATAAAGACCGCATTGGGTTAGTTTTAATTATATATATATATATATATATATATATATATATATACTGTTGGACTCGCAGGATCGCACGAGAAGATCGAGGATTCATATCCATCTCAAAGGAATTAATTTAATGCTTCGTACGAGTAATGGGTACGTACTGTGCATCATGTTGAAGTGACTCAAAATTTTCAAGTAATTGCAGGTTTTACTCCGGGGGAGAAATTGTGTTACAATAAGCATGCAGTGCGTGGAGGCTCTTGAAATTGTTCGGATCAAACATAGTTTTTCAGAATTTGCAGGGTCTTCAGTCTAGGATAGGCTACAGGTCCCTTCTAATTAAGAAGACTTCGACGCAAAAGGTTTTTTCTTAAACCAATTTATTTATTTATTTATTTTTGGTAGAAATTAATTTAATTAGTGAACCAAAAAAAAAAAAAAAAGTTTGGTTTCCACCCATCTGTATTAACCATATGTAAATAAGAAAAAAGAAGCTTGCACCAAGACTCAAAATTATAGTTAAAAAAATGATTTATATGCCATAATCTATAAAAGATTCCACCAAGACCGAAAGACATAGCGATATCTACCGAACTTAAACAAAAAAAAAAAAAAAAAGGAGAGGAAGAAATAAAGAGCTTCGCATAATTTACACAAGAAAGATGCGGTGTGGAAAAAGATATACCATCATCCATTGCGTGGTGAAAAGCATAAAACAAAAGTTATTGCTCAATCAGTTGTAATCCAGGTGAACTTTTCAGATTCATGATGACACTTGCATGGGTTTATTAGAATATACACGATGCACGTAGCACGAATATCAAACTATATATAGCTGACATTATCTATTTTATACTATACTTTCTAAACAAACTCGAATCCTGAGTGTATATATAATGCTTTTATCGATGAAATCATCTTTTAAGAAAAAGCATCGCTTATTTCCTCATCAAATTAAAAGATGAAAAGAAAAAAAAAAAAAAAAGGCATCACCTAAGAGCAATCAACTAGAATGTACCCCTGTTTCATATACTTTCAACTTCTATCTTGCCATGGCCTTTCGACGTCGCCCGAGGACCCCGCATGACATATCAATAAGACAAACTTGTCGGTATCCAAGTGACCTCCGTTATTTTCTGAAAGGAAAGATGTTAAAGATTAGTTGCGATCGATGATATTTGTCATCATACTAGTTCTCTATCTTATTGCTTCCAATATCAATTTACAGTATCAAGATTGGACATCCCAACTTCCAATTAACAATCTCATGCATGAAAGAAAAATATTAGCTTCGACAAATGACTGCCAACAGCGTCCAAATCTTGCATAAACTAGATCATAAAGAACAAGAGAAAACAAGGTACTCTTCTAAAACAATGACAACAACCATTGAAACCTCCAATCAACTATCTTCTAGCTAGTTGCCAATGTCAAAGTATTTGGTGATTAACTCAACAACCAGGAGGATCTGACTGACGTTAGAGGTATTGCAATGACCCATGCAAAAGCAAGCATGTCAAGCAATCGAAGAATAACATCGAGTCACTAGAACCTAGCAATTAATTCTCACTCTGCTCATTGGTTTGACTCCGATAAATTAATTGTCCAGGTTCGTTTGGACACCAAACAGGTCTTCTTTTCACCACAAATGTCGGCTTGACAGCGGGTACGTGCTGCCTTGCAAACAAGGGTGGTGTGACACATACCAACTCAATAGAGAACATCTACTAACGTCGCAGCCAAAACCCATTAGTTTTAGCAGCAAAATTGTTTCCATGATTAAGGAATTGCATGAATGAGTGGTCATGTTAAGCAATTCCATTCTTATGAACAAAGAGATTGGAACTGTAACCAACCACGAGCAATCAAAAGGTTCAAAAGACAAATCAATATAATTTTTTTTCCAAGGAGTTTATATAAATAATGAGGTTGCAACTTAAATTCGATCAAGCTACTTCCGTGGATTC
The DNA here is from genome assembly GCA_021397845.1 of Areca catechu. Taxonomy (NCBI): domain Eukaryota; kingdom Viridiplantae; phylum Streptophyta; class Magnoliopsida; order Arecales; family Arecaceae; genus Areca; species Areca catechu. Next base: position 186,190,331 of record CM038052.1, on the reverse strand, counting down.
TGATAATTGGTCAAGATTTTCAGATATCAGCTGATATCATGAAGCAAATTTGATAATGACCAAAATTTATGGAAAAAAAAAAAAAGGATGGCTGATTTTGTTATAAATGCATGCCAAAGTCCAAGCAAAACTAATTTGATATATCAGCTCAAATATCAACCAATTAAATATGCGTGGGTACGTACAACTGGTTCTAAACAACTTCAGAGCCCAGCTATTATTGAGGACAGCCAGGGCGAAAAAGTATTATGGATCTTCACCGTTTACGAGTGGAATCTTATTAACAATTACATTGTTTAAGAATTATATTTTTAACTGCTAGCCAATGATATCCTTGATTACAGTCTTGGCTGATCAGATAAGCTTTTCATAATAACTTTTGATCCGGTTAAACAATTGTGCTCACAAAAAGAACATCTGATCAACCAGGCACTTAAAATAACAATTATATAATTATTAAGTGCAACATAGCTTAGCCGTGCCAATTCATACCCTGAAGTCATCATTAAATCATACCTTCCAAAAGAAACCAACTCAAGGCAAGCAATTTATATGAGAAATATCATTATATCAGTTCAACCAAGATTTGAAGTTGGGACTTCAGGTCTGCTGGTTGCCACCCATCCCGAGTGTATAGAAAAGAGAAAAAGAAACTCTCTGCTTCGATGGTCTTCATGCAATAAAGAAGTACGAGAGGAAGGCACCTCTAGAGTCCAGTAGATAAACTATTGTGATATATATTCTTCTTCGCATGGCATCTACCGATACCCGATGGTTAATTCTACCGAACACACGCACCCCCACCCCCACCCCAACTTCTTCCCTGCGAAAAAGGAAAAAAGAGAAGCCAAAGAAGAAGAAAGGGGGTACCAAATCCACTTATCATGCAAATTAATTGTTCATAAAGTACGAGTGTTACATGCAAGTTAACATGTAAGTAATCAGAAAACTTTGTTATCATTAAATAATTTTATAAATATTTATAATCTGTTTTGTTAAAACGTAGAAAAAAACAAAGGGAATTATGGAAACTGGTGAACGTCCATGCATGGATCATCCAAAAGTAATTTACCATACAAAAACGGGAACGGAATTCCAGCACTCGTCATCCGATTCTTCTTCCATCAAAATGAGGCTACCCAAGGAGCAACTAAAACCTTTTCCTGAATAACAAAAGGAAAGGATAAAAAAAAAAAAACACAACCTAGAGTAGTTAATAGTTATGCGCGCAATACAAAATCCACCCTCTAAATGAATTCAATATTGCCACAAGCAAAATTTAACACGAATTTAAAAATAGAGCGTTGTCCCTGTGGAGAAAAAGTTGATGCAATCAAATCGATGGCAAAACCCAAAGTCTTGAAATCTTTAATAGAAGCGACCCATGGAATGCATCGGCTTTTTTCCACATTAATTAATGACCGTATGGCCTGTGCATGCAATATTTCTAGAGTGCATACAAGATGGAGACCATATGGACTCATCTTGCACAAGGCCATTCAATCTTTTCTTTTATGTAGTGGTATAGCCAAGGATAGCCACCAAGGACAGCTGGTGCGAAAACAGAGCAACCAATCCCTCCTGTTATTCTATCACATTTTCAAACTGTTTTCTTTGCTGTTCTACTCGTTCGTACCTTTGTAATAGTTTCCGTCATTAATAAAAGCTGAAGGAAGGTCCTTGTTTCCTCCATTTACAGTCCAAAAAAAAAAAAGTGCATTTACTATTTTAATAAGGTTTAACAATTTCTTGTTAGGTACAGCATTTAAAAAGAATAAACGAAGGCAAAGTCCTGGAATCACAGAAATAAATAAATAATAAATAAATAAATAAATAAATATATATATATATATTAATAAACAATAGGTGAATTGTGTTGATGGGATTTTCCCCACTCGCTACCTTGACACCGTCTTGGAATCTCTAACAAAACAAACATGAACGCCAATAAGACTCGTGTACATTAACCACAAAAATAATCACATAACTTCATTAAAATATTAGTGTCGTCACTTGCATTGACTATATCTAACAAATGCGTTCAGCTTTCTTCCTTTCCCACGTTGTGACCGGTAGATCAGACAGGAAAATTTTAAATTTGCACGCTGTAATGCCAGAAAAAAAAAAAAAAAAAAAAACAACAACAACAACAACAACAACATATGGATCCATCCACTGCAAATTCGTCTTCATTATTGAACGAGATATAGAAAGATTGCCCATCACAGGACCATTCGTGTGAGAGAGTTATCATACATTGATGGCAGCCCGGTGGTAACTTACATGTTAATGTGCTTCGACTTTGGAGCCACCCATGATCTATAAAAATACATCATGGCAAGGCATTCAGAAATCTATGAAGTTATTTCCTCAAGTAACCAAGCTCTACTTAAAATATATGTTGATGTAGAAAAATAAGGATCAAGTATTTCATCTGTCAAGAGTTGTAAATTTATTAAAAAAACTGCTCCTATCTGCTACAGGGGAAAGAAAAGCAAATAAACAGCCGTTCCTGTCTCTTGTATAAATAAATGGTTGTATACGGTTCGATGCAATCCAACAATCAGTAAACAATGCCAGTGACTAAATGATTGATGTTAGTAACTATAGAATAGGGACCACATGAGCATATAATTAATTGATTCGCATTTACAATAAAGAACCATGTGTTTGGATCCCCAGCCTCCCTATCCATAGTTTTTTTCTGGTACCGGACTAAAATTGATAACTATTTTTTCTTGGCATAGTTTTTCTTATTAATTAGTCCAAATTTATAAGTAAAACTCTCGAGCATCACTTCATGTGAATACCTTCATATTTTTACAACTCTACTTCAAGAGAAACAGTAAGAATCATAACCCATGCCCGGGCCATGCCTTATCTTTCCAAAATCATGCAAATGGCTAAAGGTGAATCTTATACAGCCACTGAAATAGTATTCTTTTATATATTACACAACGCTTTCATGTCCCAAAACTAACCCCATTCAAATGAATGGGATGGGGGAAAAAAAAAAAAGTATGCCTCCTAACCCCAAGAACATGCTGCTCATAGACTTAGGTGGCAGAACAACTAATGCAGTGGCAAGTTGGAGGGAGTGTCGGCATCAGTGAAGATACGAAGTTGGTCAAGAGAGATTGCTTTTGCGAGGTGATGTAAGTACTCGCAATTGCCTTGGGAAGGGCAAGGCTGTGAAACAAAGGAAGTGGTAGTGAGAGTATGAGTGACCTTTGTCCCATCCCATCCATCCACTTATCAGCTTCCCATTCGATTAAAACTTCTGAGAAACCCTGACAGAATGGGAAAACAAATGCAGCCCAGTGCAGGATTCCCACTTTCCCATGAGGATTGGACATTGCCAGTTGCCACACCCACAGAGGCTGTCAATTCCAAAGAATTGTATATTTCTCCATTTCTGTTGTTATTTCCACTTTTTATAGCACTATTTTTTGAAATGCACTGTTGACCATCCCAGCTCGATTCAAAGAAACATACACACACACACACACACACAGGAAAAACTAATAATGGTAAGACCACAAAATGGTGACTTCGGATAGAGAAACAAACCTACCATTGCAATGCTTATGGTAGTAAACCATCGTACATGCACTTACTAGATCCTAGCTAGCATTAGACTACGAGTCCATCATACCGATAATCAGGTCAAAGAGCCATTAATAATGAACTAAAGATGGAGTGATTAAACTCAATAACCAAAGTTACCATGTGAGAGCTTAACATGCCTGTTCTCGAGACCATCCAGATTTAAGTATCACCCTAGGCACCTATCGGACCACAACCACATATAAGGACTGGGCTCGCCCAAGCCAGGCTACTCACTAGCCCGCCCAATCGTAGGTTATGCCAGGTCTAGAACAGGATTGGGGACAACCCTTGGATTTGGGCTAGAGCTACATTATTGAAGGTTGATTAAAAAATAACTGGTTCTAATAAGGACTAGAACAGGCTCAATTAGGTATGACAATATATAATTACCATGGCAATATACAATAATCGCCGCAGGCGCACTGGGGATTTTGTTTTAAAAAGTAAAGATTATGTATTTTGATTGCAACTCAAACATACCACTCATAGGATGCCATGTAGCCTCCACAGGAATCGCCCACAAGCTGCACAGATCACCACCCAATGGTAAGCCAATATAGGCTCAATATTTCAGAGTTCACCTCAATTGAGGGGTTGTCTCGTACATATTTGAGGTTAGGCTTCCCCTCCTAGGAGTAAACATTACTTAATCCAATTTATAACTAATCTTAAAGATATTTTTAATGAACAGATATATTCTTCTACCAAAAAATGTGGAGGTCGGTCATGCATCTTTAGGTGGCAACGCTAGGCCGCACAAGCATGGCCTGGTCCATGCTAGCCAGGGCTAGCCCATATTATTTTTCCAGACCGTAGCTTGGGCCAAGGGAATATGCTCTCATTGTGGTAGGCACGTGTGAGCAATGATATGCATTCAAAATACCAAGGACCATGAAAAATGAAAGAATTTTCCAAAAAGCATGCGGCATAATATGTATTGAAAAATTCACCGATGAGCAGCTCTTAATTACATAAGTAAATCAAGTTTCATCATAACTTACAGGACATTTGTGCTGTTGAGTACTCATTTCAAACTAAGAGACGCCTAAGAATCCAATTTTTGGGGGAAATCTTGCCTCGCATATGCTCTCTTGCTCATCTGCAAGAAACAAACATTTTCAGAAAAGATTGCTTTGAAGAACTAGATGTCATGCCTACAATGCTTGGGACATGGACAACAAGCTAAATCTCATCAATGCCAAAAGACTCCGATTCACATAAGAAACATGAATAGCTTTATTTGTAGTGATCTATGACGCTGTAAGAAACTGTACCTTGATTGCTTGGACAAAAATACAACCTGTGGATCAACCATAAGCCAATGATTGAAGGCCGCTGTTGCTATGAAGAATCCATCAAGTATTCTGATCTTTCATTAAATGATAAATCTAACGAGAAATATATATTTGAAAAAACCGCCATCTTGCTGCCTGAAACTCATCCAAACACAGATTTCTAAATTTCAATGCTTTCTCCACAAGATTCAGCATTATTCTTGAAGGACATCTTTGACGTGCAGTTAGTTTGCAGATTACGCTGCTCGCCATGATAGAACATGGCTCTTATGCTCTGCAGAAATGAGCCAGATATTACAAATTATTTTGTCATTTTGCGTGATTATAGGTATGGCAGCACGCAAGCTTATGGCATAACCATGCAAAATCTAAAATGCTACTTAATAATTTTTTTTAAAAAAAGTGGAAAAAACGATGCTGGAAAATACAGGGGGACAACAGTATTCCTGGATTCTAGGTCAGTTTTCCATGTATGTAGGGGGGCAAAATAAACTGAGCATTTTAAGCCTGGCTCAAGAAAAGCTCAAATCAAGCTCAATTTGAAGCTAAACAAACCAAGCTTGTATGAGCAAAAATAGGCTCGAAAATAATTTCAAGCCGAACCAAAATTTGACCCGGCTCAAGTTGAGCCCAGCTCTATAAGGCTCAACAATAAAAACAAGTTGCCCAAAGAAATTTTCTTCTTTCTTCTTTTAATCAAAAAAAAAAAAGCAATTTTCTTCTTCAGACAGTAAAAGCAAAGCTTAACAATAAATTAAAAACATGATATGAAGTAAAGAACTTACTACCATATTGTGTGAGATCAGCTCTTTTTCATTAGAGTCAAATAAACCAAGAGAGAAGTTTGAATGTGGAAGCAGCCAATTTAATTCATCATTTGTAACATGAAGGTTTAAGTTTGGTAACGTTTGCTGCTCTGTTGATCCCCCCCATTGATGTTTAAGCTGAAGCTACCTAGTCTGGAGACTGAATAACAGAGATGAGCCAGCAGAGATAATGTCCTGTATGCTGGTTTTAATTTTTCCATCATTCATGAGGCAGAAAGCTCTGAATCAATCTCAATCTCTGATTTGTAATATTATGCTTGATATTCCTTTGAGATTCAGACTTATATAAAATCTCAGAATCCAAGCAAATGAACAGGATGGTTCTTAGGAGTGCAAACATGGTTAGTAAAAACCCGTACATCGGAATCGTTAAATCTCTGATTTTTAGGCTTTTTATTCTCCCCTACTATTCCTGCTTTTTCAGGAAGAAAGTATATATTGTTATGAACTCCATGACCAGAATAACCTGATTGGAGAACACTATTCTGATCCTCAATCAACATCTATCTACCACGAAACTTGACATGTTAAATCAGAAAGAAATATTACGGTACTCACGAAGCATATCATAGTCTACGAATATTTTCCTTATTAAGTAATGAATAAAGAAGGAAAGAAAACATCCAAGGTCGGAACTTACAATGAAGCACATGAATTTTAAGTGCATCATAGATCACAAAGGCTGAGTAAGGAAATGAATTTTAAGTGACCAAACAGAAATGGCATGCACAATCATTACATAGAGAAAATTGGGTAAGAGGAGAAAATAATGCATTAGTGATGATCACCATTCTAGAGATGATATCCTGCAAATACTGAGAGTTGGAGAAATTCATGGAACTTCAAATGGAGGTTATTTGATTTACATCTACATTATTTTCCTAAGATGACAAAAAACCTTTAAAACTAAACCTTGCAGTATCTTATACAGCATCCAGCCATCCACTCAGCCAAGAAGTTACATGTGATTGGGCTTCTTGGTTATCATTATAGAGGATTTTGTAGCCCAATTTGGTGCAATAGTAGGGTAATTTGGTGCATGATTTAAATAATAAACTCATTCTGTAAAAATCATTTTCTTCTGAATCGAAATGACAATAAGGTCTACTTTTTAATTGTTGACAATCTTGTAACTTGCTTCAACTGCAAATATTTAAAATCATTTTGAATTTCATCTGTGTTTGTTGAAATTTATTCTTTTGGATATGTGTTCATTAATGATTTTTAATCTTTTTGCTTTTTGATTCTCTAGCATCTCCATGACTTTCTCTTAAGATCTATGCTAAATTACAGATATTCTTGCTAGTCAATCGACGCTCATGTCTCAAATTTGTGACAACAGTCAGTAATATATTTATCACGAATTTGGTTGCTAGATGGATGCTATACTGCAGATTATTTACCACCATTAAAGTTATTTAGTCAAACTTACCAGCAGTACAGAAACAGAGAATTCTCAGTAAACCACTACTATAAGAGGCACTTACACAATAGCTCAAGCAATGGAACAAAGGCATCTGAAAACAGTTTTGGAGCATCAACCACTAAAACATAATATTGCAAAATCAATTAGAAGTGCACAAATACGAATGAAAACACTTCTTATGACATAAGACAGAACGAGTTGCAAGTCAAACAAGAAATTTGCTAACCTCGCTACATATTAAGTAGCAACTCAGCAGAAAAGTTTATTCTTGCCAGATAGTATCTTTAAGCATATATTAAATAAGTAGCGCAGGCATATGCGGTAGTACTGGAAGCAAGGGAATCATGTCTGCAATAATTTAATATACTTTTGGGACAAAGGCTTGAAACACAGATAGATGCAATCACTCCTACTTCAAGGGGACAGAGAACCAACTAAATCAAGCAGATATTATGGACATATGATATAAAGCCATTATACAAGAAAGATTCAAAGTATCATTGTGGTAACGTATTTTAGACAGATCTACTACAGCAATTTAGGTATCCCGATCTCTTATCAATCTACCCATGCATATTTTTCTTTCATCTATTTAAAGTTTTTAATGTTAGTGAGCGTTGAAATCTAAAGAAAATACTATCGGCCACAATAAATACATCACAAAGAGCATGAGCATGACAAAGCCTAATCCAGAAAAGAGGTCTATATTGTTCCGAATAGGCGAAATCAAATGAAAAAGAAAAAAAACAGCAGTAAACTTTTTTTTTTTTGAGAAAAAAAAAGATTTCTAGGGTCTCACTTGGTCCCACTAGGGTTAACTCTGCGGCGGGGATTACCTTGTAGGAGGGTAAGGAAGATGAAGACGAAATTCCAAACCATCCCCAGTCTGCCGCCATGGCCAGATTTAATCTGATAAGCCAAGAAATCGAGGGGGGAAGAACCGAAACGAATTCGAAGGCCATGGAGAGTAAGAAGCCGAAATCCCAAATCCAAGATAGGGAGAGGAAGAAAACCGCTGGGGGCAATCGAAATTTTGGGGAAAAGAAAAAATTTGCGGAGGGGCCATGCTAATCTTATAAGTAAGATTCCAATTCGATGGGCCTAATCTTCTCGGTAACGTTCCGATTTTCGGATGTCTCCGACGAAACACCATCGCTTTCCCAGCTTTCCAATAAGTAATACAAAAATATATTAATTTATTCGATATGGTATTAAACGGCCGTATTTTTGCCTATCAAGAAGGCCGGGCTCAACAAGGAATTACCATGCTTGACCCTGACCTGGTCCGGCCCAGTTTTAGATTCTATTTTTGAGGTTCAAGCTCACTCGCTTGCAGGTTTCGGGCTTCCAGGCCAAGTCCGGATTTTTTTTAATTTTTTCTTCGATCGATGAGGAAGGAAGAGACCAAAAGGTGAGGTAGAAAGGAAATGAGGTGACGGTCGGGAGTCGGGAGGAAGGGGAAAGGTAGGGAGAGTCGGATTTTTAGGGAGAGTCGGATTTTTCTTTAACTTTTTCTTCAATCAATGCAGGCAGAAGAGAAGAGGAGACAAAAAGGAAAGAACCAGGGAAGAAAAGAGGTGGCGGTCGGGAGTTAGGGAGGAAGTGGAAATGTAGGAAGGATACAAGGAGAAGGCGATGGAAAGGCGGGGTGGAGGAGGGGAAGAGGAGGTCGTGAGGTGAGGAGGAAGCGGGGCGGCCGGAGAATGCAGCGGGGAGGTAGAGAGGATGCAAGGAGGCAGCGAGGAAGATGCAGTGCCAAAAAAAATATTTTGATTCAGTTCAAAATGTAACGTTCTGGATACTAGAAAATTCAAGAAAAAACTCAGTACAGGTCCAACAGGTAAAGGTCCAATAGCAACATCCCAGGCCCCGGTAGCAAGCCTTGAATGGTAAGGCCCGGTCCAGGTTTGCGAAAACACGTGGCCACCTCATGATTCCTGCACGTTTCCCATAATGCACGATGAATTACAGGCACAAATATGCACAGGCGGACACATGGTAAAAACCAAAGTGACAGGAAATTACATGATGGGCAATCCTGATTCAAGTCGAGAGATACGAATAAGATCAGATACTACTAATAGGAGGAGTTGGGTATCACATTAAAGATTGTCTATAATTTAAAAATCGAACAATGGCTATTACTATTAAGCCCTTTTAGTTTTAGATGAGGTATCTACTTTTCCTTTTCAATATATTTTAAATTCGACATGTTCATTCATGTTTGTTATAAAGAGAAGCTGTTTGATTCTCTCTAGAGAGATGAGACTACTGTTCATCTATCAGATGGATCAAGTTATGCGATCAAAGGTATTTGAATAGTTAGGCTGCAGGCACATGATGGAGCAGTGAGAAAATTGGTTAAGGTAGGATATGATGTGGAGGGATCGCCGACATGGAGAAACCGGCAGGCACCACGTCAAGAAAAAACAACGCGTTGACTCTCTAGCCCGGATTCCACTATCGAGCTGAGCTGAGCTCCCTCAAAACAACAAGCCGAGCTCAGTCCTCCGCCAGGTCGTGCCCGCAAGCTCGGGACGCCTAGGTCGGAGCCGTCTTCTGCCTTCCAGAGCGAGACCCTCGGAGGCTAGTGCCCTGCGGTCGAGGTCGAGCGCAGCGCTCACCCGTCGATGTGGAGCCTCTCCGAGCGCGCGCCGACTGGACCGGGTCCGCCTTCCGCCCTCCAGAGCAAGACCCTCGGAGGCTAGTGCCCTGCGGTCAAGGTCGAGCGCAGCGCTCACCCGCCGATGCGGAGCCTCTCCGAGCGCGCCCCCTCTGGACCGGGTTCGCCTTCCGCCCTCCAGAGTGAGACCCTTGGAGGCTAGTGCCCTGCGGTCGAGGTCGAGCGCAGTGCTCACCCGCTGATGTGGAGCCTCTCCGAGCACACGCCCTATGAACCGGGTCCGCCTTCCACCCTCCAGAGTGAGACTCTCGGAGGTTAGTGCCATGCGGTCGAGGTTGAGCGCAGTGCTCACCCATCGATGTGGAGCCTCTACGAGCGCGCGTCCTCTGGACCGGGTCTGCCTTCTGCCCTCCAGAGCGAAACCCTCAGAGGTTAGTGCCTGCGATCGAGGTCGAGTGTAGCGCTCACCTGCCGATGTGGAGCCTCTCCGAGCGCGCGCCCTCTGGACCGAGTCCGCCTTCTGCCCTCCGAAGTGAGACCCTCGGAGGTTAGTGCCCTGCGGTCGAGGTCGAGCTTATCGCTCACCCGCCGATGCGGAGCCTCTCCGAGCGCGCGCCCTCCGGACCGGGCCCGCACTTCGCCCTCCTCCACCAAGGCGCCCCGCAAGCTCGGAGCATCTAGGTCGGAGTGAGCCCTGCCATCCCAGCTCGACCCCAGTCGGGGCGAGGTCCTCACCAGCCCAGAACACCGGCGAGCCGCTCGAGAATTGCATTGAAGCGCCTTCCAGGCCGTACTGACCACCTGCGACCGCCAGTTATACCAGAAAGGCAAGCAACACGTTGATCGAGACACCACGCTCCTCACCAACCACTCAGATCGCCCAAGAGAGGAAGCTAACCGGGAGATTCGAATCCCGTGGACGGCGGCCCGCCATTCGAGACACTGCCAAAGTTTCTCAGAATGAAGCAACAAGAGGAGTGTTGGAGCGCCTAACAACTCCCCTTATCACGAATCAGGAAAGACTCCTCGGGATACCGCCGCATGCCCCTGACAGCCCGGCGGGGATCCCGAGACAAGCGCCCAACGGTAACCTAGTTTGCAACAAAACTCGGAGGTAACACAACAACCCCGGGGGGGAGAGGAACAAAAAGAAAAAAAAAAGAACACACAGGCAAAAAAAGGAGTGCAACCCCCACCAGCAAGAGGGGCATGGCACCACCACCACTACAAGCACAAGCGCAAGCCCGACCAAGAGGGCGAAGCGCCACTACCACCATAGTTGAAGGAAAACGAGGGACACAAGGAGAGGCGGAGGAACAGGGCACCCCTCTGTCCCCGCTATCACTCTCTCCCTGTAACGTTTTCACCTTCACTCATATCTTTTACTCCTCCTAGTGCGGAGTCCATCAAGAGGGGCCCGACCAGGAGGATCTGTTCCTGGATCGTCACTGATTTGATCATCGGAGTGCCCCCACCGGAAATCTCGGTCAAGATCTCTGACCCCTGTCTTGCAAGTCCGGGAGCGGAGGACCGCCGGGCAGCTAGGCGTCCACACCCAGCATGGAGGTCCGGGAACCCAGGACTGCCGGGCAGCAAGGGGAGCGCATCTCCGGCGCCGACAGCAGCTACAGGCCACAACGGTCTTGGCGGCAACATGATATATATCCAGTTTCAAGAGAAATATGATTTCATTGAGTAGATAAATTCAAACAGTTATAGATGAAGAGCTGGTGATGGAATTCTAAAGGTTATGCAAAGCAATGAGGTTATTTTGCGGGAAAAGAAGTATGGAGCATATTATCTCTTGATATGAAGTTTAATGCAAAGTAGAGTCCTTGATGCAGATGGGAGTCTAGTGTGAAATGAAGCTCCAGAAGCATGTGGATTGGGCATGAGATCAAGACTCGGGAGGACTATAAGCAATGTCGTAGAGTGAAGTTTCTATTATCATAGGAGGCTTTCCCAAGCAGATTTTAGGCCAGGCAGAGCACAGCACATGATAGAAATGAAATTAAGCAGCTTGGCTCAATTCTCATATTTTCCCATCCATGAGCACCAGGCATTTACTCCAGGGCATGGGGGCGAGATCTTTCAAGAGCTTTAAAAAATTAGGTGGATGTTGAATGTCAAGTTAAGATGGAGATTATTGAGAAAATACTTCGATTCAGTCTAAAATGCAGAGCCCAGGTACCTGAAAATCTATGAGAAGACTTGGCATAGGCCTAGGAGCAGGCCAGGCCCGGTAGCAATAGGCCATACATGGTCCAAGCACATGCAGGTGAATGGTCCAAGCACATAGCCCGCAACGCGATGCACCACGCGATCCATGTGCATTTCTCATGCATTTTGCACAATGCACAATAGATCGCATGTGTAGATGCATGCAGGTGCATGCATGGCACACAGGGATTAGCTCGGTTCATACTCCACTTCATGTGGGAGAGGGTAGCGTGGTTTATGAACGGTTTATGATGTTCGGGATACGATTTTGACTTGATTTAGAGTTTATTTTCGACATGGCTTGAACATCTAAAATTCTGTCAAAGTACTTTTTAACATGGAGACCTATACATAGTCTCAAAGTCTTTAAAAAGGGGGATAGAAGGCCAGACAGTGGTATCATGGTAGCAAAGATCGACAGAGAAAGCAAGAGGGTCTTCTTGAGAGTTGAGAGCTTTTGTGAGAGATTTGGGACTTCTTATTGAGAGATTCTTTTGCATGGGATTGAGAATATCAGTTCTTCTATTATAAGTAATTTTTTCTTTCATAGTAAGTTTTTGCATGTCTAATTAAATTATATCATATATCTTTTTTCTTTCTCTTTCATCTTGTGGTATTAACTTTATCAATGGAAATACGATCTTGGATGGGGATTTATATTTCACAATCTTAGAGATTCCTTAATAAATTATATCAATATAGGTGGTACCATAATAAGGAAAATACATAGAGATAGGGATGACTATAGAAGGAAGCGAGGCAATGAGAAGGTGACAGGGAGCTCGGGCAAAGGCAATAAGACAAGAATAAGGAGGTTGTGACATAGGGAAGATATAAGGAGTAAGGAGGGTGATAAGGAGGCGAGGAGGCGACAAACAAGATGCATGGAGATAGAAAGACTCAAGGAGGAAGTGGGGCTATGCGGAGGCAGGCAAAAGTGATAAGGTAGGGATATGGGGAGGTGCAACCTTAAATACAATGGATTAAAGAATTCTAGATAGGAAAATAATAATATTTAATATATTTATTAATTTAAAATTTGTATAATCGGGTTCTGATCGAGTCGGAGCCATGTCGATATAAATCTGAGCTTAACTTGTTTAAATGATGAGTTAGATTTTTAAGCTTGATCTAGCCTACCAAGTTGAAAAATTATGTTCAAGCCTATTTTAAGAGTTCGAGTAGGCTAGGTGAACATCTCATCTTATTAGTGCTCTATCCTTGCTTTATAGTTTATACTTATAATTAACCATACATGTTCGACAATGTCTACCTGAGATAAATATCTGATAGTTCTTATCCCTTAATGATGCGAAAAGAAGAAATTTAATGAAAAAAATATTTGTTTGCATGTATATCCATCTAAATATTCAAGTTTGTATGAATACCCTTTTTAAAATTGATATTTGCATATATATTCTTATCAAATACTTGTTTGACATTTATATCCTCCTTTTTTTTTTTTTTTGCATATATACTTATATCATCTAATGATATTAAAAAATTAACAATTTAAAATTAAAATGATTGAAATACCCTTTTGGATAGATATGCAAAAAAAATATTTATAAGGATATATATTAAAAAATAATTTTACTAGAATATTCAAATAAATTTGAATATTTGGAAAGAATACTTGAAAGAATTTTAATTTAATTTTAATTTATTTTATCTAGACTTGATCAAAGAGCTATCTGATTGTCATCCTTAGCAATGACTTCACAAAATCTTGAGAAAAACTTAAACAATATCAACTTGGTCCAATTAATATGACTCGAGTTCTTTCAATAATTCTCCATATGATATAGATAGTAAAATCGATTTTATACTTAATATTGCATGGTATACCTTATACATTTTATAGAGACATTTTTCATAAAAAAATTTAAAATAAAATTTAATAAGATTGTTAATCCTTGTTGTTACATAATAGCTAAATTCATAACTACATCCATTCTATACAAATATACAAGTAATGCATCTAATATTGAGTTTAGATACTTTTCTCAAAAGCATATTGTTTTATATTAGAAGTAACGTGGATGCTTTCGATCTATCTATTTTTAGAAAAAATAATTTATCATTTAATATTTTTTGGTTATCTATGTAAGTCTATAAATTAAGTATATTCATTATGTTAGTTGTACATGTTAATTTTGCTCTCATCATTAAAAAAGAAAAAATTAACAAATCAAGAGAAATATATATTTTAAAAAGATTTTTATGCATGTATGCCTTTCCAAACATACAAATTTACGTGACTACCTCATAAAATTATTATTAATTTGTATATATAACTTCATAATTTTTTTTTACATACTATATTAAAAGGATATTTTTGTTGTTTTAATTTAAACAACAAATTTTTAATAGTATTAGATGTGATGTGGCGAGATCGCTGACGTGGGTAGCTGACAAATGCCACGTTAAAGGAGATCACCACGTTAGATGCCAAGACAACACCTCAACCCGGACCGCTTTGCCAAGCTGAGCTGAGCTCCCTCAAGACGGTGAGCTGAGCTCCATCCTCCGCCAGGTCGGGTCCGCGAGCTCGGGACGCCTAGGCCGGAGCTGCCTTCCGCCCTCCAGAGCGAGACCCTCGGAGGTTTGAGCCATGTGGTCGGGGTCGAGCTCAGCACTCACCGGCTACATGGAGCCTCTTCGAGCACGTGCCCTCTGGACCGGGTCCGCCTTCCGCCCTCCAGAGCGAGACCCTCGGAGGTTTGAGCCCTGTGGTCGGAGTCGAGCTCAGCACTCACCCACCACGTGGAGCCTCTCCGAGAGCGTTCCCTCTGGACCGGGTCCGCCTTCCGCCCTCCAGAGCGAGACCCTCGAAGGTTTGAGCCCTGTGGTCGGAGTCGAGCTCAGCACTCACCCGCCACGTGGAGCCTCTTCGAGTGCGCACCCTCTAGACCGGGTCCGCCTTCCGCCCTCCAGAGCGAGACCCTCGGAGGTTTGAGCCTTGTGGTCGGAGTTGAGCTCAGCACTCACCCACCACATGGATCCTCTCCGAGCACGTGCCCTCTGGACCGGGCCCACACTCTTCCCTTCTCCACCAAGGTGACAACACGAGCTCGGAGCATCCAGGCCGAGCAAGCCCTGCCATCCTGGGATGCCGGCGAGCTGCCCGAGGACTGCGGAGCGACGCCTTCCATACCGCCATAACTACCTGTCTGCCCGTACCTCCAGGGGATAGGCCTGCCAAAAAGCACAAACCTTAGGGTGGCGACCCCCGAATCGAGGCTTTGCCAAGCTTCCCGGAATGGGGCGACCGAAGAGGATGTCAGAACAAATGGAAGCTTCCCCTACTACTGTCAGGAAAGGCATTTCGTCCACGACACGGGGTCCTGCCGCACGCACCTGTCAGTCCAGCGAAGATCCCGAGGCAAGCGTCTAACGACCAATTTTCAACTACAAAGAACAGTCGACACCCCTGAAAGGGGGAGGTAACAACAATAACAATCCACCAACAACACAAGCGCAAGCTCGATCAAGAGGGCAAAGCGCCACCACCACCACAGTGAAGGGAAAACGAGAGGGAAACAAGGAGAGACGAAGGAACAGGAACCCTTCTGTCCCCGCTATCATTCTCCCACTGCTACGTTTTCGTCCTCGCACACAACTTTCACTCCTCCTAGTGCGGAGTCCATCAAGAGGGGCCTGACCAGGAGGATCTGTTCCCTGGATTGTCACTGACTTGACCGTCGGAGTGCCCCGCCGGAAATCTCGGCCCGGGTCTCTAATTCCTGTTTCGCAGGTCCAGGAGCAGAGGATCGCCAGGCAGTGAAGGGAACGCACTCCGGCACCGGTAGCAGCTACGGGCCACGGCGATCTTGGCGACAACAAGATGATATGAGCATATATATGCAAAAATAAAGAAGAAGAAGGAGGAGGGTATACATATAAAATAAGTATTTTACGAGGATATGTATGAAAATATTAAATTTAAAAAATATTTATATATAATTTAAATATTTAAAAAATATAAATAAATAAAACTTTGTCCTATTATTAAAGTTGAGCCGGAATCACCAAGTCATCTGATAAAATTTTCTCCTCCGGGGCCGGGATGAATATGGGCCTGGTCAAGGCCAGACCTTGGATGGCCCATCCCGGACACATACTCAATGTGGCCTCTAATCGATCGGGATGGCACTGGATGCACATGGGCTCTTGGATGCTCCATGTAGCCGAAAAGCAAACCAAATGGTCCAGAGAAGAAACTGTAGACCACCCACCGCTCCATGTTATATCGTACCGGATGGAGACACCCGAACCGGAGTGGTGCGGCACAAGAAGGACCACCAATGGCACCATAATATTCAATTCCCCCACCAGGAAAGCTGCAGAGATTTAAAGGAGAAAGATGAGCACCGAAGAGATGAGGGGAAGGGGGTCTCTTCTTGTGACCTACGTGCTGCTGCTTTGAGGAGCACGCAAGCACCCCGTCCCACCTTCCGGCTCTGCTAGCGAAGCTTCATTATTCTACCAGTGGATTTAGAAAGCAACCTTTCGTCCTCCTCCGCCCTTCCGTCGCTGTCCATCTTTAGTTGCTTGCGGTTTGCCCGCATGCATGCATGCTTCTCCTCTCAATCATCGCCCATCCATGCCCCGTGTCTCGTAACTTGTAAGCCGTGTCCTCGGTGATAAATCGGAAAACTACTAAATTATTATAAAATTATGAAATTATCTTTCCAAAAAAGTCATATAAAAAATAAAAAAAATAATGTTCTTTTTTTTTTTAATATATATATATACAATGGCAATACCAGTTACGAATCAACAAATCTGAATCCTATTTACAAAACGAAGACAATGTTAATTATTTTCAATGATTGAAAGAGTATTAGTTGTTATAATATTATATATAAAGCAGTTTCTCTGCTTTAGCCTTTAATTACCTCATAGCTTTTTAACCATGAGGTTTTTGTCTCATCGTCGTCTCTCCAGTCTCTTTGGCATTCAGACTGAAACCTGGTTCATGTTTAGCTAGCTGCAGTGTTGCAGGGTGACATAGGTTTTAAAGTACCCGGATGACGCGTATATTGAAGATGGCCAAAGCCTCTTCCCAAATCCCAACTTGAAGTTTTCATTGGCATTTGAAATTTTCATGGGACTTGTTCCAGCCTTCAAAATTAATAGACTCGAGCTTATTCAAGAAACTAGCAACAAGTTCCTGAGCCCCGAGCCACGCATCCTCACAGTAATAAAAAGTCTGGGTTTGCACTTATTTTCTGTCGATCGACAACGGGCACCGGCACGGGAGTGGTCCCTCTATCGGACCATGATGAACCCACTTTTTTCTCATGAAACATAGAGTGCATGACTGCATAATGGATTCTATACCAGCTATTGAAGAGAGATTGATAAGGTGCAGTCCCTACAGTGCCATGTACAGACCTGTGCCTTTGGTAGGTATTGTTTTTGACAAAAGAAAAAGAAAAAAATATCCTTCGGTAGGTCGACTGACCCATCTCGATCTATGAAGGAAAGATCATGAGTAAGGTGGGGAAATAGCCTCCACTCAGGGCTCTCAGAAATAACATGCTCAGGGACTGACGAATAAACCATTCGATTGCTCCGTGGACTACTTCCATCTATATATTTAATTTCTCTCTCTTTAATTAGGATATTGAACCTGAGCCACCTTTTATTTGACTGTTCTCTCCCATTTAAAAAAACTTTCAAGTTTTTTTTTTTTTTCGATTTTAATGTTTAACTTGTTTTTTAGATGAAGAAAAGATTTCAGAATAGTAATTATATCTTTTCATCCTCTTCAACCAGAAAGATTGAATGAAGTTGAAATAATAGAAGCAAATTGATGTTTTTACTTTTTAGATCGGCAATCACATCCTTCTACTCCTTCCAAACAAAAAAATTGGATTAAGTGAATAATAGGAGGCATAGAATGCTTCTGTAGGGCAATCACATCCTTCTTCGATCTCTTTCAAACCAAAAAGTTGGAGAAAATAATACGGGGAATGGTTAGACATTTGGTTGGTGAGATAAAAATACTTTTATCCCATCTCACACGGCTAATTATTGGTTAAAATAGTTTATCGCTGGTATTTTTGAATCATCCAATAAATCATCTTATTATCTAAGTAATTTTTTTATTCAAAATAATAAAAGTTGTCACTTTGTGATTCACAATTAATAATAAAATTTATTTTTTAAAAAAATTGTTAATCAAGTTTGGATATCAATATATATATATATATATATATATATATATCTTAGATGATATATTACTTTTTATTGAATGGTTGATATATACATAATTGAATAGTTCTGACCAATAATTCTTCCCATCTCAAGAATTCATATATGGCAAATGGAATTCTGAAGGTAAGAGGAATTAAAGGAAGAGAACGTGAATAAGAACAGGAATAAAAGAACAGCTCACGTGCGAAGGACAAAAAGCCTCGGAAGGCCCTTTAAAGGTGCGCACTCGGTGGCCCCTAACCCACATGGTGACCAATTCCACCAGGGTAGCAATAATTATAAGCTAATTAACAAACAACCCTTAGCATACTTTTTTCGCTAAGAGGCTGGGTCAAACTCTAATCACCTCCTATATAACTGGCTAACCTCGATGAACCCATGTCACACCTATTGATGTCTCACCAAAGGCAAGTCCTGAAACACTTCAAATGATCATGATTAATGTATTAAAGTCATCATGTTTCTTTAGCTTTAGTTATCAAGTAGGCTTGATACTACAATCTTGTCTCAACTTTTATTGGTCTACCACCAAGACCAGGAACAAAGCTATCGATGCCTTCCTATATTTCGGCAAGGCTATAGGTTTAATCTTGTCTACATATGCTAGAGGGTTTTTTTTTTTTTTTTGATGGAAACATGTGCTAGAAGTTTTAACTAGTTTTGTTTCTTTCAGGGTGTTTGTAGATAGAATGTGACATGGAGGTTAACGAAACTATTCAGATTCGGCCAGGACTGCACAATTTTGGCCCACGATAGGCCAGGGAGTCTCGATATCCAGTCCTTTACAGCGGCAAAGAGCAAGAAGCCAAGACTCTTGAAAGAGAAAAAGCATAATCCCAGCTCCTCAATCCAAGTGGCTAGCAATGGAAGCCATGGTTTACTAATTAACCACTGCTGCCAGTTTAGAAGATGTAACACCACAATTGACATGCATGCCACTCTACAGAAGACTGCCCAGGTGCATGGAATGTATCAAAACCCATCTCTTTTTCCTTCCTAACTCATCATATGCTCTCCACCATTTTGTGTTGGATACCATACCTTTTAACCCAATCCGAGCTGTTATCTTTCATGCAAAAGAATGATCAATCTGTGTACCGCTGGATTGCATGGCGGCCACTACATATAACATGCAAGACTTGTGCAAGATACGTTCCAATGGTTGAAATTGTGAAAGAAGATTATTCATTCTTTCATGCATGCGAAAGATGCAACTCGTATCCCTTTAATAAGCATTAAATAATACTATCATGCTACAATATGAATACATTTATCAATGAAATATCATGTAGGCTATAGAGGCTATTAGATAAAGTCATTGGAGGAGCAATGATGCTGGAGGTAAAAAAGCAAAGGTGGTCTCCCAAACTGAGATTAATTAGACAAGGATGATGGAGCCAAAGAAACTCCAAAATTTGATCGGGATCAGTAATTTATTTTGTAAAGTACCCAATAGTTAAGCCACGTGAAAGGTGGAGCCGAACCATCAACCATGACCCCATCTTAATTATTCTTCACTAAAGAAATAAGTTTACCTTTCTTACAAAAAATAAAAAAATAAATAAAAAGTTTACCTTGGAACGAGTACAAGAAACCGTTGGAGATGCTAAAAGAAATCTTCGACTAGGATTCGCAGCGCACAAGTAGATTAGTTTTTATTAGTGAAAGTCATGAGAAACAACATGGGTTGGAGTCAGCACCTGGTAGGTTTCTAATTAATAAATCTTGGTCAATTTAAAGAAGATGATATAATTATCCTACCCAAACTATCTAGCCTTGGAGGTCAGGATTGGAAACGAACATGAAATTGGGGAGCAATTATCTTCATCTCTTTTTTGTAATTGCGACAATTTGCTAGTTAATTAATTAGTTGTTTTTATCGAAGGCATGGGCAATGTGATGCACCGACATCACCATGAAAAGCCACTTATTTAGAACAGAAAATTATCTCTCTCACACTCTCTCTCTCTCTTTATTTTATTTTTTGGAGTTTTAGAAAGAATTCTTAATTTTTTCCAGCTTGAAGTGCAATGGAAGATTCTGCCAACATTAGCTGGTAAGTTCCACTTCAGTTGCCATTCGTGATGATAGCATGGACAGCCTTGATTGCTTTGAGAGGAATGGAGTTACCATTCTTAGTCCAAAGTCCTAAGAATGAATGATAGAGCACAGAAAGGTCCACTCGAGACGAACAACTCTTTGGAGCTGAAATGATAAATTTGTCTTTGAATTTGTTGAGCTTTTGCTGAAAGGTGAAGGGGAAAAAAAAGAAAAGGAGGAAGAGTTTCTTGAAGCCTCTCTCTCTAGATATGCTTTAGGATACAATGATACAACAATCTTATTAAAAAGAATAATGCATCGAGTCTTGAGCACTCGATTCAAACTTTCCGTGATACAATGATGCACACAAAGCAGGATCTTGTCCATTAGGGACAGATATTTGGAGAAGGATGTGTTGTAACTTGTATAGGATTTTTCTCGAAGAAATGGAGGATCGTTACCTACATTATGAGAGCATCAAGGCAAATAATGGAATCTAAGGAAGAGAGCTGGAAGAAGAATACAGAATACAAGTAGACCTGATGGACATATATGTGTTCACAACTAATAGCGACCACGGTACGATGACAAATGACTAGATATTTCATTTAATATTTACATTTTATTGAAGTGCATATGTATATATAGACATTTTTGGGGAAAAAAAATCTTGATGTCTTAATGCCTGAATTCATAGTAATTCTATCGAGAATTTTGATAACAGAATCTTATTCAGTTCTTTTTAGGTTTTGCTAAAATGTTGGAAGGATTTCGGTCATTTAGCATGCACATACCTTTTGAGAGAGAATTTATGAGCCTGCTGAAATACGAACACTTTTGTCCACACAACTTTCATGACCGAAACTTGCCATGTATCATCTATGCATGTCTCATGCTTCTCGAGTCCTGCTTCGAACCAACCTAAGAAGATCGAGATAGGAACATTTGATCTTTTAGATTTAACTTATAACTTTTCTAATTCCTGTCAAATATCAAGATGAAACTTCACCTAACCAACATAATTCAGTAAATTTCATCTAAAATCAATATGAGTCATTCAAAGCCCAGCTAAATTTGATCAAACCAAGTTGCATATATAGTTATTTATGTGGATAACGCTATCTTCATGATAGAAGCATGTGGATGCATGCAGTACACACATTTGTTGTCCAATTGACTGCAACCGCCACCCTCCACATAAGTAGGTGAATGATAGTGATTGACATGGAATCGCATGCATCTATCCAAAAAAAAACAGCACAGTCTATCTTGGTGTGCCAGCACTCCCACAATCCATGTACCTTAGTTTAGGTCCTGTGGGGTCCAAGTCATCCTCAACCTTCCTAATTAAACTGTACTCATGATACAGATCCTGTACGCATTGCACAGGCAATGGTTAGATTTGATCTAATGCTGAGCTGGTGGACCAGTCCAACCATGAAGCAACACATACAAAAATGAATAAAATAGAATATATATATATATATATATATATATATATATGTGTGTGTGTTTATATGTGTTGGTTCGCTGTTGGATTGGTCCGGTCCAACTGATAAAATTTTCAATTAATTAATGAGCATGCATTACGTTTGAATCCCCATGATTCTTTTCCTTAATCATAGCATGCAAAGAAGAAAGAAAAAAAAGTAGAAATTAAAAGCTTCTACGCCCAAAAACACAAGAAAGACAAGGCCACCAAATTATGAGTGAAGCTCACATGGGTAGGACTTTTGCATGCAGGAGCTCTGAGTGGGCTTTGAGTGCTGTCTGTCTGATAATTTTGGTTTATAAAATAAAACTCAACATCCAAAGGAATGCAAGGGTGGTGGGTGCCATCTCCGCCACACTGTCCACCTACAGAAGAAGAATAAATTAATTAAAGAGAGGCATGCTTTCAGAAGCATACTTTTTTTTTTTTTTTTCTCTTGTTGACTTGTTTTAGGTTAGCTTTCTAGTCCAGCCTCGAACCAGAATCACAGGATAAGAGCTGCCAAAAAATGATAATTATATGGTTATCAAAGCTTCCGATATTTAATCTACTCGTAACCTTTACACCTAGCAAAGTTCCATTAAAGTGGCTTCCTTAAGTTTGGTCCATATGATCAGTACTTGTACTACTAGAACAAAAACATTTTCCTGGCTATTGAATAATTAATCCATTTTGCTGGCAGTACGTGCCTGCTTGTTTGATTTACATGATTACTTCAATCAAACTTATATCTCAAGAATCAGCTTTTCAAGGACTTATATCAGTATTGATTGCTAGGATAATAGCCTTTCTTTAATTATAGTGATAATTTTGTTATGAAAAAATAATTCATGATAATATACAGAAAGACTTTTTTTAAATAAACATAAAAATGATATAAAATTGAAGGTTAGCCACGTCCCACGTGCACATGCACACGGATGTACTAGATCGAATGGGAGAAAATACATGGTATTCTTGAGAGAAAGGACCGGAAGACTCGATCTTGGTAAATAACTCAACCTATATATATACTTCGGTTTGCACTAACACTATCCAAGACTTGATTCAAGGATGGCTTTTTCTTAAAAAAAAAAAAAAAAAAAAAAAAAAAAAACATAATTAAGAACTGCCTTTGAAAGGACCAAGGAATCACCTAGTTCACCCGAGAGAATGTTTCCATTTTTATTGATATATATGTTGCAAAATTAAGTGAACCATATTGAGAGATGGTGTATTAAATTCTGATGCAATAATTAGTTAATCATGAAGTGAAGAATCAGTTAACTAGCTACCTTACAGTTTATGCAACTAAAAAATCATATGAATTCCCTTTTTTTTTTAATGATAAAAATCATATAAATTTCAATTAACTCTATCTTTCATTGTTCAACTTTCCTTCAAACACGGATCTTGAGCGTACAAATTCAAGACAACGACTTGAGCAATTGCTAGCTGGTCTTGGTTTCCAACATGGTTCCAATATTTTCTATCCCATCCTTCCAAAACTGATCAAATTAGTACACTTTTTGTCATCATTTTTATAACAACATCGACGATATTGTCTTCTAATGTAATCATGAGAAGGACATTTCATTCAATTGTTGGATTTGCCTCCTAGATTTGTCTCGGTTGTGTCCAAAATATGAAGCTTGTCAACATGATGCTTTACAAAATGATAAATTTGAAGTGTAATGGGGATAAAAAAAAATCTAACGCTAGCAACGTAGGGTCCGAAGTGGGTAGGATATTTAAATAAGATAATAATCTTGTTCTTTTTTATCAGCAAACCATGCCAATATAGCCATTCAAACAGTCTTCAATATGTCCATCTTACACTGCAACAAAAATTTCTCAAATTTCATAGATATCGATGCGGTAAAGTTATCAAATTTATATAGATATTCAACTGATGGAGTTGGTAAAGTTATTGACCTTGGGTATCCGTGATCTAGGTTAGATTTTGCCGCCACCCTAATTTTGACCACGCTTTCTCTTGGATTTTAAAATAATTGGAGATGGTAATGTGTATCGAAGAACTTTTGTTGCCAAACTTGTTGACCAGATTCGACGGCCTAAATTTATTCAATCATCATCGATCCAAGTCCAGACTCTCGTACACGATTTCAAAGGTCCCTCTAAAGACACACAATCTATTGGAACGATGGTGACCCCCCACCTAACTTGAAGAAATCTGAAGACATAAATCTCCAATCGGACGCACGGGATTGCGCGGCATAAGTCTCCGATCTTTTGTAAATAAGCAGAAATCCGTGCCCTGATATTTCAGGGAACAACCGGGGGAAGGGGATCCACCAATAGTAATAAATTCTGTTATCAGCCATCCGCTTGACTGGCTCCAAATCCTCGCCGTGGAATTAAAGATGGTTTATTTATTGCTAAAAATAGCTGGACAAATCTCCACCGTACGATTTGCGAATCTCTGCCCCTTTCTCCGCGTTGCGTGCTTTGCTGTATAACCCAATAATTTATCAAGTAAACTACATTAATTACTAATTAGAGTGCAGAAAGAAGCGAGAAAGCTTAAAAGCTCGACGAATCCGATGCTAGATTTAGCGCAGAAGCTCTTTCATACGCCGTACCCCGTTATTTAATTTACAGCTAATTTGTAGTACTTAATAATAATATTGACGAGCAAATGGACCATTTGATCGTCGGTGGATTTCCAATCTGGATCTATGTACCAATTTTGAGCTTGGATGCAGCAAAAGAAGCCGCGGACGGTCACAAAATACTTTTTTTTCAATATTTATTATTACAACACGCTTGGATGAATGGGAAATAAATAAATGAAAGGGATATAGAATAGGGAGGAGAAGTCCCCGCATTAAAGGAGGAAGGGAGGAAAGGAAGAAAAGGACGGTAGGAGGGGGAGAGAAGAGAAGCAACGTTGGACTGCGGTGGAGTGGAGTGGTTTCTCGACTTCACACGCTTGATCATTCCTCTTCTCTTCGCCTCTAATTTTTTCCATGGAACATGACGACTTGACGAGTATTTATCACTTGCTAGACCATGACTGCTGCAGTGCACGTGCAAACGTTGATGGACGATGGTGACCTGTTGTGACATGTTGATGTCTAAAAAAAATCTCTTCCTAAATTATAGTAATCGTAATTAAATTTTTAAAAAATTAAAAGTAAATTGTATGATATTTCACACCAAGTCTATATTCGAGTTTTAAGATCGGTAAGGAGCAGGGGATGTTGGAGATTGCATTAATCAAACAATTTTGTTCGATTTAATCTTTCAAAGTATTAGAAAGTACGGGCGAGGTTGATTCTTCCATCTTTGGAAAATTGGATTCAGGAAAAATTATTTTTTTAAAAAAAAATTTTTAGACATCAAAAATTTTGGTGTGATAGAAAATTTGTTTTTTTTTTTTAAATTTTAATTTTAAAGTTAGAGATTGCATTTCAAAAATTGGTGTTTGCTTTTTTTGAACATGAAAATTGAAGCATATTCCAGTATATCTGGATGCATGAATTGTAATGCATTAATATCAAATCCAAATTTTAAATAATGGATTATTTTATTATTATACCGCTCCCATGTCAAAATTGTTATCGACGAATAAAGTAGCTATAATGACCGTTATTTACCTGAAAAGGCATGTTTTCAAAATTCTTGATTAAAATAAAATTTGAAATAATGGTTATTGTAATTACAAATAATGATTGATAATGAAAATATGATGGCATTAGCTTTCTTTAAATTTTTATTATATAAATTAATATATCTTTCGGTCAAAAAATATTTTTGGAAAAAAAAATTAAGAAGAAAATAAGAAAGATAATGATGATTGTTTATGTTATAATGGTCCATTATAACGAGAAAAAAAAGAAAAAAATAATGATTGACATGTTTTTTTAGATTATTTGTCTCCATGATATAAAAGAGAGATCAAAATAATTACTTAGCAATTATAATATTTTTATTTAAAATAATGTACGAAACATAAGCGTGTTTGAAAGCAAAATAATACAAGTAAAATAATTCATCGATAACTTTTTTTTTTCTCATTAGTTCAAGGACCTTATTGAATGCCATTGAAAAATGAAGTAGCGTGACAAGATAATTTTTTTATTAATTTATAAAATTATCCTTGAAAGTTATTAGCCGAGTACGATCGAACGCTAAACATGTTATTACCATATTATTTATGGTACAGTATTGTGACAATAATATTTTTTAATATTAAAATTTTTTTTAAAAAAAAATATAATTTTACAACTATAATAAATTTTAAATTTGATATTTTAAAAATATTATATTCCTTGACAAATAATCATGGATCTAAATCTAGTTTCACCAAGTTAGGTGGAGTATGGATTAACCAATTAACTCATCCTGCTTAGGTGGACTGGTCAAGTAATTATTTTATACGTTCTTACTTCACTTCCAAATGCAGTCTAAAATATATTTTGAATTGGAATAAGAAGGGATAAAAATTACTTAACCACCTATTCTATCTCTTCTTTAGCTAAACAGTCATTTGAACATATAAAATAAAATAATTTTTCAGAAAGATATTATTGGTATTTCGGAAAAATCAGTACAATATAAAAGTTCACCATTTTCTCTTCCTGATTTTTTTCCCCCCTTTTCCTGATCTATTTATACTGCTTAAGCTATAAATAACTTGCTTCAATAAAACGGTAGAATAGCTTAATCCTTTTTTTCAATATTATTATTATTATTTATTATTATGTTACCTTCGAGACGCAGGATTGCAGTTTTAGTTGCACACACGAGAACAGAGCTGAATGTTTTAGCTTCGCTACTACACAAGGAGTACAGTAGCCGAAGAGAAGAGCGAACTTAAGAATTTTTTTTTTTTTTTTTTTTGGGGGCGGGGGGATAATCGATAGGTAATCGGCTTGCACCGGGGTTGGCTTGGAGGAGAAGCTGTCAATTTTTTGGGTTTCACCGAGCACCTGTAAATTCGGTCAAAAAACCCCACCTCTGACGTTTCAGTTTTCACACGTCCTGTTGTCGGGACAGCCAGCTGCCGGTTCCCATTTACTCCATTTCCATCTCCCTTCGGTTAAAATATTATAAATTAAATTAAATTAAATATGGGGAAAAAAATGTAGTCCAAATGCAACTAGTCAGGAAGGAAAGAAAAGGAGCAAGAGAGAGAGTGTGTGTGAAGAGAGGGAGAGGGAAGAGCGGGGAGAGATAAAGAAAGAGAGAGAGAGAGAGAGCGAGCTTCATGTTGCTTTGCTCTGCAGTATGTCTCTGGCTTCAGAGGAGTCTTCTGAGATAATAAATAGGGGGCGCGTGGAGGAATGGAACCACCCAGAGATGCAAGCTTCCCACCTACACTCCCCTAAAGAACACACGCTGGCCATCGAAGTCGTCCAAAAAGGAGGAGCTCTTCCTCCCGCCGGAGCCGAAGATAAAGATTCATCCTTTTCTCCTCCTCCTGCTATTACTACTACTACTAATAATAATAATAATTCTGCCACCACTCCTAGTTTAGGAATGGAGGCATCTAACGGCAAGCCGGAAGGAGAGTCGCCGCCGGCGGCGGCGGCGGAGGCCGGAGGTGGGGAGGACGAGAAGCCCTCTCCGCCGGCCCCATCGGTGGGTTTCGGGGAGCTCTTCCGCTTCGCCGATGGCCTCGATTGCATTTTGATGGCTATTGGCACTACTGGAGCTATCGTCCATGGTTGCTCGCTTCCTGTTTTTCTTCGCTTCTTTGCGGATCTTGTCAACTCTTTCGGCTCCAACTCCGACGACCCCGACACCATGGTCCGCCAAGTCGTCAAGGTTCTCAGCCCCTTCACCAATTTATTCCAACAAAACAGAATTGTACTATTCGAGCTGGAATGATTTTATTATTGAGAATTTTGCAGTATGCTTTCTACTTCTTGGTCGTCGGGGCGGCGATTTGGGCGTCTTCTTGGGCTGGTGAGTTCTTCCCGAATCCTCTTTTTTTCTTGATTTGGTGTATATCGTTAGAATTTGAGAGCTGGTTCTTGGGATGGAACAGAGATATCTTGCTGGATGTGGACCGGGGAGCGGCAGACGACCAAGATGAGGATCAAGTATCTGGAGGCGGCGCTGAACCAGGACGTCTGCTACTTCGACACCGAGGTCCGCACCTCCGACGTCGTCTACGCCATCAACGCCGACGCGGTCATCGTTCAGGATGCCATCAGCGAGAAGGTGGGGCTCCATTTCCACCATTTCATTACCGGATCTCTCTCCGATGGTTTGGGTTTCTGATGTTGGTGATGGTACTGTTTGGGCAGCTGGGCAATTTTATCCATTACATGGCTACCTTCGTCTCCGGCTTCGTGGTGGGTTTCACCGCCGTGTGGCAGCTGGCCCTCGTCACGCTCGCCGTCGCCCCCCTCATCGCGGCCATCGGAGGCATTCACACATCCACACTGGCCAAGCTCTCCTCCAAGAGCCAAAATGCCCTGTCGCAGGCCAGCAACATAGCAGAGCAGGTGAGATTACAATCCATTAGCTTCGAGTCTTTTTGTCCTCCTCGGCACCGTGCGGGTTTCTTAGTTTATTACTTTATTGGCTCCAGGCATTGGCTCAAATTAGGACAGTGCAGTCCTTCGTGGGCGAGTCTAGGGTTCTCCAGGCCTACTCCTCGGCTCTGAAGGTGGCTCAAAGGATCGGCTACCGGACTGGCTTCGCAAAGGGCATCGGATTGGGAGCCACCTACTTCACCGTTTTCTGCTGCTATGCTCTCCTCTTGTGGTATGGTGGACACCTTGTCCGCCACGATCATACCAATGGCGGACTTGCCATTGCCACCATGTTCTCCGTGATGGTTGGAGGATTGTAAGAATATAGCCTGCCCCCATGTCACTTTGCACTTTTGCTTGATTTGGTTGAGATGGTATGCTCAGATTGGATATTGGATTGATCACAGGGCTCTCGGGCAGTCAGCTCCGAGCATGGCCGCATTCGCCAAGGCTAGAGTGGCGGCAGCGAAGATATACATGACCATCGATCACAAGCCAAGCATCGAACGGCACAGCGAGGCAGGGACAGAGTTAAATGCGGTCACAGGACATGTGGAGTTCAAGAATGTGGAGTTTGCTTACCCTTCGAGGTCGGAGGTCCTGATACTTGGCAATTTCTCGCTAAGCGTTGCGGCAGGGAAGACCCTTGCATTGGTGGGGAGCAGTGGCTCTGGTAAGAGCACCGTCGTCTCCCTCATCGAGAGATTCTACGATCCCACTTCAGGTAGCCACGATGACAACATCCTTAATTCCATTTGCGTCCAATGTTCTCGACGGGGTGAGAGATCCGATGATAATTTTAATTTCCTCTGTTTTCTTTTTCCATCCTTATCGCCTGCTCGGTAAACTAACGAGTAAAGGGTGCAATTATTAATTAACTTCCAACACATTACGGAAGGAAGAGTAATGGTAAAAGCAAAGCACTTGGGCTTTCCCTTTAACGCGCTACCATGTCTATTTATGGTTGGTTGTGCACAGATCAAGAGAGACAAGAGCTAGTCACAGTCTGATTTTGTTTTATTTTATTTTATTTTATTTGCATATATGTCTAGATCATGTAGCGTGCTGTTGTCGTTGGGGTTTTGATATAATCTTTTGTTCTCTTCTCGTGGTTCTAGATACTTCAGAAATTATAATAAAACGTTCTATTGATTCGCTCTCCTTTTCTTCTCAAGGACAAGTATTGCTTGACGGGCATGACATAAAGACCTTGAAGCTAAGGTGGTTCAGACAGCAGATAGGGCTGGTGAGCCAGGAGCCCACTCTCTTTGCAACCACCATCAAGGAGAATCTTCTTCTGGGCCGGGAGGATGCTAGCCAACTAGAGATAGAAGAGGCTGCGAGGGTTGCCAATGCCCATTCCTTCATCATAAAGCTACCAGATGGCTATGATTCCCAGGTCTGCATCCATCCACCTTTTATCTAACATTTCGAAAAACCTCTTTAACCTTTCATGTTTGTTCCCTTCCCCTTTCTGGCTGTTGTTAGCCCCTCTCCATGCAATGACCTCAGCTTGTCCGTCCTTCCATGCGGAGGTTATACACCGTGAACCTCCGGTGTCCTGACCATAGACAAAACTGGCCCATTCACGGTCCAAATGAAGTAACATGGAAAGATTCCTTTCTGAGGTCCTTTTCTAAATCCAAGCTGGACACTAAAAAAAATCGCTCTTCCTGCCCTTTAAATAAATAAATAAATAAAATTGCTAGAATCGAAGCTTCATTTTGTCCTCGATTAGTCCCATGATTTAACTAATTACACCGGCTTCCAATTGGAAATTATAGGGATAGCAGTAGCCGTCGTCGATTTTTTTTTTTTTTGGGTACATAGCGGTGGTCGTTATTGGGAGGTGAGCAAATGAACGATGGCACATGTCTACCACCATTCTATACCGTTTAAAAAGAGGCGCTGCCCCCCCCCCCCCCCCCCCCCCCCCGAAACCCCGTGTCTTATATAACTAAAAGCACAGACATCTCCGAAGTCATCTTTTGGGGCACATACCGATCTGCCCCTGAGCGATGCCATGCCTTGCATCGTGTTTTCCAGTCAACTCCTTAGCTATCAGCAATCAGTTCAGATGCGAGTCCTCCACATATTTGAACCCGTCATGACGTGTGGTACAGGTAGGGGAGAGGGGGCTGCAGCTCTCCGGCGGCCAGAAGCAGAGGATCGCTATTGCGAGAGCCATGCTGAAGAATCCGGCGATCCTCCTTCTGGACGAGGCTACGAGTGCCCTTGACTCGGAGTCGGAGAAGCTTGTCCAGGAGGCGCTCGACAGATTCATGATTGGCCGCACCACACTCGTCATTGCCCACCGCCTGTCAACAATCCGCAAGGCCGATGCGGTCGCGGTCCTCCAGCAGGGGAGTGTCTCCGAGATGGGCACTCATGATGAGCTTATGGCCAAAGGTGACAATGGACTCTACGCTAAGCTGATTCGCATGCAGGAGCAGGCCCATGAGGCTGCCATCGCCAACGCCAGGAAGAGTAGCGCGAGGTAATCAGGAGCTCCAAGTTATTGTACCGCACAGCTTTGGCTTTTCTGAGTGTAGCGACTCACTGTTTGATCCAATGTCAGGCCTTCCAGTGCTCGGAACTCGGTGAGCTCCCCAATTATCACGAGGAACTCGTCATATGGCCGATCACCATACTCCCGCCGTCTCTCCGACTTCTCAACATCCGACTTCAGCTTCGCAATTGACCCCAATCACAGGATGGAGAAGCTCGCATTCCGTGACCAGGCCAGCTCCTTCTGGCGCCTTGCGAAAATGAACTCACCTGAATGGGCCTATGCCCTCGTTGGCTCCATCGGGTCGTTGGTGTGCGGTTCCATCAGTGCCCTCTTCGCCTACGTCCTGAGTGCCGTCCTCAGTGTCTACTACGCCCAGGACCACAGGTATATGAGACGGGAGATTGGCAAGTACTGCTACCTCCTGATCGGAGTTTCCTCCGCCGCGCTGCTCTTCAACACCCTGCAGCATCTCTTCTGGGATGTTGTTGGGGAGAATTTAACTAAGCGAGTCCGAGAGAAGATGCTCTTCGCGGTACTTCGAAACGAGATTGCATGGTTCGACCAGGAAGAGAATGCAAGCGCCAGGATTGCTGCAAGGCTCGCATTGGATGCTCACAATGTTAGGTCCGCAATCGGAGACCGGATATCAGTCATCGTGCAGAATTCGGCACTCATGCTTGTCGCTTGCACTGCTGGTTTTGTCCTCCAGTGGCGCCTTGCCCTCGTCCTCGTTGCGGTGTTCCCTGTCGTCGTCGCTGCCACTGTTTTGCAGGTACTGCATTCGCAAGTCATCAAGATGCGGATGGCTATTAGTGTTTTTGAATTGGCCTCGCTCTCTTTGAAACTTAATCGAACATCTTGTGGTCGCAGAAAATGTTTATGAAGGGCTTCTCCGGGGACCTGGAGAAGGCCCATGCCAGGGCGACGCAGATCGCCGGCGAGGCCGTGGCGAACGTCCGGACCGTGGCGGCATTCAACTCGGAGGGCAAGATCACCCAGCTTTTCGCCGCCAACCTCCAGAGCCCCCTCCGCCGCTGCTTCTGGAAGGGCCAGATCGCCGGAAGCGGCTTCGGCATAGCCCAGTTCCTCCTCTACGCCTCGTACGCCCTCGGTCTATGGTATGCCGCCTGGCTCGTGAAGCACGGCATCTCCAACTTTTCCAAGACCATCCGCGTCTTCATGGTCCTCATGGTCTCCGCCAATGGCGCCGCCGAGACCCTCACCCTCGCTCCCGACTTCATCAAAGGCGGCCGCGCCATGCGCTCTGTCTTCGAAGTGCTCGACCGGAAGACGGAAGTGGAGCCCGACGATCCTGACACCGCCCCGGTCCCCGACCGCCTCCGCGGCGACGTCGAGCTCAAGCATGTCGACTTCGCCTACCCAACCCGTCCAGACGTGCCGGTTTTCCGGGACCTGACTCTCCGCGCCCGCGCCGGCAAGACACTCGCCCTCGTCGGCCCCAGTGGTTGCGGCAAAAGCTCGGTCATCTCGTTAATTCTGCGCTTGTACGAGCCGAATTCGGGGCGGGTTTTGATAGATGCGAAGGATATCAGGAAATATAATCTCAAGTCTCTGAGGCGGGCGATGGCGGTGGTACCGCAGGAACCATGCCTGTTTGCAGCCACCATTTTCGACAACATCGCGTACGGACGGGAGACAGCGACGGCGACGGAAGCAGAGGTGGTGGAGGCGGCGACGCAGGCGAATGCGCACAAATTCATAGCGGCATTGCCGGACGGGTACCGGACATGGGTCGGGGAGCGGGGGATGCAGCTCTCCGGCGGGCAGCGGCAGAGGATAGCGATCGCCCGAGCCTTGCTTAAGAAGGCGCAGGTGCTGCTGCTGGACGAGGCGACGAGCGCATTGGACGCGGAAGCGGAGAGAAGCGTGCAGGAGGCGCTGGACAGGGCGGGGGCGGCGGCGGGGAGGACGACCATCGTGGTGGCGCACCGCCTGGCGACGGTGAGGAATGCGCACGTGATCGCAGTGATCGACGAGGGGAAGGTGGTGGAGCAGGGGTCCCATTCCCACTTGCTCAACCACCACCCCGATGGCTGCTACGCCAGGATGCTCCAGCTTCAGCGGCTCACGCACGTGCCGGGCGCGGGCGCGCCAGGGCCATCAAACGCTGCGATATGAATTTTGGACGGGGGGAGGTGAACGAGGGGATGACGGTGTGTCTCTTGGTCTCGTTTTGCTGGTTTTGTTTTTTATTTTTAATTTTTAATTTTTTTTAATGTTTTGGACAATCAAATTTCTCATGTAATTAAATTATTATGTAATTCGTATCGAGTCCGCTATCAGTCATATGTGAAAATGCTTAGAATTAGTTTGATTTTTATTTTTTATTTTTTTTTAAAAGTGAAGGGTAAATCCGGTGCAGTTATTTTTTTGAAGTTCTCCATCCCGAATATTTTGGTATACGGTGCTAAATTTTTACAATCTCTTCGTAGAGATGGATATGTCAATTCGATATCATCCAAGTACCAGCAGGATTGAATAGAAAAATGCTTAGAATTAGTTTGATTTTTATTTTTTATTTTTTTTAAAAGTGAAGGGTAAATCCGGTGCAGTTATTTTTTTGAAGGTCTCCATCCAGAATATTTTGGTATACGGTGCTAAATTTTTACAATCTCTTGGTACCGAGAGATGGATATGTCAATTCGATATCATCCAAGTACCAACAGGATTGAATAGAAATAATAAAAAAAAAATAATATTTTTTTATTCATCCCGATCATTATAAGATTTAATTTTAAAATAAATTAAATTATTCATAAAATTTTTACTTGAATCTGCATGGATTGTTGCTAGAATTAGTTTTATGTTTCATCGCACTACATTGTTGGTAGAGGTTGCCGTGACTTTGTGACGTGGGCAATTTATTTGCTGCATGAGAAATTAGAATACTTACCTGAGAAATTATATATACGGACGGACGTTACATAATTAAATTTACGGAGGGAGGTCCATGGGACCACCTTATAAACAGCGACCATCCACTTTCCAGCATTATGCATGCATTTTAACAGCATCTAGCATCGCTTGCAAATGAGGAGCCAGGCGTCTCACGTGTCCATCATTCATGTTCCAGCGTCTGATGGTGATGGACCGCATATCCTCCGATGAGTCCGTGACCCATCTATGCGCATCTGGATGGCACAAATAGTTTACTTAAGAAGGGAAGTTGATTGCGCTAGCAAGCATGACATCAAAAACATTTAAGGGCCGCTAAAAGAGGAAGATGGACCCACCCCCTGCAGCCTCCCTAAATTAATTGCACTACTGCCAATACAATCCATACATGTTTTGTTAGTACTTGAACTTCCTCCGTTCTGGTTGATGCTACGCAGACATGACAAGGTGGTAGCCATTCAACACCGGTTCCTTGAAAAAAGGGCTCTCCCTTTTGACAGATGATACCAATAGTGTTCTCCTGGAAGGTCAGACGCATCCGGCACTCGTTTGGTTAAATTTTTTTTCTAAAAAAAAAATTCTTGAAAGTAATATAAATATAAATATAATTATATATATAATTAAATTTTAAAAAAAAATTAAAAAATCATCCGTCCGTCCGTGAATGTTGAATCGAAGAACAGATTATTGGACTGTCTCCTTTCGCTGCATCCATTGCATATAGATACTGGTTCGGATCTCTCAACAAGTAGGTTCGATGTCTTGAAATTCTAACAAAGATCATCGAAACAAGTCGGACAGGAATCCGCAAAGTGGAAGTCGAAATATCAAAAGGATCTACTTGGTCAGCTGGCTATTTGAGAATAAAAAATCCACATTTTTTATCCATGAATTAGCATGCGGCTTGGGTCAAGGGTTCATAAAATGGCCCTGGCCAAAGCTTTGAAAGATTCCTAGGTTCAATCGAGTGAAAGGCACTTTTCTTCAAAAAAAAAAAAAATGGTGAAGAGTAGAAAATGTACAGATTCTCCTAGCGTGAAAACAAACTTACATGATGCCTGATGACATAAAATATATATTAAGGTCTATTTAAATACGTTTAGTTTTATTGCTTTCATTTTTATTTTTTTTGTTATACAAAGGAATGGTCACCTAGCTCTGATACAAGAGCAGTTCAAAATTTCTAAAAATAGAAAATCTTAATAACACTTGCCAAAAAATATCACCCTGATCTCAAATCCAGTCTATTGGATGTCCAGCTATAAAGAAACAACCCAGCAAGCGATACTATTCGCCTATCCAAAGACATACCAAATAGAAATCACCATGAAAAAATGGAGAGCTTTTCAAATATTGTAAAGGATCTGGCAAGCCTCATGCTATCGATTTCTATCAGAGACGGAATTAGAGAGAGATAAAACAAATAGTAACTTCCCAGGATGTGACAAGGCAAGATACTTTGGAAGCGGCGGCGTGGCACCATGATCATGTAATTTTGCAATTATACTAAGCTTAGTGGAGCAAACTAATATCCAATAGTGGGCACGAGATTTCAAGTGGAGATTATATAAATCCTTGTCGGAGGATTTGAGTTGGTCCTTGGTTTTAAAAGTCATGACTACCTTACATTTGTATTGGATTAGTTGGGAACATCGAGTATGGGAATCGAGTAGGCGATACGGGTAGAAGGGGAAGGTTGTTCCTCTCTTCGGTGCGTGATTCCGGAAAGCCATGTGGTCAGGAATAAAGGTTCCTCTCTAGGTGGGGAGCACGGGCGGTGACGGGACTCAACATTCA
This sequence comes from Areca catechu, assembly GCA_021397845.1. Taxonomy (NCBI): domain Eukaryota; kingdom Viridiplantae; phylum Streptophyta; class Magnoliopsida; order Arecales; family Arecaceae; genus Areca; species Areca catechu. The sequence goes on along the minus strand of CM038052.1, from coordinate 186,154,861 downwards.
GCTCTTTTATGCGCCTCTCTTTATCCCGTGGTTGGCCTGCGAAAAGCGACCGGCTTCTTCTCTTCTCTCACGCTCGGATTTCTAAATGGAATAAAGGCATGGCCACGCGGTTATCCGTTGCCTTTGGCTTGAAAGTACCAAGCTGAGAGATGGATATGGTGTGATGGGCCAAGGAGTGGGAGGATTTTAAATCAAGTTGGTGGTGATTTGATTGCCAAATGGTATCCGAAACCAGTCCTCTTTTTTTTTTTTTTTTTATTGAAGGATGGGTGCGTTTGTCTTCTTTCTGGATCAGCTTTGGAAGAAACCTTATGAAATAGCACGCCAAGTTTGAATGGAGCCATGGTCATCGAGGTGTTAGAAGTGTGTTTTTTAGTGGCTATTGGATTTGTTTTATGCTTCATTATATATAAAATAAGGAAGAGAGTGATGTAGAACGACTTGGCATATGGTTCTTCTGATAAATTACGTAGTTGGTTGGATTGACCTTTTGGATCGTTCATGATGAATGATCCGACTTCAAAGCTTGTTTAGTTTGACTTAGAAAGTATTAATCTCGAAGGCCTGCCTATTTTAAATAGGCACATGATGTTTGTTGATTTTTTTTTTTTTAATTACGGTATACATCTATAATTTTATTCTATTTCACTGCATGAGTCATAGCTCAATTCGGCATCGAAACATTTCCCTTCTATTTCTCTGCAAACATTATCTTGCTCTTGCAAGCTTTATTTCAAACTTTTGAATCTCTAACATCGAGATTTTATTATCAAAAAGATGACGGATCTTCTTGATAAGGATGAAATTAAAGGATATAATCTGATCATCTGATCATGGATTCGAGGCATGATCCCGTGGATGACTTGATTAAATCCAGAAATTATTTTGGAGCATGTGATCAGGATAGGGAGAGAACGCACTACTTCATCATCTTAGTGATGTCAGGCTGACGTACTCACCGTTGGTGGGAAGGGCATGTATAAAATTTGCGACCTGAATCGAACATAGTCTGGAGATAGCAATGCCAGAATTTATCCCCCCCCCCCTCTCTTTTTTTTTTTAAAAAAAAAGGGACATAATCTGAGAGGAAAACTTAAGACCATAATATTCCTTGAAAAATATCAAATGTCTACGATAGTCTTGAGTTTAGATGATATAACAGGAACATGAAAGAGATGCGAGTTATTTGAAGAATTACAAAGGAGTGATATTTTTGCATGACGAGAAAAGGGAGATGGTTCGTAGAGTTTCATGCAAAAGCTCTCCGGTTGTCAATACTCAAAAAAAAGTTTCACTTCCCTCTTGTAAGGAATATCAACATAGCCAAATATATATATATTTTCTGTGATGTTAATTGGAGCTAGAATCCTTTCAGTGGAAATATTTGAGAGCCACGCCCGGTAGAAGACATCAAGATGCTTTTACTTTTGGAGACAGCATCGACCTTTTCTTCGAGGGATACAAATATGCGAATGAGATAGACCTGCCAGATATGCAAAATCCGGATTCAATGCCATCAACTCGTGAAAACTTAAAACCATTTGAGCGGCCGTCCCAAGGGACGGACGGCGAGAAGAACGGGAGGACATGATAAAGGGGTCCCCCAAGTAATGGAACCATCAATAATGGATTCAAATATATGGAAATTCTAAACATTTATCTTCATGGCCCTATGAGAGTTGTGTAAACTGTGAAAGGATTGAATAAAGTTTGTCTTTGTTTTGTGTATGAGAAGCTTTAAAAAACTGTCGTCGTTGTCACGGACCAATTAGGAATGAGGCGATTAAAGAATGCAAGCCAAAACGGGGAGAGCTACACTGCATGCAGATTAAATTCGAGGGAAAAAGAGTCCTTAAATGCTAAATTTCTGATTCAAGTTTTAGTCTTTTTAACTATATAAGAGGACCATGACATCCCATATTAAGCAGAACCAAAATACTATGAGATCTAAACTATTTATTTATTTTTTTTCTAACAAAGGGATGATCCGAAAATAGTAGGACACATCAGATGATGGCCTCAAACAGGTATCTCTTAATCATGGTCTTTCATTTCACCCAGACCATGCATGGATCCCATTGGAATGCTCTCGTGACCTACATCCTGCTAAAACCTCCTGATTTAGTCAAAGGAGAAGAAGTAAATGACCACGAGTCAACAACACCAGCATCACCTTTTTTGTTCCCGACGCCGTCGCATTTTACAAAAAATTATGACCACCTTTAATCAGACAAACTTCACCAACAAAGCACGGGAAAAAAATATAGAGCATAGATTATACCACCATTTAATTCTAAATGTCAGAACCTTTTAACTGAGTGGTGTTACACAACCGTAAAAAGATTCTTACCACATCCTCTCTTTTATCAAACGGAAAGCCTTCCACTTATGCTACCAAAACTGAAAATTGTTTAACAGCTACAAATTTGACATGCATTTTTATAGAAGAAACGACTACAAAACTGAAGGGCTCATGTTGACATGAGCTTCGGACCATTATCAGGCATTCCCATTCCGGCAGCAAGCTCGGCATCGAGTTGAGTGTGTGGAGCAGGTCCCATCATTTGCTTCACCCTGCAACATCATCGTAAGTCTGATTAAAATGTAGTTTGATAGCCCGATTATGCTAAAATTTCAGGTTGGTAGAAACATGAAAGACTCCTAAATGAATGCACAGAGAACCTTCATGAAACAAACTTGCGTTTTAACAACAAAATTCTGTTGATTAATAATAAAATACACCTTTTTTGCTCATGCATGTAAGCAATCAGAGCAACAAACAATTAAAAGCAACCACAAGCAACTGAGATGAAAGGAGAACGCAAACAACATGACAACTAAAGTTGTGATAGATTTCGGTCTATGAGAAACGGGAACCAGTCCATGCATCATATACCCAGGGGTAGCAATCCACGACCTGACCAGCCAACCGACATGCAATCGGCCCAGCATAAACATGTCCGGGTTTGGACTAAACTAAACAGTATCCAGACCTAAACAGGTCATCCCTTTCTACCCATTTTGTTAAAAGGTCTAGTTCAGGTTAAAGGTCCTGCTCTGTCTAACACTGCTGGACTCATTTGATGTCAAGTTGATTCAACCCTGGCTCATTGGTTCAACACCGGGTCCAATCAGAATTTAGGAAAAGATGGTGGGGGGCAGCCCATCATTCATTATTTAGGAGGAGATGGTCTACAGCAGCACCTTAAAATTAATATGATAGAGCAACTAAAAACAATTTCATAATTCATTCCAATTATTAAATTGATGCATAAGCTAACCATAGAGGCATCAAAAATAATTAACCACCAACACTCTTGAATTATAAATGTTGCTACCAGATTCGACCAACCTGATTCAGACTAAATAAGACAATAGCAACGAGCCAATACAAGGTGACACAGCTTGGATAGAGCAAGAATGAAATATGAAATAATAAATCTTGGATTCAACTTCAGTGGTTGTGCTAGATATACTCACAAGAGTGTCTTCCTTTATTTATAGAGCACCTTTCCTTGCTATTCAAATATAAGGTGGCAACCTAGGTAATGATAACTCAGGCTTCTCGCTAGTAAGTTTCCATCCCCCAAAAAAAGGACACTCGTAAATTTACATTAAAAGCCAGTAATAAGTGGCTATGATATCATCCATTTCAGGTATCTGTTCCCTTGGGCCCCTAGAAGAAGCTCTCCTGAAAGACATCAAGGCTCACAAGCGAGGCTGTAGAAGGTCAGGCATATGCATCACAATGAGGCTGGTAAGAAATGCACACCTTGCAACACAAATTACCTTCATATGGGAGGCATGCATGTTATGCTTTGATTATGCATAAGAAAAGAAGAATAAATCAATTTCCTTCTCTAATAACAAGTTGTATGCAAACTCAGAATTCTAAACCTGGATACAGGATGATATGTTATCATATCATAATCATCAAATGCACATCTAACATTGCATTGTGATCTCTCTATTTTAATATCAATCTCTATCTCTATCTCTGTGCATGTGTGTGAACTTTGTGATTTTGTACTAAAGTCTCTAATCAAGCAAAACAACTTCGATCCTCCAGCCTACTCCTATGACATGACTTTTTTAGATTTCAATTCATTCAAGGAGAAAACATGAAGCTAACACCTCACCTCATTTTGAGTCTAGAATTCTAGCTTACACCTCTGCCTTCTTAAACACCAAATCAAATCATTAAAGAACTTTCAAGACTCAAAAAACCTATCTAGAAGCTTCCCAAAAATCAATTGTAATGTAAGCACTCCTCAAAAAGTGAGAGTTGAATATAAATACTCCACCATCTACCAAGAAAACAGAATTTTAAACAGGACCAAACCAATATTTCCACTTTAGATGGTATGGTTAAGTACAACAAACAATGAGAAGCCTTAGATGGAAAAAGGTACCTGAGACTTTGAAGAACAATTTAAAAAGAGAATAGAAAACCATGCCATCCAAGGTAACACTTAACAGAAAAAAATTGATAAAGGAAGATTTTTAAAGCAAATTCTCAGAAAAGCATATTCTGAATAGCTGAGAAATGACAGTGTTGGAGTGCAACACCTACACGCTTGTAATAATATACACGTCAACTTGATTCTTTTGTAAAGGTACACCCCTACAATCATATTATAGAAGTTTAAATTTGCTTTGAAAAACCAGCGGAGCATGTTATGAATTATTGTTCTACAGTTAAATAAAAAAAAGGTTTTGTTTTGTGGTTTGCAGAACAAGAGGGAGCCTTTTTTTTTCTTTTGTGTGTGGGTGTGTTCTATTCAACATAATGCAGAAATAATCATTTATCAAGTTATGCTGGCATAAAATAATGATATAAAAGACAAGTTTCCAAACTTAATAATCTAACCACTGCGCCAGGCACTTTACTTTTTTTCAATATTCATGGACAATATGCAGCATTCCTTGCTAACCCTAACAAAGATACATATAGCATGGGTGAATAAAGATTGATGGATTTCTGAAAACGCTTTCACCAAGGAGAATCTGGACAAGATGCTTAACCAAAACAAGCATATCTAACCATCTAGGCCATCTGTTTCATAATGCTCTGTTTCCTTTATCATGCATGCAACCCTTGTATCTCCTTGCATCACCAACTTTTTCCTCTATTGTCACCAAAGTATTCAATGTCAGACTATCTCGTTCCACCATCCATGCCATCACATTCTAAAAAGGTTACTCTACACCCCTAGTTTGCATTGCTCCCAAGACACAACACCTAACAATTGGTCTCACTGACCAACTGAAGTGCCACCAACCTTCCAAATGACTAAGTCACCATGTGCTGCCTGGTCCTCAAAGAGCTAGTTATCGGTGCTGCCAACAAAGTCGCCAATAACCTCTAGGTAGCAAGGAAGCAAATTTACGATCCAATAATTGTGCCACTCCAAATCATCGTGTCCCTTTGATGTTGATTATACCATCTATGGAAGGAGCTTGCTCGACAATCATGATCTTGTGCATGAAACTTCTATAGGGGAACAAGTACACCAAGTACAAACTTAAACTAGAAAAAGAACATGAGCCTGCAAACCCCATGTACAATGAAAGGCAGGCATATGCTAAATGAGTTTCTTGTATGAAATCAAAATCATGAAGCAAGTTATTATAGCAAGCAATTATAACAAGCAGCCAAGATGTAAGGTAGTAGATAACTTAGAAGGGACTAGGTTCTCTCAATAGAGCTGGGAAGATGGTTCGGATAAGTAACTTGAAATTCAAAATCCAAGCAACTAGCACTGGAGACCGAGATTACAACCACTTGTTTTCATCCACAATTCCCTTGTCATTATTGTCCAGATTCCATCTATCCTTTCACCTTCCATCTCAATCTAATAAACATGGGATTCTTCCGTTAAGGCTAACACATGTTTCAACAAGGTTGACAGCAATAATAATGTTAAATAAGTCAAAGCTCGTCCATCTAAAAGATGGAAAAAAATCATGCACCAAGAAACCTATTTAATCTAGCAAGTGATCGAGACAACTGCAAAGAGAGGAGTGGAAGCTTCTTGATCGGTTTAAAAATCCAGAACCGATCACCCAGCACAATGCAATCATTATAAATTGATGTCGGCGCTGAGAGCAAAAAAGATGGCCTTTTTAAGATTAAAAAAAAAAAAGAAATAAAGAAAGAGAAAAAAAAAAGGAACGGAACCAAATAAATTACCGTTTCTTGTGGCGCTTTGACTGGAAATGATCATCTCTCACATCCTCGTTAGCAAAATATCGACTAAAACAATAAAAATTAAAGCTCTGTAAAGATCTCATCCACGAAAACAATAAATAATAATATATCTGGGCGTGGGGGTTGTGATATATGGGGAGAGATTGAGATCGATGAATACTCGCAGTGGTGGCAATAGAATTGACCCATTCCGGGTAGGTCTTCATCCAGCGGCAGGGGCTTCGCCTCTGCCCCCTCCGCTAGCTTCAAAAGCTCGCCATACACCACATCATCGCGTGACCGACATCAAAATCGACTTTTTAGGTTAAAGAAATCGAATGAAGAGAGCATCCAAGAATCAAATTAAAACACAACAAAATAATTTCTAACATAGATACGAAGAACGGAAAAAAAAAAGGCATGGAAAAAAAAAAAAAGAAAAGAAAAAAAAGAGAACAATATGAGAGAGGGAGGATATCTTTGAGGAGGAATTTGGAGCGGCGAGAAGTCTTATGCGAGAATCTACGCTTCTTCACCTTCCTATGCGGACACTTCCCTCCCATCTCCCTTCTATTCGAGCTAGCAGCCGGCGGCGACGACAGCACAGGCCCTCCTTGTTCGGAGCGCCGGAACCCTAGCCTTGCGATATCGATATTTACGAGAAAAACTTCAGATTCGGGTTGTCCGCGTAAGAAACGCTTATGCGGGAGCCAGATCGGCCGTCCGCAACCGGCTCCGCAAAACGATCCGAACCGTCCGTGCCTGCGCCTTGTGCTTGTCGCGTCGTAGGCCCTAATAAGGCTTTTAGGAATGGGCTAGGAATATTGTTTTATTATTATCATTGTCCTGATTTGGACCGAACCGTTTGAAAAGAGAAGCCCAATTAATTTCAAGATGGGCCCGCAGCAACCCGGGGAGGCCCAATCATGCATGATCGAATCAAATTAAAAGGGCATCAAAAGACTGCCAACGGAACCCCGCCGTGTTTGGGGTTCGGATACTCGGTGGTAGACAAGAATCAAGAAAGGCTTTGAAAAGAGCGGTGCATCGGTGGCCACGATTGAACTGATTTGGTCCATGCTGTCACTCTGCTACATGGACCAATGAGAAGGTCATTCTAGTAAATCCAGAACCTCCACAATCTGGGATTAAATCACAAGCTGTCCGTAGTGAATCCCAAAATGCCTTAGGATCTTCCACATATATGGATATGGACGGACCTCACTCAATCATGAGGGATCCAGTGATTCATGAATGGCCCGTAATTTTAGAACATCTCCAACCGTTGGAGGACCTCGATTTCATTCTCAAAGTTAATTTACATAATTAAATAACTAGATGATCTTCTATATAATTGACCATTACTCATGTCAATGCATGAGATACCATTTTTTTTATCTTATTTTAAAACTAATAAGGTATAATAACATAATAAATTATAATACATATATTATTTATATAATTAATTTTTTGTTATACATTAAATAATAAAATTTAATAATATTTGAGCAAAAACACCTGTTATTAATACTGGTATTTATGCAGCAAATGAAGGGCTCCGCACAAGCTAAGTTTCAATGTAAAGATTCTGCACAAGTCAAGCCTTTGATTTAGATATATAATAAATTTTAAAAAATAAATAATCCAATGCTTTATATAAAAATAACCATATCATAAGATCTATGTTAGGATCGTCTACTTTGTCTCTCATTTTCGATCCCCTGGTCATTATTTATTAAATAGCCTTCTATGCAAAACTCCCGAGCATAAAGATGGATATAGAAGATCTGGAAGAGGACCTCGGAGATAAAAAGGATTGTATAAATATGAGGTTACTCACTTAGACAACCACTAACTTATCGAGGAACATGATTATCTCGTGGACTCTCCTATATTATGGAGTTTGAGATTTAATAAAATCTCCTTTCAAAGATGGTTGGAAAATAAGACCGAAATTAGATCAGACAGAAATCGTATATTAATATATCTATATTTATATTTATCTTGTTTAACGAATACAGATATGAATAAGGATATTAATTAGATATAAAAATTTATATCCATATTTATTTCAAACAAATATGAATACACACCAGATATTAAAAATATGGATACAGATATACATATAAGTAAGATAGTTAAATTATAGAATTATAGAATCGAAAATACTGCTAATTTAAAGATAAATCAAATTAATAATATATTAATATGTTTACATATTTTTTTAAAAAAAAATCAATGAATACTACATAATTTTCATGCTAATATGTTAACGGTAAAACATCATTTTCGTGGATAGCGTGATATTATTAAAATAAACTTAAAATTATACATGATAGATTAAAAAAGTTAGAATAATAGGTTAAAATTGGAAATCTTCCACTAGTATGAATTTTTTTTTCTTTTTAAAAAAAGATCAACTTTAGAGTCGTAGCTTGGTTTGGAAGGAAGCCCGTCAACTCTGCACGATCTTTAGACATGCTGGAGATTAAAAAAAGTATCTCGAACCGTGTAAAAGAGCAGGAGATCTACTACTTTCCACGATTCCCTTCCATCGTATGCTGTCTTTCTTCCCTGCTATCTTCTCCTCCGTGACCAGCACTTGCACCTTCCCGAGACCTCCTTTTTTTTTTAAGAAAAAAAAAAAAAAAAAAAAAAAAAAACTTGCCTCTTTTCGTGAGCCAGATTTTACGGAGTACGATCGAGCCATGGCTCCTTCAAATGATGGCAGAGCTCTGGACGTGAAACTCCCGGAACCACGGATCCTGATATTGATGTGGAAAGCTCGGTAAGCTTTGCATTGATAATGGCTGCACCTTTGCCGGCTAATGATATGGTTGGAACTTTGAAGGGTGCAAACAAAAGGCGAGCAGTGTAGAGTTTACTCGTCCAAAATAAAAAAAAAAGAAGCGAACCTCATCCTTCCCTTCTAAAATCAAAACACATTACACTAATCATTCAGCAGTAAAGTATCATATTTGTTCTTCGCGATGCTGACAAGAGTTACGGTGCTTTCCAACTACAAGCCAGCTCGTTGACGGAATATAAAAAGAAAAAAATAAATAAATAAAAAGAGTATGGACAAAGTACGGTGCTTTCCAACTACGAGCCATCTCGTTGACGGAATATAAAAAGAAAAAGAAGATAAAAAAAAAGAGAGCATAAACTCTTCAAATCGAAGTGCTCGTCCTGATGATCATGTGATCGTGGTAATTAAGCAATTCCAGAATAATCTCAATTAGACCCGAGGATGTCCTATTATTTGGATTAACAAAAGACCAGATCTTAATCCATTGAGGTACGGGGTGAACTAATCAAGGTACGATCGAGTGGTTTGATATTGTGAAACTCTGAATAAAATAGCTAACATTACATTGCTTGGGGTAAATTGATAATTGGGATGCATGTGCTTCGCATGCACGTAAAATTACTCATCATGCTATATTTCTAGCTCGTTAAGCCCTTAATATTACAAAAGCATCATATTTGAGAGCCATAACTCATGTTTCTATCTTAAAATTCTCTCTTGTGGTCATATCAATCGGTATCTTGCTGACCTAGCTTATGTAATAGGAATTTTGACACATCGATCGTCTTTCTAAAATACAATTCCAAAATGATACTCTTTTTCCAAACAAATATATGACGAGGCTTCTAATTTTTTTTTTGTGAAGGGAACCATAGCCCTCGCCATCCAACTCACCTCTTATCTCCATAAAACTCTTTCCTTGAAACGATCAAACGACAACCCCCCACTTTTTTTCTTCTTTTTTTTTTTTTTTTTTTTTTTTTTTCAGGTAGGTAATGTGATGGGAATTAAACTTTTAATTCAATCATGATATCATCCACGATCCATTCTAACCTTAGTCAAACAATAGTCCATTTAACTTACGTGGTCCGAGAAATTTTGACTAAGCGCAAATCTAAACTCGGTACATAAATAAAAGCTTGTAGAAGCTCCTCCAGTGCTCATGGAGTTTTTATCTCCCGGGAGCTCCTATCTTCGAATTTTATCATGATCAACTTCGATGAAAGTATCTTGGGTACACACGGCATAGCCAATTTGGTCATTCATGGCCTGGGACTTGAGATTCTTCTCTCTACGAGGGATGTCATCTCTTTGAGCTGACCATTATAGCCATGGAGCTGCGGGATGTCTGGGCTGGTATTGTATTGAGGACGACTCTGCTACCGTCATTGCTTGGATCCCGAAGATGAGAAGATTCAGATCGATGCACCATCTCCTTCATGATATTGTACTTCTTCTTCAAAAATATTTTTTATGTATTATTAAACATATGTATCGGAAGGCTAACTCTGTCGTAGACTAGATTATCTTTTATGTTGCCTATCATTCTAGTCCGTATACCGATTTTGGACATATCCACGTGCATTCTTGTGCCAAGTGAAACCCGGTCATCGTTCATCCATCCCATCGTCTCTCTCTCTTTATTTATTTATTTATTTATTTTTTATTAAATGTATGCATACTTTAACCCCCTCACTCCCCATCTCCAGCTCCACTCCACACGGAGAAGGAAAGAGAGCGGGCGAATTAAAGAGCGATAGATAGCTGCGATAATGGGCAATGTGAGCTTAACTTCCACGAATTTTCTCGATCGATCACTAAATTTCATCGATTTTCTCTAAGTTGTGGGCTTTTCTATCTGATCGCAGCAGGATGGCACGATCACCGCCGTGTTGAAGGTCGACCTACATTGCGAGGGATGCGCCGAGAAGGTGAAGAAATCCGTCAAGGGATTCGAAGGTAATCTCATGTTCCCCCGGATCGATCTCGAAGCGCCTCGATTGGATGGATTTGTACGACGGTGGAATGTTTACAATTAATTGAACAGGGGTGGAACGCGTGAAGGCGGACGTCGGGGGTGGAAAGCTGACGGTGTCGGGGAAGGTGGATCCGTCAAAGCTCCGCGATCGGCTGGCCGCCAAAACCCACAAGCAGGTAAACCTCCTCCGCCCCACCGTTACCCCAGGAAAGGGCGCCAAAGGGAAAGACGGCTCCGAAAAGCCCACCGCCGAAGAGGACCGCAACGTGTCCTGCGAGAAAATATGCAAGGTGATATGATTTATTTCTTCCTCTTCGTCTTCTTCTTTCTTTTTTTTTTTTTTTTTCTCAAAAAAAAAAAAACAGCGATCCAATTCTTATTCAGTTTTAGAAATTAATTGATGAATGGTTTCATTTTAAATTTTTGTAATAGCATGGTTGTTCGACGGTGGTGCTGGATGGTGTTCCCCTCCACTGCGAAGACTGCATCGCACGGATTAAAAAATTGATTTACAATTTTAAGGGTATTTTTGTTTAATATTTTTCATCTCCAATTCTCCATTCGCTTGGAAATTTTTTTTTTTTTTTTAAAAAAAGGAGAGAATAAATGGGGTCTATGCCGGAAATGCGCCGACGAATTTTGGTATTTTACGATGGATGGGCAGGAGTGCGGTGCGTTACGGTGGACGCGCAGAAGCATCTGGTGACCGTGACGGGGAACATGGATGCCGAGGCGCTGCTTGAGGTGCTCAAGTGCAAGCTGGGTCCGAAGGTGGCCTTTTTGCTGAAGGACGACGCCGGGGAGAAGAAGGAGAAGGGCGGCGAAAAGAAGGAGAAAGGCGGCGACAAGAAGGAGAAGCCCATCGAGAAGGAGACCGGCGCCGGCGGAGGAGGGAAGGACGACGGCGCGAAAGCGGAGGCGAACCGGGCGAGCTGCTACGTGGGGTACACTGCCGGTGCCGGCGGAGGAGCGGAACGGGCGGGCTACTACTACCCGGGGTACACTCACCGCATCGAGATACTGCCCGCGCCCGAGCTCTTCAGCGACGAGAACCCGAACGCCTGCTCCGTTATGTGAAACAGTAACATTAGTTTCGGTGGTTTAATTTTCCTCTGTTGGAAAAACCCCATAAAATATAAGATAATTATTATATATTAAAAACAGGGAAAATATGATCCTGATGTAAATCCTCTATGTTAGCATTTGGTGTTAATGTTGTAAGTTCTGCGGTTGTGATGTATTCAGCTATCTATTTGTATTTGTAATCGGTTATATTTTGATAAGCGTGAGTCCATTCTTTTAATGAGTTTTTTTTTTAATAATAAAAAGGGAAATCAAAAGCTATATTAAATTATTAATAAAGGGTAGAAAGTTATAATAGTTCTAAACAAAGATGAAAATGCATACATGCTAAGGCAGTGTTTTGATTAAAAAAAAAAATCTGAAAATATAAATACCAATTCTCGGACAATAGCTATCCATTATTGCTATTCCATATTTATATTTGATTGAAAATCTAGAATAACAGTATTGCTACAACTTCACCTGGACCGGGCTCGGGTCGACTTGGCAGAGAGCTCCTCTCCCGGTTCCTGCAAAAAAATCTTCAAGGACTGGTGGTGTTCCGGTGGGGACACTCTGATGTTTAAATTAGCGAGAGCTCGAGGGCAACAGAATAGAGGAATCAATGGAGATGAGCTTGTAGAGTAGGGAGAGAGTCCTTACCATCCAGAGTCCCCCAGGTTTATCTTATATAGGTATGGAATGCAGCCAGAATTTATTAGGGTCTAGACACCGAATGATCGATCCGTCCCTAGGAGAATCTGGAAGTGGCTACGTGGCACCGAGAGGAGGTAGCATCGTGGAGCTAGTGGAGTAGTGGCGTTGACGTGTTAGGATTCCGTTGCAACAGAATTCTGGTATCAGTAGGAGGAGCCGTCTGGAACCCCCCAAGGGTATCTTTGAAGTGGCACTTCCAAAGTGGTCCGGTCGGACCTCGGCTGAAGCGGGCCGGTCGGACCTCAGCAAGAGTGGGTCGATCGGATCTCATCCAGAGGGGGTCGGTCGGATCTCAGCCAGAGTGGGTCGACCGTACCTCAGCTGGAGTGGGCCGGTCAGACCTCAGCAAGAGTGGGTCAGCCGGACCTCAGCTGGAGTGGGCCGGTCGGACCTCAGCAAGAATGGGTCAACCGGACCTCAGCAATAGTGGATCCGCCGGACCTCAGCAAGAGTGGGTCAGCTGGACCTCAGCTGAAATGGGCCGGTCTGGTTTGAAGGTGAGCTGACTAGGTATAACAGTTGCCTCCCTTGCTCTTGGCCTTCGAGGGGACCTACGGCTTCGAAGGACGAGAGCATCATTTGGGTTTTAATGTGTCTGTCCTATATATGACCGCGGATTTGATCCGGTGTACTGTGACCGATCGCTTCCCATTCCGAAGTTCTGTGCCCGGGACACATGTCAGCACCGCGTTGAAGGCGAGGGAAGAGGCAGTTAATGCATACGGGCGCAATGATGAGTTGCCAACCTGGCTTGCCAGGCCATCGAGCTTCAGATGTGACATGGGCGACATGGCGAGATCCAGACGGTTACCGCCGCGCTCGAGGTAAGCGATCCGCTGTTGGTCTGGGGATCACATGGATCATGGTTGGACGCGGTTCGTCACGTCCTATCAGCTTCTCCGTTGGATGGGAAGTCGCATCATCTGATAGTTGATTGAGCGCTCGAGGGACACTAGGAAGTGGCCCCTCAGCGGTTATAAAAGGAGGGGGCGAAGGTCTGAGGGAATTCTTCTGTTGCACCTGTGCTCGAAGAGAAAGAGCTTCCTTCTCCCGCTGCTCTCGCCCCTTTAGGAACCCTAATCACCAAGTTAGTCTCCCGTCCACCTCTTTCACCTCCATTAGAATGGCTTCCGGCAGCCGTAGCTCTGTCCATAGGGATAAGGAGCCGAGCCCTGATAGTATCCCGTCGGAAATGACCCGGGAGAGGGTAGAGGGTCTTAGGGTGAGATACAATATACCATCTACCTTACACTTAACCGTCCCGAACCGGGAGGGAAGGGTGAATGGTACGTTGAGTCCGGGAGCCCTTCCAGTATATGAGGACCATTTCAAAGCCAGCCTCCAATTTCCTCTTCACGACTTTTTTGCCCAAATTTTCAACTCTTATAGAGTGACTCCCTCGCAGCTGACCCCAAATAGCAATCGGGCAATCAGCTACTTCATGGTCCTCTGCCAGAGGGCCAAAATCGAGTCGAGAGTATCCCTTTTTGCAATTTTTTTTTTTTGAAGAAATACTTCCGAAGCCATGAGTGGTGGATGCTCAGTCCCCGCCCTAGTCGGAGGATCTTGGGAGGGCTTCCATCAGCCATTCACGGGTGGAAGTCCCGTTTCTTTTACATAGACAGCCTGCAGCCTTGGGGCTTCGAGCTGATGTAGAGGGAGTCGAGGCCGAAGGCCGTCAACGGGAAAAAGGTGCTAAGGGCGGATGAGGCCAATTCTAGTAGAATGGAGGAGGCCAGACCGACATTCGCATATGAACTGCTCCGGGAGGATAGCCTCCACTCGACTGGAATTAGCCGACACCCAAGCTTAGGTAGGGTAGAGGCCACCGTCGGAGGATCTTCTATTTCTTTTGTTGGCCTTATTTTTCGGTTGTTGACCATGGTTTTGTTCTGTGGCAGGTGGAAAAATGAAGCCAGACCGAGCAACAATCATAGCACTGGCGGCCAAGAAGAGGGGCGCTCGAGTCACGGAGCCGACGGCCGAAAGGCAAAAGAAGCAACGAACGAAGGAGCCAACTGCTACCATCGTATCAGTGGACTCCGACGACCACGTGCCCTTATCGGAGCGTCAGGTGGCAAAGGCGCCTAAGCATTCATCATCATTCGGGCAATCGGCCGCCCGACCAGGAGACGAGCCGTCCGGGCCAACCGATGTGGAGACGGCCCCAACATCACCTCTCATTGAGCCGATTGAAGAGGTTCCCCCGATGGCCGGAGGGAAAAGGACAGCCGAAGGAGGGGAAGCCGACAAAGAGGGAGCGGCGCACCAGCACTGGCACGCCCTACACAATCCTGAGCAGGCCAAAGACTTGCTCAAAAGGGCCATTACAGATGCCGACTGGGATTAGTCGAGTCGGCGAACTCTGAATGAGGCCACAAGGAGCTCCTACCGCAATCTGATGGGGGTAAGTTACCCGTTCCTGAGTCTTTGTCCTTTCCCTTGTCTCCTGTTCATTACTAACGTTGTTTAAATATTTGTAGTTCCTCCACAGCATCTTGCTGATGGATGACTGCATCGGCGAGGTGCTTTACTTGAGAGAGCTTTCGGTCAAGAGAGCCGAAGGGGCGGAAGTGGCCAGAGCCACGATGGTGGCGGCATGAAAGGCCATCGAAGAGGAGCTATCTGCTTGTCGGGCCGAGGCAGAGGCACACAAAAAGTAGGCGGAAGACCTGTAGGCTCGGATGGCTGACCGGGAGGCCAGCCTGAAGAAGAGGAAGAAGAAGTTGAAGTCTTGGTGCATCGGCTAGCCGAGGAGGAGGCACGGTTGATCGAGTTTGAGCGGCACTCGTGGGGTCACCGGGCCGTGTCGGAGAAATACATGGGTCTGCTGAAAGAGGCCCAAGAGCAGATGGCGCAGGTGTCCGACGATGCCATGAAGAAGTACAAGGCCTCCCTTGACTTCAAACAAGAGATGGATGAGGCCGGAGCCATCGGCTTCAACTACGGCTACGAGGAATGCTTGGCAAAGGTCGGCGATGCCTTTCCTGAGCTGGAGCTTTCTTTCTTGCAGTTGGCAAGGCAGGAGGAAGAGGAGGGTGCGGAAGAAGGAGTGGATTCGACCGACGACAAGACCGGGCCTCAAGCTATAGCTGACGGAAGAGAGACAGGGCCCCTCGAAGTTCAGAGTCGGAGTCCAAGTCATAGCTGATGCTGGAACGGAAGATGTCCCGGTCGGAACTTCAGGCATGGCGAAAGAGGCCGGAGCCGAAGTTCCACTTGTACATCTGGAGGGTCAGACTTAGGTTGTCCGTAAAAGTCTGACCCGCTCTTTGTAAAAACTTTTTGCTATAAAATAGAAGTTCTTCTTTCTTTTATATATATTCTTTGTGTACATCTCTGCGAATGTGGGTCAGTTGGATTGACCGAATTCTTTCTCTTTCAAAAATGTTTCAAAGTGTTGGGCAGTCGGCCCAATTTGAACACAAGTCCTCCGAAGTAACTGTTGGACTATGGCTCAGTCCGAACCCAAATCCTTAGAAATTTTTCTAAGTGTTGGTCCGTCAGCCCATCCGAATGCGAATCTTCAGAAACAACTGCTGAATCAGTGTCTCAGTCCAAACTCAAACCCTTAGGAATTTTTCTAAATGTTGGTCTGTCGGCTCGCCCGAATGCAAATCTTCAGAAACAACTACCGAATCAGTGGCTCAGTCCGAACTTAAACCCTTAGGAGTTTTTCTAAATATTGGTCCATTGGCTCGTCCAAATGCGAGTCTTCAGAAATAACTGCTGAATCAGTGGCTCAGTCCGAACTCAAATCCTTAGAAATTTTTCTGAGTGTTGGTCCGTCGGCCTTGAGCCTGAACTCCCCTTTTTCTTGGAAGTATTTCTGAAGAAACCTCGAACTTAGCCATTCGTAGGGCCATCTTCCAAGTAGTTAGAATCTGAGAGTAGAATTTTCCGAGCGAGGTCGGATCCTCGAGTGGGCTATTTTAAAGCCTCTACCAATCGGGGTCAAATTTTTTGAAGTGAGCTGCCCTAGAGGCTCTGTCGATTGGAGTCGGACTTTCAAAAGTGGGCTACCCTAGAGCCTTTGTCGACCGGAGTCGGGCTTTCGGAAGCATGCTGCCTTTGAGCCTCTGCTGATCGGAGTTAGACTTTCGCAAGCGGGCTGCCTTAGAGTCTCTACCGACTGGAGTCGGACTTTCGAAAGTGGGCTGTTCTAGATCCTCTGCCGACCGGAGTCGGACTTTCAGAAGTGGGCTGTCCTAGAGCCTCTGCTGATCGAAGTCGGATTTTCGGAAGTGGGCTACCTTAGAGCCTCTACTGACCAGAGTCGAACTTTCGGAAGTAGGCTACCTCAGAGCCTCCACCGACCGGAGTCGAATTTTCGAAAGTGGGCTGCCATAGAGCCTCTACTGATCAAAGTCGGACTTTCGAAAGTAGGCTGCCTTAGAGCCTCTATCGATCGAAGTCGGACTTTCGGAAGTGGGCTGCCTTAGAGCCTCCACTGACCGGAGTCGGACTTTCGGAAGTGGGCTGCCATAGTGCCTCCACCGATCGGAGTCGGACTTTCGGAAGTGGGTTGCCTTAGAGCCTCCACCGACCGGAATCAGACTTTCGGAAGTGGGCTGCCTTAGAGCCTCCATCGATCGGAGTCTAACTTTCAGAAGTGGGCTGCCTTAGAGCCTCCGTCGACCGGAGTCGGACTTTCATAAGTGGGCTGCCTTAGAGCCTCTACCGATCGGAGTCGGACTTTCGGAAGTGGACTGATAGGAGAAGTTGTGGCCTTTATTGATAGTATTTACAAAGGTTGTCTACATTCCATGGACGTGCCACTTGCCGTCCGTCTAAATGCTCGAGTCGATAAGTTCGGGCTTGAATTAATTCAACAACTCGATAGGGGCCTTCCCAATTTGGGAAGAATTTTTCTTGCTCGGTTGGTCATGAAATTTCTGTCTTTCATAAAACCAGGTCTCCGACCCGGAAGGTTCGAGCCTTGACTCAAGAGTTGTAGTACTTGGCCATCTTCTGACGGTACATCGCCATCTTTAAACCCGCTTGAAGTCTGGTCTCTTCAAGCAAGTTCAGGTCAGCCCTCCTTTGTTCTGAGTTGGTGGGTTCGGCAAAATGGTCAATCTACAAGGATTGCAAGGAAACTTTCACAGGTATGATTGCTTCACTTCCGTAGGTCAGATTGAACGGAGTCTCTCCAGTTACCGTTCGGGAGGTTGTCTGATAGGCCCAGAGCACTGAGTGAAGTTCTTCTGCCCAAAATCCCTTGGTGTTGTTCAGTCGGGTCTTCAGTCCGTGCAGGATCATCCGATTGGTGATTTCGGCTTCTCCATTGGACTGAGGATGACCGATCGATATTAGCCGATGGGAGATGTGATATTGTTGACAGAATTTTTGAAACTTGGGATTGTCAAACTATCTTTCGTTGTCTGTGATGATCGTCCATGGTATGTCGAACCGGAAGATTATACAATTCCGGATAAAATTCTCCACCATGGCTTCTGTACTTTATGCTAGTGGCTCAGCTTCCTCCCATTTGGTGAAGTAATCAATAGCCACAATCAGGAATTTTTGCTGGCCGGATGCCGGGGGGAACGGCCCTAGGATGTCCATCCCCCATTGCACGAACGGCCAAAGTGCAGTGAGTGGAATCAGCTAACTGGCCGTCCTTTGAATGTTGGGGTATCTTTGACATGCATCGCACTTTTTGACGAAGTTCGACGCATCTTTCTGGATGGTCAGCCAGTAATATCCTTGTCGGATGATTTTGTAAGCCAAGGATCTTTCTCCTAGGTGGTCATCGCAGATGCCTTCGTGCACTTCTCTGAGTGCGTAGTCGGTGTTAGTCGGCCCTAAGCACTTTAGCAAGGGTTGTGAAAATAACCTTTTGTAAAGAGTGCCATCGAGGATGATGTACTTCGAGACCATCCAGCATACATGCTTGGCTTCGGTCGCATCCTCCGGTAGGGTCCCTTTGATAAGGAATGAAAAAATAGGGTCCATCCAAGAGGCTTCTTGCTCCACTTGGTGTACTTCTGTCATCTCTTCAATAATGCTTGGGTGCTGTAGATACTCCACAAAAGTCCGGTCGGAGGTGCTGGTGACTGCTTAGCCAGTCATGACAAAGCATCCGCCCGGGAGTTCTGCAATCAAGATATATGGAGAATTTCAAAAAACTTAAGCCGAGTCATGAGGCTTTGTACCTTGCTCAAGTACTTGGCCAGGGTCGGATCTCTCATCTCGAATTTGCCCTTCACCTAGTTCACCACCAGTTGAGAGTCGGAGAAGGCCCTGACTCGACTGATGCCCAACTCATTGGCTATCCTCAGTCCTGTGAGGAGGGCTTCATATTTTGCTTGGTTATTTGATACCTAAAATGCAAAGTGTAAAGCATACTCCAAGCTTTGTTCATCACGGTCGGCTAGAATTAGGCCCGCGCTGCAGCCTGCAAGGTTGGCGCTCCATCCACATGGAGGGTCCAGGCGGGCTCTACTTCTTCAATATTGTCTTCCCTAGGTGTGTCGGTTATTTGTGAGGGTGCATCCTGTCTCTAGGTACATTCTGCAATGAAGTCAGCAATTACCTAAGCCTTCATGGCCGACCGAGGTTAGAAAGAGATATCAAATATGCCAAGCTTAACGGTCCACTTGGCCAACTGACCGGATGTGTCTGGGCTCCTGAGGATCGCCTTGAGAGGTTGATCGGACATGACGATAATTGGATATGCTTGGAAATAGGGCTGCAATCGTTTGGCTGCTACAACCAAGGAGTAGACAAGTTTCTGCATCTTGGGACATCTCGTTTCGACGTCGTGGAGAACCTTGCTAATATAATAGACATGCCTTTGTTGATTGCTTTCTCCGACCCGAACGAAGACGGAGCTTACCGCCTCATTCGATGCTGATAAATATAAGTAGAGGGACTCTCCCTCCGTCGGGTTAGCCAACAAAGGAGGGTTCTTCAGGTAATCTTTCAAAGCTTCAAAGGCTGATCGACACTCATCAATCCACTGAAAGCGATCCGATCATCGCAAAGTCTTGAAGAAAGGGAGGGACTTCTCAGCCGACTGGGAAATAAAGCGGTTGAGAGAGGCTATTTGGCCTGTAAGTTCTTGAACTTGCTTCTTGTTGGTCAAATGTCTCATGTCAATGACGGCTTTGATCTTATCAGGGTTGACCTTGATTTCTCTTTGTATGACCAGGAAGCCAAGAAATCTTCCTGAGGTCATCCCAAAGGTGCACTTGACCGGAGTCAGTTTCATCTGATGACATCTCAAGGCATCAAAGGATTCCTGTTAGTTCCTGATGTGGTCGGCTCTGTGGAGGCTTTTGACTATCATATCATCAACATACACCTCTATATTTCTCCCAAGTTGCCCTTCAAAGACCCGATTGATCAGCTTTTGAAATGTGGCACCGACATTCTTCAAGCCGAAGGGCATCATTTTGTAGCAATACAGTCCTTTATCGATGATAAAGGCTGTCTTTTCCTCATCCTCCGGGTGCATCCTGATTTGGTTATAACCGGAGAAGGAATCCATGAAGCTCAAAAGCTGGTGACCGGTCGTGGTGTCCACTAATTGATCAATCTTTGCCAAGGAAAAACTATCCTTCGGACAAGCCTTGTTGAAGTTGGTGTAGTCCATGTAGATCCTCCATTTTTTACTGGCTTTCCTCACCATTACAACATTCGCCAGCTATTCGGGGTAGTGGGCCTCTCTAGCGAAGTCGGCATCAGAGAGCTTCTTAACCTTCTCATCAATTTTCCTCTGTCTCTCAGTTGAAAAGCTCCTTTTCTTTTATCTGACAAGCCTGTAGGTTGGGTCTACTTTAAGCTCCTCTTCTTTATGACCTCCGACGGGATGCCTGGCATGTCCGATGCCGACCAAGCAAATACATCGGTGTTATCCCTTAAGAAATTGATCAGTTCCAACTTGACCTCTTCACTGATAGTGCTTCCAATTTGGAGTACCCTGGTGGGATCGTCCTCCCAAAGGAGAACGAACAGAGTCCTTTTGACTGGTTGGCCGCGGCCGTCAGCTTCGGCCTTGGGATCAAGTTGTTCCAGAGTGGAGTGGTCATCTGATTGCCTGTCTTGAATAGTTAAGTATTGCCTGGCCATCCTGCGGTCTCCCCTCATAACTCTGACCCCACTCCGAGTCAGGAATTTAGCCAGCAGGTGGTAGGTAGAGACGATGGCCCAAAACTTATTGAGGGTCGGTCTGTTTAAAATGGCGTTGTAAGCCGAGGTCGTACGTATGACCACAAAGTTGATGGAGAGAGTCTTCTGATAAGGCTCCGTCTCGATAGTCACGGGCAAAGTTATTTCTCCTTCCACTCCAACGAAATTTCTCCCGAAGCCTGTCAACGACATGGGGGATTCTTGCAACCTTGATATGGACATATTCATTCTGACAAAAGCATCATACAGCAAAACTTCTGTGGAGCTTCCATTATCAATAAGAATCCTCTTTACATCATAATTGGCAATCACTTTCAACATAACTACAGGGTCATTCCTAGAGATATGGGATTCTAAGAGGTCTTTGTCGAAGAAGCTGATTACATTGGAATCCCTGGACCTCTTCACAATGTCTCGGTCTTCTTTATATCTCCAGTCGGACTGATGGTGCAGCATGCCAACATTCCCATCGGTCGGATGCTGGTTGGGCAGCTCCACCTCCTCCGGGGGGTCTCTGGCAGTTGAAGTTTCAGCCCGATTCCTCTGGGATCGGATGTATATGTGCAGGTACCCCCTTCTGATGAGATCTTTAATTGCATCCTTCAACTGGAGGCAATTTTCAGTGTTGTATCCATGATCCTGATGGAACCGACAGTACTTGTCTCTGTTCCTGGATGCAGAGGGGCCCCTCATCGGATGAGACCTTTGTAGGAAGATCTCATTCTCAATGTCCATGAGAATCTTCTCCCTCGGAAGGAAGAGGGGCGCATAAGATTTGAACCTCTAGGAAAAGTCCTTCGACTTTGGGCTGCGACGTCGGGCCGAGTTATTGGCATCACTGGGAGGTCGGACTTCGGAAGCCTTGTCGTTACGCTTCTTGGGGGCTGACCTCCCTTCAGCCTGGCATCGGTTCGCTGCTTGTTCTTCTACCAGGGCGTACTATGCCTGGGCCAGTAGCTCGGAGTAGCTTGTCGGGAACTTCTTGTCCAGGATGAATGTGAGCCTGGGCGAGCACAGCCCTCTCTTGAAGGCCGACATAGCTACATCATCATTGAGGTCCAGGATCTCCATGACCACCGAGTTGAATCGGGCCATGTAGTCCTGGAGAGTCTCTCCTTCCTTTTGCAGTACAAGGAAGAGGCAATCGGTGTTCCTCGACGTCTGACTGCAAGTCTTGAAATGGGAGAGAAAGAGTTTTTTAAGCTGGGAGAAGGAATGGATAGTACTTGGTCGGATGGTGGAGAGCTACATCCGAGCTGCCTTCTTGAGGGTCGCAAGGAAGGCGATGCAGTGGAGGGTGTCGGAGGCCCTGCACCATCATGTTGGCCTTATAGGTGCCCAGATGGTCAAGCAGATTGGTGGTGCCATCGTAGGGATCCACCTGTGGTATCTTGAAATGACGGGGGTTCGGCTCCCCCATGATTTCGACAGAAAAAAACGGGCGAGAGTCATATGCCTACCCTCCGTCGGCTCTTTGCCAATCGACCAGCACAACGCTCTGCTCCTCCATGCGATAAAGTTTGCTGGTGTAGTCCCTCGAGATCTCATTGCAGTACTGGTCATCGTTGGGGACTAAGTCAGCGGAGGAGGGTGAGGCGGACCTCACTCTCTTCCCATCAACATAACCCCTCTGGGACCTCCGGGGTTCAGGAGCTGCGTAGGAATGGGGCTGAGGGATTTCACGCCGTCGGCTTCCCTCAGCAGCAAGTTGGTTGTTGGTGTGAGACGCTACAGGTGGCTGCTGCCGGTTGTTGGCCGCGTCTTGGAGGTTCTGAACCGCAGCAGCCAGGTGTCGATGCGGTTCAAAAAGGTCTGGAACTGCTGTTGTCCCAGAGTAAAGGTGGGCTTGGGGACATCATTCTCCCTGAGAGGTCCTTCCGACTTGGACGGAGAGTGACCTCTCCTAATGGAAGTGTTTTGGGCTCTTTCCATTGCCATTTCCCTGCTTAGCATATGGATTACTTCTTTTAGAGAAGGGAAGACAGGAACAAAGGTTCAGCCGCCCTTCCTCTAGCGCCAATCTGTTGCTGCAACTTCTCCCGGTCTGAGCTTGGGTCGACTTGGTTGGAGCGCTCCTCTCCTGGTTCCTGCAAAAAAGTCTCCAAAGGCCGGTGGTGTTCCAGCGGGGATACTTAGATGCTTAAGTCAGCGAGAGCTCGAGGGCAGCAGAATGGAGGAATCAATGGAGATGAGCTTGTGAAGCAGGGAGAGAGTCGTTACCAGCCAGAGTCCCCCGGTTTACCTTATATTGGTGCGGAATGCTACCAGAATTTGTTAGGGGCTAGGCATGGAATGATCGATCTGCCCTTAGGAGAATTCGGGGGTGGCCACTTGGCACCGAGAGGAGGCAGCATCGTGGAGCTAGTGGAGTAGTGGCACTGACGTGTCAGGATTCCGTTGCAACAGAATTTTGGTATTAGCGGGAGGAGGCTTCTGGAACCCCCCAGGGATATCTTTGAAGTGGCACTTCCGAAATGGTCCGGTCGGACCTTGGCTGAAGTGGGCTAGTCGGACCTCAGCAAGAGTGGGTTAGCCAGACCTCAACCAGAGTGGGTCGGTCGGACCTCAGCAAGTGTGGGTCAGCCGGACCTCAGCTGAAGTGGGCTGGTCAGACCTCAGCAAGAGTGGGTCAGCTGGACCTCAGCAAGAGTGGACCGGTTTGGTTTGAAGGTGAGCTAACTGGGTATAACAGTTGCCCCCTTGCTCTTGGCCTTCGAGGGGACCTGCGGCTTCGAAGGACGAGAACATCATTTGGGTTTTAATACGTCTGTCCTTGATATGACCACGGATCTGATCCAGTGTACTGTGACCGGTCGCTTCCCATTCCGAAGTTCTGTGCACGGGACATGTGCCAGCACCACGTTGGAGGCGGGGGAAGAGGCAGTTAATGCATACAGGTGCAATGATGAGTGGCCAACCTGACTTGCCATGCCATTGGGCTTCAGATGTGACACGGGCGATGTGGGGAGATCTAGACAGTTGCTGCCATGCTCGAGGTGAGCAATCCACCGCTGGTCTGGGGATCACGCGGATCATGGTTGGACGCGGTTCGTCGCGTCCCATCGGCTTCTCGTTGGATTGGGAAGTCGCATCGTCTGATAGTTATTGCAGCGCTCGAGGGACGCTGGGAAGCGGCCCCTCAGCGGCTATAAAGGAGGGAGCAAAGGTCTGAGGGAATTCTTCTGCTGCACCTGTGCTCGAAGAGAAAGAGCCTACTTCTCCCGCTGCTCTCGTCCCTTTAGGAACCCCAATCACCAGGTTAGTCTCCCATCCACCTCTTTCACCTCTATTAGAATGGCTTCCGGCAGCCATAGCTCCGCCCATAGGGATAGGGAGCCAGGCCGTGGTACCTGTCGGAAATGACCCGGGAGAGGGTAGAGGGTCTCAGGGTGAGATACAATATACCATCTACCTTACATTTGACCGTCCTGAACCGGGAGGGAAGGGTGAATGGTCCGTTGAGTCCGAAGCCCTTCCAGTATATGAGGACCATTTCAAAGCCGGCCTCCGATTTCCTCTTCACGACTTTTTTGTCCAAGATTTCAACTCTTATAGAGTGACTCCCTCGCAGCTGACCCCGAATAGCATTCGGGCAATCAGCTGCTTCATGGTCCTCTGCCAGAGGGCCAAAATCGAGCCGAGAGTGTCCCTTTTCATAAATTTTTTTCTTCTGAAGAAAGACTTCCGAAGCTAGGAGTGGTGGATGCTCAGTCCCCGCCCTGGTCGGAGGATCTTGGGGGGCTTCCATCAGCCATTCACGGGTGGAAGTCCCATTTCTTCTACATAGATAGTGATTGGGACATCGACTAGCCCAGGATCTAAAGCAGCCCATATCAAACCTGAAGCCCAGTCCAGAACCTGAAGCCCAGTCCAGCCCAAAACCTAAAGCCAGCCCAACCCAGAAGCCAGCCTAGAACCTGAAGCCAACCCAGCCCAAACCCTGGGGCCCAAGATCCTGGAGTCGATGAGCACACATTTTGGTGTAGCACAAATCCCGAAGTATATAAACCTCAGAGCAGGATAAATATAATATTTTATTTCTATGGGTGTACGAGGGATTGGGGTATCTTAAAATTATAGGATTAGTTTCCGTATGATTTTTTAGAATTTATTTTATCGTTGTTTTAGGATTTATCTTATTTCTAGGATTTAGGTGGATTAGTTTAATTTTAATAGTTTGAATATTTAGGATTGAGTTGAGGTATCAGGATATCGGATATCTCAGAGTATCCTATTTATGTTTTACCGATCAAATAAAAAAAATGATTATTATGATGAATTATGGAAAAAAAATTTGCTTCGTTTCTCTGGGTAGGGAGATCGTTGTTTCTCCGAGTACGAGAAGGGTGCCTCAATCTTTGTCCCTTCTAAGTAGGAGAAGGGTGAGAAACCTGTAGTACTTTTTTTTCCTTCCGAGATCTTCCTTTCCATCTTTCCTCTCTGTCTGTTCTCTATTTCAACTCCTGAACGCAGATCCCACCGAAGAACCACGGACAAGCCGACAACCTCCATCACCAGCAGCCGATAGCGAGGACCAATAAGAACATACACAGATCCGTGCCATCCCGACCGACCATCTCCTCCGCTCCCAGCCCACACCCCAATCGAATCCGACATCCGCCCGTCTCCTCGGCTCAAGACCAAGCCAGTGTCCCTGCACAGCCCGCACCTTCCCCACCGATAGCCACACCGGCCATCTCGAATGATTCACAGTCGCCGGTCTCTTATTTCCGTTCATCCATACGAAGATCCACCCGAGAATCAAGCATCGAGCATCTCCCCGGATCCGCCCAACCAAGCCAACCACCCCACCGCCCATCGTTGCTGCTGTTCTACTCCGCCTCCTCGACTCTGGCTCCCTCCAAAAACATATCCACCATCGATGATATCTGGAGTGCCATGGCGGAGGAGGGTGTTATCCCGATCATGATCGATCTTCTCTCTAGCACACTTGATGCCCAGAAGAATGCGACCATCTACGTCTGATCCCTTGCCTTCGCCGGTGGCGAGGAGATCCGGTCCTCCATTGTCCGAGAAGGGGGGCCTATAGTGGCTCATCGAGCTGCTCTGCAAGGCATCGGATCCAGAAGCGACGGAGCATGCCCTGAGAGTGATCGACGCCCTCTCCACCTCCCCCGCCGCCTCCAGAGCCCTTTCCTCACTGGGATTCTTCGCCCAATTCACCGATCTAATCCGCTGCAGCAGTGCCACCACCCAGCAGACGGCGGCGACGATTTTCTGCAACCTCTCTCCTGGCGATGATGTTAAGTGGTCCATGGCTAGGTGCATGGCGTCGCTCGTCAAGATGCTGGAGTACTCAACGCCGGCGAGCCCCTCTGTGAGCCTCCCCTATCTCTGGCTTCCATCCGTGGGGAAGAAGCATCCCGCACGAACATGAAGGCAAGGGGGTCATACTGCATAGTTCTCAAAGCCAAGCCGGCTACCTAATGCCGACTTTAGAAAAAGCATAGAAAAAAAAAGACCGTGAGAAAAAAAAAGTGAAAAAGGAAAAACCAAGAATATATATATATATATATATATATATATATATATATATATATATATATATATATATATGAAAAGAAGGGGTTCATTTGAATAAAAAGATTTGGGAAAAATAATTTGGGCCCGGTGAACTTAGCCTAAAGGTCGTTTCCTAGTGACCAACGATCCGATCTCCTAGAATAAATCTTGATCGGGGTTTGTTTCCCATCAGACAGCCTGTAGCCTTGGGGCTTTGAGCCGATGTGGAGGGAGCCGAGGCCGAAGGCCATCGACAGGAGGAAGGTGCTGAGGGCTGATGAGGCCGATTTTAGTACAATGGAGGAGGCCGACCCGTAATTCGCATGCGAACTGCTCCGAGAGGATAGCCTCCACTCGACTGGAATTAGCCGACACCCAAGCTTGGGTAGGGTAGAGGCCACCATCGAAGGATCTTCTGTTTCTTTTATCGGCCTTATTTTTCGGTTGTTGACCTTGGTTTTGTTCTGTGGCAAGTGAAAAAATGAAGCCGGACCGAGCAACAATCATAGCACTGGCGGCCAAGAAGAGGGGTGCTCGAGTCATGGAGCCGATAGCCGAAAGGCAAAAGAAGCAGCGAACGAAGGAGCCAGTGGCTACCATCGTATTAGTGGACTCCGACGACCACATGCCCCTATCGAAGCGTCAGGTGGCAAAGGCTCCTGAGCATTCGTCATCATTCGGGCAATCGGCCGCCTGACCAGGAGACGAGCCATCAGGGTCGACCGATGCGGAGACGGCCCCAACCTCACCTCTCATTGAGCTGACTGAAGAGGTTCCCCCGATGGCCGGAGGGAAAAGTACAGCCGAAGGAGGGGAAGCCGACAAAGAGGGAGCGGCACACCAGCACTGGCGCGCCCTACACAATCCTGAGCAGGCCAAAGACCTACTCAAAAGGGCCGTTACAGAAGTCGACTGGGATGAGTCGAGTCGGCGAACTTTGAACGTGGCCGCAAGGAGCTCCTACCGCAATCTGATGGGGGTAAGTTACCCGTTCCCGAGTCTTTGTCCTTTATCTCGTCTCCTGTTCGTTACTAATGCTGTTCAATTGTTTGCAGCTCCTCCACGACATCTCGCTGATGGACGATGGCCTTGGCGAGGTGCTTTACTTGAGAGAGCTTTCGATCAAGAGGGCCGAAGGGGCGAAGGTGGCCAGAGCCACGACGTAGGCAGCACGAAAGGCCATCGCAGAGGAGCTATCTGCCTGTCGGGCCGAGGCAGAGGTACACAAAAAGCAGGTGGAAGACCTGCAGGCTCGGCTAGCTGACCGGGAGGCCAGCCTGAAGAAGAGGAAGAAGAATTTGAAGTCCTTGGCGCATCGGCTAGCCGAGGAGGAGGCACGGTTGATCGAGTCCGAGCGGCACTCGCGGGGTCACAGGGCTGTGTCAGAGAAATACATGGGTCTGCTGAAAGAGGCCCAGGAGCAGATGGTGCAGGCGTCCGACGATGCCATGAAGAAGTACAAGGCCTCCCTTGACTTCAAATAAGAGATGGATGAGGCCGGAGCCGTCGACTTCAACTATGGCTATGAGGAATGCTTGGCAAAGGTCAGCGATGCCTTTCCTGAGCTGGAGCTTTCTTTCCTGCAGCTGCCAAGGTAGGAGGAAGAGGAGGGTGCGGAAGAAGGAGCGAATCTGACCGGCGGTGGGACCGGGCCTCAAGCCGTAGCTGACGGAAGAGAGACACAGGGCCCCTCGAAGTCCGGAGCCGGAGTCCAGGTCATAGCTGATGTAAGAACGGAAGATGTCCCGGTCAGAACTTCGGGCGTGGCAGAAGAGGCCGGAGCCGAAGTTCCAATTGCACATCCGGAGGGTCAGACTTAGGTTGTCTATAAAAGTCTGACCCGCCCTTTGTAAAAACTTTTTGCTATGAAATAGAAGTTCTTCTTTCTTTTATATATATTCTTTGTGTACAACTCTGTGAATATGGGTCAGTCGGATTGACCGAATTCTTTTTCTTTCAAAAATGTTTCTAAGTGT
Source organism: Areca catechu (assembly GCA_021397845.1). Lineage (NCBI taxonomy): Eukaryota > Viridiplantae > Streptophyta > Magnoliopsida > Arecales > Arecaceae > Areca > Areca catechu. Next base: position 186,126,470 of record CM038052.1, on the reverse strand, counting down.
TGGGCAGTCGGTCCAATTTGAACACAAGTCCTTCGAAATAACTGCTTGACTATGGCTCAGTCCGAACCCAAACCCTTAGAAAAAGGTAGGCGAGAGTCGTATGCCTGCCCTCCGTCGGCTCTTTGCTGATCAACCAGCACAGCAATCTGCTCCTCCATGTACTGGAGTTTGCTGGTGTAGTCCCTCGAGACCTCGCTGCAATACTGGTCACCGTTGGGGACTGAGTCAGCGGAGGAGGGTGAGGCGGACCTCACTCTCTTCCCATCAACATGACCCCTCTGGGACCTTCGGGGTTCAGGAGCAGCATAGGAATGGGGCTGAGAGATTTCACGCCATCGGCTTCCCTCAGTAGTAGGTTGGTGGTTAGTGTGAGACACTGCAGGCAGCTGCTGCCGGTTGTTGGCCGCATCCTGAAGGTTCTGAACCGCGGCAGCTAGGGTGTCGATGTGGTTCAGAAAGGTCTGTAACTGCTGTTGTCCCAGAATGATGGTGGACTCGGGGATGTCATTCTCCCTGAGAGGTCCTTCCGACCTAGACTGGGAGTGACCTCTCCTAACGGAAATATTTTGGGCTCTTCCCTTTGCCATTGCCCTGCTTAGCAAATGGATTCCTCCTTTTAGAGAAGGGAAGATAGGAACGAAAGTTCAGCCGCCCTTCCTTTAGCGCCAGTATGTTGCTGCAACTTCTCCCGGACCGGGCTCGGGTCGACTTGGCTGGAGCTCTCCTCTCCCGGTTCCTGCAAAAAAGTTTCCAAGGACCGGTGGTGTTCCGGCTGAGGACACTCCGATGCTTAAGTTAGCGGGAGCTCAAGGGCAACAGAATGGAGAAATCAATGAAGATGAGCTTGTGGAGCAGTGAGAGTCCTTACCGCCCAGAGTCCCCCGGTTTACCTTATATAGGTGCGGAATGCTGCCAGAATCTGTTAGGGGCTTGGCACGGAATGACCGATCTGTCTCTAGGAGAATCCGGGAGTGGCCACATGGCGCCGGGAGGAGGCAGCATCATGGAGCTAGTGGAGTAGTGGCGCTGACATGTCAGGATTTCGTTGCAACAGAATTCTGGTATCAGTGGGAGGAGGCTTCTGGAAACCCCCAGGGGTATCTTTGAAGTGACACTTCCAAAGTGGTCCGGTCGGACCTCGGCTAAGTGGGCCAGTCGGACCTCTACAAGAGTGGGTCAGCCGGATCTCAGCCAGAGTAGGTCAGTCGGACCTCGGCAAGAGTGCGTCGGTCGGACCTCGGCAAGAGTGTGTCAGCCGGACCTCAGCTGGAGTGGGCCGGTCGGACCTCAGCAAGAATGGATCAGCCGGACCTCAGCAAGAGTGGGTCAGCCGGATCTCAGCTGAAGTGGGCCGGTCTGGTTTGAAGGTGAGCTGACTGGGTATAACAAACAGCATTAATACGGTATGGCCTATCACATAAAAATAAAATGATTTAGAATAAACTATTTCATAGTCCATCATGCAATAACTATTCTAGAATATCTATGATTAACCGAAATAATTTATTCCAGATGGCTTCTCTTGATTTTTGGAGTTGTTTAGGAGAAACAAACTGGAATAATAATTTATTCTGAATAAAATACGGGAACCAAACGCTATCTAATGTACAATAGAAGAATAAAAACAGGGAACATGTAGAATCATGCTGATAGTGAAAGAAATATGATCAAAATATATAGGACCATGCTGGCCATCAAGATATGCATCATAGATATACGTGCATATAAAAATATACCAAGATGAAACTCATAATAATCGAAGCTGATACAATGAAAGAAGCTTATATTGGCAAGATTGATGGTGAAAGTTTAACTATATTGCAACATAATATTGTAGTACAGAATACGGGAAGCCAATCATTGGGGCGGCCATCGCAATCCAGAGCCCTTCTCCATGCTACCAAGAAACGTGCAATCGGAGAAAATATTGGTTAGAATGGTTTTACGAAGTATAACATAAATTATCCAATAAAAAAAATCGAGTCATCATTTCATATTGCATAAAAGGTTTACCTTGTTTGATAATTTTGAATATAAATTATTATTAATTATAATTGGACAAGGATGGCTGTTAAACAGTTAACATCCCCCGTTCTTGTACAGCCATCCTAGTTCAATCAAGAGCATGAAAAAAAAAAAAGAAAAAAAAAGAGAGGGGTGCGCCACCCACCTCTCCCTTTTGTTTACCAAAAAAAGAGGGGCGCACCCCTCTTTTAACATGTAACAGGGCTCCACATGATGATGTCAGGTAAACTTCTCATCCATGGCTGGGGTCATGCATGATTTAAGCCTCCTGCAAAACCACAATTAATCAAGTTTGGATTGTATTTTATTTTATTTTATTTTTTTACGTGAACGAATGATTGATTTATTTTCACGATAACAACCATTCGATGATATAAACATTATTTTAAAAATCATATACATGAAAAAAAAAAAAAAGAAAAGAAAAGATATTACCGTGCTTCAAAAATCATGTTCCTGCTTTGAGACCGATACGAGATGCCATCTAATGGTTACCGTCATGAACGAAAAATAATCATCCACTCATGCAAAACATACGATCCAAATCCCTGAACCCTCGGTCCCATAATCGCATCGCCCCTCATCCCCTTGGCATATTATTTGGTTTAACAACGTGGTCCCATCGTAGCCTTTGTCCGTGATCCCATTACTTAATTTATTATTGTTTTTAGCTTGTTGCTTATATCTTATCTCGTCGCTTTCTAAGGCGAGATTATTGGCCTTGCACTAGCATGATCATAGATGCAGGCAATCATAGCCATAGAATTTTTTTGATGATGCATCAAAAATGTGTACTTGATGAGAAGAAACTGACAGCATCTAAAAACTGTCATTGCTAAAAATAACTTCATTCCTATCTACGTGATAAAAGGAGGAAAAAATTTTTATTTACTTCTTCCTGCAACATCTTATACGCATTATTATTGTTATTATTATTATTATTATTATTATTATTATTATTATTATTATTATTATTGGCCACCGATCCCTTGTACGGTAGGTTGCAAATCCCATGAAGTGGCTGATCCTACATTCCTCTTGTAGGACTCTTCAAACTAAATCTCTTCTCGGTGGTGAAGAACCGACCTCAAAAGATTCAGCTCCAATGCCACCTACGGACCAAAGATCCAACCCAATCATAAATGGATGTCCAGTGTTCCATATTCCAGAGGTGCAACTTATGGGGAGATGGTCAAGTATCGCTTCAATGCGAGATTTGGGGGATATTAAAGGATTAAGAAGCAATGCATTTTATTTTATTTTTTTTTTTTTATCTTACTCTTTTTTGTTTATATTTTGTAAACACTAGTTAATTAAAGTCCTTGTTTCAAAGGAACGATAAAGAACTCGGATCAATTTGGACCCATCATATCTATCTACCGTCATTGGAGGGGGATATATATGTGGTTTGAAATGTCGAGCAATAATAATAATTTTGGTCTTTTTTAACGTGAATTGGATCGGAGGCGGGCGGGACCAAAGCAATGAGGTCAAACAAAGAAGGTTCCAATGGAGTCTTTTTTTTTTTTTATCTTTTTGATTAATCCACTTTAGAAATCAGAGTCCAGAAAGTGGAGGTTAATTACTGCAGGTAGCATGCTGAATTGGATCGAAGGCGAGCCACCAGCTACCACTTCTTAGGCCTCCCACAACGCCTGAAGTATTGGATAATAAAGGTTGGATCGATGGGTGAACTCCTGGGAAATTATCGGCGAGATGAATTTACTGGCATAAAGCCCTGACTTAATTTTGTATGCACGAATTACTGTTCAGAGGCTCTGTAAGTCCATTCTCTCAGCTCCGATGGGGGATAAGGTTGTGGTGCTACGGCATTTTGGTTTCGGTCTCCCGACGTTGCTGGGCCACCCTTGCTGTTCGAGTTTCACCGTCCCCTAATATTTAATAATGAGTGAATAAATTAAGCAAGCATGCCACAAACTATACATATGATAATATAATAATAATGAATAAAACAAAAGATATATAATAGGACAAAATTAATATTTTTTTAATTAGTTTTAGATGGAAGCGAGTGCATCAGTTTTTTTTTTTTTTTTTTTTTTTATAAGGGAAAGGATAGGGGAACGAACCCCGTTATAGCTCTCCCATCGAGTCCCCATCCGGTTAGACGATTATTCAATTCGGGTTATAAATTTTTTGTATATTTTTTTTTACGTACCTTCCCTATCAACCGGTAAATATGTCAGTCTAGTTCTGTTAGGACTTCGGAGTATCAGCCGCTTCGCTTTCTAGTCACGTGCATCCAAAAAATTCAGAATTTAATCGAGTCATCCAAAAAAATATGTTTTGAATCTATGATCAAAGATAGGTGGAACTATATTTTTATCAACCGTGTTACCGTCAAAGCGACGGGTGCATTGGTTTTAAAAGATTTAATGATTTAAACCATTCAAATCTATGACTCGGTACGTAAGACGGTGAAGCAGGGTTCCTTTACTAGATTTGCAGATATTTCTTTCTATATTATAAATGTTATACCAGTCATTTGGATGTACTTATCAATCCTGTCATGGTGCGAAATGTAAGGCGGACCGCATTAACTTTTTTAAGGAGGGGGCCAAAAAAAAATATTAAGATTTTTATTTTTTAAAATCATTTGTTGGCTCACTTCGATAATAGATGGCAGGCTATATTTTGGAAGTCATACATGTATTGAATTTCTTTTCAATTCTTCGTTGAATATCTTCGTTCGGCAAGTCTTACAATTTCATCGAATTTTTAATTTATTAAAATATCAATCAATAAAAATTTTTAAATATAATATAATAAAAAAATTTATAATTTTTTTTAAAAAAAACACGAGATTAGAAAATACAAAAATAAAATTACAATTATAAACTTATTTTTTTAAAAAAAATAAAAAAGGAAAAAACTATAAAAACCGATTAAACTTTTTGGGACTCGTTCTGTATTCCGGAGATGTCCTCGACTCGAACTCAAAAATGATTAGACGGACGAAGGACTTCTCTTTCGGATCAGCGGCGGCCCAGACTTTCTCCGACGGAGCGGCGACTCGGTTGTTGACAAGGTTGCAAAGGAGACGACGGGTCACGAGTGGGATGGCACTGCGACGGTTGAGGCCATGGGGAGAGCGGCTAGCGACAGCGAGTGTCCTGTCGAGGACGGCGATGGCCGGCAGGTATTCGGTGGGGTTCGCCGGGTCAGGACTTGGAGATTTTGGAGGAGAAGAAGATGATGGTGCCTTTCAGGTAAGTTGTTTACCGTTTTTTTAACAAAATTTTTTAAAAAATTTACTTTATCGAGACTCGGTTTCAAATTTTTTTTGAAATTTATTTATCGATTTTTTTGAGATCGGTTCCGAGGAATTTGATGGAGGGCCAAATACCTATCATATAAAAATTTATCTAAAATATTTTTAATATATAAATAATTTTTTTGAAAAAATTAGGAAGGTAATTGATTTTTTGGAAAAGTTAGGGAGGAGGGTGGCGACACTTTATAGCATTAAGTCAATGAAGACGTTTCTGTGACAAAAATTAAGAGCATGAAGCTTGGACAAAAATTAAGAGCATGAATTTCGGTACGAGATTGTTGAAACATTTTTTTTTTTTTTTTTTTTTAAAAAAAAAAGTTGAATACAAAGTAGTCATTTTTCTTATGGGATTCTCTATGGTACTAAAAAAACAGATACGGTACATTGATCGGTGTTATCCATTTTATATTGAATGGTTATATGGGATTGTAGTTTACTTTCTTCTGCAGCTATCTATTGTCACTGCTACTATTTACTTATGTATCATACCCAGGCACTGCATTGCTGGATGCAGATTATTTACTTTTATAAAAATATTGGATTTTGTCTCATCTTTGACAGTACTCTCGATTCATCCTCTCTAAATTATAACTTGGTTTTTTTTCTCGAAACATTCTAGCTACTTTTCTTTTATCATTATTTTTTTATAGGCATGTCATAAATATTTGCTGGCTAATGTTGTTGCTGCTATTTACTCGTGTATCGGGCACTGAGTTACTTGTACGTTGTTGCTGTTACTATTTATTTTTATATCAAGTATTACTATGCTGGTTGTAGATCATTTATTTCTGCAAGAAAATTGGATATTGTTTATAGATGAGACGGTTGATTCTTTTTTTTTAATTTAGTCATGTATCGAGTACTAAATTACTTATGGGTTGCTACTGCTAAATAGGTTGAACAAGAGGACACCGATATGGGGCACATACTGATATTTCTAATTAGCAATACTACTTTTTCCGGAATAATAATAGAGAAAACTTGAGAGATGGAGAGATGTCACTGTTGCGACGAAGATTGCGACGCCATCTCGCATTTTGACGGGTGCGGGGCTCCTTTCAGTTTTTTTTTTTTGATAAAAGAGACCCTCGATATATTATGACAATAAAGGAATACATAAAGTGCCAAATATGACTACGAACATGTAAAGAGTAAAAAATAATATAAATTCAAGGCGGTACAGGATCTAAGACATATCATGATTAGAAGATAAAATTGAAAATTATAGTCCAATATATAATTAACTAAGAATAAAAAAAAAAAACTTTTTTTTTTTTTTTTTTGTGGATAGAAAATAGGGAAAGAGGGATAAATCCCGTCGTAGCTATCCTCACTGGGACCCCCTCCCTGCCAGATCATGTTCGATTTGAATTGCATGTTTTTTGCATGCCCTCCCCACCATAGATGAGTATGTTCGCTAAGCCGACGGAGTAGTGCGCTCTTCTCCCATCCCGGTCACGTGCTCCAGGGCGTATCCTGGACTTAATCGAATCATCCACAGGAATCATGTCTCGAACATGTGATCGGTGGGTGAGGGGTTTAAATCCCTATCAACCGGGCTACCGTCTTAACGGTTTTCAATTTTTTCAAAGCCTCCCTCTTTCTGCTCTCTGGTGCCTGGCTCCTTATTGCTTAAGTCGTACAATTAGAATCTTCCGACCATAACTCATGTCAGGTAAAATTAATCTTAATAAATACTATAGATTAAGGTAACAAAATTGCATTATAAAATATTATCATAGATTAAACCTATCTAATAATTTCTCATGTACAGTGGTCTTTATACTTTGTAATACAATTCTATTATAATATTGATGTGTCAAGATCGTTGATGTGAAGTACATCTCAGATCCGGTGGGCAGCGAGGCGGGCAGATATTGCCACGTCGAAATTCTTTCTCAGCTCCTTTATCAGGTGGCTCCTCAAGGGTCGAGCCCACCTCAGCCGAAGTCGAGCTCATTCCAGCTCCTTCGCCAGGTGGCTCCCCAAGGGTCAAGACCATCTTGATCGAAGTCGAGCTCCCTCCAGCTCCTTCGTCATGTAGCTCTCCAAGGGTTGAGCCCACATCGGCCAAAGTCGAGCTCCCTCCAGCTCCTTCGCCAGGTGGCTCCCCAAGTATCGAGCTCATCTTGATCGAGGTCGAGCTCCCTCTAGCTCATTCACCAGGTGGCTTCCCGAGGGTCAAGCCCACCTTGATCGAAGTTGAGCTCGTTCTTTAGAGGAAAAGGACATCAACACCAAGTCCGAAATCAAAGCCAGCGCGTGGAGTATAGGAATGGGGCTGAGAGATTTCACGCCAACATGACCCCTCTGGGACCTTCGGGGTTCAGGAGCAGCATAGGAATGGGGCTGAGAGATTTCACGCCATCGACTTCCCTCAGTAGTAGGTTGGTGGTTAGTGTGAGACACTGCAGGCAGCTACTGCCGGTTGTTGGCCGCGTCCTGAAGGTTCTGAACCGCGGCAGCCAGGGTGTCGATATGGTTCAGAAAGGTCTGGAACTGCTGTTGTCCCAGAGTAATGGTGGACTCGGGGATGTCATTCTCCCTGAGAGGTCCTTCCGACCTGGACTGGGAGTGACCTCTCTAATGGAAATGTTTTGGGCTCTTCCCTTTGCCATTGCCATGCTTAGCAAATGGATTCCTCCTTTTAGAGAAGGGAAGATAGGAACAAAAGTTCAGCCGCCCTTCCTTTAGCGCCAGTATTTTGCTGCAACTTCTCCCGGACCGGGCTCGGGTCGACTTGGCTGGAGCGCTCCTCTCCCGGTTCCTGCAAAAAAGTCTCCAAGGGCCGGTGGTGTTCCGGCTGAGGACACTCCAATGCTTAAGTTAGCAGGAGCTCAAGGGCAACAGAATGGAGGAATCAATGAAGATGAGCTTGTGGAGCAGTGAGAGTCCTTACCGCCTAGAGTCCCCCGGTTTACCTTATATAGCTGCGAAATGCTGCAAGAATCTATTAGGGGCTTGGCACGGAATGACCGATCTGCCCCTAGGATAATTCGGGAGTGGCCACATGGTGCCGGGAGGAGGCAGCATCATGGAGCTAGTGGAGTAGTGGCGCTGACATGTCAGGATTTCATTGCAACAGAATTCTGGTATCAGTGGGAGGAGGCTTCTGGAACCCCCCAGGGGTATCTTTGAAGTGACACTTCCGAAGTGGTCCGGTCGGACCTCGGCTAAGTGGGCCAGTCGGACCTCTACAAGAGTGGGTCAGCCGGATCTCAGCCAGAGTAGGTCAGTCGGACCTCGGCAAGAGTGGGTCAGTCGGACCTCGGCAAGAGTGGGCCGGTCGGACCTCTTCCTGCGCCCCTGCACCTCCGCGCCCTGCGCTTGACGAGACCGTGCCCATCCGTCGATCTCTGCCTCCGACTCGCACAGGCACGAGCGCGCCCCTACAGCTCTCCTCCGGCTCCTGCAGCTCTACTGTGCAGCGCCCGACGAGCCCCTGCACTGCTGTGGCATGCTGCGGCTCTGTTGTGCTGCTACCCTGGCACCTCTTCGTGATCTTCATCCTATGATCTCCGGTTATCGAATTTCTATGGCAGACAAAGGAAGTACTCGAACCCCTTCCATGACCTAATTTTAGGTATATTTATTTGGCAGCATTTTTTTACAATTTTGAGCAGTTTTTTGTGGTGATCTGTATCCGGTTCTCAAACAGTCATGGATAATCCATCTCTCTTGATTAGTTCGGTCCGTTTAGATGGACCCCTCACTTATTTGATATGGTCCCGGAATGTGAGGCTATATATTAAAGCCCGCGGCTTTGAGGGTTTTCTCACTAGGGATGCAGTTAAGTCGCCATTCGGAGATACTAGATTACTGAAATGGAAATCAGAGAACTCCCTTGTAATGGCATGGCTTCTCAACTCTATGATCCCTGCTGTTGCTTAGGGTATGTCATTCTTTAACACCGCCAGGAAAATTTGGGAGACTACTGCTCAACCTATTCACAGCAAGGCAATACAGTTCAAGCCTTTGAGCTTAAATGCAAGGTGCGTACACTTAGACAGGGGGAACTTTCTATCAATGCTTATATGGCCGAACTCCAACGGCTATGGTCCGAGCTGGGATTTTATTGCCCCATCAAAGCCTGTTGTTCGAATGATGCTGCTGAATTCAAGAAATACACTGATGAAGAACGAATCTTTGATTTTCTTGCTGGACTCAATGATGACTTTGATCCAATCAGAGTTCAAATTTTGGGTCGAATTACAGATCTGCCCTCTCTTCAACAAGTCTTCTCTCTTGTTCTGAGTGAGGAAACTCGTCGTAGGGTGATGATTACTCCTACAGATACAGTCCGATCTGCTCTGGTTGTTCAGTCTCAGTCACATTCTCGTGGTAGCCGAGATATACGGATATGCTCATATTGTCACAAAACTGGACATGTTCGTGATGCTTGTTGGCAGCTACATGGTCGTCCCTCCGGATGTGGTCGAGGCGATCGTCGAGGAGGAGGATGTTCTGTTGGAGCCACTGGTTCTCCTTAGGCATATATTTCGGAGCACCCAGAAGGGGGTGTCTCATCTACCACGGCCTTGCCTCCTGCTGACACTGGGAGCTCCCTCTCTATTGATGAAATGCTCCGCCACATTATGGCCCGGCTCAATGTTTCTTCCAACCGTGCTCCATCTTCTACTAACGGTTTGACAAGCAGTTCTTCCAGTTCTCCTCCGTCCATCTTTCATTCTCATTTTGCCCAATCTCATATTGTAAATATTGAAAACCTTGATACCCCTAAGTCATGGATCATTGATTCTGGTGCCACTATGCACATGACGGGTAACTCTGACATATTTCAGTCTTACTTTGTTTGTTCGAATAGAGTGTGTATAGCTGATGGCTCTTTCAGGCCTGAGTCTGGAAAAGGATCCATCAACTGTACACCAACCATACAACTTTCTGCGGCTTTACATGTCCCTAGTTTTCCTATTAATCTTCTCTCTATCCATTCAAGTACCAATAATCTGAATTGTAAAGTCACTTTCTTTCCTACTTATTGTGTTTTTCAGAGGCTAAAATGCATAATGGTCTCTACTATTTGGATGAAGAAAAACTACAGACTCACTCTCTGCAAGCTGGTATGGTAGTTTCATTTTCTGATAATGCCCTACATGAACTTCAGTTGCAGCACCACAGGCTTGGCCATATCTCCTTTGCTACTTTATCACGATCTTTTCCCAATTTATATTATCTTTGTGCTAAAGAATAGTTAGTTTGTGATGCGTGTGAATATGCTAAGCACACGCGCACTAATTATCCACCTTCAGGAACTCGTTGTAAGCAGTCTTTTGAAATTATTCATTCTGATGTATGGGGACCCTGTCGTACTATTTCTATTTTTGGGCATCGTTATTTTGTTACTTTTATTGACTGTTACAGTAGAGTGACTTGGGTATATCTTCTAAGATCTAAAGATGAAGTGGCCCGTTGCTTCCAAGAATTTTATAAATTTGTGGATACCCAATTTGGTGCCAAGATCAAAATATTGAGATCTGATAATGGCTTTGAATATATGCATAAGGAGTTTCATGAATACCTCACTATTCATGGTATTATCCACCAGACTACTTGTGTTGATACCCCTGCCCAGAATGGTATTGCTGAACGAAAGAATCGACACCTTTTGGAAGTTGCTAGATCATTACTGTTTACTATGCGGGTTCCAAAAACTTTATGGAGTGAGGCTGTTCTCATCGCAGCTTATTTGATCAACCGCATGCCTCTTCGCACTCTGGAGTTCCAGACACCTCTTACATATCTTCGAGGGGAGTCTTCTTTTATGGTTCCCCCTCGTGTATTCGGATGCACTTGTTTTATCCAGGATCATCATTTTACAATTGGCAAGCTTGATCCAAGATCTCTGAAATGTGTCATTGTGGGCTATCCTGCTACACAAAAGGGCTATAAGTGCTATTATCCTCCCGAAAGGCGAATCTTTGTTAGTCTGGACGTCACCTTTTGAGAGACTGAACCTTATTATGATGTTCCAATTCTTCAGCCATCAACTCAACCGCCCTTAGCCCAATAATTTATTTGCTCTCCCAGTATCCCTTCTGGAGCTACTAGTCGAGAGAGGGAGATTATTGTAACTGAGGAGCAAGAAGACATTGGTGAACAATTGGATAATGACTCCAATCGATAGGGGGAGTGTACTACTTCTGAACCCATTGTGCATTCTATTACTGCCCAACAGTCTCCTTCTGACTCAGCTCCTGCATCTCCTTGTGACAATGGTAATATTTCCTCTGACCATACTTTAAATCTATCTATTGCTCACATAAAAACTTCTCGTCCTCATATTATTCCTTCTCGATATTATTACGATATTGCTAATTTTGTTTCTTATAAATCTATTTCTCCTACATATAGATCTTTTATTACATCCTTAGAATCTGTCTCTATACCTTCACACTGGAAGGATGCTATGTCAAATCCTAAGTGGAAAGGAGCAATACTTGAAGAAATGCAAGCCTTGAAACAAAATCATACTTGGGAACTAGTTCCCTTGTTGAAAAACATGTAGTAGGTTACAAATGGATTTATACTGTGAAGCAGACCCCTGAAGGCAAAATTGATCGCTACAAAGCTCGTAATATTGCCAAAGGTTATGCACAAACATACGGCATTGACTACGAAGAGACCTTCGCCCCTGTAGCAAAGATCAACATCATTCGAACTCTCATATCTTGTGCAGCAAATCTTAACTGGAGTTTGTTCCAACTAGATGTAAAAAATGCCTTCTTACATGGTAATCTTCAAGAGGAGGTGTATATGAAAATTCCTCCTGGATTTACTAGTGCAGAACTGCTGGCAAGGTTTGCCATTTGTGCCGGTCACTCTATGGATTAAAGCAGTTACACAGGGCATGGTTTGATCGCTTTCGTCATGCTATGCTTGAAATTGGTTATCACCAAAGTAATGCTGATCATATCATGTTCTATTATCATAATAAAGGCAAAGTTGCTGTCCTTATCATCTATGTAGATGATATCATCCTTACTGGTAATGATCTCCCAGAACTGGCTCGTTTAAAGACTCAATTGGCTCAGTCTTTTGAAGTTAAGGATCTGGGTAACTTACGATACTTTCTTGGAATTGAAGTTACCAGGTCATCCCACTTTCACAGCGAAAATATGTCTTGGATTTATTGACTGAGACAGGAATTTAGGATGTCGACCTACTACTATTCCTATTGAGCAGAATCATCGTCTTACTGCTGATAGTGGTAAGTCTGTAGATCGTGAATGATATCAGCATCTTGTTGGCATATTAATCTATTTCTCACACACAAGACCTGATATAGATTTTACAGTCAGTGTTGTAAGCCAGTACATGCATGATCCCCGTGAGCGCCATCAAGAAGCTGTGTACAAGATCCTTCGGTATCTTAAGAGTTGCCCAGGGAAAGGTCTTCTTTTCTCTTATCATGACTATCTTAAAATTGAAGCCTATTCTGATGCTGATTGGGCAGGTTCTATAGATAATGGACGATCTACTTTGGGCTATTGTACTTTTATTGGTGGAAATCTTGTGACTTGGCATAGTAAAAAATAGAATGTTGTCGCTCGATCCAGTGCAGAGGCTGAATACCGAGCTATGGCTCAAGGCATTTATGAGATCTTATAGCTAAAATGTCTGCTTGTTGAATTACATCTTTTCCAATCTTCTCCTCTCTCTCTGTTCTGTGATAACCATGCGGCCATTAATATTGCAAATAATCCTGTTCAACATGACAGAACTAAGCATGTAGAGATTGACCGCCATTTCATCAAGAAGAAACTTGATCAGAAAGTTATACACTTATCATTTATTAAATCTACAGAACAATTGGCAGACATATTGACAAAGGATCTTGGAGGTTATATGTTTTCTTCAATTTACAGCAAGATGAAGCTTCGTGATATCTTCGTCTCATCTTAAGGGGGAGTGTTGACAACCTTATTTCCATCTATTCTTCTTCCTTTTAAGCATGTACCTAAATAACATTTTCTTGTTTTGATTATGACCAAGAATAGGTCATAACCTTTCTTTGAGAAGGTTTTTTAATCTTGTATAAAAGGGCATGGACCCCAAGACTTCAGATATGAAAAATATAATAAAAGTTTTCTCCTTTTTCCTTCTCTAATTCAACACAGATTTATACTTTCAAATCATGATCTGGATCACAGAAAGCTTGTGAAAGGGAGTTCTTTGATTGAAATGCGACTGTCAAATTATTATATTTATCATTGGACATGTCATGAAAAAATTTGGATTTGAAATCATTTTTGATTCCTAAAATTAGGTACACTCAAGTTTTGCACCGAACTCTGAGCTTTTTTTTAAAAAACTAAAAAATAGTGGGCCCCCCATTTTTTCATAATCTTTCATAGATTAAATATCTTTTTATAATTTTTTTGTGATCTTTCAATTTTTTCAAAATTTTAAATATTTGGTCCTCTAAAATTTCTCTCTTCATCTCAAAAAAATCAAAAAAAAATTAGTGAAAAAATTTTCAAAACTTTAACTCGATGGAGAAGGTGGAGCCCTCGCCAGATCATCCACGTGCGGCTGTTCAATGCCTAGAATGGGATGGGAAGGGAGGATTCTGGTCACAATCCGTAAGCTCACCTTTGCCATCGATAGCGCAACCCGGGCAACTCGCCGATGGCATAGCAAGGCCCACGTTGTCAAGAATCTTAGCCACGGTCTTAAAAGAAACATGCGCTACTTTGGCTGCTGTGTTCTTTGGGTAACGTAATAGCTATATTTTTTATTTATTTTGGTATACACTGGCATTACACCGCTTCAATATGAACACATCTAAAAGATTAGCCAAAAAAGATCTAACCCTTTCTCTATTGCCTAAACAGTCTGTGGTACACTCAGTAAGATACGATATAATCAAATCAATCGTACTGTTCCCCTTTCGAAAGATGCGTCGATCAAAGATGTCACAGAAAAGCAAATGGCCTCTACATACTTTGCCCTGCCAATCACGGTAGCAAAGCCTCCCTCCATGAAAGCCCTTTCTGGTTATAGTTCATATCCCATATAAATAATACATGCCCAAATAACCTAGATAACATAACCAGCACCATCCTAACAATCCAGAGCACTATTATCCAAATTAATCATAACAAATTTCAAGAAAAGAGGCTTCTAGAAAATAAACATAACCTTCTGAATCATTACAAGAGCAACATAGGAATTAGGGATAACAATCAAATTGGATCGGATATAAATGGATCATGTTGAATATAAGTTGATCTAAAAAATTCTAAATCTAAACCTGATCTATTTATTAAACATATCATATTTTAAAACTCAAACTCAATTTGCTTAATAAACAGATTACGTAACATGACTTATTTGTAACATGTTTTATAATATAAGTTAAAAAACCAAATATCTTATCCATTTCTAATCCTTTAAAAAGAGATAGATAGAAGAAAACCTACCTCCTCTCTAGCCTCCATCCTTGCCGATCCGTCCAACCACCTCGAGGCCCTTGATCGAATCTTCTCCCATGCGGTGTTGCCACTCGGCCCACCTCTCCACCCTTGCCGCTGTCAACCACTCCTTCGGCACTGTTACCTTAATCACAAAAAAAAAAGAAAGAAGGGAAAAAGACAAAAAAAAACAAAGAGGACATGGATGAACTTGTCTTCGTCGTCAACATCACTATAAGCACCAATCTGGTTGCTAGGAGCGATAGCAATGCCGAAGGGTCTTCTGATAGGACTTGGATCGTGGAGGTAAAAACATGGATGGCACTCGAGTTGGTCGAGAGGGAGGTACCAGAGTTCAAGTATATCCTGCACCATGTTCGCCGACCTCGATACACTTGCCTCCCTCTCCCAGGCCCGATCCCCATGCCACCTCCACCATCGATCAATCGCCACCAACCTCTAGCTCAACTTCCTTAGTGCCCAGTTTTGATGGCCCTATCCCCACCTATCCAATCATATCCCTGCACCCAATTGCATTCCTTTAGCCTTTGGTGGACTGGTTAATAGGTTGTCATCGAGTATCATGGCCAACGAGGAAGGAAAGAGAAGAGTGGAAACCCTAAAACCTAATGGCATGGCGAATTGGCGATGGCAAATGCATTGTAATCGGAGTGAATGGATCATGCATGGTGTTGCCGCCAAGATCGTCGTCGCCCGTAGCTGCCATCGACGTCGGACCGCCCCCTCATCTCTTCGGGAGCTGTCTGTGCTTCGTGACCTGCAGAAAACAAGGTTAGTGACCCGGGCCGGGGATTCCTGCGGGGGCACTCCGACGGTCAAGTCAGTGATGATCCAGGGAAACAGTTCCTCCTGTTCGAGCCCCTCTTGATGGACTCTATGCTGGGAGGAGTGAGTGTAGTGTGAGTAAAGGTGAGAACAAGCAGGGAGAGGTGGTGGCCGAGGTGGAGTGGTTCTCCTGTGAGGCCTCTACATGTGGTAAGGGAAGCTACCATGCGTTCTGACATTCCCTCCGATCGTCCCATTCCAGAAAATTTGGTAGAGCCTCGATCGGAGGGCCATCACCCCCGAGATTCGTGCCTTCTGGATGGCTCCCCCTCTCCGGGTGGTACAGGCAGTTGGTGGAGAGCGTGATGCCTCGATCATGGAGCTTCTTCCCTTCCGGTGTAAGTGACAGCCGCGGGTAGTTATTGCGGCCCGGCAGGCATCTCTTTGTGATGCTCGGGCAGCTTGCCGGTGCCCGGGGACAATGGTGCTGCCGCTTCGCTTGCTAGTGTCCCTGCCCGAGCTGAGGTTGAGCTAGAGGAGCAGGGCTCGACTCCGAGGGGTCCAGTCCCAAAGTGGCTCCACCTGGCGGAGGAGAGCTGAGCTCGACTCCAGACAGAAGGGCTCGACTTCGGGTGAGCTCAACCTGACGGAGGAGGGCAGGGCATGACTCCGGCCCAAAGGGCTCGAGCTCGAAGGGGGCTCCTCGTGGAAGAGGAGGGCTGAGCTCGACTCTGGCCCAAGGGGCCCACCTTCGAGGGGCTCGACCTAGGGGAAAGCGCTCGGCTCCGGCCTAGGCATCCCGATCTCGCGGGGACCGACCTGGCGGAGGACGGAGCTCGGCTTCGGCGGGCTACCTCGATATCCTGGGGGAGCTTGGCCCAGCAAAGGAGCCCGAGTAGAGTATCCAACGTGGCAGCTTTCTCTGACGTGGCCTTTGACGGTCATTCCACGTCAGCGATCTTGCCACATCACTAGTAACTTTTGCATAGTTGATATTTAACTTATCTTGAAGCATCAAATATAATAAACATAGCAAATTTCTTCAAGTAAATGACTAGCATTACATATATCAAAAAGTAAGGAAGGGTTTGAGTAAATTATACAAATATAAATAATCTTCCATTTGCCATTATTTCTACAAACCATTAGTCCACTTGCCCTAACTTTAGGATGAAGACTTGCCCTTGCACCCTACTTCATGCATTGCCCTTGCACCCTACTTCAATGTCAGCAATTCCAAGAGCAAACTCTAGGTCTTGTCTCCACTTCTTATAGTTTGACCAGGTAAGTACCTCAACAATAGCATTATTATTGTTCACACCAAAAGTAACTATACAATCAAACATAAGGAATGCAAAACATTAATTGACATACTACAAACAATATCATATCACAATAACAAATAAGATCACAAACACAATATCATATATTTTTCTTTGAACAGAACATGCAATATGTATAAGTACTCTTTACATGAAGCTACAAGCTAATCAAAATATTCTAGCATTCATGAACCTATCTCCATTGGACAGACAGGCCCCTAAAAGCTAGAGTACCTTAGCAACATAATGCTCAATGCCACATTTTTAGTTAAAACATATAACAACCCCATTTGGACAGGCGGTTGTATGTCATAACCAGAAAATATCCCTTACATAATGAATAATTTGATAGACCGACACAAACAAACCACTTTGGTGATAAATATTTATGCTAACTCACAAATTATTTATACAGGAAATAAATATCCAAGTCAAGATAAAAAAGGATATTTCAAAGCACATGTATGTCCAAAATGATCAGTTATAAATGAGATACAAATCAACATGTATGCACCGATCCATTTTACAAATATCATTGCATTCTAATTAAAATGTGCATCATAGATAAAAATAACCATAAGGATCCACATATGCCCCTCCAACATTTTTTTGGGACCAATATATAATTATAAATCTTATAGGGTCTAAATTGTAAAAGGTCTAATTTATAATATCAAAAAGTCTTGGGGCCTAAATGTAAAATGATCATCTGGATCAATATGTAAATATAATTTTTATAGGGACTAAATTGCAAAAGGACTAATTTATAATATCAAAAAAGTTAGGGTCCTAAATGCAAAATATAGGTCATTTGGACTAATATGTAAATATAAACTTTACAAGGACTCAATTGCAAAATGAATAATTTATAATATTGAAAAAGGTAGGGTCCTAAATATAAAATAGGTTTTTTGGACCAATATGTAAATATAAATTTTTCAGGGACTAAATTATAAAAAGGCTAATATGTAATATTAAAAATTTTTGGGGTCTAAATGCAAAACAGCTAAAGAGCTCGTGACTTCTTAATTTTTTTTTTTTAAAAAAAAAAAATCTCAGACTTGTAGTAGCCTATTGATTTGACAAGAAAGTTAGGCACGATGATCTTATCATGTCAAGAAGTTTTTTGATATGACAAGAAAGTTGACGCTTTTTTTTAAAAAAAAATTATTAGACTCCTAATCATTTAAAATATTACTTATACATCACCCAATCATCCATTGTAAAATGAGAAGGAGCTAGAGAGGTGGACCGATTCCAAAGATTACAGGCAAGAAAAGCTTTTAAATACTGCATAGATCTGACACTCCTACCCAACCCAGTTTCTCGCTTCCTACCAAAATGGAAAAGCAGACGTATCCCGTTCCAAAGATCCATCTAATGAAGCTAGATATATATATTTTTTTGATGAAGACCTAGTGAGCTTATTACTCCATGAAGATCGATTCTTTTGCTTTCAATTCCTTGGGAAGAAATGGCTTGGCGCGGCCACGGCCCCAATAAGCTACGCGCTTTGGACTCTTGGGATGTCCAGTGAACAAACCTGCTCTATTTTTTTTTTTTTTTTTTTTAATTTTTTTTTTAAAAAAAAAAAAAAAAAAAAAAAAAAAAAAAAAAAAAAAAAAAAAAAAAAAAAAAAAAAAAAAAAGAGTGGGAGAGGGCGGCCAGCTTAACTACCTTCTTTGAAAGTAACCATAAGGAACCTATTATATGGTAGAATGTTTGATTCATGATAATAACTAAAATAGATCAACACTTTGCATCACATCCAAATGATACGAATGAATAATACATCATCCCAATTTCATCAAAATACTAGCCGAACCAATCCCCTGTACGCTTGAAGTTGAAAAGCTGAAAAGATACTCAACAGGACTGGTTAAACACCATGGCTCGGTAGCGTACGGTTGGAGAGCACCTTACGAGGAGGTGATGCACTTGCTAGCTAGGCATTAAACATATAACACAAACATGGAATCATCGATTGTTACATTATGTGACAAGTGCACAAACATAGTACTATAGGCAAGAAGAAAATAGACTTGCGGGCCTTAAATTACCTTCCAAAAGAGTGCATTCTACAACCCCACAAGCATTTTATCAAAAGGGTGCCCCCATTCATGACCCTAAGCTGGATCTCTTCGCTTCTCAAATTCTATGTTGAACGCACCGTCTGCACGATTACATCGAAAAAGACTGTGAAAGGACATCTCCATAACCTTGCCAAACTCTATTGTTGGATGGAAGCAAAAATTTTCAAACATCATCCATCAGGGGCAAGCATGAGGCCCATGGGTGTCCACTCGTCCTGGTCAGGATGGAGGTTGACACCATGCAGCCGGAGGGCATTGAGGATGGTCCAAACCTTGGCCCGGTTCTTGAATCCCTTCTCCACCTACTTGGCAGCATCAGCATATATTGGTTCCCGGGACAGGCCATCAACCTTGAGTTGCCCAGCAGGGAGCACTTCTCCGACAGCTGTGGCTGCCCTGGCATTGCCAGATACGGCCATACTCAAGCCCTTTTTTTCGTTTTTTTTTTTTTTTTTGCCTGTTACAGACAGTCGATCACACCATTTTAGTACGAGCCAAACTTTATAATATTACCGTACAAAATATCCTGCAAGCCCTGCAAGCAAAGATCACCCAGCTTCCAAAATTATTTATTCGAGTACCGAGCAACCAAAAAAAACAACCCAGACAACCTCCAAGATCACTCAAACCCCTTCTTTTGAGTGCCTTCTCTACTGAAAATGCCATCACCACCACTCGTCCACTCCGCCGCGACGACATTGGCTGTCACATATTTGAGTGATATGAAAGGTCGTAGTAGCACATACCTCTTTGCCATTGGCAAAGGAAGTCGACTCATCTATTTGCTCTTCTACTATGTCACAAGAACTTCTTTCTTCCAATAAGGATATAAATATTCAGAATTTCACCATGAACTATCTGCAACATCAATTGAAATACATGGATCTGATTAAGCCTTGTCAAAAGAGCAACGGACATCCTGATAGCTCGCCATCGTTTACAACAAAAGAGCAATAGACGACGATCACAAGTTCATTAAAGACTTATAAACAATCATTGTTTTTGATAAATCATCATACCTATACAGAGAAGTCAGTCAGCAAGATGCAGGGGTGCCTGTAAATAAGGTTCGAGCAAGCTTAGATTAGAACAAGTAACATATACAACCTGGGGACATTCCCAACCTGATGCAACATGAAGTCATGACTCCTAGGATTCGGGTCTCGGCGGGACATCCCACGGGACACCGGGATAGGGTATTATCCCATGTGTTGGGACAGGGCATCCTGTTAGCATCTCGGTATCCCATTCGGGACTCCAAAGATTCATGACTCTTCTTTTACCCATGCTTGACCATCCAAGAACCATGACTAACATGACTTAGATAACCAAAGCCGTTGTACTCTACATGACCCAACACTAAACCAACCCAACTCAGCCAGACTGACTCTCTAATTATTCTACTCACCATGGCACAACTCCAAAGGGAGCCAACCTCAACAAATACAAAAAAAGACTACTTACCCTTAAAAATCTTGCCATGGTTGTAATTCTTTACCGACACAGATCGATTCAGAACAAATAAAAACTCTAACTTCATGACATGAGGTGAGCTGACCATGTTCAAATTGCAGGACAGAAAATTCAGACCTATATTCAAAAAATCCCTGACCAAATCTGGCCCAAAGAGAGGTCAACATTTGCCACACCTAACAAGGCACATAGTATGGACATGAAGATAACTTAATGCTGAAAATAATTTCATCCAGACAAATGAAGAAAAGATAAAGAACCATTAGTAAGTACTATCAGCAAAACATCCAAATGGCAACCTTAGTATCACCGATAAAACATCTAAATAGCAGAATTTGCCATTTGTCAAATAAAAGGAAGTGCTTGTTTTGGATCCTCGGCTGTATCTAGTGCAAAATTGTAGGTGCTGAAGGGAGAAAGGATGTGTTGGTGCATCATTTGCAATCTCTTCTCACATGCAATTAACTAAGTGCAGATACTTGATCTTTGATTATGAGGTATAGTTATTCGGAAAATTAATTCGGACAAGCTTAAAACTTCTGAAGAACTGGCTATTCCATATTATGCCGTTCAAATCAAATATTTAAAGATCACAATGGCGAATGGTGGTTGGTTCAAAAAAGTAGTAGGATTTGTCTATTCTGGTGGAAAGACAGTGACATAATCCCCCCACCCCCCCCACCCCCCCTTCTCTCTCTCTCTCCCCTCTACGCACACACAAAATAAGTTACTCATGAAGAACAGCTGTTTTGTCCACTCACCTAATTTTGAAACAACTGATATACACCACTTAATTTATACATCAAGAAAAGAAAATATACTTAAATGTTATACAAAAATAGCAGCATAAGTTATTAAAATTTAGAATACAAAATCATAATTGTCATGGTTACACCAGTTAAAGTGTTTTATGAATTATTATTTATATACTTAAAAGTAGTAAGACAAAAATATTTGTCATCAATTTAATACTGTAAATGATTTTTATGCTACCATTTTGATGGGAAAAAATGATAACTCATCAAGTTAATTTATTTTAGAACCAAGAACAATGAGGATACCAGACATGAAATCAAAATCCAAGCCAGTCCAGGTCAATTGGCCAATTTATACTATAACTAGCTGATGTATGAAACTGAAAAACATAAAGCAAGAAGCTCAATATACCAATAGAACATAGAAGCAAATAAGGAGAAAATTAAGTTCAGGACTTGTTTAACAACATAGTCGAGAATAGCACATGAACAAGCCAGCCAAAACATCTAAGCCCTTTGACTTGCGCTTCACCCCTAGGACTATGACTCCAATTTCTGGGTACCTTTAGGACTCATAAAATGCCAAAAGGTTCCCAACTTCCTCTTAAAAAGCCAGTTGTGCAGCCCCTTACCTTCTGTGATTCAAGTCCAATTAAGACTTCTTTAGAGAGAAAGCTGAGCTTGCTGGCTTCCCATGCAGCTTGTTATTTCAAACTTCAAGGGGAACAAAATACCCACTACGAACTCGATTCGTAAATTGCATATACTGATCTGTCAAAATAACTTTTTTTTTTTCAAAATGTAAATGTTCATAAGAACAGAATGGGATCAAAGACTCAGCTCTAATTTTACCTCCAGTTTGACCAGAATCAGACCATCAAAGTAATCCTAAAGCAGCGCAATGGTCTAGCTTAGATTTTAGCATGTGGCTAGGAACAGGCTATTAACAGCAACACCTCTCATATTGTTCCGGTCGTAATCAGATCTCACATGAATAAGTGATATCAGCTGGTTTAGATCAATTCAAACTGTTTCAAATTTGTAGACTCACCTTTACCATGGAAGAGAGATAAGAAACAAGGCAACGAAACAAAAATACAGAGGCAATTACGAAATTCTGGACCTTCTTGGAAAGGAATCGCTGACACCTACATTTTCAGATTTCAGGACAGAAAATCACAATATGCTGAAAATTGATATAATATTAAAGGCTGATTGAATCCCAAAGTACAAGTGTAGAAGCTTCTGAATTGCATTAGACGTATGCTGCATTCTCACATACTTGATTTTAACATCTACTTCATGCATTTTTATTTAAAAGGAAAAGCAAAGAAAGCAACCTCTGCGCTCCAATGAATCATGTCTGTCTTGTACACATAATATCTCAGGCTAGTATTTGCTGCAAGTTTTTTTGTAACGTGTGCAATGTACATAAGTTTTATTGCATGTACTTTAGCATTCTAACACAGGCAAGACATGGCTGTCAGTGCATTCTACCTTTATGGTAGCATAGACACAGGTTACTCTTCTAATATGGGTAGGTAATTGCATGCATGAACAACTTACAACACCATGATAGATAACTAGTGATAGATGATAACCTACATGAGTGCAACTATCTCAAACTCAGCACATCTAAACTATAAATTGGACATGCATGCGTTAATGTAAATGCATCGGAGAAACTCTACGGATTTCAATTTGTTCGGTAGAACTGAGAAGGGAGCAAAGGGTATCCTTGAAAGCTAGTGTTCTTAGTTTTCATCAATATATTACACAATTTTTCAGTCCACAACTTGTCTAATAACCAAAAATAATTAGAATACATAAAAATGAAATTTTTCCTAAAAAGAGCTTCACTTTTGTCACAAGGCTGTGGATTAAACCAATAAGGATGCAGGCATCATCCAACTTGTGAGTGTCTGTATCATGCTCTGACCTCTAACAAGTGGGATAACACTTAAATTCACAGAACCGCTAAGATCATTGAAGATCATGTACTCTACTACTTTCCATAGCAATCTTAATTTTTAAGTTGATAAGAGGTAGACATCATTCCTGTAGTTTACAAGACTTCCCGCAGAGGGTTTAGTTTTTAAAGAACATATACTCCACCAGTATTCACTACAAGAATAATCACTAAAAATATATATGTGGCCATGGAGGTCGTTTTTCCAATGATCTTTCTTGTTCATTTTTTATTGCACAGAGTCCTAAATCTTATCATTGACGATGGTACCAATGAACCAAAGATGTTGTCAACTATCTTCTACACTTGGAATTTGCCACATATTGGGACCATTAACACATATTCTTCTGCACATGCCTCATGACTCCCAAATCAGGCAAAGCCTGAACAGGGACTTGAGCAACATGGATAATAAGTTAATAGAAAGCACCTCCTTTCGAATGTATTAAAGTTTCATCCCCTTTTGAATCATTTAGAAAGGTGCTACATGTTCTTGGAATTATCCTCTTCCTTTATGCTTTGCTGGTTGCAAAATCTTCCCTTTGTGCCTTTTTTTTAATGCTTGATGTTAGACAAAGTAAGCTACATCTGGAAATTATCCTTTTAGGAAAAAATAAACAAAGACATAGGCATTAGTTGGGTGCAGAACATCATAGCAGATGGTTATTGGGTAATGCATTACAAATTACCTAAAGTTTTCCTTCCTTATATTTCTAAAATTCTCAATTTTCATATTGTCCTTCTGATTCTTCGTGCAGTTTTTATGCAATCCAAATATCATGCCTGCTTGTACTATGATCTACTGGATGCCCAATATTCCAGCTCATGACCCCCGCTTAGAATGTGGAGACGAAACATCATTAAGGAGAAAAATTAAATAGCACCGAGGTTTGTAGACACAAGAAACTAAATTAGAATAGCAAAAATCTCCCCAAAATTTGGTTCTCGAAGCTAGCGACGGCTATTTAGTTGGTCTTGGTGTATTAAATTAAATTCTATATTCACAGAACATGAACCCCCTCGCCAAACAAGATAAACTCTACATAGCATAAGCTCTCCCACACTCCCAAGTATTTAATCGAAAAGCGATCTCAGAATATCAAGGTAATAGCTTTAACGCGAATTTAGCATATATATAAAAAAAAAGAAGAAGGAAGAATAAGAAGGAGATAGAATAAGAAATCTGCAGCAGAGGTCATCATAGCAACGCGTTACATCAAAGAGAAGGGAGAAGAACCCTGACCCTGACCATAAATGGAAAGAAAAGATTCAAGACAGAGAGACGGGAACTACCTCGACGCCCGAGAAGGCGAACGCTGCCGCCTCCGCGGCCACTGCCTTCGGCCGTCCGTCGTCCATCGGCCGCTGAAGCTGCTGCAAGGAAAGAAGAGATGGTCCTACAGTTTCGAAGCGAAAGCCTTGCTTGCGGCGCAAAAATGCTTTGGATAAATTTGAACCGATCTCCGCACTCGGAGTGTCGTGCAAATTAAGAAAACGGAAAGTTACGCATATCATCACCTACTCAATGTTTTTTTTTTTTTTAAAAAAAAAAATGAAGAGAGAGAGAGAGCAGAGCATCATTAAAAAAAAAAAAGGAAAAAAAAAAAAAAAAAAAAAGGAAGATACAAAATATTGGAAGTACATAGCAACTAAACAATCTCCTCCTGTGAGGAGGATTGATCCAAAAGATACAAAACCCCAATAAAAATAAATGAAATACATGCCTAGTATACTCTCCTCGATTTGGTAACCTGAATAATGGACTTCTCCCCAGTTCCGTTGCATGATACGGTTGTAACTTCTAATTGTACAGCAAGATAAGTCTCATTCTATATATATCAGAAGATAAAAAAAATAAAGCCTTGAACTTGAATTTGGGGTAACTGTAATCATCTTGAAATATCCTGCTCCTTCTTAACAATCTAAGAGGATATGATACAAGGGAGTAGGTGAAACAACAAACTAGTGAAATTGTCAAACATATAGCAAATGCCAAGTAAAAAAAAAAAATCTCGTGTAAATGCAAACAGTGAGCAGCAACATACGACATCCATATGTGAAATGTTAAAATATTTGGTATATGTTCGGGTATATTATATGAACATATATATTGTTAAATATCTAAAATGTTGAAGCTTGTGTATGACAAACATGTGAAGCCCAAGAAAATTTACGATTCCACTACAGTGATGAGTTAAAAAAAGATGAAACAGTAACAACATAGCAAAAATGAAATATCTTTCAAAATTAAGGGATCATATATAAAATGATAGATATCATAAGGCCATGAGAAGTATAAATTGAAATTGATACTCTTGAAATATAGGCCTTTTGAAACGAAGTAGCGATAACCGGTAGAGTGACTGACTGAATGAAATTGATACCCAATGCTGATATAATTGAAGTTGAAGAGAGTGCAGTGGCTAAGAGAATGTGGTAACAATAGCTCCCTACCATGAATTGTTAGTAGCTGCAACTCATAAAAAGTAGTTTTCTCTGCGTCAAGGTAAAGAAAATGTAACAATATTTGTTTAAATTAAGCTTAATCAGGAAGGAAGAAACATCAACATAATAATGTAATATAAAGTCTAATAGAAATTGCACGTCTCCATTGGATCAACCTCTAACCAGATAGTATTCAGATGCCAAATATTGATAACTTGTGAACTACAAGACAGCAACATGTGTGTTTGAACGAAGCTTGAAAAACCTTATCAATGCTATTATTATAGATAAGTATCCATGGATGCGGGTAAATACTCCTGATGATAATGGCTGTCGGAGCGTCAAAGAAACTGTTTTGAAACTATAAATATCTATTATATATTTAAAAGCAATGCCCCTGTTGGTTTTCGTTGGTAAACTGTTTTCAGCATACCGAGGTTGAATGAATTCCACTAAAAGCAAAATTATATTTAGGAAATGTTAGGCTGAAAACACTTGCATTTTAGAATGAAAATAGATATGATCAATTTTCATTCCTGTGGTTTAGTTGGGAAGAATCTCACAGTATTCATCTTGATTCCCCCCTCCCCCCCAAAAAAAAAAGAAAAAAAGAAAAAGGAGAACATCTTAACTCTTCAATATTCAATTTTCCATTCTTTTTTAATATTTAAATTTTATTTTAAGGATTTGAACTGGTGTGCAGTAGTTGGTTCAAATTTTAATAATACTTGTATATACGTTAATGCCAGTATTAGAGATTAAGTATTTGGTGCATGCATGATTAATGCATCTTGTCATATTTAAAGTGGTGCTCGCAATTTGCATGGAGAGTGCATCTAAATCTGATTCATTTTACTGCCAAGTTCATGCAGAGCATAAGCGCTGATTGGCCTCTCTCGTAAAACTATCAATGCAAGGGTTCGTAAGATGCCATGGAGCAATGCTGTTGGTCTCGTATTAGCGTAGATAAAAAGGGGCTATATCATGGTTCCTTAATTGCCGTGACAAGTAATTGAACTGTAGATTTTTCAATAAAGGTCTTTGAAAAAATAAATCTTGAGCGGAATTGGCAAGGGAAGTACCTATACATCGATCAAATTGTTGCAGGCACTTGCCACGTGGTACTTAAAATAGTGGGGGAAATCTTTCCACCACGAAGAGATTGCGACTCTCCTTTATTAATTATCATTTTTTAAAATTTTGGCAAGGGGGTAGGTTTATTGAAAATCTATTGCACAATTGCTAGTAGTCATGCCAGTGTAGTATCGAAATTTCATTCATGCAATGAATTCATCCTGTTGATCGATTGCAAACCGAGAAGTTGATGGACGATGGTCATCTAAAACATATAAAAATCTTGCTACGAGTGAGCAAGTAATATTTAAAAGAATATCTCCTATTACCTACCAGAAGGTAATGATATATATATATATATATATTGTTTAAGAATTTGAATTCTTGCAATTCACTACATGCATTTGAGTTTTCAACAGTGCTGCCAATGCTGTCCATTCTCTCGTGACCTTTAAAATGGTTATCCATGTAAGCTACTGCTTATTTGAGGGAGTATGATTAGCTCAGAATAAATAATTATACGATCTTTAAGATACGATATTCTCATCTCGAAGGCAGCTTGTGTCTTATCTTGAAATAATAGTTGGGGCATGTGATGCTTGTGACGGAATCATAGACACCATCCCACTTTTAGTTCATATAATAATTCCTTTTATTTTTATTCCCCCTTCGCAACGGTGCATTCTTGTTATATGAGAGGGCATGAATGCCTTATGTACGGGCATGATCATGCTCCTATTCATCCCAGGACTTAATTCCTAGCTTTTACGTATTCCATCGGTTATCCTGATCAGAATAGGTAATGATGCTATCCTGCTTAATTGTTAGCCTAATTGGGTTCTTCTTTTATATATGCATTTGCAGTTGAGTGAATTAGTTCAGGAGAGCATTTTTAAAGTATCAGCGTCGATATGGCCCCGAATTAGCTATCATTCATATTATGGCAGACCGATCAACCAACCAGTCAAAACCCGTCACATTATTGACCCTAGTTTTTCAATCGGTGCGTCACTCTCTCCGATCCTAATTTTTCTTCTTCTTATTATTATTATTTTAGTGCTTGTTTTCTTGATCTCAGGCCGCCTATTATGACCAGGCTTTTGCACCTCAATTTGACGGCAAATTAGAAGCTACCACCTATCCATCCCTGTTGTCGTCTCTTAAGCTTCACACACGGCCGGCCAAATAATACCATTTGGCTCGTGCACATGGAGTCGCGTATGCCACCCAACCTCTTGCGAGAGAAGTCAAGGTGGATTGCAAACTTTCACCGAGCTGCCGCCTGACCATGCGAGGAACGCACCGACTGGCAGATCTATTTGGCCCCCTCCCTCCAAAAGATTATCACATCAATCGAGTATACCAATCCAAATCCAAATCCAAATCCCCAAACATATTACAATAGATGGCAGGCAGTCAGGCACCCATTTTTAGATCTTGAATTATTTAAATATAAAAAAAAATAATATTGGATTGGTCCACTAGATCATCCGATCCATCCATCAATTAGACTCGTACCCTCTTAGCCGAGTAAATAAAGGAGAAATTATCTCATGGACCATGACAAATTTCGAATCATATTATGCATGGTGGATAACGTGATTGCAAATCGGTGAAATACGAGTGCAACGTGGCGTGTTTATCCACCGTAGAATTTGTCGTAGCCGATCGAACCTGATCCAAGTAATAATTAGACCGAACAGGGTGCCCCCGGTCCATGACGGTACCACCCACGGTCCAACTTCCCTGGGAGCCGAGAATTATCCAATGTCCACACATGGAGGGATCTGATTCTGATTCCAAAGCGGCTCGCCCTTCCCAACCTTTGTGCGACACCTTCGCGTTTGTCCCCGGAACCGTGGACGGACCGGATGCACCCTCGCATAGAAATAAATGTAAGCGCCGGCCCGATGAGTGCTTCTTCCACGTGACACGTGTGCGAATAATAAAAGAAAATATTATTAAAAAAAGTTACTCCAAGAGCTATTAGCTATAAAGGGCGGAGCTTGCCTGCTTTTGCGGTCCCTCTAACCCTTCGATCGGGGTATCTCTTTCCTGTTTCTCTCTGGAGAAAAAGGAGGAATATATAGTATTTTAATTTGTTAGATCGGAATTAAAGGCAAACCCAAAATAAAACCCTAGCTCCTCTATTCCCTCCCAAACCCTCAACCTTTCGCCGCATCTCCAAAAACCGCCGTCCTATCCGATCCCGCCAATTCAATCCCTCGCGTTGTGTTTTTTTTTTTTTTGTGAGTAATTTGGTTTTAAATTTTTAATTTTCTTAGATCTATCCGCGATTCTTTGGAGCTTTTTCTAAGGATCTTTCTTGGATTTTCTTTAAGCAGGAGAATGGTGTCGGACGCGAGCAAGAAGAAGGCGGCGGCGAAGAAGGCCGCGGCAGCGGCGAAGAGGGGAGGGAAGGCTCCAGCGACTTCGTCGTCCAAGGCCGCCGTCCAGGCGCAGAATGGAGTGGAGAAGGTCGCAGATGGGGTTGGAGCCCTCCGGCTATCCGATCGGACGTGCACCGGAGTCCTTGCCTCTCATCCCCTCTCAAGAGATATCCATGTAAGTTGTTACTTTCTCGCACGATCTTCTTCTTCTTCTTTTAATAAATTCTTTAGAAGTTTCGAGATCGGAATCTTGTCTACCGAAGGATGAAAATTTAGGCGAGCTTTGCAGCTCCAAAATTCTGATTTTAATGCTTTAGTAAGGTCAGAGAATCGGTAATATTAGGTTTTAAATCTCTATCTTGAGTTGAGTTCTAATTTAAACGATAAAATGCTATTATTCCTTTGTAGCTCTAAATCCGTTTTCCTTATGTTGGTTCTGTTTCATTGCTGACACTGATAGTACGAGGTTCCTATCATAGGTCATGTTGGTAAGAATGATAAAAAAAATCTACGAACCCTGTTTCATTGTTTACACTGATAGTATGAAGTTCCTATCATATGTGATGTTGGTAAAGGAGGATAAAAAAATCTGCTAATTTATCTTACTTTGTTTATTGCCACCAGTGAACAGCGGTGTACATTAAAAATGACTTCTTGTTCTCTATTGGACACTCAACTAGTTTGACATTTGACAAAATAAGCTAGCTAGTATGAGCGAAAACACTTACCCATTTTAGTTGTTCGATGGTGATGATATACGTTCAATTTGATTTGCACAAAATAGTAAAAAAATCCAGATTCAGGGGTTGGAAATCTTTTCTAGTAGGAAGTTTGATGCAGAAACCCCTTGCTATTACGAATCAGGCCTCCTACTTATTTTGTGTGTGGACCATGTCTTGAATTTTGGAAATTGTTTTGTTATTTGATCTGGAGAATTATTTTTGGACCGAACAATGATCTGGGAACTCATGAGTAGTGGGAAATAGTTCTCTTGTTTGTTATTACCGTGTTACTATTTTTGCACACCATGAATTACTTCCTCTGTTTCTTCCTTACATAAGCTTAGGCATGTTGAGGTGAATGAGGTAAATCTTTTGCTTTTCATTTTCTTTTCACTCTATGCTACATTGTCTGTTGTACAGTTTTATTATAAATGGTTGCTTTTATGAAATATTACTTCTCATATGCTCATTTCGGATTATAGGAAAAAAATGCTGGAGGAGTTTTTACAATAGGAAAATGGTGGCATGGGTGTCCATTTATCATAAGCATTGGCTTAAGCATTAGGGGCCATCAATTTCTCTCTTTTAGCTAAAAAAGATGCTCAAGGGGATTATTTTTCTTCTTCGTTGGATTAAGCAACAGCACTTATCAACTACATGCAAAATGTTTGAAGCTTTAGAAGCATCTGTACAATAACTCACCTGAGTCCTTAGCAGAAACATGAGGCGGACTCAAGATTCTGTACCTGTTAATGGATACCTTAAAAGAGTTGATCTTTAATTTACTTGAAAGTGTCTAAGCAGAGCAACCTTATATATATATATATATATATATATAATGTGTGCTTTTTGCTGCTCAATATAAGCTGGTTTCTCTGTAAAATTCATCAACTGTTTTAATCCTGCTCTGGACAACTGGTTAGTATTCATGTTGTGGTACTCTGTATTTTTTTCTCTGCATTCTCATAAAAGTTCATGACTTATAAAAGTTCATGATTCACGACAGTAATTTGTAGCTTACATCTCTCTGGATTTTTATTGTTCTGATGTTTCTTTGCAAATCGTGCAATTTCAGATAGAGTC
Organism: Areca catechu; assembly: GCA_021397845.1. NCBI lineage: Eukaryota > Viridiplantae > Streptophyta > Magnoliopsida > Arecales > Arecaceae > Areca > Areca catechu. The sequence goes on along the minus strand of CM038052.1, from coordinate 186,095,604 downwards.
TCTATCATTAACATTTCATGGACATGACCTTATAGTAGATTCTGAACTGGAGCTTAATTATGGAAGGTATGTCCATATATCATATCAACTTTTTCATACAAATAATCTGGACCACACGTTCTTATGTCAACCTTGTGCTAAATGTTTGTTTCCTTCAGACGTTATGGTCTGCTTGGATTGAATGGCTGTGGGAAGTCTACTCTTCTTTCGTCAATAGGTTGTAGGGAGCTTCCAATTCCTGAACACATGGACATCTACCACCTCACTCGGGAGATTGAAGCTTCGGACATGTCTGCACTTCAGGCTGTCATTAACTGTGATGAAGAAAGGCTAAGGCTGGAGAAAGAGGCTGAAATCTTGGCAGCTCAGGTGTGGTTTTAAGACACATCTAAGCTTTAGAATCAGAAGTATTTTTATTTTTTATGTTATTTGAAACAGTTTTCTAATGTGAAAACATAATCAGGATGATGGTGGTGGAGAAACTTTGGACCGCATCTACGAGCGCTTAGAAGCAATTGATGCCTCAACTGCTGAGAAGCGTGCTGCTGAGATTTTGTATGGGCTTGGTTTCAATAAACAAATGCAAGCAAAGAAAACTCGAGACTTCTCTGGTGGGTGGCGTATGAGGATTGCACTAGCACGAGCACTGTTTATGAACCCGACCATCCTTTTACTTGATGAGCCCACAAATCATCTTGGTAAAGTTTCTACTCCTTGGATCAAAATATCAGCAATCTGCATAATATTTTGTTTATATATAGCATTACCTTTAATAATTATCCGAGCTATGTGGAGTTTTGGGTGTAGAAGTGCAAAGTTGGGCAGGGAAAGTCTATCTGACTAATAAGGTAGCCAGATCTCTACCCGTAAGTTGGATTGGATCAGGGTGTTTCAGAGGTCGGGTGGAGTCTTCGGACAACAAGACTAGGCAGTAACTGCTGTGCTTGAGGGTCTGATGTTCAATGAATATTTTTGGGAACTGCTAGGCAATCTTGTCCTCTTTTGGTGAAAAGTGAAAAAACATTCAATGACTTTATGGGAGCAAAAACCATGTTTTGTACAAAGCTCCACTACAAGATAAACTATCAAAATTCTTTATTAAACGTAATAATGGGATGTGAAGTTTTTAAAGCTTATGTTATTGTCAAGGTTTGATTTTTGATGAATGCCGACCACCATGTCATAGCTAGCTGGTCCTCTCTCCTGAAGGCTTACTCTTGGGAAAGCTCCACAATTCAAGTCCTGGTGGTGGACATTATGGCCTTATTGCTCAAAAAATTGTCATGTGTGGATTGTGATCTGTGATACATAATTATATATGTTATTCATGTGAAAGTTAATTCATTATCAACTTGGGCTATGTTGACGGTCTTAATTGTGTTAATTTAGCTCGGATTACCAAGCCATCGACCCTTAGATGGCTTAAACCCAACCCATGCAAGCTATACATATTTACAGTCAATCAACCTAGTCCATGGGGCACCTCTGGTTGGGTAGACATACAGTTGGTGATCCGAGACCAGGGGGTACATAGGCTGTTGGTGCCGAGCAGAGGTTATTCTCGCATTATCAATATCCTAGATGAGCTCAAGTGAACCCGTAGTATGTCATGGGCTTTTTAAATGAACCTAGCCCATGCTATATGGTACATGCCAAACCTTTCACTTTGCCCTGGTCCATTTAGGTAGGGAACCATGCTTTTTGGATGATGAATTGAAGGACCTAGTTTTTTGAGATGATAACTATAGTGCACTGGTTAGTAAAAAGTATGCATTACTTTTGGGGCTTATTTTTTTTATGTAGGGAGAACTGTGGATGACTACTTGAAGTTGATATGAATTTAATATTTTAATTGGGTTGGCTTTGGAAATGGTGAATGCCACAAACTTTTGTCTCTGCCATATTATGATTCTCAAGCAACCCGAATTATGGTGAAGGCCAATCTTTGTCCCATCAGTACGTGCTTGCTTATGAAGCACAACTAAATTTAGGCTCTGCCCAAACGATCAAGCAAGAATTTTGACTGCTTGTTGGCCTATGCTTGGTCAAATTCTATGTTTGGCAACTCCCTTTAGCATTTAATTGATTCAGAATTTCAAATTTGATGTATAATTATTTAGAATATCGCATGTTCTATAATATGAATCCTTTAGTTCTAGTATTGGCAAATGGTTTAGAATTTTCTTGGTTATAGCTTGACAAGATAATTAACTTGTGAAAGTGCTTCATTCCTGTTTTCTCTTTCCTTTTTTCTTTTTCAGGGAGCCTATAATTTGTTTTGTGATACATGGAAATCTTTTGAGCTCAGATTTGTTTTTTTGTTTTGTCGTTGTGGCAGATCTTGAAGCATGTGTGTGGCTTGAAGAGACGCTAAAAATGTTTGATCGTATCCTTGTCGTTGTCTCACATTCTCAGGATTTTCTTAATGGTGTCTGTACCAACATCATCCACATGCAGAACAGGAAACTTAAGCTCTACACTGGCAACTATGACCAGTATGTCCAGACCCGAGCAGAGCTGGAAGAGAACCAGATGAAGCAGTACAAGTGGGAGCAGGAGCAGATTGCTTCCATGAAAGAGTATATTGCTCGTTTCGGTCATGGTTCTGCTAAGCTGGCCCGCCAAGCTCAGAGCAAGGAGAAAACCCTTGCTAAGATGGAGCGTGGTGGGCTTACTGAAAAGGTAGTTAGGGACAAGGTACTAGTCTTCCGCTTCACGGATGTGGGTAAACTTCCTCCACCAGTACTGCAGTTTGTGGAAGTCACCTTTGGGTACACCCCTGACAACCTCATCTACAAGAACCTTGATTTTGGGGTGGACCTTGATTCGAGGATAGCATTGGTGGGATCTAATGGAGCAGGGAAGAGCACATTGCTCAAGCTGATGACTGGTGACCTTATTCCACTGGATGGTATGGTAAGGCGTCATAATCATCTCAGGATTGCCCAGTTCCATCAGCATCTGGCAGAGAAGCTTGATTTGGAGATGTCAGCTCTGCAGTTCATGATGAAGGAATATCAAGGGAACGAGGAGGAGAGGATGAGGGCTGCGATAGGTAAGTTTGGATTGTCTGGAAAAGCCCAGGTGATGCCTATGAAGAACTTGTCGGATGGGCAGAGGAGCCGGGTGATCTTTGCTTGGTTGGCCTGGAGGCAGCCACACCTGCTGCTGCTGGATGAGCCAACAAACCATCTGGACATTGAAACTATTGATTCCTTGGCAGAAGCGCTGAATGAATGGGATGGTGGATTAGTTTTGGTGAGTCATGACTTCAGGCTGATCAACCAGGTGGCTAAGGAGATCTGGGTGTGCGAGAATCAGACGGTGACTCGGTGGGAGGGCGACATTATGGACTTTAAAGAGCATCTGAGGAGCAGGGCTGGGTTGTCTGAGTGAGTTCTGAAAGGAAGTAGAAATATCTCTAATTTATCATTGAACTTGTATTGTTGACTGTTATATTTGTAATATTGGTAGTAGTTATTACATTTGACTGCCTCCTGTTTTTCATTCAATGATCCTAGCCAGCCTATTAAGGCCCCCAAGAAGCCTCTGCTTGTAGCAGCGTGAGTAATTTGCTCTCTCGTCTGAAGATGATTTACCTCTTTAGCCTTAATATATACTATATTGTTTTTCTGAATTTCTTACTTGCTAAATTTACCAAAATACATTCAAGATAGGAGCATTGCAAAATCTGCAAGTCAGCTGGTTCCACCGGTGCAAGTTTGGTTGGGATAGATAATGCATGAAGTCCGAGATTGTTTGTGACTGATTATGGAAAGATAATTTGCTTGCAGATAGAGGCGATCTGAGGAACTCAGCTCAGGTTTGGATTGGTGTTATGTCAATGAGGAAATCAGAACATGTATAAAACCAAGCATGACATGACCAGGGCCAAAGGTGTTCATTTGGGGCTGCTTTGACGCGAGGGGGAAAAAGCGTGGGAACAAAGGGAGCGAGTTAAAAGGGGACAGATAATACGTTTGTGTTAGGTTTGGGAGGAAAGGGTATTCGATTGTTAAACAGGGGGGGGGGGGGGGGGTGTAGTGTTTTGTCCCGAGAAGGACGTTGCTGGCAAAACATGGGTTATTAAAAAAATAATAACAAATTTTTTTTTGAAAAATAAAGAAAACCTCAGCGGGTGGATTTCGGAAAATCTTGAGTTCTTTTTAAAGAAAATGATCTTTATCTTTTGTTTTGCTTTTTATTTTTATAGAAAATGAACTATCTGGATTGGCATCATTTGTGCCATGCACGATCAGCATGCGGAGAGAATTTTTATTAAGAAAGATTTTGTCATTATACAGTTTTTGTACATCAAGCCTTTCCGAAGGTAGACGACTGGTTAGATTATTTTCTTTATAATTGAGCATTCTGAAAACTGAATCTTGGTATCAGGATCATAGACTTCTGTGGGACTTACAGGAGCTTTTATGTTTAGATATTCAGAATTGTTTTCGCATCTAAGTTGTATGGCAGCCTGCTTGTATCAAAAAAACAAAAAAAACAAAAAACAAAAGAAAATAATCTTTTAATCTCTACAAACCGGTTTGGAGGAACTTCCACAAGTATTTTTTTCTCTGAAATTACTCCGGTCCGGACAGAACCATGGAAGTCAAAAATGCATCCAGTCACTTGTGCATTTTTCCTCTGGCATCACCCTCAAACCAGACGATTTACAAATAATACGATTTACAAATAATGCATTCTGTTATTGAAATAATACGATTTACAAATTCCAACACATTGGTTGATCAGTTTGCAGTTTTTCCCTCATGGTGCTTGATGTTTTCTCTGCAGGGTTTAGAAGTGTACATTCATATATGGTTCCAAGCATTACCAAAGCAAGATTTGACACCACCTTAACCAAACAGTAACTTGGCATGCGAACTCAACGACTTAGAGATCATTAAATACACGTAATGTGAGGAATTTGCCCTGCCCTTCAATACCTAAAGAAGAACATCAACAATAGCTTTTGCATGTAGGTTGAACCACGACTTTAAGCATCCATATTCCGGCGCATGAGCTCTAGAAGGCTTCCAGCTTTCCTTTTGGCCCGACTGGTTCCTGTCCCAGTGAGCTCCTTCAATGCCTCTTCTGCACCTGATTCCTTTGCAGCTCTCAGTTGCTGCGCATCACCAGTACATAGCGACCATAACACTGCAGCAGCGTTTTCACGGTTTCGAGGGGATCCAGTTTTCATAATCTCCACCAAGACAGGAATGGGGTTCGACTGCGCAATTGTCATCTTACCATCTGGATGGCCTGCAAGTATTGCCAATATTGCTAGTGCCTCGTCCACCATACCTCCACCAGGATCCACGAATAGCCTCATCAGGTGTTGCACAATCCCAGCTTTCACAGCCTTCACCTTGTTACCCTGGTAGATACATAAATTAAAGATTGCAGTTGCCGCATCTTTCTTACCTCTTGGGCTACCTTGGCATAGAAGATCAACAAGTGCAGGTATTGCGCCAGCTGCTCCAATTATCACCTTGTTTTCATCTACAATTGATAAACTGAAAAGGGTAGCTGCGGCATTTTCCCTTGCCTCCATGCTCCCATTTTGCAGCACACCTACTATCCTTGGTATTGCATGGGCATTCATAATGTTGTCCTTGTTGCTGTCATTGATTGAGAGGTTGAGGAGTGCTGTAACTGCATGCTCCTGTGTTCTAGGATCCGGAGACAATAGGAGTTCCGCAAGGAATGGAATTGCACCTGCTTCAGCAATGCATACTCTATTGTTTGCGTTTCTTTTTGCAAGCAACCGCAGTTCACCAGCAGCTGCCCTCTGCTCGTCTTGATTCCCACTTTTTAATTTCTGCAGTAGTGAGTTGATACCAGCACGGTCACAATCTGAGTGACATCCTGCCTTCTTGTCCCGGCAATTCCCTTGCTTATTTGGCAGATCAATGCCATTGGCATCACACCATTGTGCAATCAGGCTTCTCAACACAAAATTAGGGGTAAGAGCAGTGTGAGACAGGTTTTGCTGTGTCTTTGGGCAAGTTCTGTGTCCAGCATCAAGCCATTTCTGGATGCAAGATCTCTCATAGGTCTGTAAAAATTAAAAAAAAATACAAATAACTTATACAAGACTACTTTTTTTTTTAAAAAAAAGGTCCAGTTTTTTTAAAATTATGATAATTATTACCTGCCCTGTGGAGACGATGATGGGGTCCTTCATCAGCTCAAGGGAAATTGGGCACCGAAAATCATCTGGGATGATCGGAGATCTGTGATTCACAGAGCTTGTTTCATTTTTGAGAGTATCAGAAGTTGGATTTTCCATGACCACACAATCTTTAAGCTTCTTCAGCAAGGATGACATTTTGTCCAAGCATTCCTCAGGCTCTCCACCACTAGAAATTACCATTTCATGTAAAGCAACCGATTCCTTCTTTATGTCATTTATTGTGCTGAGTTGCAACTTCCCTGAAATTCTTCCAAGGATAATAGGGTCACAGTGCTTTTCAGTAAGTGCCCAATTCAAGTCCTCGTGAAATTGTAGATCAGGCGAGTCAATTTTTCCTTTTGCTCTTCTAAGCTGGGCATGCACAAGTTCAATCTGCAAAATTTTAAAAAGTTACTATTTAGCCATAATTCTTAATCAAATTACCATATTCATACCATATTAATGTAGCTGAAAAGTATACTAGCAGAAAAAATGTGGGACACCTGCATGGATGATGAATGTGGACAAGTCAAAGAAAGGAATATGGCATATTGGATGTTTTGATATTCAAGGAAACTACATATCTGTGCATATAACTTTCATATGTGCACATTGGCTTGCTTGGGTGGAGTGGGGATGGATGGGGATGTTGTCTCATGTTGTGTCAATCTTTTTGACTCGGTTGTTCTTTTCTTGTTGCCAATTGTTCTTTTAGACTCAATGGCCTGCCACTCTATCAAGTTGTATCAGCCCTCTTCACCAAATTGAATCAAAATGATCAAAAGAGAAGGGAAAACTTCATTTACTTATTTTTTGGGTCCAACTGCTCAACTCCGAACCCAAACTGGACCACCACAAAAGGACAAGAAAAAGGCAGTGATTGGATGTACAAAGTCTTTTCCTTCCCTAAATACAATAGGGCAAGATTTATTGTGGCTATCCATATCTATAGTCTGCTGCTAGTGCAGGAACAGTAGTTATTATTCATGCTATCAGCTGTGATACAAGAAATTGACTTTGAAAACATTACAAATTTTATGCATCTAATAACTGCATATTTTTTTCTTGTTTTCCATTCAACTTATCCGGGCAATATTTTTCAGAATAACTGAGGCACAGGAAACATGAAGGGAGGGACATTTCATGGCATTGCGGAATCAGCTTTTTTTTTTTCTTTCCTTTTGTTGAGGAAAGAGGAGGCAGCAACACAAAATGCACGTGATTAATAAAACTAAAAACATTTTCATTAGAGTATTGGTACTGCGGATATGTATGGTTTGTGCCCAAGAATTCACTTAAAATAGGTGTGCATAGCACAGTCATTTGGAATGATAGTTGCTCCAATGGATGCACAAACAATGGAAAAATTGAATGAATATGATTTCAAATGATTTTTTTTTTATAGAAACAAGCAATAAATACCAATATGAACCAACTAAATTCATATTTAGCTTGCATAATCAGATTCTTGCAGGGTACACCACAAACATAAATATAAGACAGGTTTTACTGAAATATAGACATTTTGATAGGATCAAGCATTTTTTTTTTAAATGTTACCTGCTCTTTAACTTCTTCAGATATATCAAGCTCATCATAGGATACTTCACTTACTGCCTTCTCAATATGTCCGGTCACCTCTAGAAACTGATAAACAAATTTCTCCCTGTGTAGAGCCTGGTGCAAAATAAATTATTGGTTTAGAGATATCCAAACAAGAGAAATGAATGTACAGTTGACTAACTTTTCATGACATGGTCGTTCTTTCAGGGTAGCAGAAACATGGAGCCACCTTTTTTTCTCTCTCTTGTAATAATATGGCTGCTGTTCTTCTAAGTTCAGTTTAACAAAAACGGGGTGTCACCTTTTCTATCGATGCCCAGCCCAATAAAGGCATTACCAAGGGCTAAGGGTCCATTCAATCACAACAAACTCTTTGATTCCTAACTTGCCCCAGATGCAGCAAATTAGGATAGCTAGCTGATGGCCTTCTTATCCCAGCATGCACTGCAAATAGTATGTCAGAGTATTTGAAATTAAGCTAAATGCTGGCCTGGATACCACGATCAACTTGTATTTGCTGGCGGTTTGAGATTGCAAACCCCTAAATCATTCTTACTAGTCGGTAAAAATTAGTATGGATGGTGCTTCACATTGCTGGCGAGTGCTCCTATGCTTGCACGTTCCGCCTATCAAAGTTCTGTTCATTTCAAGAACAGAACCTTGTCCGAGAACTTATATAGAGAAGGCTTTCCCGTGGTGCAGCAGTTCTTCCATACCAATTTGGTGACCCTTATAAGGATCCTAGAGGTTGGCCCAACCCAGTCCTCTTGTACTAGGGTTGGCTCTTCACAAACCCTGGACCTCAGCTTGACCGAGTAATCCTAGATATGATATATAACATATCATATATATTAAGTTCTCATGTATTTTAAAGGTTATACATGAGTTATAGTAAGGTAAAGGAGAATTATGGTCACCCTTGCATTGCATAGATGTGTGATGCATCTTAAGTTTCAAGAACAATTAGATATGAACATGAAAAAGTTTCCCCAAGAAAATACAAATCAATAACAAATCATGTCAAGATTCAACAGTTCTAATCTATTTTATCAATTCTATATGCTTGAATTGTCAAAAATGTGCTTCTGCATTAAGCAATCATAGATTAATTTGCTCACAGTAAGGAATGAAAAATGGGCTGCACATCATATTATTTGAAATCTATATGAACTAAATGTAGAACATGCATTAAATGATTTGAAATCTCTAAAACTAAAGGTAGAACATGGATTAATCTACAAGATAATTATATGTTTGCTTTCTTGTTAAAGACACAGTGTGGTTGTAGGAAGTTAAAAAAAGAATGCAGAAGATTGAGACAACAAAGAATATTGAACATGACCAAGGTTGGTCTTGATAGTATAGTATACTAACTAATTTAATCAAAGATGGATTGAAGAGTGCAGCTACCATATACTTCTCATATCTCAAGTCTCCAGCAGTCACTTACAGAAGCAAGAAATCAATTATTTGCATTTCTTTTTTTCTCCATAACAACCACTGCTGTCCATGAATCATGCCAATTCAAGCATAAGCCACAGTTGCATGCAATCTGTTCGGATGTGATTTATACCAGGTCAAAAGTGTTGACAAAAAATTTTCGGAGCACTTCAAAAATTCATTTGTGAAAGGCTTACCACCAAAATTTACTTTTCGTTATCCTGGTTGTACAATATCAGAATGACACGATTTATTGAAATAAAGTCTATTTTTGACTAGAGCATGCAAATGAACAGTGATGTTGTTACCTAATGTTGCAAGAATGTTAGCATGCCAGCAATTGAAAAGAAAATTCTACAAAGACCGGCTATCCTGGACATTGGGTACCCCTTGTTGGAAAGAAGTCCAGAACAGGATCCAAACCTAGCACAAAAGCAAGCCAGGCCTGGTCCTGCACGAAGTGCAGCCTAGAACCACACACAGACGTGCATGCGGCCCGGTGCACACCCAGCACACACTTTATCGTGGTTCACCATGGTCTATGACTTGGACAGTCCACAGAGCGGGCAGCCGCAGTCCACGAGAGAAGTCTTGGTCTTCTGTCACGGTCTATGAAGTTTTTCCATAATCCAACAAATCAATGCATTTGGCGGGCACGATCCAGTAGTAGCTGGCATTGATTCCGACCCGATCTAGGCTTGATCCGTGTGAACTACAATCAATGCTGATCGGGTGGCTAGGAAGTTTTCTGAGATCATACAAAAGTTGGAAAGGAAATAGGACTTCGTTTTGGATGACGTTTAAACCAGAAGACTCCTTTTGAAATACTCTTTATACCAAAGGCTGTTAAAAAAGTGGGGAGATAGATAGCCAGGACCAAGATGTGAGGATTTAGAGAGCTTCCAGGAGGTGTGGTAATGGTAGAAAAAATCTGTAAGGACTAGAGAGTCTTCTTGAGAGGTAAAAGCTTATAAAAAAGATTTGGGATTTCTTGTTGAAAGAAATTATACAGGATTGAAAGTAAGTATTTATTCTTTTCAGGGTAAAATCTTGCATGCCCAATTAATTGTATCGTTTATTTTATTTTTTTCCCTCCTTTGTTGTGGCATCAACACCAACTTCATGATTTTGGAAATGGGAATACATATTCCGTACGAAAAATTTCCTGACAAGTAGTATCATCACAATTGGTACCACGGCACCACCCTCCCCCTCCCTCAAATTAATGTACATAGTTACAAACATACATACATGCAAACATGAATGCATGCATACATAAGTAGATACATACATAAATATGTAAAGGTACATATACATACATACAAGCATGCATGCATGCATATGTATATATATTATGCATATGCGAGTATACGTATACAGATACAGATTCATACATACTCCCAAAGTACTGTGTTTGGTGAAGAAAATTATGTCTCCGAACTTAATGAAGCATCTTTTTTTATCCGATCCACCATCATCAATAGCTTCCAATTTGGATAATTCAAGTCAGCTAGACTCAATTATCGTCTCTTCCTATTAGAAAGTATAATTCAAGCAACCCCCTCTCTCTATGGTTCGAGATTCTACAGGTGGCTCTTTTGAACCTCCAACATGAAAGAAAGAAGCAGCAGCAACGGAATTAAAAGCAACAGGGGTACCTGATAGAGCTTGCTCCCATCATTGACGGAGACGAGGAGCTCCTTGGCCTCCACCAAGGCGCCGTGGAGCGAGGCGAGGGCTTGAGCCTGGAATTCTCTAAGGGAGCCGCGACCGCCCTCCCTTAGCTCGTCGAAGAGCGGGCTGAGAAGATTCACCCGCCTGGCGAGATCGCAGCAGAGCCTCCTCAACGGCCCCCGGCTCTCCGGCAGCCCCGCTATCTCCGCCGCCGCCCTCGACACGCTTTCCACGACCGCGTTCCCGCCTAGGCCGCCCCCTGTTTCGGGCTCCTCCTCCTTGGTCGTCAGCCCCATCGCGACGAGCAGACAATTGGTGATCGAAATCGAAGCCTTTGGGAGAAAATGAATTGGTTTCGACGCCGGCGAAGAATTAGATAATAGATAGGACGAAAGAACACGCAATCGAAATCGAAGCCTTTGGGAGAAAATGAATTGGTTTCGACGCTGGCGAATTAGATAATAGATAGTACGAAAGAACACGCGAGGAAAATGGAGGTACAAACCGGATCGAGAATTTTATAACCGTGAAAGAAAGGGAGATGATGATGATTATAATTATTATTATATTATTATTATTATTATTATTATTATTATTGGTTCCGGTTTGAATCTCGAGGATATTTTTTGATTAAAAAATTCAAAAATAAAATTAAAAAAAATTAATAAAATAATTTTGGAGTTCTGTTGGTTGTCGATAGTAAAAAAGTTAGGGATATATATAATAAATTTTGTTTACTCGACTGATGCCGGTAGCAATCAGACAGGTTGATGTACTCATTTTTGGATGGAAAACGGCTGCAGAAAATTGATATGTAATGTGTATCGAACAGCCAGTAGCAATCAGACAGGTTGATATATTCATCTTTGGATGGGAAACGGCTGCAGAAAATTGATATGTAATGTGTATCGAACATTTTATGGATGGGATTGGAAGACCGTCTGGAGGTAGCTATGCACGGGATCTAACTCCTTCCCCTTTTATTTCATAAAATAATAATAATAATAATAATAATTAAAATTGAAATTTTGATTCAATATTTAAAATTTTTTTGTCCAACCTCCACTACGTCAAATTCATTTATTTTGAATATAGATAAAATCATTACTAAGACGGTATTCGGTTGGTAGAGGTCTTACGTAACTACGTCGATCATTCGAGACATGATCCGTGATTCCAATAGATCGATTAAATTCAAGATTTTTCTGGAGTCCTCGATAGTTTGCATGGTGAGTGAGAGGCCAGGATGGTATCAGGTTGAATATGAGCATTTTTTTTTATAAATATATAATAAATAAATAAATATATATATAGAGAGAGATAAAATCAGAATAAAAAAAAATAAATTGAAAAATCAAAAGATCGTCCCTATCCTATTTAATATAAAAAAGCGTGTCAGGTTAGGCTATTTCCACCAACTCTACCGTTCCGGAAAAAAAAATTATAAAAAAAAAAAAAAATCACCATACTTCGAGTCTTGACATATGTACCCATCCAGAAGGCCTTGCCTATCCATCCATGAGGTCTTTTCCCCGTATCTATCATTCGAACAAAAATTACAATATTCTATATGTGTTCTCATTAAAGCGCTTTATCGGTTCCATCCATTCTAAGGTCCTTCCCATCCTATCCACTAATCTTGAAAAAAAGTCGAACATCTCAAAACTTTAATCCCAACTACATGTTATATCCGTACGCACGGGATATAATAATTTAAATATTTAGCATGTTTCAAAATTTATTTGATAAAATTTATTATTTATTAAATTTAAAATCATAAACTTATTTTAATTTTTTTATATCCGATTTTTTAAAAAATTAAATAAAAAAATATGGTGCAAGTTTTGAATTTTTTTTCAAAACTAAATCAATTTTTTTTAAAAATTTTTTTACATATATAATAGTTTATAAAAAATATAATCTTAAATAAAAATATATTTATAAAAAATTGATATTTCACATATCCTGGTTATACTATTTTACTTATATATGATAAATCTATATCTATATTACAAGAAAACCTCTATGCTCTAACCATTTAACTTGTTTAAATCATAACGACGCATCACCATCCAATAAAATCTTTATAGATTAAGTTTTTTTAGAAATATTTTATCATAATTTATTTAAATTAAAAATTTTAGACGTCGGAACTGTAGTATTGGTAAAATATCCCCGTAAATGTATTTAATTTTTTATTTAACATACGAGGTCATTTTCGGAGCGAAGACGTTCTGGAAGCCGCACCAAACCTTCCTGCCAATAGAAACTTGTCAAACTGAGCGGCTGAAATAAAAAACGGAGCGCCTTGCCGAGTCACCCATTTTTCGTCTAAAATTCAGCTTGACAGGGATATGTCCAAAATTCTAATTTTCAACTTTAATTAAAAGTAAAATATCAACGGAGTTTACACATCCAATTAACTAAACATCTGTATTTACTAGAAATTTAAGAGCCTTAAGGTTATTATCAATATTTTAAACCCGGAATCCCGATCGAAATTAGTTTGTTTGATTAATTGATTGTCCTGTCCGGGTGACGCATCCTGAGATATTGATGTTGATAGACTGTGGATTTCTCCGAGGGCCTGTTATGAATGGCATGAAAAATGATGCATGATGATGCATGGAAGTTATATTTATATTCCACCTAACACATTAATGCTTGTTTTCTTCATCCGTGAGGAAAATTGGTTTAACAAACCATTTTATATGGGCATCTTGTACGTTTCCCTTATTAGCTAAATAAAACTCATCAGGATGATCATCCTTCTTTTTTTTAAAAAAAAAAAAAAAAAAAAAAAAAAATCATCAATAATAATAATTATAATAATTGTATAATATTTAATCAAAAATTTAATATTTAGCCTCCTACCATTTTTATTTATATTTTTGAAATATTTAATCGAAAAGATTGAACGTAAACCTAGTTTCGAGTTAAACGAGGTTGAATTGCTTTGATGCCTTCGAGTAACCTTGTCATAGATAGCAAACTTTTCTAACAAATAATACTAAAAACTCGAAATTATTTTAGTTATCTCCAAGGAAGGTCGGCATGAATCCGACTACTAGCATGTGCATGTAAATAATGACCCACTTCTGAACTACCCTCTTGGTCTCGACTATTACCGGACGTGGAACCGATCGAGGGAGCTTGGATGGATACGACTCCTTAAGGTGACCTAACTTGAAACAACATGCACAGCCAACAGCAATTCCTTCTTCCGTACATAAAATTGATGAAGATATTACTTATGACATGATACATATCATTTGCATTTCGATTGCTTGGCTAACAACTAACATATGTCATGATACATATGCTAATTCACTGGTTGATAAGATCCAATTCGATCCTCGATCTTGTCATTAGATCAACAGAACTATTTTTATATATTAATCGATGGAGAACCAATGGACATCAAACTTGTCCTCTTCCTCGTAGCTCCTGGAGATCATCTTCTCGAGCTCACCATATATATATTAAAAAAAAAAAAAAAAAAGTGATGAAGAGAGAACCGATTGACATGAAATTTGTCCTCGATCTTCTTCATAGCTCTTGGATTATCTTCTCGAGGTCACTCGGCCGGCAGGGTACGGCAAGGGGCCCCTCCTGCCGGAAGCCGAACTCTTCTTCAGCCAACTCCAATAACCTCAGAAACATTGGGTGCGAGAGGCAGCTCAAAGACACCACGAATCTTTTAGAATTCTCATCAAATACCGCCACCACTGCAAAGTGGCCTTCCTCCACATCCTCCGGCACCACTCCAATTCTGTCAGCCTCTTCGAACTCATCGGATAAATTACCCAATGTTGCAGGAGTAGGCTTCATCTTCGAGAATGGAAGACGACTCCGCAGTACTCGAACTGCATGCTCGAAAAAACTGCCTCTCGTCATGAACTTCGCCTTGGCGGCCATGTTTTACTCGGTCCGATGCTTTTGCTTCCTTTGGCTGCTTATATAGAGGATTAACCAGGTGAGAGGAACAGAATTGGTGTCTTGTCCTGGCCCCTGAAATGCTTGCATGACTTGCGCTTTAAAGCAAGTCTGCCTACTTGGATATGCCGCCTATTTTACACCCTGAGTTTACCATCGGAGTAGTTAATCGTATCGTTTAAGATAGAGAACTAACCGGTCGCATTAATTAATGGAACCGTTCATTTTCCCAGATATCAAGGAATATGCTTCGGGTCCCGGTTACCTGAATAACAAAATTTCAATAATGTTTGATTTGGCAACTCTGCAATCAACCAATTCATGTGCGAGCCGCACCTGTTCTCTCTTATCACATGGCTAGAGAATTGTTCGCACACATATAATAATAAAGCTTTTTGAGATAATTAGTCGAATATATTAGGACGGGGCTTTAAAAATTTATCAATGTGTTTAAAGAAATGATAAAATATTTACAGAAAATCGAATAATCAAAATCGAATCAAACTCGGAAACATGCGAGACGCTATCCTAAGACATATTTATGTCTCTTATACGGGAATTGTCCGGAATACTATCCCAAGATACGACCGGAATTTCTCGGCCTGCGAGCACGATCATGAAAAAGGTCGATGGAGATTCTTTCGGCATCGAGTAAAATAACCTCGAAACAAAAAAAAAAAAAAAATAGAGGAAAAAATACCGGAGAAAAAAAGTATGAAACATGAAAACAAAACTTGTATCTTCGGGCTTCCAAGATGGTCTTTTTATAGCCATAAAAATCCGACCGTTTGGATTTTTATCGGTATATTAAATCCTGATTAGAAGTCCGACCGGTTTGAAAATTAAAAGCTCGATAATTAAAAGCATGACGATCAAATAATTAAAACTTCAATAATCAAATTATTAAGAATTTCAATAGTCAAATAATTAAATAGTTAGCGAAGAAAATTTTGGATTTTTTCGACAATGCCTCTTAAAATTTAACATTTTTAAAAAATAATAAATATAAATTTTTGGGTACTTATACTATACAATCGGTAATGTGACTTTAACCTTATTTAGTATGAATAATTTCCATTTGAAGAAATTAAAGTAAACAGATCTTGAACTACGTTCCTTTAACCCAGACTTCAACTACCGCATACATAGTATATAATTCTCCATCGCTAGTATGTGCATTAATGGCCCTGCACATGTATCTTGATTTTTTATGAGAGCTTCTAAAGATTGTCAATATCTTTAGCCACGATCATATATGGAAACTCTCATATAAATGAGCCACTCCAAAGATGCGTATAGTGTCACATCTCGAAAAATATCTCTCGAGTCTCATTTAAAGATAAACTCTTCCTAACCACTATATAGAAGCACTAATCATCATAGGAATGGGATTAAGTCTATGACTCTTTTATCAAATAAATCACATATACTCCTTGACCGATCAATCAGCTTGTTATTACCATATTGAACTTCTTTTAAGGAATCTCCTATCACAGATGTTCGGTTCCCACTATTGGAAGATCCTTTATAGGCTAAGCCCCGTTCCCTCGATGATTTTAGAATTTTAGTCCTATTTAAGTCTTTAATAAGACATACTGATATAAGAATATTTTATCATAAGTTATAAGATATATCAAAACTTATAGTCATGGCAATGAAGATTTGCAAAACTAGATATAACTAACTAGATCAATTTCATATGAAAATTAACATATTAGAATTCAAGAAATTTAAATAACAAATATTGCAATGATCATCATACCTTTCTTGTGACTGTATAATTATGTACCTGGGAGCAACCTTTAAAAATAATTGATGTCAAATAAATTAGCATTGAACAAATATAAACTATATTATTACATAGATCACCATGATACAAAGAATATTCATAGTAAAATTTTAAAATATAAATTTAGATATATCATATGCAAGGGATAATATGCAACATGTTTCAGGAGAACTTGATGAAAGTCTTAAATATAAAATATCATTATTTTATACTTATTGCTATGTAAAATCCTATATATTTTAAAATAATTTTGCTTATTAAATGTAAAAATAGCGAACCATCCAATGTCGTGGATAAGGGCATCGAAAAGTTTTTCATTATAAGAGTCTAGATTTTTCCTATTTAGAGAAACATCGTGATGGTAGATCTAAACCAGCCCCTTCACCACTCCAAAAGTGATCGAATAATAGCATGCCTGTGTCAACCTATGGTCTGAAATCTCTCTTGTGGTGGTGAAACTTGGTCACCCAAGCAATTAGATCAGAGATATTTTAAGTGCTAAAAAGATAATTTGATATGATTTCATGCCACACTGCCTAGCTGAATCATCGCTTGATCAACCATTGCCTCTTTATAATTCTAAGGAGGAATCCTATTTTCTTATACATTCCAGAAGCCCACAGATAATGTTTAATAAATAGGCCGAAATAACAGAAAATAATAATAACCATAATGAGCCGATATTATGAATGAATGAGATTGAGATGTACGAAGGTATAGAATCTTTGGTCATTGATGTTAGCTTAGTCAGTAAAGTGCCGAACCTTTTATGAAAAAAACATATATCTATATACTTTTATCCAAAGATTTTGAGTTTTCGATAGAAAAAAATATTACTTTTGATACTTGGCAACGATTTATTTGATCTACACAATAATAGATTGAGCTCAAAATATGTAGCTCAATAGATCAATCCATAAAGGGTAATGGCAATCAAGAAGGTCATAACTGAAGAAGATAATAATAGAAACAATCGTTTGAATAAAGTTTAGATTAGATTGATTTAACCACAAGAGATAGAGAGAGAGAGGAAGAAATTGGATATGGAAGGCATACCTCCAAAGCTTGGGAAAGGTTTAGATTAGATTGATTTTCGAAGCAGAACAAAAGATGCAAAGATGAAAAGACGAAACCCTAGACAAAGGGATAGTGATAAACCTAACTAAGAAATTGATGCTTGGACAGGAGATCTTGTAGTAAGATGAGGTGCTAGCCATCTAGACGCTTGCTATCTATAGAGGATCTGTAATACCCAAAAAAATATATTAGAGGATGAAGATCTCGATGGGAGTCTTCTCCTTCTCCTAGTTGGATCTAGACAAGTGGGTCTAGGGTTCTTGGTTATAAGAGGGGATCATATCCCTTCCATGAGCCCCCATCACCAGAGATCCCTTCATGTTTCACCCATCGAAGATCAAGGTCGTGGAAGGATCGATCATGCTCACCGGTACTTAGCAACGAGCATCACCAGAGGTTGAGGTACACCAACCCCCCTCCCTCTCCCTAATCTCCTCCTTCCCCATCTCCAACCAGCAATCGCAGGAGTAACCTATGGAAAAAAAAAAGAGAGAGAGGGAAAGGGAACTATTACCTTAGTTTTCTGCCACCACTATCGATGGACACTAGACCAGGACCGAATGTCAAGCTACCTAGATCGCAGCCCGGCCAACCTTTTTCTGACAAGATCCTGAAAATTTTTTGGGGGGGAGACGGGGAGCACAGGAAGCTCTGTTCGGCCAATAGGAGAAGAAGAAGGAAGGAGAAAAGAAAAAGAAAAAGAAGAGGAGAGAAAAGAAGAGAAAAAGAAAAAAAAGGAAAAAGAAAAGAAAAGAGAGAAAAAAGAAAAGAAAAAGGATAAAGAAAAGAGAAAGAAAAAAGAAAAAAAAAAGGAGAAGAATGGAGAGAAGAGGAGAGAGAGAAGAATAGGAGAGAGAGAGAAAGAGAGAGAGAAAATGAAGATAAATAAATAAATATTGAAAGGGGAGATCGAAAAGTTTCTCTTTCAAGGAATTTGTAAAGTAAGGGTATCAGCGGGTAGACCACTGATAAAATTTGGATAGAAGGTTTTGAATTTATAATTGCTATAGAGTTATTTATTAATATTAAAATTTATATTGTAGAAAGATAGCCTTTTGAGTAGAAGGATGTTTAGCGAGTTTCGGGTACGGACTGATATCGGGTGTATTTAGTTATCTCTAGTGTTGCAAGGATTTCTAGACACGATCATCAGTTTATAAATAATTTTATAAGTCATGATTTTGATCCTTGGATTTGAGCATTGGCATGTATGACTGTTTATGCATTATATATTTCATTACTAATGATGGATATTTATGATCGTTGGTATTATCATTATTTATGTTTTTTGCATGTTATGTTCAACCAAACAAAATTATTTTGATGATTTGGATTGTGATGTCGGTTATTGAAGATTTTGAAATGACATGACTTCACAACATGATGTGGATTGATAAAGTGATAATTAAGAAAATGAGATGTTTGGACTAGCCAAGGCATGGACAGGACCGTGGTTACTGAGATTGCCAATCACAAGCTAGAGTATGACAATGAGATTGCTAGTTATAGACTGGAGTGTGATAAGAGATTGCCAGTCACAGGCTGGAGTGTGACACTGAGATTGCCAGTCACATGCTGAAGTGTGTCATCGAGATTGCCAGTCATAGGCTAGAGCATGACCGTGGTTAGTCCAGAACCCTAAAGAAAAAGGATGGCTAAATTGAATCATAAAAGGAAACCTGATTCTATCAAAGGTTTTGTTATATATGACAATTAAGTTATTTTGGTTGCATGATATAATATATTATCATTTTCCTGTATGTTCAAACTGCATCACTATTGGTGTGACTGTATGGAGTCCTTACTGGGTTGTAAGCTCACTTTCCACTTTTCAGTTTTTTTTAGAGTCGTAGGATGCATAACAAGGATTGGGTCGAGAATGAGATCAAGTACCAGAAAAATTTTTTAGACTGTTTAGTCAGTTCTATTTTTGATACCATATAATGAACAAATTGATCATTTAGTAATCATGAATTGAACGAGTTGATTATTTAGTTATTATTAAATTATTTTAATGATATTTGATTAATTATATTTAATTTTGAAATGATGAGAATTTCATGTACCTAGACCTAGCATGATCTTCAGGATGATACAGGATTAGAGCTTAGTTAGGAAAACCTAAAATTTTAGCAGCCTAAACCTGTTTCATGTGAATCACTTTGTGGTGTGGACTAATAAATTCAGCATTGCTCTTTATTTTTGCATGAAATATGTTTAGATTATTAGAACAGGGCTTTAAAAATCATGGATATGATTAAAGAAATGATAAAATACTTACAAGAAATCAAAAAATCAAAATCAAATCAAACCTGGAAGCATGCGATATACTGTCCTAAGGTATATTTTCGTCCCTCATGCAGGAATTATTGGAAACATTATCCCAAGATACGACCAGGATTCCTCCGCCTGCGAGCACGATTGTAAAAGAGGTTGATGGAGACTCTTTCAGCACCCAGTAAAAATAACTTTAAAACAAGAAAAATTTATAGAAAATATTATAGAAAAAAAGTATGAAACATGAAACAAAACTTGTATCTTTAAGCTTCCAAGATGGTCTTTTATAGCAATCCAAAATTTGACGTTTAGATTTTTATTAGCCTATAAAGTCTAATTAGGAGTCCAATGGTTCCAGGTTTAGGGCTCATTTCAGGACCAACTGGAAGATGCCACAAAATTCGGACAGCATCTTCTTCATCCAGCAATAGGAGGGTAAAACACTGAGGGACTATGTGGCCTGCTTCAACTTTGTCATGCTAGAAATCCCCGACCTCAACAAGCACGTCGCTATGTCGATGATGAAGAAAGGACTATGGTCATTTAGATTTACCTTTTCTCTGGACAAAAGTTTCCTATCAACTACTCTGAGCTATTAGCACGCATACAGAAGTATGCGCAAGCTGAAGAACAAGCTGCAAGTTGGTGCTAAGTGAAGGGAAAACCTTCTCAAAAGAAGAAATATCTAAAAGGCAATGAATCACTGTCTTTCGATATCAATGACATGCCGATCCATCGGCGAAGCTAGAAGCCAAAGAATCTGATCGGCAAGGCTCAAGTCGGCAAGTATGATACCTACACTCCTTTATCTCTCACAAGGGAGAAGATATTAATTGATATTGAAATGAAGAGTTTTCTCCAAAGGCCTCGATAGATGCGAGCACCTCCAACCTCGTGCAACAAGACCAAATACTGTCGGTTCCACAAGAACCATGAGCACACTATTGAAGAATGTATCCAGCTGAAGGACGAGATCGAAGGACTGATTAAATGTGGGTACTTGAGAAAGTACATCCACAATCAAGATCGCCCAGCTGAAGTGGCTGCCCCAAGGTAGATTACTGGCTGTGCGGAGCTCTCTAAATAATGACCCACTAACGGCATGGTTGGCATGTTATATCGCTGGCCATAATGTGGAGACGACAGTGCTCCGAAGAAACCTCGAACGAGCAACGTCATCAGTGCCTCTGATGATGACCTGCAAGGATCATAAGGGAAGTTCATTACCCAGACTGGCTCACCAATATAATAATGGTGAAAAAAGCAAATGGCAAGTGGAGAATTTGCATCGACTACACGGCAATGGAAGGCAAGTTGACAACCAAAAGTTCAACGACTTCTGTGCTCATATTCTTCACCTATTAACTTGTGTCGGACATCCTCAAGCCAATGGTGGAACTGAAGTCACCAATCAGACAATTCTCTATGGCTCAAAGATTGCTAAATGAAGCAAAAGGACTCTGAGCCGACGAGCTTAATTCAGTTCTCTGGGCATATTGAACGAATCCCCGATTTATAATAGGAGAGTCACCATTCAACTTAACTTACGAAAGCAAAGCTATGATACCGGAGGAAGTCATCCTCCGATCCAGAAGAGTGAACCACTTTAAAGAGCCAAATAATTCAAGCCAAAGAAAAGCCAATCTACATCTACTAGAAGGCACAAGACTCCAGGCACAGCTATGAATGGCGGCACGTCGACAAAGAGTCGCCCAACACTACGACTCGCGAGTCAAGGCCAGAACATTCTGACCTGGAGACCCAGTACTGCGAAAAGCGGAAGTGTATCAACCTACAGATCAAGGCAAACTTGTCCCTAATTGGAAAGGCCCTTATCAGATCACCGAAGTGATACGACCCGGAACTTACTAGATCGAAAGCCTGGATGGCTACCGAAAGGCCCGATCTTGGAATATAGAGACTCTTCATAAATATTATCAATGAAGTGATCTCTTCTTCCTCCCTACTTTTCCTGTCATGATCCATCCAACAAACAATAAGTAGGCCTGACTAGCCGACTCAATCAATGCCTCTGATAAACAACGAGTTGACCTAACCCGTCGACTCAATCGGAATATTCGATAGATGAAGAGTTGGTCTAACCCACTGACTCAATCGGTATACTCGACACCTCAAGGGTTGACCTAATCCGCCGACCCACATCCGATAAACAGAGTTGGTCTAACCTACCATCTCATCGGTATATCTAAGAAAAGCTAGTCTGATTAGCTAAGCTACAATGTTGCTCAAAGAGAACATTAATGCCCCTTTTAACAGCCCTTATATCACGAAATTTTCATTCTGAAGGCATCATACTATTGAGAATAAGGAAAGCCGACAGGCTCAGACTTCGAAAATTTTTTGTAAAGCATCCTGAGAAAACACAAGCATCATAAATCAAAAATAAAGACTGACCAATCCATACTTAAAAAAATTTCAAAGTGCAAAAGTACTCATTGAACAAGAGAAGAGTTTCATCATCTGAAAAGATTTTCTACATACTTCCGAAAGGAAGTTGACCCACATGAACAGATAAGGAAAAAAAAATTGCATACATTAAGATTATTTTCTTCGACCGGTCCGGAAGCTGGGGTAGGAGCGAATACCTCCTGGATGGATATCTCTTCAGCCATAGATGCAAGCATATCCCTAGCTACCTAGATGAATACTTCTTCGATTGAAGGAGCAGGCATATCTTCAGTTGGTTTTTCTGCTCCATCTTCCTCATTCGTATCATTGTTGGCAGTAAATATGGTGGAGACGTCCAAGTCCGGATATATTTTCTTGACTTTCTTCAAGCAGTCCTGAAAGCCAATATTGTAGCTCTCCACCCCCGCTTCATTTATTTCATCGTCGAAAGATTTGGATTTCTTATATTCTTCGACAGCATGAAGGGCTTTTTGATCAGCTAGCTCTGCCCTTCATTCAGCTTATTCCACCCTTTGTCTAAGGAAATTGATCTTCTTCTCCGGTTTGGCCTTCTGGACCATGGCCTCTTTGGAGTTTCTGAGGTTATCTTTTATTATTATTTCGGCTGAACGCAACTTCTTTTTTTCTTCTTCAAGTTAGTTGCAAGTTCAATCGTCTTGGCTTGGGCCACTTTCAATTCTTTCTCTAGGAAAAGATTGACAGCATCAGTGTTGTTCAGCTTCTGTTCCATGGCCGTTCTAAGTTCCTCGGCCATCTTTTTCTCGGCTTTAGCCGACTCCAGTTGGTCCTGAATACCTTTACTGAGGTTGACAAATCCACGGACGCTCTTTTCTATCAGAGAGATTTCATGGATGAACTGCCAAGAAAAACATGGACAAAGTTAGCAACAATGATAAAAAGCCTGCGAAAGAAATTCTTGAAGATAGTTTTGACACACACCTGCAGTGTATTGGGGTAGACGGAGATAAAGATGTCCTCCAGTCGTGGGTTTTTTGTTACTTCCCAATCCTTCAGGAGGATAGTGGCCTTCAGCATGGTCTTGGCCAATCTTGGATTGTCAAGACCGGTGTTATCAGCATATACATTGAAACCCACGAAGTCTTTTTCTTCGTCGACTTGTGGTTCGGGTCCGACTTGTGGCTCGGACATTGTTTCAATAATGGGAGCCTTGCCCTTATCCCTCTGACTGGGCTTCGTAGATATCTTGGTGACGGATGGCGCCACCGGCTGTTCAGTAGAAATATTTGGCTGCTCTGAGGGAGAATAAACCAACCTTTTCTTCGAGAGACGTTCCACTAAAGGGACGTCATCTTCATCCGAAGTAGATTCTACAAATATAGGGGTATTCTCCCCGACGGGGACCTTTGAAGGAGCCTGAAAAAAAGCAGTGGACGAACGGATCCTCTTTGTACCCCTTCGTGGTTGCCCTATCGAAAAGTCTGTTACCACCCTCTTCTTGACGGCTTGTAAGAGCCTTCCAACATTCGGCTTCATTTTGATGTCTGCGAAGGGAAAGAAATATTAGGATTGTTAATTGAGAAAGGAACAAGAGATTTTGTCCACCAGAAAGACGATCGCCATCTCCACCAACGGAGGACCTCATGATGGACAGAACCTCTAAAGTCCAAACTATTGATGAAAGAAGAAAGTCTAACCTGAGAAAAATGGACGAAAAACTTGCAGAGGAGAAAGACTGGGATGGAGACTATCCAGAAGGCAACGGTGCTAATGGCAGAAAAGATTTAACCCTCGGGGACAAAGGCCGCCTATATAGGAGACGTCGATAGTCTGGATTTCTCGTTCAACCCTTGAACACTCCTCTGATCATGCCATGTATGTACATTCCAACCGACGGAAGTTGAGACGGCGACCTCGATCCATGAGAAGGCGGTTGAAGGAAATAAAAGGATGATGCCCGATCCAGTTTCGAAGTCACGCAGCTTTAATAACTCTGATCGATGCAACCCCATGATAATTTTCCCACTAATAAAAATATGACATCTAGCAAGAGCGGTATGCCCTACTAATGGCGAGTCGAAACCGCCAATATAAGTCGAGATTAGTCATTATTGAAAAATACCTCTTTCTCTCTCTTCATTAAAAAAAAAGAAAGAGAAGAGGGAAATGGGGCAATCCATCGCTGCCTCTTATTAACTCCATCGTTCAAGATATCGGAGTTTACTTGAACTCGAGAGTTGGAGGGCAAGTATTATGACAAACCAAGCATGCCAATTCACTAAAGGCCAGATCATGCCCAAGGAAAAGCCAGAATATGCCCAAAGACTGGAGATGTAGTATATAGCTGATCTGCTCTTAAATGCCGACCGTCATCTAAGAGCCGATCAGCACTCTAAGGCCGATTGACATATAAGAGCCGATCAATATTCTAAGGCCGATCGACACAAGAAGGCCAACCGTTATCTAAGAGCCGATTGAAACAAGAAGAATGATTGATACATAAGAGCTGATCAGCGTTCTAAGGTCGATTGACATGAGAAGGCTGATTATCATATAAGAGCCGATTAGTGCTCTAAGATCGATTGACATATAAGAGCGGATCGGCACATAATGGCCAATCAAGCATAAAAAAATGAAAACAGTAAGAAATGAGGTAGTTATTGTACCAGAATAACTAATTACTGTAATAACAGATACGGATTAGTTTCTTACAGAACTATTCGTCTGAGACCCATCTAACTAAATTCAGTTAAGACTCGAGCCTATAAATACCGGTCAATTGGAACCTTCGGAGGTAAGTGAGATCAACCAGTGAAAATATCATCTCATACATTAGTCATCTTTCTTGAAATTTCTATATCTATTCGTCCGAACCTTTGCTGACTTAAGCATCGGAATATCCCCGCCGCAAAAATTCTGTTCAGGAATTTATTTTGCAAGTGATCAAGGAACTCGATAGAACAAGTCCAGATGATGTATCAGAGTTACGCTGATCCTATCATAATACCAATAAATCAATTCTGTATGATCCGTATGCTTATAAAATTGCTCCGGGTTATTTCCGGACAACCTAAGTTACAGTGCACTAACAATTGACAAGCACATCATCAGGCACGGAGATATGGTCTCCTCGACAAAATAACATTTAAGAAAGATCGCGTTGACTAGAAAAAGAGAGACAAAATCAACCCTAATGACCACCGTCCACTTTCCTGAAGGCTCAGCCACCAACAAATGAACGAGAAGAACCACTCAAAATTTCGACCATTTTATGGAGCATTTAGCAATGCATCTAGTGGTGAGCCATTGTCCACGCTAGCGCCTTGGGGTCCTCAAAAAGGCCAGGCTCCAACTCATCCCGAGTTGGTCATTTAAGAAAGGACAAGCTCTCCCAGCTATCATTTTATTTTATTTTTATATATATAAATAAATAAAACCTTTACAATATCTTATATTAATCACCAAGTCTCCAACCTTGCTTCGCTTGAAGATATCCAGCTTTGAATGACTCCCAAATTGGAGTCGGCTGACACCTTCTCCTACAGCAAAGCCAGTCTCGGGGTTGGTGGCACCAAATGGGCAGTCTCATGTCTGGTGGTGTCCCGGACATCTCTTTGCAGCCCATTTAATCCAATTTTTTATGATATTTTAAGACGACGACGCGCTTTTGGAACGATTATTTCCGAAACATGTGGGATGAGATGGTGGGATATCCATGAGGATAAGGTGCAAGAAGTATAATTATAGCGAGACAGATGCACAGCTTTTTTTTTTTTTTTCTTTCCACTATTATATTATATATATTATATATTATATATATAATATATATAATATATATATATATATATATATATATATATAGATATATATATATATATATATATATAAATGGTGGTGATAGAGTGATGGAGATGTCATGCCAAACCGAGGGATGTGTGGTTGAAAAGAGTTGGACTATAAAATAGGAATTAGAATGAGTGGCTTTCATTTCATTGGTTCGGTCATCATAGTGAGGCAGGTGCACTAGTTTTTTATTTATTTATTTATTTAGTTTTTAGCAGTTCATGGTGGTTATAGAGATGCCATGCCAAACTAGAGGATACGTGGTCGTTGCAAAGTGTTGGACTATAGAATAGGAATGATAATGTGTGACTCACATTTCATTGGTTTGGTCAGAGGAATTTCATTTTAATTTTAATTTTATGACAAAATGAGAGTGTTCTGATCTTTAAAATCTAATTCCTATTATTCTTTATCTAATATTGAAGTCTTATTTCGATACTATTTTTGACTCGAGTAACAAACCAAATATATGGAAATATATGATCATTTTAATTTTAATTTTAATTATTTTTTATGTTTATTCAAATTGCAAAGCAAATGCACCCATGGTGTTAAAGTTTCTCATAAGATATAGGGTGCAATTGGAATAATTTGGCTCATAGTCATAGGATTACGGGACTCGCTAAAGAGTCTGCTTTATCGCTAAGGCGGTAGCCGGTTGGTAGAGACCTTGTCTCACTACCAACAGGT
Source organism: Areca catechu (assembly GCA_021397845.1). Classification (NCBI taxonomy): domain Eukaryota; kingdom Viridiplantae; phylum Streptophyta; class Magnoliopsida; order Arecales; family Arecaceae; genus Areca; species Areca catechu. The sequence continues at coordinate 186,068,749 of CM038052.1, read as the reverse complement.
TGTAGGTTCGAAATAGGATCCTGTGGATAACTCGATTAAATCCAGGATTTTCCTGGAGCCCGTAATAGTTGGCATGAGTGAGAGGTCAAGATCTTCCTTTTTGTATCTCAAAGGATTTCCTGGAGCCCGTAATAGTTGGCATGAGTGAGAGGTCAAGATCTCCTTTTTGTATCCATCTATCTACTGCCGGCATTCCCTTTTTGTATTCCATCTACCTATTGCTCGGCATCTTAGTGGTGTCAGGTTGACATATCGTTAATCAAAAAAGAGTCTGCTTTGATCCCGATCTACAAATTTTGTACTCCTGGCTGGACTCGAAGACCGTATACAATCGTGTGCACGGCATAACTTATCCATTATTATATTATTACTATTATTATTATTATTATTATTATTATTATTATTATTATTATTATTATTATTATGTACAATTGTCTATGTCATTGATTTTTGTTTTTTTTTAAAGAAGCTAAATATAAAAGATAAGAATATATATGCTTCAGCTTATTGTCTCCATTCACTGATCAAAGATGGTTTGAAGAACCGCTAAGGCGATAGCCCGGTTGGTAGAGGCCTTGCCTCACCCCAACAGGTCGGCGGTTCAAGGTATGATCCCGCGAGTGGCTCGATTAAATCCATAATTTTCTTGGAGCCCTCGATAGTTGGCGTGAGTGAGAGGTCAGGACCCCCTTTGTTCCCGATTATGGTCGGCGTCTCAGTGATGCTAGGTTAACATACTCATTATTAGGTGGGGAGAGGCTGCGCGAATCTGGGCGCCTCATATCGAACATTACTTGATAGGGGAGGCCTGCGGGAGTAACTATACCGGGATTTATTCTTCCTACCCCTTTTTTCTATTAAAGAAGAAAAGAAGAAAGAAGAAGATTGCCGAGACTCAGGAAGCCTCCAAATAAAAAGATAGCTCCGAATCTCTTTAAGTTAATGAAAAAAAAAGGCAAAAAAATGCATGTACAAACGTCTCAAAAATGGTCTAACCCTGCAATGGACTGAAGCTCTAACAAGTGACCTTTTTTACTTGTGTATCCCCTGAATACATCGCACCACAGCGATGGGCATTTTATGTATCGAAATCAAATAGTAGTGTTAGGCATACTGACTACTTGTGTCGTTGTGTGCATGGTATGTCATCAGCTGAGTTCACTCTAAGCATAGGCCATTTATATTGGTCGTACATCTTATTCTCCTAGAAAAGAAAAAAAAAGAAAAAAGAAAAAAAGAAAAGAAACCTCTTCAAGTCTCTAAACTGTTGGATGTATTGTACCTTTGTTTTCAAAATTAATCATTCCGCATATCAATTTTTCAACAATAAAGTGCAATTGATGTAATAGTCAGTTTGAGCAGACCCACTTTTTAGTTCTAAGTTATAATGTCATGCAATCCTAAAAAATCAGATTAAAATAAAAAAAACTATATATATATATAATATATATATAATTATATATATTATATATATATAAGTGTGGATGATATTGGAGCTGCAGAGCCGATGAATCTCAGATCATATTTGGTTGGAAAAAGTTGAACTTTAAAATGAAAATAGGGATGAATGACTTCCATTTCAGTAATTTGTTTGGAAGGAATATATTTCTATTATAATTATAGAGGGAACCTGAACGCCTGATACTTTAAATTCAATCCTTACTCTTTGAAATATTCAAATTCTATTCTAATTTTAATTTTAATTTTGATTATGAACCAAATATATCAGGAGATACAGCCATTTCAATTTCCATTCTAATTTATTGGGATTCTGATTCAATTCCAATTACAAAGCAAACACCCCCTAAGATGATTGGCTTCATGCATTTAGATTGAAGGACTCGTGCCATTTCTTGGTAAAGCTGATCATTGGCAGGTCTCAAGCCTCAACTCTATTCATTGTTAATTAGGTTGCGGCCCGGGTCTATGTAGAATTTAACATTTTCTAGACCCAGCCCACCATTGGAAAGCATGAAGCCAATCATCTTAGGGTAATCTTACGCCTAAATTTTCTTTGCTTCAATTTAATAGAAAAAACCTCCTTGCTCCTTTCAAAAACACTAAAATAGTGGTCAGCTATATGTCCATATAACATGCTAATCTGTTGGTTCAGAAATCCAGGAGAGAGAGAAAGGGAGGGAGGGAGAAAGAGTAAATAGAACAAGAAAACTAAGTATGAGATTAAAAGAAGCCAGCATGAGATATGGTGCAAGCATACTTGTTTCATGAGACAGCTCCAATCCTCGATTCCTTTCAGGACCAATAGCCAGGAAGCCATACAGAAGAAGATGAGAAAACTTGGGATGGATGGCGAGCTTCATGCAAAATAATACAGCCCTCCATTAAAAAATGGCTGGCCTCGCCTTCTATCCTTATGGCTTCGAACATGGCATATCATGACAACGGTCTATGGCCGTCCTAATTAATGACGTATTTCCATGAGCTGGTGCTGGTCTCGCAATAAAAACTTGGAAGGCTTAACTGGTAGGATTAATTAACGAGGCAGCTCCATGAGATGGGCTCGCAGTTTAAAACTTAAAAGGAAGCCTGGTGGAAGGGACGTGGCAATGCCCGCGACCTACACGTCGCTAGCCCTCCATTTGGGCATGCGTGGCTTGCAGCCAAGCGCAAGCCATGGTGAAAATTTGACACCTTGTTGACAGCACGTTGATGGGGTGCATCGTGTGACAGATGACATAACGCGTACCGATCAGCTTCAAAGTGCGCTGAAAGGAGAAAAAAATATTAGTCGGATCATATCTATAATCAAAAAAATTCAATCACAAAGGAACATAGAAAAAAAAAAAGAAAAAAAGAAAAAGAAAAAGAAAAAAAAAGAATCAAGAGAGAGGACAAGATCATATCTTTTGCTTGATAGAAGAATTTACCTTCTTTCCTATGAATCCATCGTGGATCATGTAATGATCACTCAGATGAGTAAAGAGTTCGAGGTGCTTTGAGAGATGTGGAAGATACAACCTTTGCCTGAGTAGGAAAGGAAGCAATATGAGCTCATTCCATTGATCCACTGTCGAGTTGATAGGCCTGGTCTGATCGATAATTTTTTTTATCGAGAAAATATTCAAAAGAAGGTATAATTTTCTCCATCTCTCGATCTATGTCATCGCCGAATCGCACCAGAATCGAAGTTATTCTCATCAGAATTACCAACCTTCTCAAGAAAGGATCCAGTATCTAGCAAGCAGGATGACTTTGTGTACAGGAGAGAACATTCTTTGCCAGTATGATCGAGATTTCTTGGTTTTCGTTTCAAAGTGAGAGACATGATACGTATCCCAGATTCCATGAATGCAAACAAAAATTTGTATCGATAGAAGGGCCTCACCTGGCCCTTCCACTCATGGATAAGTTATAACTCGGGCGCTGAACCAATCAGGTAAATGGAATCTATATAATAATTAAGTTGTCGAATTGCTCTAACGGAAAGGAAAACGTGGACCTCTGGAAGCCATGTCAAGACAAGAGGAGGTATATACTTCAAATAAGTGCAGTGCCTGAACTAATAAAAACTCTCACCATGCTCAACGTCATGCAAGATTTAGGGGGGTACGTATTTAACGATAATGAATGTGTTCGGTTAGATGCTTCCCGACCATGGAGATATATTGGCATGGCTTGGATGAGGAGCAAGCTCCAGCAAACTTAAGAGGAATCTTCATGACCGTTCACAAGAAATAGAGGCCAAAGCACTTGTCAAAGTATTGGAAATGAAGAAATCATCTCAAGCAGTGCCATTGATTCGATGACACATCTTGCTCACCTTGTGGATGACATACCAGCAGCCTGAAGATTACTTTATACAAGAATCATTTTCATGAATATCTCTTCTTTTGTTTTTTTTTTTTTTGGCATGTACCTGGCCTGCTGGCACAGACGAACAAAAGCAGTTAAAAAAAAACCAAGAAAAAGAAAAAGGGATATTCCGTGGCACATTGGTGCCTGTTATGCTTGATCAGGAGGAATATTGTGTTAAGTTCTCAGGAATACACACACGCGCGAAGATTTACAACTGATACCAGTAATAAAGGTAAAGAAAGCTGCGATCATTTAAAATGGACGAATAAAGGTAAAGAATATAACTATGACAACAACAGTAATGATATATACACTGACTGCTCTACGATCCTGTTGGTTTTCGAGTACCTGCAGACTGCTTCTACGTACAGTGCTGCTTGTAAAAGCACAGGGCTATCAAAATCATAAAATTGGGATAGAAGGGTGAAAAGCCACCCCGGGAAGGTATCTTCGTGCTCTCACAAACAAAGGAGGCTATAGAATACAAGGGGGATGAAAGCATTGTCAAGCTGTGCCGTATAGGCCTCCAATAAACCACTCACGGTGACTGCCAGAAGCAAAGATAACCAGTGCTGCAACCATAGAAAAAGACAGAGCTTCAGCATGATGTTATAAACTTGTAGACAGGAAGCATAAGCATTCATCAAGAAAACCGGAAAAAAAAAAAAAAAAAAAAAATTGCGAACCAAAAAGAATAAGTAGAAATTGTGCCGTGAATGTCTTTTTAGGTACGCTTTTCTGATACTTATTGCAACATCGCCTACCCATTTGCCATCAGCCTTGAAGGTAATGCCTTTTCTGATAGCCAATTTGATGAGAAAAATGCCAGCGATCACCTGCCAAATCACCAATTCATCGGTCCGGTAGAGTTGGTGATTGGCTGAGCAGTACGTGAGCCTCGATGCCACCACACCTATCATGTACCATACCAATTTTAACCCGATTGCCACATCGATAGGAGAAACAGAGTGAATGGATGGTCATAGGTACTCCCAGCTTTGATATACCACTCTGGATTCGGTCTTTCGTGTCACGGCAGTCCCAGGACCATACATCAGGCAAATTTGAACCAAGAGATTGAACCTGGGACAGTATGCAACCAGTGATGGAGGAGGAGTATCGCAAGCTGCTGGACCGATGTTATATATACCAGCAGCAGTACCTTCGATAGTTTTCTCTGAGAATGGGAAAATGCACTGTTAGTAGTCTGAACAAGGAATATAGGCTCAAACCACTCCCCATGACGAGGATACTGTTTGTATATTGGGGTTTCAATTTGTGTTGCACATGAGCTTACCACCCTACAGGGCTCATCTAATTAATTATCCCAGTTTTTTTTTTTTTTTTTTTCTAACAATCATTTCTGATTTAACTGCCTTGGAGAAGTGATGATCTACCATTTTCACGATTATCTTCCCATCCTAATGCATTATCATAAAAAACTGAAGCGAAAATACAAAGCGTAATCAATGAGGATCGATATGATAGAGTTAAGCAAAAGAAATTTATTCCATCTGAATGATGACTACTTGGTTCCCATTCCCAATAACGAGAAACGTTTTGTCAGAAACAGCCATTTACCCCATCTACTGGGGATGTTTTTGATACAACATGAGTTGTTTTTAGATAAGTGCGTCAGAAGGTTCAAGACCTTGTTTTCCAACTTGACCGACGACTCGATGACATGCATGCCTCCTCCTATGACCTCTTCCACCAACTCCAAGATGGCAAACCAAAGAGAAAATCTTTGAAAGTCCAGGTACCATATAAAGATGACAACTCCCCTGACTTTATCAGTCATTATGACATAAATATGAGTCAGTCCAGCAAGTGCTTCTAAACCAGCTTTACCACCAAGGATAATTGTAACCTATTAAAATTCTTTCCGATTATCGATGCATCAATTTTCCATCTTACCTACTGCATTGCAGGATAATGATGTCACGAATGGCTACATGCATATCTCACAATCTTTTCTACAGATCGAAAGTTCTACGCCATTTAAGATGATCTTCGGTAGCTGAAGGACATTAATATTTTGCTTTGGTACTTTCAAAAGCCCTTAAAAGGACTATGTATCTGTTTGTCAATAATCCACCATTAGAAGATGATGCATCATTGTTGACAAAATACTATAACATGTGCATATTTGGTGTAGACCATAAATAGAAGTATGTGCAATGAGAAGAAAGAAGTTAAGAGTTGGTAAATTGATCTAACATAAATGTTTTTGGTACATCCGGAACACTGTGGATAAGTAACTGCAGAGTGAAATAAGCATAGAGAATATGTATAAAACAACAAGAATGAGAAGTAAGCCATGTAGCGGAGAACTGAGAATTGAAACCTAGAAAGAACAGCTGACATAATGGTATATCAGCTTGAGAGGAAGAAAAGCCTGCTAAAGATGAACACGATCTGCAAAATAGCTCCCAGCCTCCCACTATATGTTCTATTTAACCTACAAGTGGCTATTTAGAATGTAGTAATATATAGCAACAATCGAACCAAGTATAAGTTGTACAGCAGTCGAGGTACAAGGAAGTGCATATGAAAAAAAGTTATGGTAGAAGAACATTATTGGTGAATAATAAGTAAAATATATTGGAACACCTTGTTTCACGGTCTCCGAAAACCAAAATATATATATTATCAGAAATGGTGGTACCTTGGTCCTATAGGCAATGAATATAAAAATCAACCGTAGCAGAACCAGTGAAAATTATTTGAAAACAGTAGTTGATGCTTGCTGTTGAAGGGAAGACTTGCAATGCGAGCAAGGAGAATAAGATGCATGCCCATAAGAAATATGTAGAGGCTTTCATATCCAACATCTGCGGCAATGGTACAAAAAAGAATATAGCAAAGCAAGAAATTTTCGAGGGACCCGCAAAATATGATCCAATCCATCGATTTAATTTATATTGACCCATCATAAATTTAAATTAAATGGATTTGAATTATAAATATATCAACTTATTTAACCCATCTAATATTCGATCATATTTAGAATTAAAATATATAATCTATTTAATATTCATGTCAGCTCGAATCAGGTAATCTATTTAACTTGTTTAAGATATGTTTTGACATGTTCATAACCTGTTTAACCTGATCTATTTAATTGGTTTAACTAGTTTAACTTGTTAAATTTTATTTTTAATATATTTAATCTAACTTGAATTTTATAATAAATGAGTCAGGTGGTTGGATTGGATTACCTCTTTAATAAACAGATCCGTTTCGGATATGAATTATTGACTTTTTTGATGAACACGTCGAGTTTACATTGGCGATTTATAGACCTGACTTGTATCTAGCCGGACTCAATTGCCATCCTTATTCATGACATTGCAAAGTCCATTTAAAAATATCCTTGTAAACGTGGTGTACCTCCATAACCATATGCAAGGTATATTGCTATAAAAAGTAGCAGAAGTAAACATGTGTTGGTCATCAGAACTATCCATAATCTAAAGATAGTAATAGCAGTTGATCATAAAATAATTTAAACTCAAGCTTTGATTCAGCATCCACTCATCTAATGTTGCTATCAAGTTTGATTTAATTTTATACATTTGAGCTTATTTTGAACCCGAGCCATGCCTGAATGTCTCTTTAATGTGGTAAAGCCGATTCCAATTTTTGACTCGCTCCAATCAACTCATCCGATGACTTAATTCGGAAATAAAAATAAAACCATCACTAACCATGGAATCGGGTTAAAACCGATGGTTGCAATATTCTGGTTCATAGTTGAAGCCCAATGCATCACATAAAGATGTGTCGTAGTTTGGGGATAAATCAAGGAATCCTTTTAGAAATTGAATTGATTCTTAAAAATATTTTTTATTGATACAAAGGGATGGTCGGATATGATTTGTTTTATTAGATTCAAGGATCTAAATTACTTCAGCACAAAAATATCATATAGTCCACAACCATAACCAAAGCTATTATTTTGCAATCATGGAACAATCAAGAATGTGATTGAATGGTAAATCATCATGCTCATGTACGTTAGCCATGGAGTCAAAGCAGGGTCAAGCCCTTTTGCGTGTACCCATACAACATTGATCGTTAACAATTTATCAAGACATTAAACGATAGAAGTCACAATTTCTTGGCGCATATTCACAATGGTCTTTCTGCTCGTTTATGTGGAACGAACGGTGCGGATCCACCCACGCCAAACCAAATCCGTTCTCGACCGTGAGTGGCGGAGGGGTTCGGGTTGTATCTTTTGCGCAGAAGAATGATTTGCTTTCTTTCGCGACTTCGGCTGTCGGATCATGCAATGACCATCTCGAGATCTGTGCAGGCTGATGAAAGAAAGGTTCGGATTATTTTGAGATATGTGTAGAATGTGATCCGGTGGTTGAAGTCGTGAAAGAGCATCATCGATCGTTAGTTCGAGCGAAAGATACAAAACCGAACCTTGCGAGGAGAGGCCGCGGAGATCTCAATATATTAGCACCGATCCAACGGCCGAGATTCTTTCTTTGAGAGCAAGCAGAGTCAGACTCGATCGCCAACCTAGACCAGGAAGAAACGCATCCCTACCCTTTAGAAGAGAGTAATCCCCTTCGGCTCCTATAAATATATACCCGCGAAAGCGCTCGGCTATCCATCAACCCTCTATATATTTTTCTTCTTCCTTCATCGATTTCTTCTCCTCGATGGCGAATCAGGGCGAGGCCTCCTCCTCCGTCTCGTAAGATTTTTTATTTCATTTTTTTTTTTTGCCCCAGGGGGGTTCCTTTACCTAGGGTTAGGGCTTTGATTCATGAGTTCTATATTTTTTTTTTTTAAATGTTATTTTAATCGCAGCAAGGGTACGAAGAGGGATTTCAGTACGGCGATTCTTGAGAGGAAGAAGGCTCCGAATCGATTGGTCGTGGACGAGGCTGTTAATGACGACAATTCGGTGGTTTCTTTGCACCCAGAGACGATGGAAAAGCTGCAGCTTTTCCGGGGCGATACGATCCTGCTGAAGGTAACGGTGCTAGTCTTTGTGGTTATTATTTATTTCTTTATATTTATTTATTTTTTTATTTTTTGGTGGTTGTGGTGGGTATTGGAAAACTAGGGATTGGTGTGATAGAGTTACGGAAGTATTTGAGCTATAGTGTACTACTGGGAGTTTGATATTTTCCTGAGCAGAAGTTCGAATCTGTCAGATTTTCGGAATATCAGCTTTTCTTTTTTATTAATTTATTAATTTAGTTTTTGTTGATGACTTTGTTAGTAGGTGAATCCGTTGATCTATAAGTTTTGTGAATTCTTCACCGATGAATAAGTTATACAAAATCCTTTTTTTTGGGGGGGATGGCTTAAGGCGGATGGGTCTTCTTAGGATCTTAAGTTTTGAGTTTTAGAGACCTTAACCTTATAGAAAGGTCATGTCTTATGTCTTTTCTTTCGTCTCTTCTGGGAATTAGGGTTTCGTTCCAGTGTCCTTATTGCCGATTAAATTTCCAAGCTCCAAAACTTGCAATATCTGTGCTATGAGACGTACCACGGAATTTTTTTCAAATTTTTCAAGACTACATATGTATGAAACTTACAGATATATGTGGTATGATGCTGCATTCTTCAAATTCTTGGGGAAATTCAGAGATCAATGAGCTTTGTTTTGATACATTTGTTTCTGATTTTAGCTTATGTGGTACACCTGTCTAATTTTTACTTGTTAATTGAATAATTTTAGGGCAAGAAAAGGAGAGATACTATTTGCATCGCACTTGCTGATGATACCTGTGAAGAGCCTAAGATAAGGATGAACAAGGTTGTTAGATCAAATCTCAGGGTGAGGCTTGGTGATGTTGTGTCTGTCCATCAGTGTCAGGATGTGAAGTATGGGAAGCGTGTCCATGTACTTCCCATAGATGATACCATTGAAGGTGTTACAGGAAACTTGTTTGATGCATTTTTGAAGCGTAAGTTTAATTTTCCATTTCATGCTGATCTATTTCATATGCTTTCTAAGTTCAAAATCATTCAAGTTCAGTTTTTCTTTTTGTTTCTTTTTTGTAAATATTTGCTTGATGATTTGACTTCAAATGGTTTTTGTTATTTAATTGTTATATGAATTTCATTTAATCAGCTCAATGGTATTTAGGATGCTGCGGCATCAATGCATGACCTGCATTTTGCTTTTGACTTATATATATGATAAGATAATTTGTACGAGTTTATATGGCTGCTATTACGTGCTAATTGTTAAGCCTTTTGAAGGTGAAATGCCTTTTACTCCAGCAGAGTGGAGTCAGTATGGCACACCGTGGAAAGGGAAAAAAATATCATAAATAGTTGTAGAACTAGCCACAGTGATTTATTCTATCCTAAAGGTGGAGATATGTTGGCTGATGTAGGACTAAGGAGAATCTCTATGCATGTCTTGTGGTTGATTCAAGATGTATTATTAGTTGAATCTTAAGATCCTATGCTGCCAAGCGAACTTGCTTGTGATAATTGATGATTATTCTTTACCTGGTGCATCACCTTTATCAAAGGGTTTTTTTTTTGACCCTCTGATCGAGATAAAATTACACCTTGTAGGATGAGTGTTTTGCATTCACTTCTTGCAATAATTGGCCAAAGGAAATTTTAATGATGCCTTTTGATCTTGCATGTGCATGAAGGCCACATGTTTTAGAGGTGCTTGTGTTAGTTCTTTCCTGATTATTTGATGTTCTATAATTTTAAATAACTTATGACTCAACTTTGAAATCTAGAAGAACAGTTCAAGGATATAGATGGCATATTCTGTTGACTCCTCTTTTTGGGAAGCTAGAAATGACCAAAAACTTTGATGGGGTTGTTTGTGGGGGAATCATGGAGAATATTTCCAGGATTTCTCTCTACTGGAATTAAACATTCACATTTTCACTCCATCTGTTAGAAGCCATATATTGGTTGAGTAGCGTGCTATATTTCATGGGAAATTACACTGCACTCATTGCCTGTCTGACCAAATGACTTTCTCGATCTTAATTTTGAATGTTCTTTCACATTAGTATTCTCGTAGGGGATTAAATGATATGGGAATTCTTGTTTGTTGTGAGTAACCTGGGGGATGAGATTTCTCATTTTCAGGTCTGGACAAGGTGAATTGCAGTTTTAGTAAGTTAGAATTTAGAACCTTATGTGAGATTAATTCTTTTCTTTGCTCTCCCCATTACGTAAAAATAGTTGGAGTTGTAAGAATCTGAATGTGATTTATGTGTGGTTTGATATTGATTTACAAGGCATTATTTATTTAAAATGAGTATTATTTGGCATTTTTCAATATCTGGGCATGACATTGGTCACAGCCATCTGCTTGTTTTTGCTTTGACCCATCTTTAGTTAATGTGATTCTGCATTGTGTATCTTTCTCTTTCTGAAAGTAATGTACGAATATGATGTTTGTTTGGGAATTTGCAGTCCCGCTGGATGTGTTGTGCAGTCACCATCATTCCTTGTTAATAAAAAATATTTTGGTAGCATTCATGGACCTTTTGTACTTGCTAGATGGTTTATGTTGACCTTTTATTTTCCCTATGTTTTGCAGCATATTTTCTGGAGGCATATCGCCCTGTAAGGAAAGGGGATCTTTTTCTTGTTAGAGGTGGAATGCGAAGTGTCGAATTTAAGGTTATAGAAACCGAGCCACCTGAGTATTGTGTTGTTGCTCCAGACACGGAGATCTTCTGTGAGGGGGACCCTGTGAAAAGGGAGGATGAGGAAAGACTTAATGAGGTAGGATATGATGATGTGGGTGGTGTGCGAAAGCAGATGGCTCAAATTCGAGAATTAGTTGAGCTTCCACTAAGGCACCCTCAACTTTTCAAGTCTATTGGTGTAAAACCACCAAAAGGTATCTTGCTGTATGGACCTCCTGGTTCTGGGAAGACACTCATAGCCCGAGCTGTTGCAAATGAGACTGGTGCATTTTTTCTTCTGTATCAATGGCCCTGAAATTATGTCAAAACTAGCCGGAGAAAGTGAAAGCAATCTTAGGAAGGCTTTTGAAGAAGCTGAAAAAAATGCACCATCAATTATTTTTATCGATGAGATTGACTCCATTGCTCCTAAGAGGGAGAAAACTCATGGAGAAGTTGAGAGGCGTATTGTTTCTCAGCTCTTGACATTGATGGATGGTTTGAAATCTCGTGCACATGTAATTGTCATAGGTGCTACCAATCGGCCCAACAGTATCGACCCAGCTCTCAGAAGGTTTGGGAGGTTTGATAGGGAAATTGACATTGGTGTGCCAGATGAAGTTGGACGTTTGGAAGTTCTTCGCATTCATTCAAAGAATATGAAGCTTGCTGAAGATGTAAGACCATTTATTGTTCCTTGATTTTTCACAGTTTTTCATCCTTTTCTCAAAGTTTTTCTTGGGTTCATGGTTGTGGTTGACGTTCTATTGCGTATGCAGGTTGATTTGGAAAGAATTGCCAAGGACACACATGGGTATGTTGGGGCTGATCTGGCTGCTTTGTGCACTGAAGCTGCTCTTCAGTGCATACGGGAGAAAATGGACGTCATTGACTTAGAAGATGAAAGCATAGATGCTGAGATACTGAACTCTATGGCTGTTACCAATGAACATCTCAAGACTGCTCTTGGAACCAGCAATCCATCTGCACTCCGAGAAACGGTAACTGACTTGCCCTTTTTTCTCCAGCATGTGCGATAATTAAGCTAGTACTGATGTGGCAGAATAACAATCTGTTTCCTTTGATGAGCAGGTTGTTGAAGTGCCCAATGTCAGCTGGGATGATATTGGTGGTCTCGACAATGTCAAGAGGGAATTGCAGGAGGTTTGTGGAATAAATGATCTTATTTTCATTCTAGTGATTATGCTGTAGTTCTTCACTAATGCTCTTTTCTTTTTTTCTTTGATTTTTGGTCTCTTTTTTTCCCCTTTTTTAAACAGACTGTTCAGTATCCAGTTGAACATCCCGAGAAGTTTGAAAAATTTGGCATGTCACCTTCGAAGGGAGTCTTGTTCTATGGACCTCCTGGTTGTGGGAAAACCTTGTTAGCCAAGGCAATTGCTAATGAATGCCAAGCAAACTTTATCAGTGTCAAGGGTCCTGAACTTTTGACCATGTGGTTTGGTGAGAGTGAAGCGAATGTTCGAGAAATCTTTGACAAGGCTCGCCAGTCTGCACCCTGTGTCCTCTTTTTTGATGAGCTTGATTCTATTGCTACTCAGGTTTGTTTTGACATGCGTATATAACAATTAACCGGTTTCTGACTTTTTATTCTGCTTTATATTTTTTAATTATAATTTTTTGGGTATTGCAGAGAGGGAGCAGTGTTGGAGATGCAGGAGGTGCTGCTGATAGGGTTCTCAATCAGCTGTTGACAGAGATGGATGGCATGTCTGCCAAGAAAACTGTTTTTATCATAGGGGCAACCAACAGGCCTGACATCATAGATCCAGCATTGCTCAGGCCAGGCCGTCTTGACCAATTAATTTATATTCCCCTCCCAGACGAAGCCTCTCGATACCAGATATTTAAAGCTTGCCTAAGGAAGTCCCCTGTTGCAAAAGACGTGGACCTGGGGGCTCTTGCCAAGTACACTCAAGGCTTTAGTGGGGCAGATATTACAGAGATTTGCCAACGGGCTTGCAAATATGCTATCAGAGAAAACATTGAGAAGGTAAGTGTCTGTCTTGGTTCTAATTAGAGCAACTTTCATATGATTTGTAAGGACTTCTTGACTTAATGAGCTGGATTAAGGTTGCTTTTTCCTGTTCTCTTTTTCCTCCATTCAGATTTTTGTGCATGATGCACACGATATCAAGGATTCAGGTCCTGGCAGGACATCTGATATCAAGGATTCAGGTCCCGGCAGGACATCTCATATCAACAGGATATCCCATCAGCATCCCAATCGGGATGTCTTGGGAGTCGGCACGTTCTATTTCATGAAAAACTAAGATATTCCTGTTCCATGGGATTTAAAACCTTGCCTGATATTAAGTATTTCTGATTATGTAAAACACTCTACTGACTTACAAAACCAGCCTTATTCCATTAATTTGCTATCTACGTTGCCATTGTTTTCCTCCTAAGCCATCCCATGAAATCCTGCAATTACTTTGCACCATCCCAGTCCATTTCTCGCTTTGGATCTTAAGTATTTGTTCCAGCTGTTCAATTTATAGCATTAGGTGAGCTGAATTCTCAGCCTCATTACTTGGTTCACTGACTTTTTTGTCAAATATACAAGGACATCGTCCATGTGTTTGGCTCTTGCATTGTGTTTTTTGAAAGGGCGTCCATTCACAAAACTTGGAAGCCATCCAGGGAGTTAATGTATGTCGTTTCCGAATGCTGCAGGATATTGAAAGGGAGAGGAGGAGGAGCGAAAATCCGGAGGCTATGGAGGAAGATGATGCTGATGAAGTTGCAGAGATCAAAGCAGTTCTCTTTGAAGAGTCCATGAAGTTTGCCCGAAGGAGTGTCAGCGATGCCGACATCCGGAAATATCAGGCTTTTGCACAAACTTTGCAGCAATCAAGGGGCTTTGGAAGTGAATTCCGCTTCTCAACTCCATCCGACACCGGTGCTGGGACTGGCGGATCTGATCCATTTGCTACATCAGGTGCTGGCGCTGATGATGATGATCTATACAATTAAATTATGAACATGTATTCATGTACTGTTCTACCATTTATCTTTTGTTGGTGAAGTTACTCAATTATCATATGCTCGAATGGCTCTTGGGGCAACTGATACAAGACTTACTGGCCAGTTGGTGTTTACCGAAATACTGTGTTTTAAGATGTATGGCCTTTGGGGCCTACAAAACCAAAGCCAAAATCTCAGATTGCAGTATCTTAATTTTTTTTATTGTTTTGCATTTTTTAAGTTACAACTATCTCACTGCATATTCTTCCTTGTTTGATAACTTTTCTGTTTTAAAATCCGCATGATCTTAATGGTTCGTGATCGGAACAAGTGATATTATTGAAGCTGGCCCATAAGGTAGTAGCACAAACTGTTCGGACGGCAACTAGCTCCGTGCAATGACTTCTTGAACAATGGTCTGATTAGCGACATGAAATATGCGCTTTTTAATGGTGATACTGTCAATCTGTCATTGAAAGCACGAGGAAAGCTCTATAGGAATTGGGTGTGTTATGACGTGTGCTATGATTCTAGTCTCGAGCCAGAATATTTGTCAGTTGTATCACTTACTTTGGTAAGTCAGGTGCGCTAGACCAAGTCAACTTGAGGGACAATCTCGTGCACATTCTGTCGAGGTGCTTCATATATTCTTGACGGGGAATATGATATGGAAATCATGGAGTTCCGAGACCTCTTCCTCAAGGGAGAGGAGGGTGCTATATGGCCGGTATAGGTCCGGATGCCTTCAACTCATGAATCAACGAAAATTATTAGTATTGCCGATCTTATCGCGGTGGCCTGTAGCTCGTGAGCTGGTACCGGTTCTCGGACTCTTTCATCCCGAATCTCTAAGCTTCCGGACTTGCAAAACAAAGTCAGAGATCCGGGCTAGGGATTCCGGTGGGGCACTCCGACGGTCAAGTTAAAGAGCGGCAAAATGGAACAGGACATCTAAGGCGGGTTCCCGAAGGATTCCCGTGCTTAGAGGAGAAGTAGATGAAAGAAGTGTAAGGAAGAGAGGGGTTGAAGCCTGGCTTCCTACGTTGGGTTCACCAAGCTCATGCCTGAGGACTTCTTAGGGGTCCCCGGATCGTTCTCTCGATGTTCTCTCCCCTTTCCTCCCTTACCTTTCCGTCCACTTTCTCCGTCCCTTTTATACCACCGGACCGCCTTCAGTCCACGTTCCCTCCTAGGGGCTCCCCGAGATCTCTGGATCTTCCCCCCTCATCCTTCAAGTCCGGAGTTAAGTGGCCGGCACGCCTCGTCCGTCGTGTGTCACGAAAGGGGGAAAGACTGGCGAGACCTTGGGCCAAGTACAGGAGCTTTCCTTTCGCGGTGTTGATGGTGGGCTTCTAGCCGTTTCAGGCTCCTGCCCGCAAGGATTTCATTCCTTGGTTGCGGGGCCCTGTTTAACTGATGTAAACAAGGTTTCGCGTATCACTGCAGGCCGTACTGGCGCCCGGTACGGGGCACGACACGCATCGGCTCTAGTGGCGACCTCGTGGCCCGTGTCTCTGTCTCCCCGAGGCTTTGCAGAGTAGGGCTGATTCGGCCGAGGTAGACCCGTCAAGGGGTGCCACCTAGCAGAGGAGCAGGGGCTGCCAGCATCGACCGAGGTGGACCCCTCCTGGGTGGAACCTGGCGAAGTGGCAGAGAGGTGCTCGACTTCGACCGAGGTGGACCCGTCTTGGGGCGCCACCTGGCGAAGGAGCAGGAGGGCCCGGCTTGACCTCGACAGAGGTGACCCATCTTGGGGTGCCACCTGGCGAGGGAATAAGGGGCCGCCAGCTTCGGCCGAGGTGGACCCCTCCTGGGTGGACACCTGGCGGAGTGGCAGAGAGGTGCTCGACTTCGACGAGGTGGACCCGTCTTGGGGCGCCACCTGGCAAAGGAGCAGGAGGGCCCGGCTCGATCTCGACAGTGGTGGACCCGTCTTGGGGTGCCACTTGGCGAGGGAGCAAGGGGCGGCTAGCTTCGACCGAGGTGGAACCCTCCTGGGTGGACATCTGGCGGAGCAGCAGAGAGATGCTCGACTTCGGCCGAGGTAGACCCGACTTGGGGCGCCACCTGGCGGAGGAGCAGGATGGCCCTGCTCGACCTCGACAGAGGTGAACCCGTCTTGGGGTGCCACCTAGTGAGGGAGCAAGGGGCTGCCAGCTTCGATCGAGGTGGACCCCTCCTGGGTGGATACCTGGCGGAGCGGCAGAGAGGTGCTCGACTTCGGCCGAGGTGGACCCGTCTTGGGGCGCCACCTGGTGGAGGAGCAGGAGGGCCGGGCTCGACCTCGGCAGAGGTGGACCCGTCTTGGGGTGCCACCTGGCGGAGCGGCAGAGAGGTGCTCGACTTCGACCGAGATGGACCCATCTTGGGACGCCACCTGGCGGATGAGCAGGAGGGCCCGGCTCGACCTCGGTAGAGGTGGACCCATCTTGGGGTGCCACCTGGCGAGGGAGCAAGGGGCCGCCAGCTTCGGCCGAGGTGGACCCCTCCTGGGTGGATACCTAGCGGAGCGGCAGAGAGGTGCTCGACTTCGTCCGAGGTGGACCCGTCTTGGGGTGCTACCTGGCGGAGGAGCAGGAGGGCCTGGCTCGACCTCGACAGAGGTGGACCCGTCTTGGGGTGTCACCTGGCGAGGGAGCAAGGGGCCGCCAGCTTCGGCCGAGGTGGACCCCTCCTGGGTGGACACCTGGCGAAGCGGCAGAGAGGTGCTCGACTTCGATCGAGGTGGACCCGTCTTGGGGTGCCACCTGGCGGAGGAGCAGGAGGGCCCGGCTCGACCTCGACAGAGGTGGGCCCGTCTTGGGGTGCCACCTGGCAAGGGAGCAAGGGGCCGCTAGCTTCGACCGAGATGGACCCCTCCTGGGTGGACACCTGGCGGAGTGGCAGAGAGGTGCCGACTTCGACCGAGGTGGACCCATCTTGGGTGCGCCACTTGGCGGAGAGCAGGAGCCCGGCTCGACCTCGGCAAAGGTGGACCCCTCTGGGTGGACACTTGGCAGAGGGCAGAGAGGTGCCGACTCGACCGAGGTGGACCCATCTTGGGGCGCCACCTGGCGGAGGAGCAAGGGGCCGCCACTTCGACCGAGGTGGACCCCTCCTGGGTGGACACCTGGTGGAGTGGCATAGGTGCTCGACTTTGGCCGAGATGGACCCGTCTTGGCATGCCACCTGGCGAAGGAGCAGGAATTTTGAAAGAAAAATCCACGTGGCACCAACGGCGTCCAGCTGGACCTGACACACGTTCCATATCAACGATGTAACCATATTAGTTGCCCCCCATCCCCAGGTCCCATCGGAGCATCGCGGCTTGGGGCGTGGGGAGTTAATGCGGAGATGATGTGGAGAAGGCAGAAATCCCGTGCCATGATTGCCATGATCCCTGCCGCCGCTTCTGTTGCGCCCGAGACCCTGTGAGAGGTTGCCACGGCGCGCGTCTGATGGGCCATTAATGCAACATTTCGAAATCGAGGCCATTTCCATCGAACCGAAGCATCGATGTCGGGCGTGCCTCCACGTGGCAGTCATCTAATGGTCCGGGATGGAAAGTGGCGTACGACTGCTGTTGATTGAGTTTGAAAAGGAGGGGGACTTTCTGGAAACGAGGTCTCTCCGCTTTCTCACACCTTGCCGGCGATTGCATTGGTCTCCCTTCATCTTCCTGGGGTCGCCATTCCTTTGGTTCAAAACATTCCGGTGAGTGCTTATGCCCTTTTCTCTTTTTCTCTCGTCTCCCAACCCCTGTGCTTGTCCTTCTTGCTTCTTCCTCCTTTATGGGTCGCCGTCATGTTTCTTCTAACCAGGACGAGGCCGGTCCTTCCCGGTTGAGGACTCCATCGTCTTCCTCCTTGGATGGGGAAGAGATCCCGGACGAGGTCCGGAGGCAGCTCCAACCTGGGGCCGTGACCATAGGCGTCCCTAGGGGTCCTAGGTCCCCTCCCATAGTTTCCGCACGTCCCATTTCCTCTCTTCCTCTGGTCCTTCCGATTATGCCTCGACGATGACCGAGGATGATCTTTCTTGGATCCGGGATACCTATGGGGTCCCCGATTCAATCTGTCTTTCCCTCCCAAGGCCTAGAGACCGAGTAACCTCGAGTGGCCCTAAGAGGGTCGCCTTCTACGAGGACTTCTTCGTCGGGGGTCTTCGTTTTCCCCTTCATCCCTTCTTTCTTTCGTTTCTCAGTCACTATCGTCTTGTCCCAGCCCGCTCCTAATGCCATCCGGGTCATCTTCGCTTTCATCATCTTCTGCCACATCCATGGGTTCGTTGCCCATTTCTCCCTTTTCAGGACTCTCTTCACCCTGAAACGTTACTCCATCGATGATGGCTGGTGGTATATTTCACCCCGGCCTAGGTGCCTTAGGTTCGACCTCCCTTCATCGATCAAGGGTTGGAAGAACCGCTTTTTCTTCGCCTCGATCGAGGACGTTGACTGGGCCTGGAGTGAGCCAGACCAGTCCCCGAACCGGAATTCTCAGGTTGAGCCGGCGGATTAGGATGTCTATGCACAGCTGCTGAGTGACGTGGTCCCAGCCCTCGATGTTCTACTCTCAGAGCAGAATTTATTCGAGGCAGGGATCAGTCCCATCCAAGAGTTGGGTGAGGCCCCGGATCTTCTTTCTCTACCTTCATTTTCTGCTCTGTACTTCCTTTCTTTTATACTGGCCTAACTGACCTTTTTTTCTCAGGTATGAAGTTCTCCGTAGAAAGCTTAATGGAGGGCATCCTGGAGAGGGACGCTGCCGAAGGGATTGAGGACCCCCCAGCGAAGAGGGCTCGCACTAAGGCGAGCCGGGGGCCTGCGCCCACCTTCGCCATCACCGGTCCTGGGCCAACGGCTCCTGCTCCCAGGTTGCCTCGGGCCCGAGCACCCGACGTCCCTGTTGTCGACCTCGACAGGGTCGGGGGAGAGAGGAGGCCGGAACCCCCCCGGGCGACGCCTGCTCCAGCCGCTGTGCCGATCATCTCCACGATGGCCACCAGGGCGGCTGCAGCTCCACCAACGGCCACACCGCCCGGCTAAGGGATGGCCGCCCAGCCCGTTGCGGATGACCTCATTCCACCGCCGAGCCTCACCAGCCGTTGCTCCGTGATCCGTGATCAAGGGCTCGTGGAGAGGGTGATGGGTTTGCGAGCACCTCCCAGGATCGCCGTCTGAGGGGCGGCCGGGACTACTCTGAGGTGCTGCTCGGGATCCTCCCGCTGCTTTTTACGGTAAGCTTCGAGCTCTGACCTTTTAAAGTTCCAGTTGGATATTACTAATATCTTGTATCTTTTTTGATTCAGATCGGGACAGACGTTCTCTTGCTGAGGAACTTCCTCGCCGGCTATGCCAAGAAGGACGCCGAGAAGGAGGTGAAGCTCGGCAAACTCGCAGCCGACGTCAAGGACCTCATGGAGAAGGGGGTCGAGCTGTGAGCGAACAACCAGGCCGTTTGGGCAGACCTGGGCCATGTCGAGGGGCGCGTGAAGGAGCTCGAGACCTCTCTGTCGGAGGAGAGGATCTCGAACCAGCACCGCACGGAGGAAGATGCGGCGGAGAAGACTCGCCTTAGGGCTCAGTCCCGGTCGTTGGAGCACCGGGTCAAAGAGGTCCTCAAGGAGCTGAGCGCGGCCAAGGAGAACAACTCTTACGTCAAAGGGCTGCTGGAGGCATCCAAGAGGGAGGCACAGGAGGCCGTGCCGAAGTTCCGGGCCTCCGAAGAATACGTTGCAGAGGTGCACGAGACGGCCGTAGACTCCTTTCTGAAGGGCTTTCAGGTGTGCCGGGAGAAGGTGAGCTCCTTCTATCCCGAGCTCAACCTTAGCGGAGTCGTTCTGGGCGGCCAGAGGGAAGAGCCCACTGAAGGAGCTTCGACTGCGGCGGTTGCTGAGGTGGCTGCTCCCGATCAGCCTTCTAACGATGCCGCCGGCAGAGAGGATGCCCCCCAACCCCAGGAGGACGCTGCCGCATCGAAGTAGCTCTGCAGCTTCACCTCTTTCTCTTTATTTTTGCATGATTATGTTCTCCTTTCTCTCTCTCTTTTTTTTTTGGGGGGGGGGTCAACCGGCTTGTCGGGGCCCTTTTTGTAAAGAACTGTTATTAATGAAAAATCTTTCTTCCATTAACTTGTTCCGACATGTTTGCTTTCTTCTTCTTTTCTCTTTTACTTTGTGCATCTTCCGGACTGAGCCCCGGCACTAGCCAACGGGACTAAGCCCCGTGGGGCGTTCCGAGCTGAACTCCGGGATTGCATGGGTGAACTGGGTTCTGCCCCACCTTCTAGATCGAAGTCCCGGACTTCGCTTTGGAACCAGGTTCCTTGCGAGCTTTCGGACTGAACCCCGGGGCTGCAAGCTGGATTTGAGCCTTGCGCGGCTTGCCGAGCTGTTCTCCGGGATTTTGTAGGACCGGGACCTAAGTCTCTGGGACCTCTTCTGGACTGAACTCCGGGGCTGCATGTCAGAATTTAATTCCGTGCGACACTCCAGACTGAACTCTGGGATTTTTGTTAGAGGAGACTTCGCGCCTTCGCGGATCTTCTGCCATATCCATGCTCGTCGAACCTAGAGCTAGATAGCTTTTGTTCTACGAGACGAGAGTAGGCATTTGATGAAAAAGATTTTATTGCTAAAGTTTAAGGAGCCTTACACTATTGGTAGTACATCCTCAAGTTTGAGGCATTCCAAGTCCGAGGGAACCGGGATCCGCCTAGCTCCTCCAGGTAGTATGTCCCGTGGGGGAGTGCCTCCGCCACCCTATAAGGGCCTTCCCAATTCGGGGAGAGCTTCCCGCACTCCCGAGGTTGGGAAGCTTCAGCTCGGCATAGCACCAAGTCTCCCTAGTGGAAGAACTTCGGTCGTATCCTAGAGTTGTAGTATCTGGCCACTCGTTGTCGGTAAGCCGCCATCCGAACTCGGGTCCTATCCCTCGTTTCTTCGAGGAGGTCTAGGTTCACTAGCATCCGGGCCGGGTTCTCCGCCTCATTATATCGCTCCACGCGCAGGGGTCGGTAGGCTAAGCTCAACTGGGATAACCGCTTCCGCCCCGAAGACAAGGTTGAACGGGGTCTCATCCGTAGCCGTCCTTGGGGTAGTGTGATATGCCCAAAGGATGCTCGGGAGCTCTTCTGCCCACCTCCCCTTGGCCTGGTCTAGTCTTGTCCGGAGGCCTTGCAAGATGGTTCTGTTCATTACCTCGGCCTCTCCATTTATCTGAGGATGCACCACCGAGGTGAAACGGTGATGGATGCCGAGGCCATCGCAAAACTCCTCGAACTCCCGACAATCAAACTGGCATCCGTTGTCGGTGATGATGGTATGGGGTAAGCTGAAACGACAGATAATCGACTTCCAAAGGAACTTGGTGACATTTGCCTTCGTGATCTGGGCCAAGGGCTCGGCCTCGACCCATTTTGTGAAGTAGTTAATTGCCACGATCAGGAATTTCCATTGCCCGGATGCCAGAGGAAAAGGTCCGAGGAGATCCATGCCCCATTGAGCGAACGGCCATGGGACGGAGAGTTGGGAGAGTGGAGCAGCGGCTGACGTTGCACCACAGCGTGTCGCTGACATCGGTCGCACCTCTTTACGAAGTCAGCTGTGTCTTCTCTCATTGTCTCCCAGAAATAACCTTGACGGAGGGCCTTATACGCCAGCATCCCGCCCCCCACATGGTTCCCACAGATGCCCTCGTAGATCTCCTGGAGCACGAGTGCGGTTTCCGCGGGTCTCAGACACTTAAGGAGCGGGTAGGAGTAGGATCTCCGATACAGCAGCCCGTCCATCAATACGAATCATGCAGCCTTCCTCTTAATGAGGCCGGCCGCCATGCGATCCTCTGGCAGGGTGCCGTTGGTAATGTACTCGATGTACTTATCCATCCAGCTGGGCTCGGGGTTGACCTGCTGGACCTCCATGGGCATCTCGTAGCTCGGGGCTTTGAGATGCTCGATGTAAGCGCGGCCCAGTGATGAGTCCGGCAGGGTTGCAAGACGGGAGAGAGCATCCGCACGAGCATTTTCCCCGTAAGGGATATGGGAGACGCTGAAGCACCGAAATCCTGCCGCGCTCGTTCGTACGAGCTCCAGGTACTTTTCCATTTGGGGGTCCCGCACCTCGTACTCCCCTGAGACCTGCCCGACCACTAGCTACGAGTCGGTGAAGACCCTGAGGCAAGACACGCCCAGCTCGCGAGACACTCTTAGCCCCGCTAGGAGCGCTTCGTACTCCGCCTGGTTATTGGTGGCGGCGAACTGGAAGCGGAGCGCACACTCGGGGACGACCCCTTCATCGTTGGCAAGGATGAGTCCTGCTCCGCTCCCACCGAAGTTTGAGGCTCCGTCCATGTGAAGGATCCAGACATCCTCCTCCGGTCCTGGTTGCGGCTGCCAATCCTGGGGGCTTTCTTCTGGCCCCTCGCCCAGGCCTGCACACTCAACCAAGAAATCAGTGAGTACCTATGCCTTCATGGCCGACCTCGGCCTGTAGGTAATGTCGAACTCGTTGAGCTTAAGCACCCACTTCGCCAGGTGACCAGACGTGTCAGGTCGGCTGAGCACCGCTTTCAGTGGTTGGTCCGTCAAGACCGTGATGGGGTGTGCTTGGAAGTAAGGCCTGAGATGCTGAGCAGATACGATTAGCGCAAAAATCAGTTTCTTAGACCAAGAATACCTGAGTTCCACATCGTGAAGGAGTTTGCTCGTGTAGTACACCGGCCTCTGCATCCCTTTGTCGTCCATCCGAACCAGGACCGAACTGACGGCTTCCGGTGTGACCGCCAGGTATAGGAGGAGCTCCTCTCCTTCCTCTGGCCTGGAAAGCAGTGGCGGGGATGCCAATATCCTCTTCAGCTCCTCGAATGCCTCCTGGCACTCCTTCGTCCAAGCAAAGTCGTTCATCTTCCTCAGCACCTTGAAGAAGGGCTGGCAGCGGTCAGCGAACCTTGAGATAAATCGACTCAGGGCGGCTATCCGGCTGGTGAGTCATTGCACTTGCTTTTTGGAGGTGGGCTGCTCCATGTCTAGGATCGCTTGGACCTTTTTCGGGTTGGCCTCTATCCCCCTTTGGGTTACCATGAATCCCAGGAACTTTCCTGCGGAGATGCCGAAGGTGCACTTCGCTGGGTTCAACTTCATTTGGTGAAGTCGGAGGTTACTGAAGGTCTCCGCCAGGTCACCAACGTGGTCCGAAGTTGGCTTACTCATTACCAGCATGTCATCCACGTACACCTGCATGTTGCGGCCAATTTGGTCTTTGAAGACCTTGTTGACCAGACGGTACGTGGCACCTGCGTTCTTGAGGCCGAACGGCATCATCTTATAGCAGTAGGTTCCACGGTCGGTGACGAAGGCGGTGTGCTCCTCGTCCTCCGGATGCATTCGAATCTGGTTGTATCCGGAGAAGGCGTCGATAAAAGAGAGGAGGCGATGTCCCGAAGTGGTGTCCACGAGCTGATCGATCTTCGGAAGAGGGAAACTGTCCTTCGGGTAAGCTCGGTTGAGGTCGGTGTAATCCACACAGATCCTCTACTTGCCATTGTTCTTCTTCACCATCACCATGTTCGCCAGCCAACTGGGATACTGTACTTCTCGTACAAAGCTGGCGGCGAGAAGCTTCTCTACCTCATCATTGATGGCCTTCTGTCTTTCCGCAGTGAAACTTCTCTTTTTCTGGCGGACTGGGCGGCACCTCGGATCAATCTTTAGTTGATGGGTGATGACCCCCGAGGGGATACCCGGCATGTCAGCAGCAAACCAGGCGAACATGTCGGCATTCGCCCGGAGGAATTCCAGCAAACGAGTCCGCTCTTCTTCCGGGAGCTGGGCTCATATCTGCACCGTCTTCTGAGGGTTCGAGCCGAGGGGATACGTCAATAAGCGCTCCACAAGGCCTCCCCTGGGGTCTTGCACTCTTAAGTCGAGGTCGTCCATGTCGGATCCGAGCTCGGTACTCCGGGCCCCTAGGACCGTCTGCAGGCAATGCGGGACGGGTTGGACCATCCCTCTCATCACTCTCATCCCAGAGGCGGTAGGGAACTGCCCCAGCAACCTCTTGGTGGAAATAACAGCATCCAGTTGGTTGAGCCTTGGACGGCCGAGGATAGCATTGTAAGGTGATGGGAGTCTGACGACAGTAAATGTCATCATGATCGTGCTCTGCCGAGGTGGGGATCCAGCGGTAACAGGGAGAGTGATCTCTCCTTCGACCTCCACAGAATCTTCGGTGAAGCCCACAAGAGGGGTGTGCACCGGCTTCAATTCATCATGGGACAAATTCATTCGTGAGAAAGCATCGTAAAAAAGTACGTCAGTAGAGCTCCCACTATCCACCATAATGCGATGTACAGGATGCTTAGCGATGGTCATCCCGACCACCACTGCATCATTGTTTATATTTTCATTTTCATTCCCCTTTTCATAGGGAGTACATTCTCCAGATCTCCCGCCTCCCGGGCTCTCTTTGTCGCACGCCCTATCC
Organism: Areca catechu; assembly: GCA_021397845.1. Classification (NCBI taxonomy): domain Eukaryota; kingdom Viridiplantae; phylum Streptophyta; class Magnoliopsida; order Arecales; family Arecaceae; genus Areca; species Areca catechu. The sequence goes on along the minus strand of CM038052.1, from coordinate 186,043,841 downwards.
CCCAAGAGATCATGCCCACCGGCTTCTCCATTGGACGGTTGTCAATTACAGGGACGGGGGGAAGGGCTGCGAGCGGCTGACCCTCCGGCGGGGCTTCATTCCTCATGAACTTCCTGAGGTAGCCCCTCTTGATCAGCTCCTCGATCTCCCGCTTCAGATTACTACATTCCTCCGTGTCGTGGCCGTGCTCACGGTGAAATTGACAATACTTTGTCTTGTCACGGATGTTCCTTGGGTTCTGAGGAGGAGGTCGACGGAGGTAGTGCTCACCCTCAATCTCCATGAGGATCTTCGTTCTGGGAGCAAGGAGAGGGGTGAAGGTCCGCTTCGGGGTAGCACCATTTTTTGGCTTCGGACCTGGACGGAAGTCCGCAGGTGGTCCAGGCCTCCGGGTTCCAGGGACATCTCTTGGGGCAGGCTTATTTGAAGGCTTCCCGTCCAGCTCTCGCCTGGTGCGGTCGGCCTCCTCAGCTTGGATGTACTTGTGGACGCAGAGGAGGAGCTCAGAATACGTCTTAGGGGGCTTCTTGTCCAGGGAATACGTCAGACGGGAGGTCTTGAGCCCGCGCTTCAATGCCAGCATGGCGACGGGCTCGTCCAGGCTATAAATTTCCAAGGCGGCGGTCTTGAAGCGGGTGATGTAATCCCGCAGCAGCTCCTGATCTTGCTGGCGGATAGAGAATAGGCTATCTACCTCCCTTGGCACCTTTTGGCAAGCGTCGAAGTGTGCCACAAACTTCTCTTCCAGCTGATGGAATGAGCTAATGGATTCCGACTCGAGGCGGGTGAACCAAACTCGAGCAGCTTTCCGGAGAGTGGTTGGGAAGGCAATGCACAAAAGAGCATCCGTCGCTCCTTGGACCCTCATGAGAGCCTTGTAGCTCTCTAAGTGGTCCAAGGGGTCGGTGGTCAAATCGTAGGGATCTACCTGAGGCATGCGGAATTGATTCGGGATCGGTTCCTCTAGGATTTCCCGGAAGAATGGTGGTCGGGCATTGTAGCCCGCTGGATCGGTTGGGGAGTTTTGCATGCGAGAGAACTCCGCCAACTTGCGCTCGTGCTCCTCCAGGCGCCTCTCGGCCTGGCGCTTGATGGCCTCGTCGGTGGAATCTTCTACTGATGCCGCTGGAGAAGGAGGTGCCGATCGGTCTCGACGAGGGGCCTAGCCCCGATGGCGCCTGCTGCGCCGTACTGCTTCGGCATCGTCGGCCAGGGATCGACTCTCGTGATCTTCCGAAGCGGAGTGGTTTCTTTTCACGGGATTTGGTGGCTCCCGCGGGGATTGGAAACTGCCCGCGGATGGGAAGGCCTGCCTTGGATAGAGCGCAGGCTTCCGTAGGGGCCCGTGGCTCAGGTCGTGGGGGTCCCTGGCTGGGTGGCCAGGGAGCGCTGTTGGTGTTGCAGTTGCCGCACAGTAGTAGTCAGAGTTTGCAGCTGCTGGACGACAGCTGCAAAAGGACCGTCCATCCAGGACGGCAGAGGAGGAGGAGGAGCAGGAAGCTCCCTCTTCAGGCTACACGGCCCTTGGGGTGAAGGAACCTCTCCTGCTCGGCTGGTGGATGCTTCACGCCCACGCGTCACCACCATGGTTGGAGCACGCTTTCGCCTAGTGAGAGCTTGCTTGTGCAGGGGTTGCTGTTCTGCCCCCTACCTGGCGCGCCAATCTGTTGCCGATCTTACCGCAGTGGCCTGTAGCTCGTGAGCTGGCGCCGGTTCTCGGACTCTCTCACCTTTAGATCTTCAAGCTTCCGGACCTGCAAAACAAAGTCAGAGACCCGGGCCGGGAATTCCGGCGGGGGCACTCCGACGGTCATGTTAGAGAGCGGCAAGATGGAAAAGGACCTCTAAGCCTGGTTCCCGAAGGATTCCCGTGCTTAGAGGAGAAGTAGATGAAAGAAGTGTAGGGAAGAGAGGGGTTGAAGCCTGACTTCTTGCACTAGGTTCACCGAGCTCGCGCTTGAGGACTTCTTGGGGGCCCCCGGATCGTTCTCTCGATGTTCTCTCCCCTTTCCCCCCTTATCTTTCCGTCCACTTTCTCCGTCCCTTTTATACCACCGGACTGCCTTCAGTCCACGTCCCCTCTTGGGGGCTCCCCGAGATCTCTGGATCCTCCCCCCTCCTTCTCCTTAAAGCCCGGGAGTTAAGTGGCCGGCACGCCTCATCCGTCGTGTGTCACGAAAGGGGGAAAGACTGGCGAGACCTTGGGCCAAGTGCGGGAGCTTTCCTTTCGAGGCGTTGACGGTGGGCTTCTAGCTATTTCAGGCTCCTACCCGCAAGGATTTCATTCCTCGGTTGCGGGGCCCTGTTTAACTGATGTAAACGAGATTTCGCATATCACTGCAGGTCGTACTGGCGCCTGGTACGGGGCACGGTACGTGTCGGCTCTAGTGGCGACCTCGTGGCCATGTCTTTGCCTCCCCGAAGCTTTGCAGAGTAGGGCTGATTCGGTCGACGTAGACCCGTCAGGGGGTGCCACCTGGCAGAGGAGAAGGGGCTGCCAGCATCGACGGAGGTGGACCCCTCTTGGGTGGACACCTGGTGGAGTGGCAGAGAGGTGCTCGACTTCGACCGAGGTGGACCCGTCTTGGGGCGCCACCTGGCGAAGGAGCAGGAGGGCCCGGCTCGACCTTGGCAGAGGTGACCCATCTTGGGGTGCCACCTGGAGAGGGAGCAAGGGGCCGCCAGCTTCGACCGAGGTAGACCCCTCTTGGATGACACCTAGCGGAGTGGCAAAGAGGTACTCGACTTCGGCCGAGGTGGACCCGTCTTGGGGCGCCACCTGGCAGAGGAGTAGAAGGGCCCGGCTCGACCTCGGCAGAGGTGGACTCGTCTTGGGGTGCCATCTGGCGAGGGAGCAAAGGGCCGCCAGCTTCGGCCGAGATGGATCCCTTCTGGGTGGACACCTGACGGAGTGGCAGAGATGCGTTCGACTTCGACCGAGATGGATCCGTCTTGGCGTGCCACCTGGTGAAGGAGCAGGAATTTTGAAAGAAAAATCTATGTGGCACCGATGATGTCCTGTTGGACCTGATATACGTTCCATGTCAATGATGTAGCCATATCAATTAGAAATCATCATTAACGATGAGACGAGTCGGGATGTCCTTGAATGATGGTTGGTTATTGAACAAAGAGTAGTCTTATTGACTGCTACGCACATGTAGTGTGCGATAAATTGGAATAGTTTCATTATCCCGTAACCCAGCACCAATTTATCCCAATGATCTGTCCCGCCGGAACTTGGTCGAATGCTGCTGCTTATAACCCGATAGCGTCGCTAAAGATCGTGCGAACCCGGTCGATTTAGCCCTTGGAGGTTAAAAAAAAAAAAAAACCGGGCTAACCGCCTTTCCTGGGATGCCTGGGTGGACACCGTCACCTTGCACTGTTTTGCTGCACGGTCTTTCCCCTTCTTATCATCTCGACGATAACGAGAGGTGTAGGCTAAACTCTCCCCCACGCTTCTCTTCTTGCTCTCGAAATGGAGCTCAGACCACCGACCCTTCCATCAACGAATTGCTTTCCCAAAAGGGGTACTCTACTAGCCTTTACTATTTAACTTTTCTAGATGGATTTCTCTGTAACGCCTCAATATTCTGTACCCCTCTTTCCTCCTCTCGATTGCTATCGGTACTTGTTTGGTTTGTCTCTATCTGATAATTCGAAGCATTAAATGCTAATTTAGATCGTCGTTGGACTCTATGTGGTGCTTTTGTTTGTGTTTTTCGGAATTTGATTCATGTTCAATTCATTGCTGGCCTTCCGATGTTAACCCGCATGGTTTGCCAGATTTTGATGAAGTCCGTCAAAAAATATTCCTACGAGCTTTTAAGCTACTCGATGTTTCTTTTAGCACGATTTTCTTCATCTGAACCACGATCAATATAATGCGAGACCGAGATCTTTCTGGTGAAGTTATCCAGTGGTGATGGTCAAAATACTCTTATTCTGGAATTATTCTTTCTCAGAAATTCAGGTCTTTAGATTCCGGTGGAGAGGTTTTCAACGCTGTATGTTTAAGCTGAGGAGAAATGAGGAATCCGGGAATAAGGCTATTAAGAAAGAGATACTTTCTATATTATCTATGTTTTATGAATTATATGGTTCATGACTCAGACTAGAATAAAGTTGGATTAGATGCAATAAAAAAAAGGGGGCAAAGAGAGGAACGTGAGAAGTTTAAAGCAGAGGCAATGAGAACGGTGGTCTTTAACTGCTACAACTTGTTTTCTTTGTTCATGCCTAAGTAGCTTGAACTTGCTAATGGTTTCATCTGGTTTTATTTAAGTCTCTTGAGCTGGAAATGGGTGTAAGTAATAGAATGTTCTGATACGGTAAAAGGCAAAGCATATTTTATTACTTTATTACTCTCCAGAATGTTAGGATCATCCCAGAACATAATAAATATAACTCCAAACGCAGCACAAATAAACAAAGAACAATTTGTACCCTTTTTTCTGAAAAAAGAAAAGAAAAGAAAAAGAGGTTTGTATATAAGAACCATCATACTTGAAATTATTGATTTATTGATACTGAATTAATTGAAGGAAAAATAGTCTCGATTGAATATGATGGAAATGGCACAATCTTAACAAGTGTTGGACTGAGATTATGTGGAGCAGGTAAGTGGCTGTATCAATGTATCTAGATCTTGCCCTTGGTTCATGGACACATTGAGTACGAGGGAAGATAGCCCTTTTCTTTTAACCATGCTCACTTCAATTATTCCAATATGTAAGAGAATAAATTTTGATTTCAAAAGTATATATCCTGCTTGTGTTTTCATCTCTTTTTTTTTTTTTTGATAGAAGGAGGAGTAGAACTCCACATATTATAACCTGTAACATAAGTTGTTTACAATATCCCAATTCTTATACAACAACCAAAAGACAGCTGCACTTATATTACCACCCAAACCCGGCGCAGCAAAGTTTACATATAAGTGAACAACCCAGCTTAGAAGCAGAATTAAGTAAAGAAGTACAACAGTAAATAACCATAAGAGGCAGCATGTAGGAGATGAAATCTGGAAGCTTAAGCCGTAGCAAAGGCCAATATGGGATGCGTTCCAAAATTCATACTTGGAGAAATGAGGGATAAAAACCCTGCAGTTGTGGAAGTGATGAAATCTGGAAAGAGTGACTGCATCATTTATGCAGCAGAAGCCATTGAATTGTTGCTGACCAGGATGATTTACAGTATCCTCCCACCTCCAGAACAGCCATTGTTTGTCCCTGAAAGTATAGCAGTCCAGCAGAGATGAATAACAGCAAGCAGTTAGTGTAGAACCTTGAGAATATTCAGTAAATGTGGAGCATGAATCCCATATGCCCCTATTGTCAGAGCATAATTGAAGTGAGAAATCCAAATAACCAAGATGACCAAGAGCAGCAAAAGTAGAAGGAAATATATCCCAGCATTTAGAGAAATATAAGAGGAGTGCAGCAAGGATATATTGCAAAGAAGTAATTGGAGGCAGAACACCAGTTTGGAATGAAAGTATAATGCCCAGTTCTGAATTCTGAAGAGGTTGACACTGTGCCGGCACAAGTATTGAAACCACAATTTTTATCTGCTGTATATGAAATATAGCATATTTGTACTTCCATTGATCATAAGAACCTGTGTTTTCATGGTAACTGAGAACATAATGCCTATGTAAACATAAATAAGCAATTCGGAGTATTTGTTCATCACAATCTTGATTGATGTAAATAAGCCTTGATATCATAAGATTAGAGCAATTGGACATCTTATTTTGAATGCAATGAGAAATACAAGAAGGCATGAATATCCAATGTAGAGTGCAATGAGGAATGGAAGATAGCCTGAATATCATATATAGAGTGCAATGAGACATGTATCTTTTCCCCTCCATAAAATATTTATTTTTATGGAGAATGTCAAAGTTCGTATCCCAGCATAGAGTACAATTGCAGAATGATCCCGAACTTGGCCTGAGACATTTAAAGTGAAGAAGAGGAGCAGTATAACTCCAGTGACCAGGTCCCCTTTTGATGTTTAGGAACAAGCCATAGAAGATGTCAAAATAATAGGATTGGCAATGTTTAATTCTCCCCAAGTGTGGACCCGGGTAATACAGGATTAAACCCCTGCACCCTCCGTGCCACTCTTGGTGCAAGTGATACATATAAAAAGTTTGAACAACAGTACCGCCGGAATAAGAAAGGTCTGACCAGGGAAACCAAGGATCCAGATGAGTATTGTGGATGACTGCCAAAGAGGATGTTACCTGCAAAAAATACAACACTGTTAAAAAACTTTCTTTTATCCCTTTTTCCTCATTTATTTTATTTTTTTCATTTTGTATATTTTTTTTTGTATCTTTTCCCAACTCTTCTTTCTTTATTTTCGTACATCCTTGTTTTCCATCTATTTTCCTTCTAAGGTAATTCATGTGGCCAACGAAAATTGGCCTGTTGAAGTCAACAAATTAGGTGTAAACTTTGAGTGTCTGTGGCAGCAGATATGGAGAATATGATGCATGGTAGGAGATCTCCAACAAAGTGGATGAGGTTCCCAACATGGGTTTTTGGCCCTCTTCCAGGTGAAACAAAAATTAATTGGGATGCTTGAAAGTGTTATCCTCCCCTGAATGCATTGATTGACAGGTTGGCTGTGGACGGTAGATGATGAATAACTGAACTTAGGGGTAGGTTGCACTTCCCACATAACCTCCGGATTAAGGATCAAGGAAACATGATTTAGTGTTTGTCCCTTCAAAATACTCCTGTCATCCAAATGAAGATAATTAATGGTATGATAACCTGCAAAAAAGATAGGAATGGTTAGACAAAACACTTTGTTTTTTTTTCCTTCCCATAATCTATGTAGCTTTTGAAATTCTTTTTTCGGTTCTTTTCCCCATTTTCATCCGCTTTTTCTTTTTTTCTTAATATTTCTTTTCCTTGCTTGATCTTCTTCCAACATTTTGAGCTCATGAATTTTTGCCTTTGATGAATAGGACTAGGAGTGATTTTAATGTTCATTTGGAGTAGTTTGTAACCCCCTGATGTCCCTCCATAATACAGAAACAAAGTCGTTAGGGATATCATTGCCTTCGTTGTAGGTGAAGTTTCCCTCTCGAACATGCTTAGCAAGATAATGGGCAGCCTGATTAGCTTGACGAGGAATATGTATCACCGAAAAGTTAGGGATTGAATGCTTCCAAGTTAGGATATCCTGCAAAATAGGCTTCAGATTGTAGTAGTTATGATAGTTCTTGTTGATGAGCTTAACCACCAACTGATTATCACCTTCAACAATCAGCTGTTGATAAAAGTCGGCCAAAAAATTTTTAACGCCATACCAGGCCGCACTAAGTTCCGCATTAAGGATGGAAGTGCATGAAATCTTTTTACCAGCCGCCTTTAGCATGATGCCAGTAGTATCTCTGATTATGTAGGCTATGGTAGTTACCTCCAACTTTACAGAAGCATCAAAGTTAAGTTTGAGAACTCCTGAGGGGGGGAAGCCAATGAACCGATTTGGGACCCCAATCGTTAAAAAGACGGAGCATTGGTTATTTCCAGTGCCTTAAAGGGTTCTCAGACTCCTGTTCCTCTTTGAAGCAATTGGTGCTGGTAAACATGTATACCATCCTTGAAACTTGTCTATGGGTCACGAATTTGTTCTGGAATAACCTCTCGTTGTGCGCCTTCCAGACCTGCCATACAGTGTAAGCAATAATGGAATTAGTGGTTTGATTAGTTTGTGTACTTGTCATCATGGTTAGAAGCTCCGAAATAGAGTTAAACTGAAATGAAAGTTATAAATATCCTTGATGAGGAACCAGCAGTCTTTAACAAAAGGGTAGTGGATGAAGATGTGATCAAGATCCTCCTCCTGGGTTGGGCAAATATCACAATTAATATTGTCAGCAAGTAAAATACCTTTATAGCAAAGGAATTGCTTAGACTGCAATTTATAATTTACCAGCTTCCACCAAAAGGTTTTGACAGGAATTTGGAGTTTCCAGATCCAATGATGAGAAAATCCACCTACCTGTCTTGGTTGAGTGATGTGGGGATACATATCCTTCTGAGTAACAATATTTGTTGCTGTAGGCTCCCAAGTAATGATGTCCGGCCATCTTCCCATAGGAATAAGGATGGATAGGATGCTCTGGATAAGCTCTTTGGAAAATAGCCTGTTCAAGGTAGCTATATCCCAGGCCCTGCCCGGGGTGATAAGTCGGTTCAATTTCCATGCCTGGACATCTATCTCCATATTAAGATAAGTAGGCCAATGAGAAAGCGGGATTTGTGATATCCAGGGATCCTTGAGCACAGTAATGGTTTCCCCAGATTCGATGGTGCAAACAACCTTAGGACCCATAATATTGCCTAAATCCGCTATTCGGGCCCAAGTGTGAGTACAATTGTGAGGTTTTTTGTAATTGGCCCAAATAAGAGGAAGGCGGTACTTGGCTTTAATAGTTTGAGCCCATAAAGTATCAGGTTTCAAAAAAACTTGGGCTACCAGCTTAGCAAATGAAACCCTTTGCTTCTCGAGTAAAGGGACGATTCTGAGGCCTCCATCAACCTTCAACGTACACACCTTAGCCCAAGAAAGCAAGTGAAGACCTTTTCGGTCATTAGAATGATCCCAAAGAAACGTCTCGATGGTCCTTTCGATCTTTTTTATAATACCATGCGGAATATAGAGCACTGCCATGGTGTAATTAAACAACTTTACAGAAGCATCAAAGTTAAGTTTGAGAACTCCTGAGGGGGGGAAGCCAATGAACCGATTTGGGACCCCAATCGTTAAAAAGACGGAGCATTGGTTATTTCCAGTGCCTTAAAGGGTTCTCAGACTCCTGTTCCTCTTTGAAGCAATTGGTGCTGGTAAACATGTATACCATCCTTGAAACTTGTCTATGGGTCACGAATTTGTTCTGGAATAACCTCTCGTTGTGCGCCTTCCAGACCTGCCATATAGTGTAAGCAATAATGGAATTAGTGGTTTGATTAGTTTGTGTACTTGTCATCATGGTTAGAAGCTCCGAAATAGAGTTAAACTGAAATGAAAGTTATAAATATCCTTGATGAGGAACCAGCAGTCTTTAACAAAAGGGTAGTGGATGAAGATGTGATCAAGATCCTCCTCCTGGGTTGGGCAAATATCACAATTAATATTGTCAACAAGTAAAATACCTTTATAGCAAAGGAATTGCTTAGACTGCAATTTATAATTTACCAGCTTCCACCAAAAGGTTTTGACAGGAATTTGGAGTTTCCAGATCCAATGATGAGAAAATCCACCTACCTGTCTTGGTTGAGTGATGTGGGGATACATATCCTTCTGAGTAACAATATTTGTTGCTGTAGGCTCCCAAGTAATGATGTCCGGCCATCTTCCCATAGGAATAAGGATGGATAGGATGCTCTGGATAAGCTCTTTGGAAAATAGCCTGTTCAAGGTAGCTATATCCCAGGCCCTGCCCGGGGTGATAAGTCGGTTCAATTTCCATGCCTGGACATCTATCTCCATATTAAGATAAGTAGGCCAATGAGAAAGCGGGATTTGTGATATCCAGGGATCCTTGAGCACAGTAATGGTTTCCCCAGATTCGATGGTGCAAACAACCTTAGGACCCATAATATTGCCTAAATCCGCTATTCGGGCCCAAGTGTGAGTACAATTGTGAGGTTTTTTGTAATTGGCCCAAATAAGAGGAAGGCGGTACTTGGCTTTAATAGTTTGAGCCCATAAAGTATCAGGTTTCAAAAAAACTTGGGCTACCAGCTTAGCAAATGAAACCCTTTGCTTCTCGAGTAAAGGGACGATTCTGAGGCCTCCATCAACCTTCAACGTACACACCTTAGCCCAAGAAAGCAAGTGAAGACCTTTTCGGTCGTTAGAATGATCCCAAAGAAACGTCTCGATGGTCCTTTCGATCTTTTTTATAATACCATGCGGAATATAGAGCACTGCCATGGTGTAATTAAACAACTTTACAGAAGCATCAAAGTTAAGTTTGAGAACTCCTGAGGGGGGGAAGCCAATGAACCGATTTGGGACCCCAATCGTTAAAAAGACGGAGCATTGGTTATTTCCAGTGCCTTAAAGGGTTCTCAGACTCCTGTTCCTCTTTGAAGCAATTGGTGCTGGTAAACATGTATACCATCCTTGAAACTTGTCTATGGGTCACGAATTTGTTCTGGAATAACCTCTCGTTGTGCGCCTTCCAGACCTGCCATACAGTGTAAGCAATAATGGAATTAGTGGTTTGATTAGTTTGTGTACTTGTCATCATGGTTAGAAGCTCCGAAATAGAGTTAAACTGAAATGAAAGTTATAAATATCCTTGATGAGGAACCAGCAGTCTTTAACAAAAGGGTAGTGGATGAAGATGTGATCAAGATCCTCCTCCTGGGTTGGGCAAATATCACAATTAATATTGTCAGCAAGTAAAATACCTTTATAGCAAAGGAATTGCTTAGACTGCAATTTATAATTTACCAGCTTCCACCAAAAGGTTTTGACAGGAATTTGGAGTTTCCAGATCCAATGATGAGAAAATCCACCTACCTGTCTTGGTTGAGTGATGTGGGGATACATATCCTTCTGAGTAACAATATTTGTTGCTGTAGGCTCCCAAGTAATGATGTCCGGCCATCTTCCCATAGGAATAAGGATGGATAGGATGCTCTGGATAAGCTCTTTGGAAAATAGCCTGTTCAAGGTAGCTATATCCCAGGCCCTGCCCGGGGTGATAAGTCGGTTCAATTTCCATGCCTGGACATCTATCTCCATATTAAGATAAGTAGGCCAATGAGAAAGCGGGATTTGTGATATCCAGGGATCCTTGAGCACAGTAATGGTTTCCCCAGATTCGATGGTGCAAACAACCTTAGGACCCATAATATTGCCTAAATCCGCTATTCGGGCCCAAGTGTGAGTACAATTGTGAGGTTTTTTGTAATTGGCCCAAATAAGAGGAAGGCGGTACTTGGCTTTAATAGTTTGAGCCCATAAAGTATCAGGTTTCAAAAAAACTTGGGCTGCCAGCTTAGCAAATGAAACCCTTTGCTTCTCGAGTAAAGGGACGATTCTGAGGCCTCCATCAACCTTCAACGTACACACCTTAGCCCAAGAAAGCAAGTGAAGACCTTTTCGGTCGTTAGAATGATCCCAAAGAAACGTCTCGATGGTCCTTTCGATCTTTTTTATAATACCATGCGGAATATAGAGCACTGCCATGGTGTAATTAAACAAGGATGCTAAAATCGAAGTAACTAGCATCAAACGACCCACAAAAGATAATGTTTTCCATTTCCACGCTTCCATCCTGTCGTTCACTGCATCCACCAAAAAGTTAAAGTCAGTAGGAAGTAGTTTATTCCTAGACACTGGAATTCCCAGGTACTTCCAAGTTCTTCTTTTTTCGTCAATATTAAAAATGGACATTATGCGATTTTTGATGTTATGATTAATTGAAGGGCTGAAAGTGATATGCGATTTCACAGCGTTGATTGCTTGGCCCGAGAGTTGGTTGTAGGCTTCAAGAATGGCTTTTAAGCATATGGCGTTGGTTGAGGTAGCTCGGGCAATTAAGAGTATATCATCCGCAAAGAGCAAGTGCGATAGTTGTGGTCCATTATTACCCACTTAAACGGTCTGAGCAGTTGATGGCTAACAGCATAATTTAGCATATTAGAAAAAATATTGGAGCATAATATAAAAAGAGAAGGGGATAAGGGGCATCCCTGACGAAAGCCTCTGGCTGGCTGCAGCCAAGTCATGGGGGTTCCATTGACTAGAATTGCATATTCATAGCAAGTAACACATTGAGTGATCATTGCGTAAATTGCGGATGAAACCCAAAGTGCTGCATTACCTTTATAAGAAAGGACCAAAGCATTTTATCGTAAGCCTTTTCCATATCCAGTTTAATAGCCATGAGAGCCCTCTTCCTAGGAGCCAAATGCAAAGAATGCATGATTTCCTGGGTGAGAAGAATGTTTTTTGTTATACTTCTTCCCAAAACAAAAGCCCCCTGCTCCACCGATATAATGGAAGGAAGGATTGTTTGCAGCCGATTGGCCAAAATTTTAGCTACAATTTTATATATCATATTACATAAACTAATTGGGCGATAGTCAGTAATGTCCTTTGGCCTTCCTTTCTTGGGAATAAGAGCAATAAAGGTCCTTTTCCAGGTCATCGGCAGTTGACCTTCTTGGAAGATGTAAGTAATAGCTTGTAGAACTTCCCTATGAATAATGGATCAAAAGTTTTGAAAGAAAAAGGGTGGAAACCCATCAGGTCCAGGTGCCTTATCCGATGGCATCTGCTTAACGACCTCCAAGATTTCCTGCACAGAAACAGGTTTGATTAGACTCTCATTTTGGGACTGAGTAACTTTAATATTTGCATTGAATAAAGGTTCGTTATCTTTCGGGCCCTCCTACCATCTTTGCTTAAAATGAGTATACACCAGCTCTTCTAACCGTTCATTTTCCATAACTAGATTTTCTTGTTGGTCCTTCAGAGAGTGTATAGTATTCTATCTTTGACGCATAATTGTTGAGTGGTGAAAGAATTTAGTGTTAAGATCCCCCTCTTTAAGCCAAGTTACTCGAGATCTCTGGCGCCAAAAGGTTTCCTGGATTTGAAGGTTCACATTAAATTGACGAATGAGATTCAGAAGGTTCTTCTGATCATCATCAGAGAAGGTATCAGAATTAGATTCCTTGAATTGAAGATCAGAAATATTTTGTTGGAGTTTCTTACCCTGCCAGAAAATGTTACCTAAACATTTCTTCCATTTTTTCAGAGCTATCTTTGTATGATACAGAAGCTTAGATAATCTTACCAGAGGGGAGCCACTCATGTCTGCTTTCCATGCTTGAGCTATAGTATGGTGGATTCCCAATATTGCAGCCACATTTTCTCAAACCTGAACGGGATTTTTGTTCTCCGACTTTGCGCGTCGATCGATAAGAGGATTGGACAGTGATCCGAGATGAATTGCATCAAATGCTGCAGAGTGGATGCTGGGAATAATTTAAGCCACATTGGGGAGGCAAAGGCCCTGTCAAGCCGTTCCCACACCCTAGCATTGCCCGTTCTATTATTACACCGGGTAAATGAAGGATCCGAATAGCCGATATTAGTGAGCCCTGCCTGGGCAATGAATTGATTAAACTCCTTTACTTCCCTTGTCATGTGAAAAGATCGTCCTCCTCTCTTATCTTCCCTGTTTAAAATACAGTTGAAATCACCTATGATCAGCAAAGGTAAATCAATAGTATTAACAGAACTAATTTGCTCCCAAAGATATCTTCTGTCAATGCCATTTGTACTCACGTACACAAAAGCTATAATCCAGGATTGACCATTGTTAGGCGTGATTATTTCGAAAGCTACCTGTCTGTTGGTATGCATAAAGTCCAATTGACCCATATCCATTTTCCATGTGATTATGATACCCCCAGATAGTCCCAAAAAAGGAATCATATAAACTCCCCATTTGGGGCCCATAATCCGCTTAACCCTGTCAATAGCCTGATCCGACATCCTTGTTTCAAGAAAATAACAAATATCAGGCCTATAATTACATAACATATTTTTAACATAGTTGATAAAAGGGGCCTTTGCCGCACCCCTACAGTTCTAAACTAACAATTTCATTTTAAAGTATTGGGTGGTTTCGCCCCCCTGGGCTTATCCACTTTCACATGCATGATAGACGATGATTGTGCTATAGAAATATTAATTAGAACATTATCAAGACAGTCAAAAGGCAATTGAGTATTCACCTGTTTAGCAGATTTAATCATAACAGTCGATAGCTGAGAAAGATAATCATGGTGCTTACCTTTTCCTTTTGTTTGAAGTACCTGACCTTCTTTTGGGCTGCTTTGCTGGTCCAGGTCGTACTCTATCATTTGGCTGTCATTCTTAGGTTTAGCCGAAGCAATAGGTCTGCAGACTTCCCGCACTTGGTTTTCCTTTTTACCTTGTTTGGGCCTGTATAGTACTAGTTGTGAATTTGAATCATGAACTTGGCTTTGTTCTTCCCGGATAATTACCTTAGTTAAAGGAGAAGGATCAGTCCTCGTCTCTTCTTCATTTGTTGCTGTCTTGGCTGGAGATCTCTTTCTTTTCTCTTTGTTAGTCACTTTGGCTGAGGTATCCACTTTTTCTGTAAATTGGACCCCCTGCAAGTCTGTGTTCTCTTGTTCTTCTGGATCTTGGCTCAAAGAGATAAATCTAGAACCCTTCATGAAATTCAACAGTTGTGAGGCATTTTTAATTGGAGACGATTTTCTTACCTGCCTGTTATTTTGGGCGCTTAGATTGCTGTTCTCCCCTGTATTAGAAGTTGTGTTAGCCTTGGCTTTAATTGTTGAAGATTGGACCTGCATTGGAACCCTAGCTGCCCTTATCCAAGGGCCATACACCTGTTTATTTCTAAGATATTGTGGTAGTTCCAAGCATTTACATGGCTTAGAAGAGTCGCTTTGAATATAACCGCATGTGTAGCATATCTCCGGTAACTCTTCATAGATGAATTCCTGCCACCAGCAGCCATCATTTACCTGAATTTTTATGCTCGGGCAAATAGGCCTAGAGACATCGATGAGGGTGCACACTCTGGCATAGCCCATACGGGTCGAGTTTGCCATCCAATCATCGAGGAACAATGGCCTACCCGCCGCCGAGACAACTTTTAGGATCTTTTCCTTGTCCCACAGCTCGACCGGAAGATCTGGTAACCTTAGCCAAACCCTTGCCTGGGTAATAACATCCCGGCTAGGTTTGAAGTTTGGCCGCCAGCCTTCCAGGGCCAAGAGCTGACCAGCTAATGACCAAGGTCCTTTATCCAGGGCCTTGGTTCTATCCTCTTCAGACTGGAACCTGAATAGCAGGATTCCCTCATACAAGGAGGTAACCATCAGGTTATCCTTTAAACCCCATTGAAGCTTAAGCTCCTTTTGTATGAACTCCACCAGTAATTCTTTTCCCAAAAACTGACCGATTAAAGCAAATTTAATAGCAGATTGAGCTTCCCTTATCTCTTCGGAGGAGAAGACCATAATTTTAGAAAACCTCTCCTCCAATGCCTCAATGTCCACCGAAGAAGCTCGCGAGGACTCCCAGCGGAATCGTCTAACTCCTTGGACTACCTGAGACCAGGAGCGAGCAGCATCTGGAAACAATCCCTCGGCCCGTTGCTCTCTTGGCCTTGAGGTTTCAGAAGCCGTTCCAGCTATCATCGCCTTGACCGCATCAGCTACACGGTTCCTTTCGTCGGAAATTGGCCGCGTCTCCGCCTGCCGCAGGGGGGAAGGATTTCCTCCAAGCTTAGCCTTAGTCGATGTCGTTCCCGTTTCATAACCCCCAGCCCCCTATGGGGCTTTCCCTTTCCCTTCCAGCGATTTCCCCTGTCTTGCCGCCTCCTCCTCCAGCCCCAAGGTCCCGGACGAGGGAGCCCTAAGCGTTTTCCCCTGTTTTCATCTCTTTAATGGGTTTTTTTTCATGGTGAATTTCTTTCAGACTTTTGTTTAATTTAAATTTTTTCCCACTAATTTGTACCTGTCCTGATAATAATATTTATGCCTTGAAGCCATTGTAATTTCAAATTTCAAGGTACAAAGTGGCAACAATGCTTCCACATGGTTTCCATTTCACTTTAATTCACATGGAAGGACACACAAAAATTGCCTGGTGTCCTCTGCATTACCTGAAACTGCTGCATCAGTGATAGTGTCTGCCATTGCTGTGAGCGCCGCAGCAGCAATTCTTGCAAGAACAAAGAAAGCTTCTGACCCCACCATGGTGTGTTCTCTAATCATCGTGTAACATAGATCCTGTTGTTTCTATTGTTATTTCCCTAACTACATTGTCAACTAGGCAGAGCTCTTTAAAAACTTGTGAAGATTGTGGTGGTTCTGGTATCTGTGCTGAATGTAATGGAGAGGGATTTGTACTTAAGAAACTGTCAGACGAAAGTGCTGAGAGGGCAAGAATGGCCGCAAAGAACATGGCCACTCGGTACACTGCTGGGTATGCCAGACTTTTCACTGTCCTTCACACAATATGTTAATGAAACTCATACCTGTTTTGGTTCTTCAGGCTTCCAAAGAAATGGAGTTACTGCTCAAAATGCTCTTCAGCTCGGTCTTGTCGAACTTGTGGAGGGACTGGGCGAGTGAGCTGGTAAGCCTCTTCAGATTGGGTTATAACCAAGTACCATAGTCTTGATTGTGTATCTGTTGCGAACATATGTATCCTATGCATAACAGTCCTGTAAAACATCGAATTACAATGGATGTGAAGAATGTCTTTGCCAAGCAAAAAGATAAATGAAATGGATGGATTGTTGATTTATGATATACAGCATGTTGGTTACATTGTTTCTAGTCTTTCCTGCTTTGTCTTCTGTAAAAGTTTAACAAGAGCCTCTTCATTACACATTCAAGGATATCTTCCTTCCTCAAAGCCTGATAGTACTTGGAAAGCAAATATATCATCATAATTTTGCTCAAAAAAGAATCATACTTTCATATTATTTGCTGTTAACATCTGGTTGCTGAAAGATCCCATATTCGTGTGATCCTTACCTGAACATCAGAAAGCACTCTGGCTCCTCTCTTTTAACTCCATTTCTTACTTCCCTTATATGAAGAAAAGGAAAATAAAGGTCGTCCCCCCTCATTGCCTGCTGCTGGTAGCTGCCACTCTGGCTCCACTGCCGATAGCCTGAGATATTCTCCAGGATACGACACAACCTGTTAAAGACCAAGCTGAACTTGGTTGGATAAGAAACAATGTGTTCACTGCCATAACCCTCACATCCACTGCTGCCAGTGAATCCCTGAAAACGATCCAAGTTCTTGTCTCCAGCCTAACATGCTATTCCTCGATAGCATCTTAAATTGCCAAAATCACAAATCCAAGTGCCAAACCTAAACAATATGGATTCATGCAACAAGAAAACAAAAATAAATAATGTAGCATAGAATGGAGTGGAGGGAGAAAGTGTGGTAATCAAGAGAGACGAGCTAAAGCAGTAATTGGGTTGTCCTGAGCATATTTCTTACAAGATATGAGAAGGATATGAAAGAGATAATAAAATGTGAAAGAGAGAATTCTGGGTAATCACCTGCAGAGCTCGACTAGCCAATGGAAATGGCAGTGGCAACGGCGTCGAAGACACTAGTGACTTATAGAGATTTTGGGACACTATTTTCTGACCCTTATTGTTGTTTGTGAGATTAATTTAGCATTGCTCAGTGTTTAAATAATAATAATAATGAACTCCCTATGATGAACGAGGGGCTTATTAAAATATGCCTCTCAATGACTAATGCATTAACAAACTCAGCTATAATTTAATTATAAGTAGATAATATGATCATATGAATACAATAAAAAAAAAATAAAAATGTATACTAGATATCCGTTGTATTGCATCCAAGCAGGGAAACTAATGCATAACTTTCCAGGAGACTGATCATCGGTACCTATTAATTGGACTTGCTATACTGCATCTTAAAATGGAATTGCAACAACTAAGATATGTATTGTTCTTTGAGGAGAAACTGATGTAATTTTTTTTTTTTTAAAGGTAAGAATGTGTTTGTATTCAAGCATAGTTTTGGTAGGAAAACTTATGGCAAACTTATATTTTCTGCTGGCCAATGCAGTATCTGACATGAACTCTGGATGAATTTATATCTGCATTTTAAAGATAAACAAATGAAACAAGGTTACTTAGCAGTGGTTTGGAAAGAATCAATGATTAAAGGAAGTGTGTGGAAAATATCTTTTGCGTACTTTTATATGCTACACGGGCATGAGCATAGCTGCTCTTGTTGAGTGTTTAGCAAAACATCACATCGTTCACCAGCCTCTGTAGCCCCCACGAGGGTCGGCACCTTCACATGCAAAGCTTACAGACTAAAGTTGAACTCTTTTGCTGCTTTGTACCAATTACCACAGCAGAGCAACGCAAGCAAACAAAAAAAAAAAAAAAAGGAGCGACATCAAAGATTATGGTCTCAAGCAAAAGAGTCAGAGAATTGGTACAACGAAATCTGTAAAAGAGCTTCATATGGTCCATGTTCCTTAGGACCACTGTGCGAGTCGACTCACAATTACCTTGGAGTTGGTGAATATTTTGTTCTGAACATTAATGAACCAAATAAAGATCTCTCATGGTGGAATATAATAACAACATGCTTGAAAGTAAACATCGTCTTGAGAGACTAAAGACCTGAATTCATAATAATCCAGTGGTAAAGTGATAAGTTTAAAGAGATCTGAAAACATGCAGTACCAAGGCATCTTTCAAGTCCGATCCTTTGAGAGCAAAATTGATGACAAGCTGGCATGAGCAATAATGAAGTGTACCTTCTAATCAATTATCCTCTAAGGTCTCTTTTATGGCTTTCGGGTGAGATTTTTAAATGCCAACATGAGCTTCTTTATTTTTTTAAAAAAAAAAGCAAACATTGTTGGTCTTATCTGACCCACAAAATTCTAGCTAAGAGCATAAGTTCAAGTAAATTCAAAATGCATGTCTCCATCAAAAATCTTGTCAAATCTTTGAGAAAAATATTCTAGTGAGAGCTCATTGAATAAACAAGTCAGCAATGGAATGTTTAATCCTATTAGGACCAACCAGTCGAGAGCTTTAGGTGTACAAAATATCAAAGAGAACAATGAAGTAGCACTGCAGGCAGGTTTTTTTTTTTTCGGATGCTTACAAATAAAACGCTTCAGTAAATGTTACCGGCCCTCTAAGGACACTGTTCTTGAAGCTACTTGCAGTGCCTTAAATGAGAATATCACTTTGCAGGACCAAGTGTAATTCATGAGGTCAAAAAATTACCTCTGATATTCTTCACTTAATCACAGGAAAGTAAGTATCTGTCAACTTTTATATGAAGACCAATAAACTAAATCCAATCTGGTGCATATGCGAGAGAGAGAGGATCATATGTCATGCAGTGAGTGAACAGTTACATACAAAGGTATATATATGTGTATGTTTGAGTTAGTGTTGCCTCTCTTTTTTGAGAGAAAATTGAGTTACTATTATTTCTAAAATACATAACAAGATGTGTTAGAATGTATAAAGCGTACTCAAACACAAAAAATGTACGTTCGAGGGGTGGAGTGTGCATGAGTTTATGCTCTTCCAAGTGTATATATTCGAAGTCAATTAATACGTGAAGTTCCAGACAACTCTCTGTAAGATGTCCTGAGAGGTCCATCCACCTTACGTACAATTATTATCTAGCAAAATGTACCTTATGTTGGGTGCGCGTTCACGTATCATGGGTAAGTTTTGATTAACCCTACCTTGCCCTTGATATTTCTTTGTTCCATTCATTCCAAGGGCATTTCCATATCTCAATGTCTTTTCTTTGACCAATAAGCTCTTTCGGAATGCTCAAAAAAGATTTTCCGCACCTTGTGTAACTACATTTTTTCTCGGATAAGAAGAACAATAAACGAAAAGATGGAGAGGATAAAATAGTACATATAGAAAAGAAGTAGAAGAAATAGCTGATATACTCAAAACTTGTCGATGGCCATTCGCACACATTCAAGAGGATGAAATATTGAATTCTTAGAATGTAAAATAATACGCATGCAAAACTTGTAACCATACAACCATATACATGCAATGGATATATAGGAATACTAATTATTTCTTGTTCCATCATATTGATGTCTTGAACACATCTAAGTTTTTTTCTTTTAAGATAAATTAGATCTTAGATATAAGTTAGAATCGAAAACTCTGATTGATTATAATTGTGTAAATGATTCAGTAATTTTTTTTAAGGTGTCCACTGCTGTGGAAAAACAAATATCCAAAAGGATCTCCAGACCTTTCATCCAATATAGCCTATATTATCATTTGCAGATGTACTAGAAGTTCCACGGATAGACAAGGAAAGCCCGGCCGGAAACAAATAAACTTATTCCCTTGATGCAAAAGATGGACAACCTATCATCCATTCATTAAGAAATTAAAGTTGATAACAGATAAACTTATAGTCCGAAGCACAACAACATCGCAAAGGATGCTTAAAAGTATAAACAATGGTGATATATGCATGGTATTATCATTTCGGTAATGTAGTATACTTGATCTATAAAGCAGGAAGGGCATGGAATCATTCAAAGCAAGGAGGGCATGGAATCACTCTTAGCAGGAAAATCAAAGCTTTGCAAGTTCCCATTCTCTTGACAAAAAAGCTTAGGTGGGTTACTTCTCCCATTTGACCACAAAGGAATGCACAATGGGAAGATCAAGAGAAACCTGTTTCTCCTTTTATGATGTTCCTTAATTAGATTGATGGGTTCATATATGTGCCAAAGCCGCAGAGCCCAACAATCCATCTGCAGAATTAATTAATTCAATCATTGTGAAAAATCAACCTCAAGAGGTTCACTAAAAATTTCCCCAGAGCCGAATGCCAATATCTAGAAAATTAGGCATGACAGCCCTTTGACCCTTCTTGTTTCCTTACCTATATTTCAACAAAAATTCATTTGATGCAACATTGCAATAAAAACTCAGGTCACAAAAAGATGAAACCAAGCTGTAGTGATACTATTGGAGCTATATATTACTTGCCATGGATACTCACTGGAGTGTTCCCTTGCTTTATGTGGCATCACTCCGCCTTGATGACATTCTCCTTGATTCATCCAAAGGGCCACAAATGAAGAAGAAGCTACTAACCTAAAGAATCAAAACTTTTGACACCAAATAAGCACAACTTATTCATAGAAAGATCAAGCATAAAATTATAGGCAAGGGTTATACAAAATCCATCCACCACTTATAGACAATACATTTGAATCCCTACCAAATAATATGAAAAATATATAATATTACATATCAGCTGAAGGGAATGGTGAGAACCTGGAATTAATTATTTACCTTGCCGGATTAACAATTAATCTACTCTGCTAACAGCATAGCATCTGATGATCAGGCTTCAAATGAGCATTTATACTCAGCTAAGGAATAAGTACTCTTATAGATAAATAATAATATATAGTCCCAAAAATTATATGACAAGAAGGACATAAAGAAATACAACCTTGGTGGAGTGGGCAAAGATGGCAGTGAAGGCAGCATCTTCCAGATCGTATAGTCGCTTATTGCTGGTGCAGCATCATCAAGATTCCCATCTGGGACCATGTGACGAGCTCGGATAACCCAGCCAATGTGAATCTTGATGATGCTACACCCGCAAACACCGACTGTTGGCATCCATATCCCATGCAGTAGTATCGTTGCATCAAAAAATGAGATGGAAAATAGAAGTCAAAGTCCATGTACTTGAATATATATATATATATATAGATCCAAAAGAAAAGATATATAGCAGAAACAACAAGGTAACAATGAGATCTATTCCATCCATGATCCATGCATAGCTCCCCAACACAATGAACACAAGAATCCAGTCGTGCTGTGGCCTCCAAGAAGGTACGGATTCCAGCTTGCATGGTGACGCCACCCAAATCCCATCCCGGAAACCAAAGGAATCGAGAGGGTAGAAATTAGAAAAGAACAAGGAGATCCAAGACCTCTGATGTTATTATTTCCTCCACTAACCTCTACTGGAGAGACCGAGGACTAAGAATAAATAGATACGTTTTTGTTACCCACAAAAATAGGTATACGTTTCAAAATAATAATGGGTATCATAAAGGCATGAAAAATAATGAGAGAAGAAGGATGACAAGCTTACATCAAAAAAACAAGGAGGAGGATAACAAACGAATAAAGCGGAATAAGAGAAAATGCTGCCAGAATCATCCTAACTTCCCGCCCAAGATCTGACAGGTCTCCACCAAAAAAAGCCATGGCTATCTGATCAAGGATAGCCAAAGAAGCCACCTGAGTGGGTGGAGAGAAAGAGAGATCAGAGAAGGGGGGAGGGACAGGGGCCGGGGGATATATAGCAAGAGGGAGAAGTTCAGGAGTATTTATAAAGGGAGCCGCAGATCCGGGTGGTGAAATTTTAGCCCACATCTTTTGATGGGTCCCCGCGCGCTTCTGGTTTCCTTGCAGCCGTGGTTTTTTCTTCCCCTCAGCAAACAACCAGATATATTTAGCCAAAAAAAAAAAAAAAAAACAGGAATCTTTTCAAAGGCGAAAAGACAGTTATTTTATTAAATCATAAATAAAATATAAAATATTTCGATCGTTGTTCCTGTTAGCGTATATTAATGTCTCTCGATTTCATTTCTATTTTTTTATTCTATTGATTCTCTCTGCTATTTTTATTTCTCTTACCTTTGGCATGTACGGTAGGTATGAAAAAGATATTATTATACATGACCTATCTAAATTATATATAAAGGGATGAACCCCTAATAAATAATGATGAAAAAATATTCCTTTCAATTTTTACAATATTATTATGATACGAGACTCAGGCTTTTATCATGGCCGCTAAATCTTAATTTTTCATTTCCATTTCAAACTTTCTTAAATCTAAGTTCTCTCTCTCCCGTCAATTCCCTCCAAAAAAATTTCAGTCTACTCCCTCTCTCTAGCCCATCGCACCCCCCTCCACCACTCGGTGCCCTAGCCCTCTCAAACCCCCCGCACCTCCCGCCCCCCGGCTTCGATGTCGCCACAAACCACACGACCCTCCTGGCCCCAACATTGTCAGCAACCCTTGATGCACACGAATCCCCAGATCTGTCCGTAGATCCCTCCCGATCATGGTGAATCCAGCTATTGCACCCCTGCTATTCTCCTTCCACCCTCCTCGGCCATAGTGAATCTTGCTGCCCAGATCCATTTGATCTTCCTCCGCTTTTTCCATCTCCATCCGGCCCTTCTTCCTCTATTTCCCATGATCTATTTTTTTTGCATTGACTATGCTATCCATCTTGCTAATCGATCCGGACCTTCTTCCATGCATTTGTCCTTCTTTGTGATCTTGGCCATTGGGCCTGCTATTGATGACGATTAAACTAGCACAACTCATTGTTATCAAATTAGATGGAATCAATTATAATCAATGGTCCTATATGAAATGAGCTTTTTTGAAGGATCGAGGACTATGAAAATATGTCACGGGCAAAATTTCATGTCTGGATGGATTTGGAGATGTTTTTGATCAATGGGAGATCAATATCAGGAAGATCATGACCTAGATTACCAACATTGTAATACATCCATTAGCATGAAGTTCAGCAAGTTCGATACCGCCAAAAAATTTTAAAATTTTTTCTTCAAAAAAATAACCAGACAAACTTTGCTTTCAAGTAAAAGATAAAACTTGATCTCCAAAATTTGAAGCAACAGAAAGGCCGATCTATCTTTGAGTTTCATTCTCAAATGACTATCATTTAGGATCAGCTTGCACTTATGGAATCTAAGTGAACCTTTGACGCTGTACTGTACTATCATTATTGAGAAGAGTCTAGATTGGTTTAGTTTTTGATAGCTCTTTGCTAGAACTTTGAGTCTGTCCGAGCCTCTACCCCTCAATTCCATTTATATCAGTTTCTCTTTTAATATATATGGGGTGGGATAATTTTTTTTATTTCTAGATTGAGTCTGTTGATTCTCTCTATTCTTTCTGCCTTTCTTATCTTTGGCATTTACAGCAAAATATTAGAAGAGTGTTGCTATACATAACCTTCCTAAGTTGTATATAAAAGGATGAATCCCTAATGAATAATAACGAAAAAATATTTCTTCCAATTTTTGCAATGCTATCCATTTCAATGTAACAGTGAGTATATCTTGAGATAATTTTGGTTATGATGGGCCCTTCTCTATCGGTCTTCACTGCTCTCTTTAATTTTTATATATATTCTTTGTATTTGTACATATTTTATCTTTTGAACTTTATTTTGTTTTTCATTTTTTGTTAATAAAATCTGGTAACTAATGGAGGCTGCGACCTCCTTAATCTTCATTTTCTTTATTAAAAAAAAAAAAAAAAAAAACAGAGTATATCTTCCAAACATTATGATTATTTTTCAGTTAAAAGATGCGTGTTGTTTTAATAACACAATCATAACTAGACAGGATATTTTTGCTTCCATAAAATGTTATCGTAGACTAATAGTTTTCTAAAAGAAAATTAACTGGTATAAAATGATTTTGTTATATTGTTATTCTGTCGTAGTAATTATTCGTAGCTGTTATAATGACATAATTATGGATATACATACTTGAACATTATTGAAAAAGGAACCAACAATAAATTTTGATATTTTCCTGGTATCAAATGGTGATCTAATTTTTGTAAATAACAATTTTAGTATAGTAATAAAGGTATTAAAATAGTAGTAAAAGTCATGATGCCATCATGCAAGGAAAGCTAAGACAAGTTGCCAAGTGAACAAAAAGTCCAAATGAGTCAAAATCCTCTCTGTATTCAACAAGAAAAATCCAGGTTTTACAAAAAAAAAAATAAAGAAATACAACGTTCGAATCAAATCATAGGTTAAAGAAGACAGGCGAAGGATATCATGAAAACTGTATTTCTTCGTCCCTTCAAGATTTTCTTTCATTTGATCTTATGGACAGCTCCCGATCTCCTGTACCCGAGCGCCCGTCTGTATAAATAAAAGAAAAACAGGGGTTAAGGTGCTCATGAATCACGCATACGTGCTGCCATACTGCCATCATTTTTATTTTTTTTTTTCATTCCTACCTTATTCGCTGGTTCCGCTAAGCCGAAAAAAAAAAAACAAAAAACAAAAGAAGAATGATCCTAAACAAATGTTCCTCCAATAGCGCTGCTTGGAGACTCCATTTTTTCTGTAGAGAAGAAGGTGCCTCTCGTGTGCCACTGGGCTCCCATTTCTTACTTTGCTCGGCCATTGAATACTTTTGCTAGTCAACCTAATTAACTGCAGGGAGAATTGTCCATATTGAAGTTAATTATACGTGGAGTGCAGAACTGATTCTTTGGCATTAGATCGGACATGCATGTTCGTCATGGATAAAAATAAAAATCCATTCAAGCATTAACAATGTCGTCATCAACTTAAATAACAACCTCCATCGAGGTACCAAGGAATTAATCATATACGAAGCATCAATCACTTGATGAGTCATCTTGCTGGAATCCCAAGCAACGGTCATGAACAGAGAGAGAATCCAAAGAAAGTATTATCAAACAGTACTTCCAAGGTTTAACCTGCCCCACTCGGACCTCCGAAAATTTGCTAGTGTAAAACAATCTCCAATGTAGGCTTTCGGTTTCTTTCCGCTGAAACCAATATCTAATGGTGACCTGGAAGATGCTAATTCATTCAATCCATAGTAGTGCGAGATGACTTATATTGAAGAATCAAATATTTGTATATATATATATATATATATATATATATATATATATGTTGCCATCAAGATCGTCGTGATCCGTAGTTGTTATCGAGGTCGGATCGTTTCTCTGGTTCTCTTGGGATGTCCAGCACCTTCGAGCCTGCAAAAACGAGGTTAATGACCCGGACCGGGATTCCAGCGGGGGCACTTCGACGGTCAAGTCAGTGATGATCCAAAGGAACAGGTCTTCCTGGTCGAGCCCTTCTTGATGGACTCCACGCTAGGAGGAGTGAATGGTGTGAGAGTAGAGTGCAAGTATCTCGGGAGGATGGTGGCCGAGCCAGAGGGATTCTTTGTGTGGCCTTTCTCCCTTGACTTGCTTGGATTTTGTGGTGTGTTGCTCTGTGGTTGAGCTTGCACTTGTATTTGTGCTTGCATACCTCCCCCCTCTGGGGGTGTCGAACGTTCTTTGTGGCCTGGGTGACCGTTGAGTGCTTGCCTCGAGACTTTCGCTGGGCTGTCAAGCGCGTGCGACGGTGTCCCGAGCTGTGGACGGGACGTCTTTCCCGATTCGTGATAAGGGAAGCTGTCTCGTGTTCTAACATTCCTTCTGGTCACCACATTCCGGGAAGCTTGGCAATGCCTCGATTGGGGGGCCACCACCTCCGGGATTCGAATCTTCTGATTGACTTCCTCTTCCGGGTAGTTCAGGTGGTTGGTGAAGAGCGTGGCGCCTTGATCGGAGGGCTTCTCCCTTTTCTGGTGTAAGTAGCGGCCGTGGGTAGTTATTGCGGCCTGGTGGGTGTCTCACTGCGACCCTCGGGCAGCTCGTCGGCGTACTGGGATGATAGTGCTGTCTCCCTGCTCGTCGGTACCTTCGCCCGAGCTAGGGGCCGAGCTGGAGAGGCAGGCCTCAACTCCGTGGGGCTCGGCTTCGATGTGGCTCCACTTGGCGGAGGAGGGCTGAGCTCGACTCCGGACCAGTGGAGCTCGACTTTGGGCGAGCTCGACCTAACGGAGGAGGATAGAGCGCGGCCCCGGCCTAGAGGACCCGACCTCGGAGAGTCTCTACGTGGCGGAGGAGGGCTGAGATCGACTCCGGACCATGGGGCTCGGTCCCGAGGGGATTGATCCGGGGGGTGCCGCCCGGCTCCGGCCTAAGCATCCCGAGCTTGCGGGCTCGACCTGGTGGAGGGCGGAACTCGGCTTTGGTGGGTGGCCCCGTTGCTCTGAGAGAGCTCAGCCCGACGAAGGAGTCCGAGTAGAGTATCTGACGTGGCATCTTTCTCTGACATGGCGTCTGACAGCTACTCCATGTCAGCGAACATGCCATATCATTTGCCCCCACTTCCGAGGCTCGTTAGTGCACGGCGCTCGGGTCGAAAGGAGTAATTGCGTTGCTAACATGGAAAGGTGAAGATCTGGCGCAATTATGGCCATGATCGCTGACGCTTCATGAGATGGTTTTCCAGGCCATTGCGGGGGCGCCACGTGGCCACGTCCGAGGAGTAGTTATTACCGGTGCGAAATTCAGAGCGGCCGGGATGTCTTGCCCACCGATGGCCAGCACATGGCATGAATCCATTGGCAAAGGGGCTGTAACAGTATGGATGAGATGGGTCATTTCGAAATGAAAAGAAGTTTTTATCCAAAACATCCATTCTTTCGAATTCTTCGCGCTCGCTGCTGTACCCAAGCTTCCTCTCCTCCCCGATTTCCTCAGACCCTCTAAGGAACCAAGTTAGTCTTCTTTCTCCTCTTCTTCCCATCAGAGTAGGGTTCTTCTTCCGAGTCTAGAGGCCTCTCCAAACCGAGTCCGTCCCTTCTTCTTCTTGAGTCTCCTACTCCTTTCTTTTCTAAAGATGTCTCATTTCGGTCCGGGCTTCCATCCTTCTACCAATCAGGGCGAAGCCGGTCCATCTTCTTCCTCCGATGAGGAGGGGGATAGGGCATGTTTCGAGTTCAGTAGGAGGCGTCCCCTTGGTCCCGTAACTATTAGAGAACTGGAGGCTGGTCCTTCTTGTCCTCCTCCTCCCCCATCTGATCTCGTCCCCGAGTCCGTCCAGTCAGTAGGTCCCGGTAGGATCGCCTCGACGATCATTGCTGAGGAACTGGGGGCCATCCAGGATGTCTATGGCATCCCGCATTCTGTCTGACTTTTAATCCTCCGTCCGGGGGACTGGATTACTTCCAGTGGCCCTGGCCGAATAGCTTTTTATGAGGAGACCTTTTCTGGAGGGCTCCGCTTCCCCTTTCACCCATTCTTCTTATCGGTGCTGGATAACTACCGACTTATCCCTGCTCAACTGGTCTCGAATGTTATTAGGACCATTTTCTCCTTCATCCTACTCTGCCACGTCCACGGGTTTGTTGCTCGGTTCTCCTTGTTTAGGGCATTCTTTATCCTAAAGCGCCATCCCACTAAGGATGGGTGGTGGTCCTTGTCTTCTCGCCCGAACGGCATTAGGTTTGAGCTCCCCTCTTCCATCAAAGGATGGAAGAGCAAATTTTTCTTCGCCACGGTTGAGAGAGTTGACTGGGTCTGGAGCGACCCGGATCAGTCCCCCAATCAGAGCTCTGTGGTTGATGCGGCTGACCGGGATGACTACGAGTAGCTCCGCACCGCACAAATCCCTTCCATGGAGGTTCTGCTATCAGAGCAAAACCTCTCTGAAGTCGGGGTCGACCCAACGAGGGGGTTGGGTGAGTTCGGCTCAAACTTTATTTTCTTCTATGCTCTTCATACCGTCCCTTCTGAGCTCTGATCATTGCATGGCTTGTGTACAGGTATGATTTTCATGGAGAGTGACCTACTGGCGATAACCAGGAAGAGGTCGCTAGTCAAGCTGGTCGATGAGCCTCCACCGAGATGGGCTCGAGGCGAGAGCACATTGGTGGCCGCTCCCGCCATGCCGGCTGACCCGAGTAGGAGGGAGACTGAAGCCGCTCCTGCATAAGTGGAGAGGACGACGTCCACGGCACCGGGGCCAAGTCAGTGGGTAGTTTGAAAAGTTCTAGAGCGATCGAGGCGACAAGAGACGGCCCCTGCCCCGGAGCCTGAGGTGGTCACCTGGGCCAGGGCCGCTACTACCGCCGCTGTCGTGTCTCCCCGTTCTCCAAGGCTTGCCGTCATTGAGGTCGAGGAGGAGGCTCGAGGGGGAGCCAAACCTGTGGCCGAGGCACCGCCTGAGGGGAGGCCGAGCTCTCAACCCGCACCGGAGGGCGCTTCCACCGGAGGGGCAAGTGATCCAGCTCTCGAGGCGGGCAGGAGGGAAAAGGAGCAGTGCCGGATCCCTTTCAAGCTGGGGCCGAAGAGCTCTTTGCTCCAGAACCAAGCACTGGCGGAGCACATGATGGATTTCTCCATCCAGGCATGCAATCGCCAAGAGATGGCTAGACAGTGTCTGGGGGATGCGATCAGCAGCATCTTCCCCCAGCTCTTCTCGGTAAGCAACTTTACACTTTTCATTTCCTTCTTTTTCTTCTTTTCTTTTTTTTTTTTTCTTCTCCACCCCCCCTCTCCCTCCCTCCCCCCCCCCCCCCCCCTTTTTTGGCTAACCTTTTGCATGATGTAGATCGGCACTAAGGTCCTCCTGATTAGAGAAGAATGATCAGTAGTGAGTGGCAGAGGTCAAGTCTCTGAAGGCCGACCTAAAGGAGAGGACCGATGCCAACGGGGTGCTTGGTCAGAAGATCAAGGATCTCGAGAAGCAACTCACCGATTCTAAGGGGCGAGCGAAGGAGCTCCAGGAGAGCCTCGACCAGGAGCGGGGCTGGTCGAAGAGGAAGGCCGAGGAGCTCGCGACCACAGAGAAGAGGTTGACTTCATCTGAGGCAGTTTGGTAGAAGGAGAGGGCACAGTCCCTTCAGACCGAGTTGGCGGCAGTGAAGGAGAAGCTGGCTGCAGTTGAGAGGGCGGCAGCGAAGGTGGCTAAGTCAGCGGAGACGACAAGGGAGCAAGCCGCCGAGGCGAGGAAAAAGGCAGAAAGGGTCGTGGCCAGGTACAGAGCTTCAGAGGAGTTCACCGCCGAGATCCAATAGACAGCGTCGGACTCCTTCTTCAAAGGTTTTATGTACCTGCACGGCCGAGTCGAGGGGTTCATTCCCGATGAGGGCCGTTGTCGCCTCCGCTACCCTCAGGCTTCGGATGCGGAGCCGAGCCCGGAGGTAGATATTGAAGAAGGCACTGCTCCCGAGCCTTCCCCGCCAGTTGAGGCTGGGGCTGCATAGTTGGAGGCCCTTGGGGACGGAACCTCGCAGCCCTGTTGGGGGCCAACCAGAGTAGAGTAGGTTTTTCCTGCCTTCTTCTTTTTGTACTTAGTTCGGGTCACCCGGCATGTTGGGGGCCCAAGGATGTTTTGTAAGCGGATCTTATTAATGAAATGGATCTTTTCAACTACCTCGTCCTGAGCACTCCTTGCCTCTCCCCTCTTCCTTCTTTTCTTTTCTTCTTTCTTCTTCTTTTTTTTTTCTACTTTTTTTTTTGAGGTGTGTGGTGAGATCAAAGAGGAGGGTTCCACCTTGTCTGGGATTTGGCCTTCAAGCTTCAATGTTGGTGAGTTGAGCTCAGGACTTTGATAGTTTGAGAGTAGCTGGGCTTAGAGACTTGTTGGTCAGAGAGTAGGGCCCCGGTCCAAGGTTGCCTGAAAGCTAGGCTCAGGTCTTTGTGTCTTGGAGCTAGGCTTGAAGGCTTCTTGGCTGGAGAGCTGGGCCCTAGTCCAAGGGTGCCTGAGAGCTGATCTCAAGTCTTGGTGTCTTGGAGCTAGGCTCGAAGACTTCTTGGCCGGAGAGCTGGGCCAAGGTGCTTGAGAGCTGGGCCAAGGATGCTTGAGAGCTGGGCTCAGGTCTTGTCTTGGAGCTGGGCTCAAAGACTTATCTTCCGGAGAGCTGGGCCCCGGGTCTTGATCTCCTGAGAGCTGGGCTTAGGAACTGATATCTTGGAGTTGGTAGTTGGGCTCGAAGACTTGCTGGCCGGAGAGTTGGGCCCCGGAAATTGATTGCTTGAGAGCCGGGCTTAGAAGTTGGTGTCTTGGAGCTGGGCTCGAAGACTTGCTGGTCGGAGAGCTGGGCCCCGGTCCAAGTTGGCCTGAGAGCTAGGCTCAGGAGTTGGCATCTTGGAGCTGGGCTCGAAGACTTGCTGGCTAGAGAGCTGGGCCCCGGTCCAAGTTGGCCTGAGAGCTGGGCTCAGGAGTTGGTATCTTGGAGCTGGGCTCGAAGACTTGTCTACCGAAGAGCTGGGCTCTGGGTCTTGATTGCCTGAGAGCTAGGCTTAGGAATTGGTGTCTTGGAGCTGGGCTCGAAGACTTGTTTGCCGGAGAGCTGGGCTCCGAGTCTTGATTGACTGAGGGCTGGGCTCAGGAATTGGTGTCTTGGAGATGGGCTCGAAGACTTGCTGGTCGGAGAGCTGGGTCCCGGGAATTGGTGTCTTGGAGCTGGGCTCGAAGACTTGTCTTCCGGAGAGCTGGGCTTCGGGTCTTGATTGCCTGAGGGCTGGGCTCAGGAATTGGTGTCTTGGAGCTGGGCTCGAAGGCTTGCTGGCCGGAGAGCTGGGCCCCGATCCAAGTTTGCCTGAGAGCTGGGCTTAGGAGTTGGTATCTTGGAGCTGGGCTCGAAGACTTGTCTTCTGGAGAGCTGGGCTCCAGGTCTTGATTGCCTGAGAGCTGGGCTCAAGAATTGGTGTCTTGGAGCTGGCTCGAAGACTTGTCTTCCAGAGAGCTGGGCTTTGGGTCATGATTGCTTGAGGGCTGGGCTCAGGAATTGGTGTCTCGGAGCTAGGCTCAGAGACTTGCTGGTCGAAGAGCTGGGCCGCGGTCCAGGTTTGCTTGAGAGCT
The DNA here is from genome assembly GCA_021397845.1 of Areca catechu. Taxonomy (NCBI): domain Eukaryota; kingdom Viridiplantae; phylum Streptophyta; class Magnoliopsida; order Arecales; family Arecaceae; genus Areca; species Areca catechu. Next base: position 186,012,698 of record CM038052.1, on the reverse strand, counting down.
GGGCTCAGGAACTGGTATCTTGGAGCTGGGCTCGAAGACTTGTCTTCCAGAGAGCCGGCTCCGGGTCTTGATTGCTTGAGGGCTGGGCTCAGGAATTGGTATCTTGGAGCTGAGCTCAAAGACTTGCTGGCTGGAGAGCTGGGCCCCGGTCCAGGTTTGCTGAGGGCTGGGCTCAGGAATTGGTGTCTTGGAGCTGGGCTCTAAGACTTGTCTTCCGGAGAGCTGGACTCCGGGTCTTGATTACCTGAGGGCTGGCTCAGGAATTGGTGTCTTGGAGGTGGGCTTGAAGACTTGCTGGCCGGAGAGCTAGGCTCAGGAATTGGTGTCTTGGAGCTGGGCTCGAAGACTTGTCTTCCGGAGAGCTGGGCTCTGGGTCTTGATTGCCTGAGGGTTGGGCTCAGGAATTGGTGTCTCGTAGCTGGGCTCGGAGACTTGCTGGCCAGAGAGCTGGGCCCCGGTCCAGGTTTGCCTGAGAGCTGGGCCCCGGTCCAGGTTTGCCTGAGAGCTAGGCTCAGGAATTGGTATCTCGGAGCTGGGCTCAAAGATTTGTCTTACGGAGAGCTGGGCTTCGGGTCTTGATTGCCTGAGGGCTGGGCTCAAGAATTGGTGTCTTGGAGCTGGGCTGGAAGACTTGCTGGAGATTCTCCTGCAAAGCAGATAGCTACGTGTGCAAAAGAAATCTTTATTATTACTGGAAGAAAGCCTTACATTATTGATAGTATCTTCTCAGATTGTAGGCATTCCATGTCCGAGAGAACCTGACGCCGTCAAGATCCTTGAGGTAGTAGGCCCTATGTGAGAGGACCTTAGCCACTTTGTAGGGGCCTTCCCAGTTCGGCGAAAGCTTGCCGCACTCTCGAGACTGGGAAGCTTCGGCTCGGTGCAGCACCAAGCCCTGGGCCTGAAGACTTTCGGCCTTACTCGCACGTTGTAGTACCGGGCCACTCATTGCTGGTATGCCGCCATTCGAAGCCAAGCTTTATCCCTTATTTCTTCGAGGAGATCTAAGTTGAGCAGAAAGTGTGCCAAGTTCCGTGCCTCATCGTACTACTGTACTTATAGTGTGGGCACGCCGAGCTCAACCAGGATGACTGCCTCGGTGCCGAAGATAAGGTTGAAGGGTGTCTCGTCGGTTGCCATTCTGGGGGTTGTGTGGTAGGCCCATAGAACACTTGGAAGTTCTTCCGCCCATCTGCCCTAGGCTTGGTCCAGCCGAGTTCTGAGCTCTTGGAGGATGGTCCGATTAGTTACCTCGGCCTTCCCATTTGTTTGGGGATAAGCTATCGAGGTGAAGCGGTGTTGGATGCCATGCTCAGCACAGAACCCTTTGAACTCTCGGTTGTCAAATTATCGCCCGTTGTCGAAGATGATGCAGTGGGGAAGTCCGAAGCGGCAGATAATTGACTTTCAGAAGAATTGGCGGACATTGGCTTTAGTGATCCGAGCTAGCGATTATGCTTCGACCCACTTGGTGAAGTAGTCAATCGCCACTAGCAGGAACCTTCGTTGTCCATGTGCAGGGGGGAATGGTCCTAGGATGTCCATCCCCCATTGAGCAAAGGACCAAGGGGATGAGAGCTGGGAGATCGGCGCCGCCTGCTAGCGCTGTATGTGGGCATTGCACTAGCATTTGTCGCACCTTTTAACGAAATCAGTGACGTCCTCCCTCATGGTCTCCCAGAAGTATCCCTAGCGAAGAGCTTTGTAAGCCAGTGTTCTTCCTCCCACATGGTTTCCATAGAGGCCTTCGTGTATCTCCTGGAGTACGATGGTCGCCTCTGCGGGCCTGAGGCACTTTAGGAGCGGGTAGGAGTAAGACCGGCGGTAGAGCTGGCCTTCCATCAGAATGAACCGGGAGGCCTTCTTCTTGATGAGGTCGGCTTCCATGCGGTCCTCTAGCAGGGTGCCATCAGTGATGTATCTGATGTACCTGTCCATCCAGCTCGGCTCGAGGGTGATCTGGTGCACGTCCTCTGAGCTTTCGTAGCTTGGATTATCAAGGTACTCGATGTAGGCGCGCCCTAGTGATGAGTCCGGTAGGGTTGCGAGTCTCGATAGTGCATCCGCGCATGCGTTCTCCCCCTGGGGGATATGGGAGATGATGAAGCGTTGGAAGCCTGCCATGCTGGAGTGGACTCGATCCAGGGACTTCATCATCTTGGGGTCTCTGGCCTCATATTCTCCAGAGACTTGCTCGGCAACCAGTTGGGAGTCGGTAAGGACTTTCAAGTTCTGCACGCCCAGCTCGCGGGAGACTTTCAGACCCGCGAGGAGCGCCTCATACTCCGCCTGGTTATTTGTCGCGGTGAACTTGAAGTGGAGGGCACATTTTTCCACCACCCCATCGCTGTTGGCGAGGATGAGGCCTGCTCTGCTCTCATCGGAGTTGGACGCGCCATCCACATGGAGGATCCAGGGCTCCTCCCCCGGTCCGAGCTCCATTATTATCTGCTCTGGCTCCTCGGTGAGCCCGGTACATTCGACCACGAAGTCGGCTAGGACTTGGGCCTTCTGCAAAAATTTTGGCCGATACGCTATGTCTAACTCGCTGAGCAGCAGGGACCACTTGACCAGTCTCCCGGAGGTCTCGGGACGGCTAAGTATGGTCCTCATCGGCTGATCCATTACGACTACGATAGGGTGTGCTTGGAAATAGGGCCCGAGGTGCTTAGCAGACATTATTAGTGCAAAAATGAGTTTCTCGGAAAGAGTATACCTGATCTCCACATCGCAGAGGATTTTACTGGTATAGTACAATGGCTTCTAGGACCCGTCCTCGTCTGCACGGACGAGAACCGAGCTGATGGCTCCAAGTATGACCGCCAGATAGAGTAGGAGCTCCTCCCCTTCTTCCGATCTGAAGAGCAGCGGGGGAGAAGCCAGGAATTCCTTTAGCTCCTCAAAGGCCATCCTGCACTCCTCTGTCCAGGTAAAGTCGTGCATCTTGCGCAGTACCTTGAAGAAGGGAAGGCAGCGATCGGTCGACCTCGAGATGAACCATGATGCGTTTTACAGGATGCTTTGCGATCATCATCTCGACGACCACGGCATCATTATTTATATTTTTTTTCCGATCTTCCCCTTCCCTCATAAAGAGAAGTACATTTTCAGAATGCCCTGCCCCTTGGACCTTCTTGGGTGTGCGCTCGGCTCCCCAGCATATCATCCCTACCGACTTCTCAGTAGGGCGGTTATCGACCGCTGGAACTGGCGGGAGAGCGGTGAGCGCTTGAGGTTCTGCTTGAGGTCTGTCCCCCACAAACCTTCCAAGGTAGCCCCTCTTAATGAACTCTTCGATTTTCCACTTGAGGTTGTGGCATTCCTCGGTGTCATAGCCGTGGTCATGGTGGAAGCGGCAGTACTTCGTTTTATCATGGCCAGAGGATGGCTTCATCGGAGGTGGGCGCCTCAGATATTTCTCGTCTTCGATCTCCATGAGGATCTTCGTCCTCGGGGTGAGGAGGGGGGTATAACTCCCTTCAGGAACGGGAGCGCATCTCGGCCTTGGTCCTTGCCAGGAGCTCGGAGCTGGGGGTCTTGGCCTTCATGTCCCAGATGCTTCAGCGGGGGCTGGCTTCTTCAGCGGCTTCCCGTCGAGCTCCCGCCTCATACGATCCACCTCCTCGGCGCAGATGTACTTCTGAGCTCGGAGGAGGAGCTTGGAGTAGGTCTTCGAGGGCTTCTTGTCGAGCGAGTAGGTTAGGCAGGAGGTCCTAAGCCCTCGCTTCAGAGCCAGTATAGCAATCGGCTCCTCGAGATTATAGATCTCTAATGCGTCAGCCTTGAAACGGGCCACGTAGTCCTCCAATGGCTCGCGGTCTTGCTACTTGATGGAGAAGAGGCTATCTGCCTCTCGTGTCATCTTTCGACAGGCGTCAAAGTGGGCCCCGAACCTCTATCCTAGACAGGTGAACCACACCCATGCTGCCTTCCGAAGAGTAGCAGGAAAGGCGACGCAGAGGAGGGCGTTGGTGGCCCCCTGGACTCTCATGAGGGCCCGGTAACTTTCTAGGTGGTCCACGGGGTCGATGGTCCCGTCGTAAAGATCCACATGCGGCATGCGGAATCAATCCGGGATCGGCTCCTCTTGGACTTCTCGGGAGAAAGGGGGGCGGGCATCGTAGCCCGCTGGCTCGCTAGTGGAGCCCGATAGATTGGCAAACCGGCGAGATAATTTCGCCAGGTTGCGGTCATGCTCCTCCAGGTGCTTCTCCACCATGCGCCTGACAGCTTCATCAGTAGACCCCTCCATCGAAGGAGACGGAGAAGGTGACATGGGTGCATGGCACTCGTGACGGGGGGTCCTATCTTTCCTACCTTGGCGGGGTCTAGACGCCACCCGTTCAAGGTTCGGTGAGCGGCTCTCCCTGTCGGCAGACCTGGCTCATTGTCTTTTCACTAGAGTTTGGTGGCTACCCTGGTTGTCAGTAATGGCCCACGGCTGCGAAGGCCTTCCTTGGAAGGAATGCAGGCTGTCGTGGGATGCTGCGGCATGGGCCACAGGAGTCCTTGGCTGCTGATGAGTAGCCAAGGACCGGTGCTGGTGCTGAAGCTGGCGCACTGCTGTGACAAGAATTTGTATCTGCTGGGCGAGTGCGGCCAGCTGGGATTCTGGCGGAGGTGGATGAGCTGGAGCGGATGGCTTCACCTCTGGGTTGTGCGGGTTTCCTCAAGAAGGGGAGTCCCCCGCATGACTGGTGGAGACCTCTCTCGCCCTCGTCGTCACCATCCTTCCATCAGACTGCTTGTAAAGGGATTAAAGGAGGATCAAAGATCGTTTCTCGTACCCCTTACCTAGCACGCCAATCTGTTGCCGCCAAGATCATCGTGGTCCGTAGCTGTTATCGAGGTCGGATCGCTCCTTTGATTCTCTTGGGATGTCTCGCACCTTCGAGCCTACAAAAATGAGGTTAGTGACCCTGGCCGGGGATTCCGGCGGGGGCACTCCAACGATCAAGTCAGTGACGATCCAGGGGAACAGGTCCTCTAGGTCGAACCCCTCTTGATGGACTCCACACTAGGAGGAGTGAATGGTGTGAGAGTAGAGTGCAAGTGTATCGGGAGGATGGTGGCCGGCCAGAGGGATTCTTTGTGTGGCCTTTCTCCCTTGATTTGCTTGGATTTTGTGGTGTGTTGCTCTGTGGTTGAGCTTGTACTTGTGTTTGTGCTTGCGTACCTCCCCCCTCTCGGGGTGTCGAACATTCTTTGTAGCCTGGATGACTGTTGAGCGCCTGCCTCGAGACCTTTGTTGGGCTGTCAGGCGCGTGTGACGGTGTCCCGGGCCGTGGACGGGATGTCTTTCCCGATTCGTGATAAGGGAAGCTGTCACGTATTCTGACATTCCTTCTAGTCACCCCATTCTGGGAAGCTTGGCAGTGCCTCGATTGGGGGATCGCCGTCCCTGGGATTCGAATCTCCTGGTTGACTTCCTCTTCCGGGTGGTTCAGGTGGTTAGTGAAGAGCATGGCACCTCGATCGGAGGGCTTCTCCCTTTTCTGGTGTAAGTAGCTGCCGCGGGTAGTTATTGCGGCCTGGTGGGTGTCTCACTGCGACCCTCGGGCGGCTCGCTGGCATATTGGGATGATGGTGCTGTCTCCCTGCTCGCCGGTACCTTCGCCCGAGCTGGGGGCCAAGCTGGAGAGGCAGGGCTCGACTCCGTGGGGCTCGGCCTTGATTTGGCTCCACTTGGCGGAGGAGGGCTGAGCTCGACTCCGGACCACGGGGCTCGATCCCGAGGGGCTCAATCTGGGAGGGTGCTGCCCGGCTCCCGTCTAAGCATCCCGAGCTCGCGGGCTCAACCTGGCGGAGGGCGAAGCTCGGCTTCAGCGGGCGGCCCCGTTGCTCTGAGGGAGCTCAGCTCGGCGAAGGAGTCCGAGTTGAGTATCTGACATGGTGTCTTTCTCTGACATGGCATCTGATAGCTACTCCACGTCAGCGATCGTGCCACATCAATATATATATTAAATTAGCTCTGGTAGATCTTTCACATTCAAGTCAAATCAAATCGAGATTTGGAACAATAATAGTGATGAGTGTTATCATATTATGGTTGGTGAATCTAGTTAGCCTTTTTTTATTGGACTTTTCATCTCTGTCTTCTTATATTAGCTTTTCCATGATCTCGGCAGGTTGGCCTTCTCATGATTTTGCCCTTTTCAAGTTGAACTTTTTATCTCGGCCATCTCATGACTTTGATAGGTTGGCCTTCTCATGCCCCTGGCTTTCTTTGATGGTCTTTTGAGATCGGACTTTTTATCTTCGCTTTCTCAAATCGGCCTTTCCATGACTTTGGTAGGTTGACCTTCCATGCTCGGCCTCAATCTCATTCTTGAGCTATTATAGATCCATAGACCTACAAGAAAAATAGAATGATGTACGAGGGCTTGAAGCTTCTCACAGCAAGAACATTAAGTTGCGGGAGTTTTTCCTTTTAAGAGCATGTCCTTTTTAGATTCCTTGGCTTTGTTTAGATAGGTGTGGAGCAAGGATCCCTTATTATTAGAGGTAAAAATCAAGGGATGGACATAACTCCCTCCTTATGAGTGATTACCTCTCTTTTTATGAGCCATAACCATGAATCCATTTCTGGATTCCTCTTAACTATGGAGTTGTGACTGTTCAGATTTCAAATTTATTTGAAATTCCTAGCCATGTATCCATCCATGATATAAGCAAGCTGCTATAAGCCATTTTCTTTAGCTTAGATGAAAGAAATAGTTGAATTGTACCTAACTTGTTCATGATTAAATAATTTTAAATATTATTGAAAATAATTTTGATTTTACTTGTACCTTATTTATTTTGTTATACTTGTATTGGAGGTTGGTTTGGATTTTTGTTCCCGTACTTATCATTGAATAGGTTCATTTTCGATATTCTGCTTAGGTGATCATGTGTCCTGATCCGAGGTTAACTTTTTGCTTTGTCTTCTTGTTGGCTCGAGGGTTGGTATTTTAGAGATCCCAGCTGGAGCTGAAATGTCTTTATAAGGTTGGCACCAAAACCTTCTCTAAATTCTGAGATCCTATCCAGAGCTAGGGTATCCCCAATTGATCATCCTCGTCATTTAAGAGGTCCCAACTTAGGTTGGGGTATCTTTTTGTGATCGTTCTTGGACGAGTGTATATTTGGAGGTCCTAGCCGAAGCTGAGATATCTCCAAGAGATCAGCCTTTTACCAATCAAGTTGATGGAGATCCAAAAGTCAGAGCTTGGATGTCTCTAAGTTGTTGATGTGCTTCCAAACACTTATTTAGAGATCTCCACCAAAATCGAGATGTCTTTTCATAGCCGATGCTTATATATCTCATAGGTAGCATCAATTTGTTGCTAAAGAGTAGATCTATAACATTGGAAAAAAAAAAAAAAAAAAAAAGGCAAACAAAGAAAGTCGAATGCAAAGACCCTTCTTTTAGTATCAATCTATTGATGCAAAAATCTGGCCCAGCTATTGATGATCTGAAGGGCACTACTCGATCCACTGTAATGGAAGATGATCTGCTTTGAAGAGTTATGAATCTATGCATAAAAAGAAGAAAAAACTTGCCATATTAGCTTTGGCCGAGCTTTCCAATACTAAGCAAGTTGGGCTCTAGAATACTAGCAGTAAAGAAAATATATAAAAATTATACTAAAAGTGTTATTTTATCGTTATAGGAAAATTGATTATCAGTGATGGCTAATTGCCATCAGTAATAGTGGATTTCCTATTGCTAATAATATTCACCTTAGCTTCCTATCACCAATAAGCTATCACATACACCCTTGTTTAAAATGACCATTATTAGCAACGAATATTTCAATCGTTGCTAATAACCGTTATTAGAGACGGCTATTAGTGACAGTAGTTGCCATCATTAATAATATTTAAAGTTTTTAAAAATAATTAAATAAAAAAATTATTTGCGACCAAAAAAATGGTATTGCTAAAAATAAGAAGCCATCGATAAAAAATATTTAATAATGATAATCACCATCACCAATATATTTTTTAAATTTTTTTAAAATAATATTTAATTTTTTAAAAATAATATTTAATTTTTTAAAAAATCTTGTTTTAATTTTGATAACAAACAATTATGGTCTTAAACCAAATTAGAAGTAAATTAACAATTACCAACCATAATTAGAAATAAAAAAATCTAATTATATTATATTAAAAATATAAATTTTATAATTTTATAATTTTACACTAAAATATATATATATAAAATAAAATATATAATATCAAAATAAAAAAAATCATCTGAGATCCTCTATGTCATCGTCCTCTTCTTCCTCTTTCTTTTGCTATTCTTATATGTCCTCTCTAGTAATCGATGGATGAGAGCCAGATATCCTAGCATCTTATAATAAAGAAAAATAAAATATTATTAATAAATTTTATAAGTATAAAAATTAAAATAATATAATATAATATAATATTAATATATTTACCTATTATGATAGCTATAAAATGAAACAAGCTAATTGCACCGATGCAGGTCCTAAAGAATTCAATGATTGCATCATGGATGCCGTCTAAAATGTGTGGCGGTTGTTGGGGAATTACATCGGCTACGATGTTCTCGATATATACGTGACTCCATGTCTAAGTTATTGAGGCATGAGATAAAGATGTCAAAGAGTACTAAGCTACCAGAGGGTCAAAGCTGTGGCTAAAACCTATAACTCGGCTTCTACTCACCCCTCCCCCGTGGCCTTGAGCCATCCCTTGATATCAAGAAGGGGCTGAGAGGATAGGTTCTCACTATGCTACGCTACGACATACTCCGCATAATCCATTTATGCAGTTTACAAATTAATTAATTTAATTATATATATTAGTATATATAAAAATTAATATTTAAAATTTTAAGTTATTATCGTGATATATCAAAATCTCGGATCTAAATAATCATCAATCCTCCTAGACTGGTATGTAGCCTCCCACAACTACAACTGATCAGGTGCACAACCCAGCTACCATATCTACAATACATAAATAATTAAAATAAATTAATTAAAAAATATATATATATCATCAATTTAAATAGAAATTAATATAATCAAGCATAGAATTCTTACCAATCTATTTGCCACCACATATGTACCAACAAAGCCGCCAGTATGCTTGATCGAATCCTGTTAGGTGATACGATTTTATCATACTCTCTATCGCTTTCTGGATAGTTTTGTCATTAACATAAGCTTTGAGCGAGCGATAGTATATAATATTTGTTTAAAAGAAAGAAAAAACGTCTATTTTGTTATAATTGTAAACATGATGAATGGATAACTTTTGCAGGTAAGTATGGGGCATGACCATTGATACAAGTCCAAAAATAATATATAAATAACTTATTAAGTTGGCAAAAAATATTAACTAAGACTAGGTATTAATAGGCATGCCTTTAAACTTGAGATGCAAAGACTTTGTAGGAACTGCCAAGATGGTAATTCAGTTGGTTGGGATCTTGCCTTACAATTAACAGGTCACGGGTTCGAGATGTGATTATGCGAAAGACTAGATTAAATTCAGGGGTTATTCCATTCTGACTAGCTGTATTCATCATTGGATGGGAAAAGGCACATGATAGTTGGGTGGGATGAAGGCCTACGGGGGTGACTCGATTAAATTCAGCAATTATTCTTTGAGACCCGTGATACTTGAATAAGTGAGAAGCCAGGATCTTTTTTCTTTTCCGTTCTGACCAACTGTATTCATCATTGGACAGGAAAAGGATGCAAAAATTTAGTGCCTTGAATCGAACATTTTCTGACATGATGAAGACCTACGGGGTAGCTACATCGGATTTATCCCTTTTTGTTTACAAAAAATTAAAAAAAAAACTTGGTAGAAGAATTAGTTGACCTAATCTACCACTAGTGTATTTTGAAGCCTATAAATGAGATTATGTTATGGTGAGAATTTGTACATGTGAATATAATTTTTAATTATTGGATCACATTAGAATTGAAATTGATAACAATTCTAATATAATCCAGCGGCGTATGTGATACGAACGGACTTTCTAAAGTCCGATCTATCCAAATTTATCCTTCCTACGTGCTACATTTGGCGTATAAAAAGTAAAATAATGCTAAAAAAAAATTCTGAAAATATGTGTCATACCGTATAATTACGGAAATAGATGTTTTTGACCGACGTGGACACACAGCGCCAAAAATTCCTGCCACGTGACAGACGGGTTGCCAGCTGGATTGAAATCGTCTTTGAGAAAGATGATTTCACGTTAAAAAATCGTCTTTCCAAAAGATGAATTCAGGATCCCCAGCCACCCAGTCATGACATGTGGCGACCTGAAAAATCGTCTTTGGCAAAAATGATTTCTCAATTTAAAATCATCTTTTCCACAGATGTTTTCAACCAAGCCGATTCCCTAAATTCTCTAAATGCCTTTTAGAAAACGAATTCGAATAACTAAGAATGGCATTATCATAATTAAACGAATAGCATTTTCGTAATTGAATCAAATATTATGAACGGCATTTTGAGAATTAATTATTCATCGCTCCTGGCCCGATTTTAAAAAATTTAATTTCTAAAATATCCTACATAATATTTAGTTTAATTACAAAAATATTATTCATTTAATTACGAAAATACCATTCGTAGTCATTTGAATTCATTTTTTTATAAGGGCATTTAGAAAATTAAATAAAAATTCCTCATAAATGCCTCTGCAACCCATAAATACTATTTTTTAATTAAATTTTAATTTAATAAAATTTAAAAAAATATATAACAAAATTTAAAAGATATTATAACAATTAATTGAAAATAAAATTAATTAAAAAATATTATAAAATTATATATATATATAGGTAGTCATACTATTGGTGCAAGGACAGTTCAAAAAATTATAAAAAATATATATATATAAAAAATAAAAAAATTATTATTATTTTTAAATTATAATCAATCGATTGAATATTGAGCAACAAAGAAGGCAATCTAGTCAGCTGTATTTTTTTTTTTATAGACATGACAAGTTATAGTTATCATGGCAATCTAGTCAGCTGTACTGTTTATTTTTCGATAGACATGATAAGTTATAGTTATCATGGTAATCTAATCAGCTGTACTGTTTATCTTTTAATAGACATGATAAGTTATAGTTATCATGGAATGTTGAAAAAAATTTTAAATATGACGAAGAAAAGATGGGCATGACAGTAATTCGGCCTGTTATGATCCAGCTAACAACAAACATATCAAAAGATGGCTGATTATCCTTAAGTTTAAGGCGTCATTTTCAGTTGCAGTGCACCGTAATACGATTAGTTTATGATTAATATATACCGTGTCTTGGACGGCACCGACTGCTCCCATAAAAATCTTTTGGTGCACTTCACTTGGACGCGGATAAGAGCGAGCAGTACCGTTACGTGGAGCGGAGAATAATCTGCTTTGCGCTCGACGTAATAACGCGAATCTTTTCTTGCTGTGGGGCACCTTATCATTTTGACCTTTTTCTTTTAAAATAATTTAAAAGGCCGACTCCCTACAGCTCTGTCTTTGATGTAAAACGACCTTTGCTGCCATCATGGGCAACAACCTAGTACTATCAATGACTAATGGGGCACTGCTCTCCAAATCAATCTAGATGGTCTTTTTCCTTGGCGAGCCACAGGGCGCAACCGGCTCGCATTGCATTGATAAGTTTTTTTTTTTTTTTTTTTTTTTTTTTTTTTTTTTTTTTTTTTTTTTTTTTTTTTTTTTTTTGAAATGAAGCATGGGTCAGTCTACAAGATTTGGCAGCTTCGTAGACTGATGGATAAGCCTCTCGCCGGCCCCTTGTTTTACGAGAATCCATTGATTTTGATAACAATGAAAGGATGGGTCCAAAATCATCGCATGGTTTGGTATTTCATGTTTTATTTTTATTTTTATTTTTTGTCAATGCTCATATATGTGTATATATATATATATATATATATATATATATATATATATATAATGTGAATTGTATAAGGAGGCGCCATGCCAGGGGATGCATGTGAAGGCATGTCCATGCACATGGAAATGAGCTTGCTATGATGCATATCCTTTATTTTTTTGATTCATTAGGGCACATGCGCTTGTCTTATCTTCCAGTCTTAGCATGTGATTATGCCCACATAATCATTCTTGATGAGGCCGGGCTTGATAATTAAAATTACAGCTTGTTTTCATGACTCTTAGAGTAGCCCCGTTAATTGTCTTACAGACCGGTGAAGTACTTAGGTCAAGAAGCATGCATCAGGGATGGATTCATAATACTATATATATATTAACACGATTTTTGGATGGATATATTAACCAAGCCTGTAAGGTCTATACAGACTTTAAGCAATCTATTATGTTTTTCTAATTATTAATTTAACCGATGTGTTTCTTTTCCACTTAGCTAGTGCCAAGGCATGACGCACATAAATTCATTTGAATGATTATGATGTTCCAGATATCATGCTATTATTGCAGAATTAGGTTTTAATGTATCCATTCTCAAAACTTTTCATGAAGGGCTTGCGTCTCGGGTAGAAATTACGTTAAGTTTAGACCCCTAACCTTAATTATCTTGTTCATCTAAACACATTAAAAAAAAATTGGAAAAAAGAATAATCTGCAAGTGATCATTAATTTTGTAAAGGGACTATAATACTATTTATTTTGTCAGTGTTTTTTTGGTTTAATTTTAAAGGTTTGCGACATCACCGTGTGGAAAATCATAAGTTGAGTTGTCTGTTGTACCCGATTGAATAACTGAAAGAAAGATAAAGTTTATACACAGTGCTTGCCACGAGAGAGAGAGAGAGAGATATGTAAGATTTGTTTTCAAGTAAACTGGTTAATTAGATAGCGACGACACAAAGAAAACTAATAAATTAGCCCAAGTCATCCTATATATAGCTGTGGGTGAAAATAAATCAGGTCGGACTGAATTATGAATGATCCTAATCTAATTCGATTCTTTGATCGGATCTTAATATTAGATCTAGACTCAATCTAGTAAAAATTTGAATCGAATCGGATCGGATTCGTAGTTAAAGTTTTTAATCTAACGGATCATTCAGGTTGTATCAAGCCATGATTAATTCGTTCCAAATTTAAAAAAATTAGATTTAGATCCGGTTAGAATTAAATATAAATAACTATATTTTTATTATCACATAATCACTTAATATTAACCATAAAAGAATACAATAAATAATATTATTTATAAAATAAATTATTATATATAAATAATTATAAATTTATTTTTATATTAAAAACAAGTTCCATATAAGTATTAAATTATGACTTTGAAGTTCAACTAAGTTTGGATCGTAACAATATTAATATGTTAGGATTGAGTTGTGTTTGGTTGGATTTTAATTCAGTAAACCTTATCCGATCCGAAAAATAGAATGGATCCAATTTTAAGATCCGATCCGATTCACATTATGGGTCCTTACTCCTTAAAAATGAATTGGATCAGATCTAAATGAATCGGGTCAAGTTGGGTCATGAATCAACCCGACCTATTTGTAGCTTTTTACCCATAGCCTACAAATATGTGGATTTTTTTAGAGGGGCTTTGAAGATCAAATTACAGCCTCTTGCTAGTTTCACTACATCTTTAGCTATGTTGTATTTCTGCAAGGTAAACAATAAAACTTTAGTTGCAATTCTACCTGAAATTAAAACCGAAGCTTTGATTGTTGCACTGTTGCTTTGACAGTGTACCACTATGTTAAAATTTATAAATGGCACTATTATTGCCAAATATCTTGAACATTTAGACTTGACAATGAAAAAAGAGACCGATATTACCTGCAGCACTAAACATAGGTCCCTCCACTTCCTGAGGTAAGCTATTTCTCTTGTGGAAATGGTGTAATTTCTCTGAAGATTGCAACTCTCCTAGGGTCTGTCACCCATACTGTTGCTTATGTCCATTACGCATATCACAAACACAGACAGACCACCATCACCACCAACAAAAATAATAAGGAGAAAATAACAGGTTCATTTTTTTTTATTTTGCTGTCTTTTTTTTTTTTTTTTCCCCATGAAGAAGAAGATTTTGCCATCTGATTCAATGACCTCGTAACATCTTTTGAGTGGCACAAAGTTGTTTTTTTTTAGTAAATAGTGACACAAAATTGTTGTTAGCACGATTCTTGGAAATAAGCACAATTCTTGAAATCATATAAAATTAATCTTATATTTTTATTAATTTAATTGTGTATCATATTTTTTTATTAATATGATTTTGTATCACTTATTGTTATTATTATTATTATTATTATTATTATTATTATTATTATTTATTAGTCTAATTTAATATCAGTTATTATTATTTTTCTTGTAAGATATTTATACACTGTTATAAATTTTTTTAAATATTTATCAAATAAAAATTAAAACTAAAATAATAAAGTACTTTCTTTCTTTCTCTCTTATTTTATTCTTTTTATACAAATATTTTAAAATGATATCAAAACTACCATCTCTATTTTATTCTTTTTATACAAATCTTGTATTTTTAGTAGATCTGCAGACCATTTATTTTTTCGTAGATGACCTGAAGATCCTTTATTTTTAGATAAATTTATGATTGTTATTTGTCACTTTTTTCTTTCTTTATATATTTTGTCTTTTAATTTGAGACTTTTTTTGAACATTTTGTGATTCCGTTTCAAGCATTTTTTTTTGAATGTTTTGTAGTCCGGTTTAAATTTTTTTTGGATATTTTGTTTTCCAATTTAAGATATTTTCCTTTTCTTCTATAGTATTTTTAAGTACTATCCTTCTTTTATATGATATTTTTGTTTATGAAGATCATTAACCTTTGATTTTCTTCAGCGTCTTTTTCTCTGTGATGTTTTTGTTTGCGAGGGTCTTCAGTTTTTAACTTCCTTCTATTCTATGACATTTCCATGTACAAGAAAACTAATGATTTCTAGATTCAAGTTGATCTTACAAAACGTGAGGAAAAGTATTAGTGCGATTCTAGAAAATATTAGCATAATTCTTGGAATCACATAAAATTAATCTAATGATATTTTTCTTTATTAATTTGATTATATAGCAGTTTTTTTATTAACATGATAATGTATCGTTTGTTATTATTTTTCTTTATTAGCTTGATTTTGTAATAGTTATTATTATTTTTCTTGTGTGGTGTTTATAAACCATCAAAATACCTTTTAAGATGCATCAAATAAAATTGAAACAGACATAATAAAGTTTTTTCTCTTTTTTTCTCTTCTTTCACAAATATTTTAATAATTGTAACTTCTTTATGAAACATGTATTTGTAATGCAGGTAGAAAGCGATATTTTTTTAAAATATTGAAAGATTGAATTCAATAGCTTATAAGATATAGAAGATATCAAGTGATCATCTTCATCTTATAGAGTTAGGAAGAGAGACTATCTCTCTAATGAAGCTCCTCCAGTGGTATCCATCCTACAGTGGTAAGTCAATACTAGCCAATCACCGATCCCCTCTTTTCTCCTCCCCCCTCTCTCTCCCCCACCCCCTCTCTCTTTCCCAACTCGTCTCCTTTCTTCCCTTTCCACTTACCTCTTCTTTCTCCCTCACCTCTTCTTTCTCCCTCTTCCTCCTTTTCTCTTTCGGAGATTTAGCCCCCCTCTGCTATCCCTCTTCCCCTTTTCCTATCTTCTTCTTTCTTATATGAGGCCATCCCCCCTATTCTCTTCGTAATCGGTCATAGTGATTAATCCCGTTTTTCTACCATGATAGTGACAGTAAACCTTTTCGATGGACAATTAGAGCTTGCTAGCCTTTTTTGTCTAGGCCTCCTCTTCATCTCTGGCCCTCCTCTCTGTCCTCTCTTTTCTTTTTGATGCTCAACTTTCTTTATCCTCTCTCTCTTTAACCAGGCTATACCTTTTCCTATCCCTCTCTCTCTCTCTCTCTCTCTCTCTCTCTCTCTCTCTCTCTCTCTCTCTCTCAGTTTGTCATTGGACCGACCTCGTTCTCTTCTTTCTCAAAGTAGTGATCAGGGCATCGCTAGATTAGCCTCTCCTTTTCTAGCACAAGGATTAGGTCATCCTCTTCGTAGATAGCCAATTATGACATTACTCTTCATCCCCTCTCTCTCTCCTTTTTCTTTCTCCTCCCTTAAGCTAGTGCATAGGGCCTCTTCTCTCCCAACACCTTGATCAGGGCATTTATTGGCCCTTCTTAATAGTTGGCTAGCCACTTGAAAGCCTCTCTTCCTCCTCCTCCTCCTCTCTCTCTCTCTCCTTCTCCTTCTTCATGTTACAGAGTGCCTCTTCTATACCTCTCTCTTTTTTCGATATAGTTGGTGTCATTGCTAGCACCAGTTCTTTCCTAGTTGATAAATTCTTTTTCCTTCTCAATGCCATGCTTGGACAGCTATGAAATCCTTTCTGTTTTTCTCTCTTCTGTCTCTTGCATTGGATTAACCTCTTAATAGTTAACTCCTTCCCCTTTGGAGATGTCTGGTCATTTTTTTTCTCTTTATCTTTTCTTTTAAAGTAGTCGATTTCGTCGCTAGTTAAATCTAGTCATTAAATAACCATCAGACCCCTTCTTTAGACTGCACATTGGATTTGGGCCTTCCTTTGCTCTTTTGGATCAAGTTAAATTAACGATGTCCTCTGACAATTGGCTATGCTCCACCTATGATAGTAGCATGATGGAGGTTTCTCAATTTTAAAATTCAAATATTAAAATTTTTAAAAAATATTTTATTTGTATGATGGAATTTAAATTATAAATGTTGATGGAAGGAATTTGATATTTGAATTTCAAATGTTGAGGAGCTTCTTTTTTTTATTTTAGTAGGGGGAGCATTTTTTACTCTTCTATATCCATTCTTTTTTTTTTGTACTTTCTCTCTTTTAATAAATTTAGATAAGTTTTTCCATCATTTCTATTTAAAAAAATGATAAGATATATGCCTATTAAAAATTATTGTTTTCCTTTCTAAGAGTATGAAATCTAAAATCTAACTCCTTCGTAGAACTAAACATTTTCATATTCAATTGTGATCTTGATATATATATTTTTTAATAATTAGAAGTCCTATTTAAAACTTTTAGAGCATATTTGGCTACTGAATAAGTGGAGGGTATCAAGAGCGTCATTATGTCATATTGTCTTGCTTCTGGTCAGAGGGTTAATTTGGCAAAGTCGAAGGTGCACTTTTTTCCAAAGACTATCGCTCGTACGCATGGTCAGATCATTTCTATCTTGAGGATTAGGGGGTGGGATGTTCCCATTCGTTATCTGGGAGTCCCAATTTCTGGAGCTCGGCTCAGTAGGGCGGACTCTCATGTTATGCTACAGGCGGTGCAGGACAGGGTTGAAGGCTGGCAGGGCAGGGTGTTATCGGCAATGGATCGACTTACTCTCATCAGGTCGGTGCTCACCTCCCTACCTATCTACCTATTGACCAATGCTGTGATTCGCAGGGTGATGGTGGACAAGGTAGAGCAGATCCTTCGGGCTTTCCTTTGGCAATCTAGTGCTGCTCCCAGGGGTATTAACCTCCTGGGTTAGCAGTCGGTGTGCCAGCCTGTGCGAGATGGTGGACTAGGCATTCATTCACTTATAGTTACGAGGGAGGCGTTGTTGGCTCGGCATGCTACTAGACTATTTTTAGATCATGATAGTCTGTGGGCTTCCTTTATACAAGTCAGATACGATGTATATTCTCTGATGAGGACTGACTTCTCTTCGCCCTCCAGAGGCTCTGCTATCCGGAGAGAGATCAGGAGGAGGACTCCGGATGTCATTGGCCACATCAGATGGATGGTGGAAGATGGCATATCGATCAGGGTCTGTTCAGATATCTGGATTTCTGATATTTCTTTGGATATATGGCCCACCTTCTTCTCCCCGGACCTGCCGCCTTTCATGATGGTCAGTGATTTCATTATCGCAGGGGTCCAGACATGGGATTATACTATATTATCTACCTACTTTGGAGAACCCATGATGGAAAGAATCCTTTCCATTCCCCTTCCGGTGACGCCTTGCCATGACATGAGAGTTTGGGGACCTCGTCTTCTTCCGTTGCTCCTCTATCGGATCTTTATTCTATTTATTGCCTGATTCAGCAGAGAGGAGTCCAGGCAGCATGGATATGAACCCTTCCTGTGCACCCTCGTCTGTGTCTCTTCATCTGGAAGGTGGCTTGGAGAAGATTACCCACCAGATCCCTCCTGAGCTCTCGCGGCTTGCACCTCCTCCATTCATGTCCATTTTGTGCTACTCCTGAGGAGATCGTCACCCATACCCTGTTTCTCTGTTTCAGAGCCTGGCAGGTTTGGACCCTCGCGGGTTATAGATCCCTCATCTATATGGGCAAGGATGTGGTTGATTCCTTCCTACGAGCCCTTCGCTCCCCTCATGCTACTACATCCCGGGATTTTATGGCTTATATGGCTTACCATCTCTGGATCACCCGGAATGCTATGATCTTCAGGTCCAATACTTACTCGGCCAGATTTATTTTGGAGAGGGCTAGGGCCCAGGATGTGGAGTATCGAAGCATGATGGTACATTCATCGGTGAACTGGGGTTCCGGTACTGCTCTTCAAGAGCAGTACCGAGTTCTTGTCTCCTGGGAGCCTTCACCTCCGACCTATGCTACTATTTACTTTGATGGGAATGTTAGAGGGCTCAATGCTGGGGCAGGCTTTGTTATTCGGGCCTCTGGGATTGGCTTCCTGGCTGCGGGGGGCACCTATCTCTTGGAGTAGATTGTTCCTTCAGCGGAGCTTCATGGAGCATGGGCTGGTATTAGATATACCAGGACGATCCTCCACTTGGATCGCCTTATTATAGAAGGTGATTCCTCGACTGTCATATCCTGGATTCAGAACGCCCTTAGAGCGAGTCCCACTATGCCTCTCCTGCGGGACATCGCTCTGCTGCTTCGGGGATGCTCGGGACTTATTGTACGTCATATTTATCGGGAAGCCAATTCGGCAGCGGATTGGGTGGTTTCCTTCATCGCGATCACTCTGGATATTTTGTCTGTTCCTCTCCTTCTGATATGCCTGTACAGTTTAGAGATGTTTTGTTAGCTAATAGTCTGGGTTGTACCCGTTCCAGGATAATTTTTTAATATATATATCCGGTTCATAAATAAAATAAAAAAAAGGTGGACGGTATCTCTCGCAATGGATGGATATCTCACCAAATGCCAAGAAGGGGGCCGGATAAGGGCTTACACAATGTGAGGGACCTGGGGATATACGGTGGAATAGAATTGTATACAGAATAAAGGAAACTCAATCCCTCTTATTACTGTTTTGACTGCAGTCACTCAATAAACGCATAAACAATTATGTTTTTTGTGATAAAATCTGAAAAACCTCAAAATTCAGTGCACTCACTTATATCCTGCACTTATCTCTCCAACTAAACACCAAAAAGCTCCTACAGAATAAGCCTATTTTTCCAACAGCACAAGATATTTCTACTAAAATTTATTATGCAACCAAATGCAATGTACGTTATGCTCTTTCTTAAACCAAATTACCACAAGTTAATTATTTCTTTAGATACATTTGGGAAGCACCCTTACCTTTGTTTTCTTAGAGAATTGAATTTAACAAAATGGTCATCTATACAATGTAGTAGAGAAACATGTTATTACTTTATGTAGATAGAAAGATGTAGACTGAAATATGAATATCATCCATACCACAATTTGACACCCACAACGAGCCAAAAGAACTTTACCTAATCCTACCTGTAAGAGGTTAATAAAAATTTCATGATGTGAACTCGGATTCAGACAATATGTTCGATGCCTCCATTCGTCTATATTCATGTCAGCGACACAATTTACCTGCATCTTATTAATAATATTTCTTTACTCAATTATGTACCCAAAATTCAGTCCAAGAAAATATAATCTCTTGATGAGATTATAGAGGTAGGCTAATCATTCAAGTGGGTTGATCCAAGAAGCACCCTTACCTTAGCATGCCTATTTTTTATTTTCCTTGTAGAATTATTTTAGGCTGGCCGCTCCAAAGCCACTTCTAAGTATTTATGAATATAGATCTAGTTCAGCTTGTAGACCCATGATTTTGCTGATTAAATTAGTCAAATCCACAAATCCAATAAGAATTTTAGTCTAATCATCTAAACAAATTCTTGGCCTGCTGCATGACAAGGATTGGGATAAGCTGGGATGAAGGTTGAACCTCTATAAAATATTAAACTATTATATGAGTTTGACTCGAAGAAAGGACATGTCTATAATAATTTTTAGGCCAATCCGGTTGGAGTAAGATTTATTCATCGAGATCACAGTTATATATAAGGCGGATGATTGCTTCACGTTCTTTTTTATTTCAACTTTTATTTTATTCTTTTGTGACCCCTCAAAAGAAACTCTTCTTCTTCTTCTTCTTCTTCTTCTTCTTTTATCGGTCCATTTTAATGCTGGGTTTTATCAACCAAAGAAGTGCAATACATGAGAAGTTTCACATGGGGCCGTGGTTTTTATAAGAGCTTCAGGCAATGCTGTGGAATGTGAATTATTCAAATATATTGTTGTCTGATAAAAGTCAACAAGTTCTTTTTTATTCTTTCTTTTTATTGCTGGGGGAACTCACCGCTATGTTCTTAATTGTATTATTTTTTTTTAGTAGCTTTAGGGGGGCAACAAAGCAGGGTAAAAGATCCACAGGCCAGATTTTATTCGAGTAAGCCGATATGCTGAAGATTTGACAACATATTAGACTACACTCAAGTGTATGCCCCATAATTTAACAGTACTTTGATGGTAGGCGTCTAGACATCCTTCATTACCCACCACATGCATCGCACTTACTGATTTGATAGAAGAATTGAGCCTGATCCACTAAAAACCCTATCGGTGGCATCTTAGATGCCATCAGTAGCTATGGATAGCACATCCATGCTACCTAAGATGCCATCAGTTGCTATGGATAGCAATCCATGATCAACACCTTAATGATGGTGCATTCCCTGATGCCATAAAGATTTAAGAGGGTATTGACTGCCCCCCCCCCCCCCCCCCCCCCCCACAAGGTTAGTAGCTTCCGATGTCATACTAAATGGCGTTGGCTGTGTTAATGGTGCCACATTTGTTGTTGTAAGAATCCCAGGGCCGACTTGCTCTAAAACTCTCCAGGTAGCTTTCTACTCGATTTTGACAAGCGTCTATCTAATTTTTACTATATTCCTGTAAAAAAAAAAAAAAAATCTCGATTCTTCGTGAATGAAGATCAAAATAGATGAAATTAATAAAAAAACCTAGAAGCAGGAATGGAGAATGAATGAAGGCCCGGTCACCACTACGGTGGTAGCACGGCTCAGCTCTTGTGAATAATCCACTGGTCACGGATTTGAGAAATGATCCTGCGGTTGATTCAATTAAATTTCAGATTAATTCTGGAGCACGTGACTGGGGAGCTGAGCGGCCAAAACTCCGGTGCCGTAGTGGGGTTAGGCTGACGTACTCATCTAGTTGATGGAAAGGGCATGTGAAAATTATGGCCCGAATCGAACAAAGGTCTAACGGATTGAGACCCGAGTGGAAAGCTATATCGGGAGAGGTTTTTCCCCCTCCCCTCATCCTTTTGTTCTATCAAAAAAATAAAAAAAGGCCCGGTCTCGTGTGTGCGTGGCATGCAAGTATGCATGGCTCCTTAGCAGGCTGCTGCCCAGTCCAGGATGACCTAGCATGCAAACATGTGGGCCGCATGGCTGGCCCAGGCCTGGGCGGTCACCCAGCATGTGACCTACACACCTCATCCTGTTTTCCCTCGCGGTCCATAGTGGACCACCAGTCCACAAAGCCTGTGACACGGTCTACAATGATGGAATCATGGTCTACGGAGGCTGGCAGCAGCTCACGGATATTTTCTGCGCAATCAAATGGCACAACGTGCATCTGGCAAAATTCAATGGTTGTGCACTTCCAAGGGATGCCCGGCTCAATTTAAGTTTGATCCATGCGATCTATGGCACGATCAAGACCATCGAATAACTAGAAATGCTTATAGAAGTCAAATGCGAGTTGAAAAAGATACATGATTCTAATTTAGACACAGTTAGGACCGTTAGTCTTCTATTGAAACACTTTTCTTGTCAGATACTATAAAAAGAGGGACATGGGTCAGGGCAGCCAGTGTAGGAGGATCCAGAAAGTTTTTAGAAGACATAACAGTGATAGAAAAAATTTACAGTGACTAGAGGGTCTTCTTGAAAATTGAGAGTTTCTTGCGAGGAACGTGAAATTTCTTGCTAATAAAAATTGTACAGAATAGAGAGTGAAAGTTTCAATATTAAAATATTTATATTTTTTATATTGCATGCTTAATTGATTAATTATATATATATATATTTTGCAGCATCAATACCAACATTTCGAGAATTGGGATTCATATTGTGTACGAATAATTTTTCAAAAAATTGATATCAGCGCAATTGGAACCATAACAATCCTTTAGTCCTACATGTATAAATCCCAACTCCCAGGACCAAACTCACTTATAAATCACTGACAAAAATCAAATGAAAATTCCTGAAAGATCTCGCCAAGGAGGTTTGAGCCTTTGTGATTGCACACGAAGGAAGACTAAGGCCACCTCTATTAAGCCGGGCCATAATTAAACTCTTCAGAAATCCTGCAGGACGTGAAGGAGTAAATGGGATGTAGTGAGAAGGCTCGGCCCAATTTTGCACAACGTAGGAAAGTTTTTTAATCTCTTCTTTCTTCGCTGTAGTTTATTTTTCTGCATGTTCCAATAGTTTAGGCTTGTTGCAGAACCCTGTCCTTTCTTTGATTTTAAGATTTCAATGGAAGGCGAGGTCTTCCAATGCCTCTTTTGCCCGCCAAATTCCCAGGTTAGTATCATTGTAAATATTTGTATTTTAGTTACTAGTTTGGATTTAGCTTCTTATACCAAATTAGTCTAATTTCTATTTTAATTTTCTTCTTCAAAGGCATTTTGAAACTCAAAGGCAGGTACTTTAAGGTAGACCATGGAGCGAGAGTGTAAGGTAGACCATGTGATCGTGAGTAATTTTTGTCTATTTGTTAGGCAGTTTCTTCTAATATAAATTTTTCCTTTTGTATATTTTCTAATTAGATTGGTCCTAGATTATATATATGTAGTAGGGTTTAAATATTTTTGTATATAAAAAAAGAGAGTTTTTTCTTCTACATGGTATCAGAGCCCTAGGGTTTGATTCCTGGGGTACTGTGCTGCTTTATCTTCCTCCGTGTCGGAACCTTCCTCCGACCACCCTATCTTCCGCGCGTACCAAGAGAGGAGACGGAAAGTCTCTCTCTCACGACGGATCTTTCCCGTTCGTCGAGCGACGACGGATAGAGAGAGGAGACGGGCAGTCTTCTCTGCTGCACCCTCGGCCGATCGTTGCCTCCGATATATCCCTGTCTCCGATCCCCGGCGATGCCATCGACCTCCGATCCTCGTTCGCTGCTGCACCAGTCCGTGGTATCTGCTGAGATCCGTGGTATCCCTGCCTCCGGTCTTTCTGCTGAGATCCGATCCCGATATCCGGTCTCGATCCCCGGCGATGCCCTCAACCACGGCACCGGCTCATCCCTGCCTCTGATCCCGAGATCCGGTCCCGAGAGTCTCCGTCCCGGCCGCACGTGTCGTGACGGTGCCGGCTCGTCCCTGTCGCCGGCTCGTCTCTGCCACCGGCTCGTCCGTGTCATGACACCCTCCGTCCCTGCCGCCTGGCGCAACTGCGACACCCTCGGCCGCGTGCGCCTGGAGCCATCACCATCTGCCGAGGGGTGCATCTGGTGGTTCGGTGTCTGCGGAGGATCAGGGCTAGAAGCACCCCTGCCGCGCAACTCTGATTCCTCAGAAAACAGCCGATCAATACCAGCTGCTCTCATGGCCGATAAACAGCCGATCGTTGCAACTGACCAAGCAGATTCTAGTGCCTCTGCTACTGCCATTCTGGCAGACCTGACTGCTGCGATGAAGCAGATCTTGACCCAGCAGACCGCGCCACCGCGCGTTGAACCTCCAGTTGCACCAATTGCTATTAAACTTGATGGAAAAAATTATGGCATTTGGTCCCAGGTTGTTGAAATGTATGTTTCAGGTAAGGACAAACTGGGCTATTTGAATGGTAATTCTCCTGAACCCCCTCCTACTGATCCATTGTTTAGACAATGGAAGATTGATGATTCTACGGTGAAAGGTTGGCTAGTTAATTCTATAGACCCAGCCTTGATACCGAACTTTATTCGGTTTCCTACTGCCAAAGCTGTATGGGATGCTGTGGCAACGACCTTTTTTGATGGATCTGACACCTCTCAAATCTATGATGTTAAGAGGCAGGTTTCTCGATTGAAGCAAGGTGGTGGACCCATCGAGAAATATTACAATGATCTTCAAGGGCTCTGGCGTGAGATTGACTTCCGCTGTCCTAATCCTATGCAATGTCCAACTGATATTTTGAGGTACAATGCCATTATCAATGAAGATCAGGTTTATACCTTTTTAGATGGTCTCGACGATCACCTGGATAATGTTCGTGCTGATATTATAAAGATGGATCCTTTTCTAACTATTGAGCAAGCTTATGCCCGAGTCAGGCGAGAGGATATGCGCCAATCTGTCATGCTCTCCACTCCTGTCGAGGTTACCTCTGGTTCCGCCATGGTGTCACAGCGGGGCAAGGGTAATCAGTTAGTGCTTTCTACCCGGGGACCTCGCCCGAAACCTGATATGCCAATTCAATCCAAGGGATGCTCTCACTGTGGAAACCCTAAACATACAGCAGCATCTTGTTTTAAACTGCACGATTATCCGGACTGGTGGGATGATTTTCAGAACAAGAAGAAGAAACCAGGCTCCCAAAAGGGGCGGAATGGAGGGCAAGCCTCCTTAGTTACTAGTGGCTTATCATTAATTCCTATGGAGCCTGAATCTGCTAATGCCAAGTCTCTTGAAGGTAAGTATGGGTTTGTCTTTGCTAATCGACATAGTGATCATGGGTGGATAATTGATTCTGGCGCTACAGATCATATGACTCCGAAATCTGGTGACCTTCTTACATCCACTACACCACGTCGAGATCATATATACAATGCTAATGGACATGACTTTCCTGTGATGGCTGCTGGGCGTGTGTCTGTCACACCTTCCCTCTCTCTATCTCATACCTTGCTTGTTCCTTCATTATCTAATCGTCTATTATCAGTTGGACAGCTTACTAGTGAGTTGAATTGTGTTGTGCTTATGTACCCTGATTTTTGCCTGTTTCAGGACATTCTCACGAAGGAGATTATTGGGCGTGGTACTAAGAGGGAGGGGCTATATTTTGTGGATGAAATAACTTCTGGACGGACCTATCACACTCGTGGACAGTTAACTCAAGAGAAGGAACTTTGGTAATGGCATCGTCGGTTAGGTCACCCATCCTTTGGATATTTATGGCACTTGTTTTCCAAGGTATTTCATGGTCTATCGAACTCTAGTCTTCAGTGTGATACATGTATTTTGGCAAAGAGCCATCTCACTTGTTTTCCTCTTAGTTTGAATAAAAGTTCTACTCCTTTTTCCTTAATTCACTCCGATGTTTGGGGTGCTTCTCCTATTACTACTATATCTGGGTTTCGATGGTTTATCATCTTTGTCGATGATTGCACACGTATGACTTGGCTATATTTGATGAAACATAAAAATGAGGCTGAAGCTATCTTCCAGACTTTCCACCGTATGATTCAGACTCAGTTTGGGGCCAAACTTCAGGTTCTCAGATCTGATAATGGTGGCGAATACTTAAGTAAACCTCTTGCAGCTTATTTTCAAGAACATGGTTTGATACATGAAACCTCTTGCCCTCAGACTCCTCAGCAAAATGGTATTGCTGAGCGCAAGAATCGTCATCTTCTTGAAACCACTCGAGCACTTTTGGAGGGTAGCCATGTTCCCCATCGGTTCTGGGATTCTGCCGTAGTCACAGCTACTTATTTGTTGAATCGCATGCCTTCCCGCATTCTGAGATATCGCATGCCAATGCAAGCACTTGCTGCCCATGTGTCTCTTCCTTCAGTTCTCACCTTGCCTCCTAAAGTATTTGGATGTGTCGCTTATGTCCATCTTCACAAAAATCAGCGAACCAAACTTGACCCGTGTGCTGTTAAATGTGTTTTTCTTGGTTATGGCCCTTCTCAGAAAGGGTACCGATGTTATGATCTTACCGAAAAGCGCACGTATGTCACCATGGATGTAACCTTTATCGAGATAGAGACTTATTTTTCTCCCCCCCGGTGTCCTGTTCAAGGGGAGACTAGTTGCAGAACCAGACAGTGGTGGGAGGTAGGAATTGCAGGAGCGACAGATGGGTACGCTCGGCCACATGATTCTGAGGCTGCACAATCAGACAACACTGAATTATTGTATGAATCCGAACAAGAACAACAGCAACAGCCCTCCTTATCTCCACCCTCTTCGCCCTCTTCAGTACCACTCCAAACTCCTAAGAATGTACCTGAGGTAAGTTCTTCTACTGTACTTGATCTTTTTGAAGATACTGATATGCTTACTGGTTATAAGCTACCCGATAGACATAATAGGGGCAAACCACCAAATCGGTATTCCCCAGATGTAGAGGACCGCCGATCTCGATATCCTATTGCAGACTATGTATCTTCCAAAAGGCTGTCCACACCACTACAAGACTTCGTGGTTACAATTTCCTCAGTTCAAGTTCCAAACAGAGTTGAAGAAGCCATGAAGGATCCGAAATGGCTTCAAGCAATGAAGGTAGAGATGGAGGCTTTGGAGAAAAATCAAACTTGGAAACTTGTAGAATTACCAAAAGATAAAAAGCCAGTTGGATGTAGGTGGGTGTTCACCGTCAAACATAAGGCAGATGGAACTATTGAGAGGTACAAGGCACGACTGGTAGCTAAAGGGTATACACAGATTTATGGGGTGGATTATCAGGAAACATTCTCTCCAGTTGCAAAGTTAGACACTATAAGAGTGCTGTTATCTCTGGCTGCAAACTTGGACTGGCCTTTGCATCAATTTGATGTGAAGAATGCTTTTCTTCATGGGAATTTAGAGGAGAAAATCTATATGGAGCTTCCACCTAGATACAGATGCGCAGATAAACCAAACATGGTTTGTAAGCTGAAAAGATCTTTGTATGGGTTGAAGCAGTCCCCTCGTGCATGGTTTGGTCGCTTTAGCTCAGCTATGAAAGGGTATGGATACTCCCAAAGTAACTCAGATCATACTTTGTTCTTAAAATGTACTCAAGGAAAAATGACTGCTCTTATCATATATGTTGACGACATGATTATTACAGGCAATGATAGTTCAGAGATTATGAGACTGCAGGAATTATTATCTAGGAAGTTTGAGATGAAGAATTTGGGAGGTCTGAAATATTTCCTGGGAATCGAAGTTGCTAGGTCAAAGGAGGGAATTTATTTGTCTCAACGAAAGTATGTTCTTGATCTTTTGATCGAAGTTGGCATGCTAGATTGCAAGCCTGCCGACACTCCTATGGGACAAAACTGGAAGCTTGGAGAGTACCCTGATCAGACTCCTACTAATAAAGAGAAATACCAAAGGTTAGTAGGTCGTTTGATTTATTTATCACATACACGTCCTGATATTGCTCATGCAACAAGTGTGGTGAGTCAATTCATGCATGCACCAAGTGAAGATCATATGAATGCTGTGTGGCGTATCATTCGATATTTGAAGTCAGCTCCAGGAAAGGGGTTGCTATTTGCAAAAAATGGCCACCTTGAAATAGAAGGTTATATAGATGCAGATTGGGCTGGAAGTATGACAAACAGGAGGTCTACTTCAGGGTATCTTACATTTGTGGGAGGCAATCTTGTCACATGGAGAAGTAAGAAACAAAAGGTTGTAGCTCGGTCTAGTGCAGAAGCTGAATTCAGAGGTATAGCAAAGGGGTTATGTGAACTTCTATGGCTTCGGAAGCTACTCACTGAGCTCGGGTATCCACCAGGTTTGGAAATTAAATTATTTTGTGATAATAAAGCAGCTATAAACATTGCTCATAATCCAGTTCAACATGATAGAACCAAACATGTGAAGATTGACAGATATTTCATCAAAGAGAATGTGGAGGCAAAATTGATCAAGTTACCTTTCGTCAAATCTGAAGACCAGTTAGCTGATATATTAACAAAGGCTCAGTCTGGCAGAGAATTTCATCGCTCACTTATCAAGTTAGGTATCAAAGACATCTTTGCACCCACTTGAGGGGGAGTGTGGTCGTGAGTAACTTTTGCTTATTTGTTAGGCAGTTTCTTCTAATATAGAATTATTTCTTTTGTATATTCTCTAATTAGATTGGTCCTACATTATATATATTTAGTAGGGGTTAAATATTTTTGTATATAAAAAAAGAGAGTTTTTTCTTCTACGGACCATGCTCAAACACCAAGGCTCCATGGATTAGACTCTGCTTATCGGTCGCTAAGACTTTTTTTTTTTTTTGATTCGAATAGGAGGTAGCTGGAAGCTTTGTCCTGTTTATTCAAGGTCAAAATTACATAGTTCCAGAGAACATAACCATAGGTTACATCAGCAAATGAAGAAATAATGAAAACATAACAACAAGATTACATCACCCAACTTGAACAATAGTTATACTCAGCACCAAACAGAACAAGACTAGGGAGTGCACAGAAAACAGGTGCTGAGTTCAGTAGTTTGCAGGCTTCAATAGACATGAACAATAGCCATTGACTAGAGAGACTATACCAAGGAAGACAACATGTTCCACAAATCCTGATGTTTGGATTCATGGATGACCAAAGAGCGCACGCTTCCCCAACTGTTGAAGGACTGAAGCAGCTTCTGCAGCACCACAAAAACTTTATGTTTTTTGTTCAGAAATATATGACTATTCCTTTTCCTCTAAAGCTCCTAGTAGACTGCTGCAATCAATTGATTCAGAGCTTTTTCTGCCATCTTGCTCTCGTTCTTCCTTCTCCAAGTCGTCCATATATAGGTCATAGAAAGATGATGGCTTCCCTCTTAATTTCAAATGCAGGTTGATAATGGTCCATAAGCCCTTCATAAGGGGGCATCTAAGAAGAGATGGTTGACAGATTCAACATTCGCTCCGTAGAAGAAATAACCAGCATTAATATTTTACACTTTCCTATCGAGTATTTCACTAGCGTGCACCTTTTTCCTTGGTAGCAAGCCAAAGGAAGACTTTTATCTTCTCCAAGCTAGGTGTTTTCCGAATGATATTGTGAGATGGACATCTCAAGCCATTGAAACTTAAAAGAAATTGTAGTAGTAGTCAAAGGAGAAGAGTCCATTTTGTGCAAGCTTCCAAATTGGCACATCCGTAATATGTGACGGTATATAAAGGGCTAGAAGGCCAAGCAATGACTCTAACTAAGATGTCTCCAATCTAGTCAAAGAACCTCCTACTTTAATGCACCAGCTCAAGGTTCTCCCATTCCAATCAGATGAGACAAGTAAATGTGGTTTCAAGACTCTAGAATAAAGCTCCTCAAAGTGAAAACAAAAAGGAGTTAAATCAATCCAAACATTCTCCCAAAATCGAGCATACTCGCCATTTTCAATTTGAAAAGCTACACAGTTCCAAAATGCTGTATTGCAAGAGCCAAGGCAGATTTTTTGAAGTGATTGGAATGGGCATAAAATTCTGTAGTTGAACTAGGTTACTAGTGTAATAACATACATCTACTATTTATTTATTCTTTTTGTTTTCTAATGCTCTTGAAGATAGAATTGCGGTACTCCAAATGAATCCGTAGGACATAATAGACGTACATAAGGCATGCTAGCAAGATTGCCAAAAAGAATGCAGTAGTGTGTGTGTGTGCGCGGTTGAAGTATGCCTGAAGTCTTATATTAACAGAGTAAATATTACAAACCAAAGTGCCAGTGCTGTTAAACAAAAAGGAAAGTAAGAAGCAGCCTGACAAGGAAGCATATTACAAGATTTAATGTCCTTATACAGAAATAATAAAAAATTAACCCTATAAATAAATTTTAGCACAAGCAGTTGCACATTGAAGGAGACACGAAGCCATCCAATCAGAGCAAGTCTGATAACGTTGTGAAGCTTGTAGGTTATATTGCAAAATATATGATCTGAACTTGGAGTATCACTGTGTTGTACCAATTCATCTTTTGGAGTATGACAGATAAAATAAAGAGGACCAACTCGAAAAACATAAGGAGCAATATAAACATCCCAGATAACTGGTGAAAGCCTGTCTATGGAATGATAAGGATAATTGAACTCAGATATGAAGCAAATATTATCAATTATAGAATGCCAATGGCCCTCATATTTATGCTTCGACTCATCATAGTTCTGTATAAGAGAACGCCGTCCAACAAAGAAATCAAAGCATACCTGACCCCCCCTTCTTGGAATAAATGAAACTGTGAATACCCGAAACATAGATGTGGATAAACAGTGATATTGTATGAGCAATCAACCACCTGAAGAGAACACTGTCATGAGTTGGTACGTATCCCAACATGTGATAGTATTATGGAGTGGCACTGCCTTGGCACAATTCAGTATTTGAGCCATGATATATAGAAAAGAACAGAACATCGAAGACCATACAAGGAGCAGTAGAATCATCCCAGCTAACTGCTGAGAGCTTGTGAATAAAATAATAAAAATAACTGAACTCGGAGGTGAAGCAAAGATCATCATTGATAAAATCCCAATGGCTATCATATCCATGCTCCTTCGCATCATGGTTCAGTAAAAGATCAAGCCATCCATCAAAGAAGTGAAAACAAACCCGACTCTTCTTGAAATATGTAAACTTGCGGATACCTGAAACCTGAATCTTGATAAGCAGAGATATTATATAAGAAATCATCAACTGGAGAAGAACCATGTCATGAAATGTTAGATGTTCCAGCTCATTTGAATGAAGATTTGCTGAATCCGAAATGCAATAATAATGAGAAATTATTTCCACATGGAACCAGCAATATGAAAGTAGCCCGTAGAGTATAATGGTAGCTTGGAGTAGTTCAGCTTGCAGTCCAATTTGGGGTAATTTATGACTTTTGGAGGGAGATGTTCAAAGCTCTTGAATGAGGTAAGTACAAGGCAAAAGTTTCAAATGGGGTGAACGCAGGCGGTGGAGCATCAGGAATCATGCAAACTGAGGCTCTTTTGCATGATGGGTTCACTGCCCTATGAAGGATCTAGACATTCCTGCTGTGCTTGATAAGTATTCCAAAGCATGCTGGTTTATGCCAAGCCTCCTAACACCCGATGTTTATGCTTTGCCTTCTCTCATGGTCAGCAAGTATGCGCCTAAATCAAGGATAGCGGTGCTAGATAATTGTTTGAGGTCAGATGCGCATTTGCTAGAATAACAAAGTTTTGAAAAATGAATGAAACAAAAAATTTTTCTAATAGGATCGTTATTAATACGGCCAAGCACGCAGTTATGATATAATCAACAAGAAATAAATAAATAAACAGAAAAATACAATAAACAAGAATCAAAACCAGCGAGAGACGGGAATTTTAAGTGGTTCACCCAAACTGTGCTACGTCCACGGTGGCACAGGATCTACAAGGATTCATTAAGAGTTGAATCAGGTACAAGCCCTCAAAACACACCCTCTCAGAAACTCTTTTAATCCCTTAAAATATTTCAGGATTTCTTTCAAATGCACCCGGAGGTACTCACAAAACCTCTCATATATTCTCTCTGAAATCTCACTCACAAACCTCTCGAAAAATCCTTTTTTTTTCATCAATAATCATAAACATTCACAGCCTCTATTTATATAGAGTACAAGAAACAAGGCTCGTAGGCATCCAAAAATCCAAAAAATACAAAACTCTAGACTCCCAATCTCCGTAGAAGACTTTTGGGCCATCGGATCGTCCAAACAAGAGGTTCATGTGATGCCACGTCGCTGCGCCAAAATTCATGCACGTAGAAACGGGAAAAAGAAACATCGTTGAGACCTTTGCTGAAAACCGCTGGTGACTGGGCCTGGCCCACGCGCGCCCAGCGCCCGACCACCTGGGCCTGGGTCGCGCGACGCGTGCCAGCGCGCGTGGGCAGGATTTTGGAGCTTTCAGCCTGGGGCTTCGAGGATGGTAATTAATCTCCATCAATAACAATCTCCCACTTGGAGATTAATTGACATTAACCTTTGATCCGTCTTCTTTCTTTGTGCCGCACTCTCCTGATCTATCTCTTGGAAAGGTTCACCAAGTTGCAACAGAAACTCAACTTGTCTCTGCTTACAACCTTGGTGAACATATCAGCAGGGTTCTTGGCACGATCAATCTTCTCCAGCTTCAGCCACTCTTCATCCAACACACTGCGTATGAAATAATACCTAAGCTGAATGTGCTTGGTTCTTGCATGAAATGCTGGATTCCTGGTCAAGTGAACTGCGCTCTGGCTGTTGCTCCATAGCGTATTACAATTGTGCTTCTTGCCGAGCTCCTCCATCAACCTCTGTAACCATATCATCTCTTTACTAGCTTCAATGATCGCCACATACTCAGCTTCCGTAGTTGACAAAGCCACTATCTTCTACAACCGAGATACCCAGCTCACTGCTGTATTACCGACAGTAAAAACATAACCAGTGGTGCTCCTTCTACTATCTTTGTCACCAGAGTGATCTGCATCTACAAATCCTTGTACTTGAAAACTGTCACCTTCATAGCACAAACTAAAAGTTGATGTACCCCTGAGATATCTCAAGATCTACTTCACTGCATTACAGTGCTCCTTACCTGGATTCTGTATATATCTGCTGATTGCTCCCACTGCTTGTGCGATGTCTGGTCTCGTGCAAACCATTGCATACATCAGACTTTTCACGGCCAAGGCATATGAAACTCTAATCATATCATCCCTTGCCTCCTGATTTGTTGGACACAACTGCTTGCTAAGCTTGAAGTGTGCTGCCAAAGGTGTTGACACTGCCTTTGCGTTCTCCATATTGAATCTCTTCAGCACTTTTTCTACATAGTCCTCTTGAGATAGCCACAGCTTCCATTGCTTCATATCTCTCTTGATCCTCATGCCAAGAATCTGCTCCGCCTCTTCCAAATCTTTCATTGAAAACTTCTTTGCCATCAGTTTCTTGAGCTCTTCAATCTTTCTCATACTAGAACTTGCTACAAGCATATCGTCCACATACAAGGATAAAACAATAAACTCATTATTTACGAACCTCTGGTAGTACACGCAGTGATCTGACTGGCATCTGGTGAAGCCCTTTTCTAGCATGAAAATGTCAAACTTGAGGTACCACTGCCGCGGAGCCTGCTTCAGACCATACAAGCTTTTCTTCAGTCTGCAAACCATGTCTTCCTTTCCCCTGACCTGGAAACTTTCTGGCTGGTGCATGTACAGCTCCTCCAAATCTCCATGAAGAAATGCCGTCTTCACACCTAGCTACTCTAGATGAAGATCCTCCACTGCTACCATGCTTAGAATCACCCTGATGGATGTCATCTTGACCACTGGGAAAAAAATCTCCTGAAAGTCAATTCTTTCTTTCTGTGCATAACCTTTGATAACTAACCTTGCCTTGTATCTTTTGGTACCATTGGCCTCATTCTTCATCTTGTACACCCATTTGTTGAACAGAGCTTTCTTGCCGGTGGGTAACTTCATAAGATCCCAAGTCTTGTTCTGCTTCAAAGAGTCCATCTCCTCTTTCATAGCCAACTCCCATTTGACCTTAGCTTCATCCTGCATGGCTTCAACAAAACACTCTGGTTCTCCAGAATCTGTGCACAAAACATAATCTCTACCAGAATACCTTTGTAATGGCCTGGTAACCCTCGTGGACCTCCTCAACTGTGGGGACACCGACTGAGGTACTGGTGTATGCATGTGGCTGTCAGCTTCAACCACATCTTCCTCCTCCACATCCTCCAAGTTTCCATCTTCAGTTTGCACTCGGGAAATCTCTCCGTCAGTGACAGGATCGAGTTCTATAAACTCCTGTTTCTTTTCTTCCACTGCATCCTTCCTGTCTTTGTAAGTATGCTTTTCATCAAATACCAAATTCCTGCTCCGAATGATCTTATTGTTCTGGAAATCCCAGAGCTTGTAGCCATACTCATCGCCACCGTATCCAATGAAAACACACTTTGTAGACTTTGAGTTTAACTTACTTTTCTTCTCTTTCTCAATCAGAGAATAAGCAATGCAGCCAAACACTTTAAGAAAAGAAAGTTTTACAGGTTTTCCTGTCCAAATCTCCTCTAGAATCCCACCATCCAATGCACTGGATGGACTCCTGTTGATTAAATACACTGCAGTGTCCAGTGCTGCCACCCAAAAATATGTAGGTAGACCCGAGTCAAACCTCATACTCCTCTCTCTCAAGAATGGTCATGTTCATTCTTTCTGCCACACCATTCTGCTCTGGTGTCTCTGGGACGGTCTTGATCCTTCTGATTCCATGCTATGCGCAGTAAACATCAAACTCTCTGCTACAGTATTCACCACCATTATCTGTCTTGAGATACTTGAGGCTTGCTCCAGTCTGGTTTTCACACATGACTCTCCATCTCTTGAAGATGCCAAAAATCTCAGACTTTTCCTTCATAGCAAACACCCAGACTTTCCTATTGAAACCATCTATAAACGTGACAAAGTACTTATTGCCCGCATATGATGCCACTGGTGCTGGACCCCAGACATCTGAATGAACCAACTGCAGCCTTTCAGTCTTCTTCCGAGTTCTTGCTAACTGAAAACTTACTGCTTTCTGCTTACCATAGATACACTCTTCACAAAACTCTAGATTCACCTTCTTTAGCCCAGGTAGAAGCTCTCTCCTGTGTAGAATACTCAAGTTCTTCTCACTAAGATGACCGAGCCTCCTGTGCCATAATGTAGTCACTGTACCCGTGTCTCTTGTTGCCACTGAAACTGAATTCCCACTGTCTGCCAAGAAGTAGAGAGTGCTAGTCCGCTTCCCTTTGACAACAACCATAGACCCTTTAGTAATCTTCCACTGAGAATTATCAAAGACGGATACATAACCCTCATCATCAAGCTGACTGGTAGAAATTAGGTTTTTCCTTAAATCTGGAATGTATCTGGCTTATGCAAGTCTCAATTCTCCGCCTGTCATTGGCTTCAGTACAATGGTTCATCTACCAACAATTCTGCACTGCTGTCCATTGCCAACTGTGACATGACCAAAATCTCCTTGGACAAAATCTGAAAATAGGTGTCTCTTAGAGCTGCAATGGTAAGAAGCGCCTGAGTCTACAAACCACAAATCTGAGTTTTCCCCATCGCCGGCTGACAGTCACATATCCTCAAACTCCTGCCGTATAATACTCACAACATTTGCTTCCTGACCTTCTGACTCGCTCTTTGCACCTTTTTCTTTCTTCTTATCCCAACAATCCTTGCTCATGTGACCTTTCTTCCCGCAGTTCCAACACTTCATGGGAAATCTCCCTTTGGACTTTCCTCTACTCTTGGATCGGCCTTTCTCTGACTTCTTCCTCTCCTGTGATCTTCCTCTGGTATCCACCATGAGTGCAGTACTTGTAGAAGTCCCACCCACAGTCTTTCTTCTCATCTCATCATTCAATATACAACTAACTGCATCATTGAATGTAAAGGTACCTGATACCGAGTTGCTGACTGTCATTACAAGATTATCCCAGCTATCTGGCAAGGAACACAAGAAAAGAAGAGCCCTGAATGAATCATCAAAAATAACAGAGACCGACTCCAATTGATTGATCATCGTGTTGAACTCGTTCAGATGCTCCGTCACTGAACCATTCTCAGCCATCTTCAAATTGAAGAGCTTTTTTATGAAAAATATCTTGTTTGAGGTGAAAGGTTTTTCATACAGCTTTTTTAAAGCGGTCATCAAATCCACGATGGTCTTTTTCTTTGCAATATTATATGACACTTGAGGTGTCAACAACAATCTGATCGGCTAGGGCTTTCCTATCCAGAATCATCCAATCTGAGTCGCTCATTGAATCCGGCTTCTCCCCCTCCAATGGAAGGTAAAGATCCTTCTGATATAGGTAGTCCGCAATTTGCATCCTCCACCATTCGAAATTGTGACTATTAAATTTCTCGATTTTGATCTTGTCTTCTGCCATCTCTTTGTTGATTTATCCGACCGTAATAATAGGAAGGAGCCTGGCTCTGATACCAATTTGAAAAGAAATGGAACAAAAAATTCTTCTGATAGGATCGCTATTAATACGGCCAAGCACGTAGTTGCGATATAATCAACAAGAAATAAATAAATAAACAGAAAAATACAAGAAACAAGAATCAAAACCAGCGAGAAACAGGGATTTTATGTGGTTCACCCAAACTGGGTTACGTCCATAGCGGCACAGGATCTGCAAGGCTTCACTAAGAGTTGAATCAGGTACAAGCCCTCAAAACACTCTCTCTCAGAAACTCTTTTAATCCCCTTAAAAGATTTCAGGATTTCTCTCAAATGCACCCGGAGGTACTCACAAAATCTCTCAGATATTCTCTCTGAAATCTCACTCACAAACCTCTCGAAAAACCCTTTTTTTTCATCAATAATCATAAACCTTTACGGCCTCTGTTTATATAGAGTACAAGAAACAGGACTCGTAGGCATCCAAAAATCCAAAAAATACAAAACTCTAGACTTCCAATCTCCGTAGAAGACTTTTAGGCCGTCGGATCGTCCAAACAAGAGGTTCATGTGATTCCACATCGCTGCGCCAAAATTCGTGCGCGTAGAAACGAGAAAAAGAAACATCGCTGAGATCTTTGCTGAAAATCGCTGGTGACTGGGCCTGGCCCACGCGCGCCCAACGCCCGACCGCCTGGGCCTGGGTCGCGCGACGTGCGCCAGCACGCGTGGGCAGGATTTTGGAGCTTTCAGCCTAGGGCTTCGAGGATGGCAATTAATCTCCAACAATAACAAGTTTGGGCTTGGATGAAAAAAATGATCGATCTTTTTTATTATTATTATTTTTTATTTTTTTAACAACATTAATTGCTGAATTATATATTGCATAAATTTTGAAGGATTCTAATCTTTGCCATCCATATTCAATTGTACGATCCAATAGTTGATATCAAAAAAAAAAAAAAAAAGGCGTGGGGTGGGAGGGGACATTCTGGAAGATACAACCTGAATCCATGTTGGACTGGTTTATTCCTTGCTGACTCGCCTTCGGGCTCCGGAAACCACGTCCGCGTCGCTTATTTGGCCTGCTCCAATCTTCGTGGGGTCCCACCGAACAGCCTATCCGGCTGCCCGGACGTGCTTGGCGGTGAGGTCCACGCATGGCCGTGGATGGCCACCATCACGTGAATGCACGGCGTAGATTTATTCTCCGGAAGTTAACGGATGGCTGCGAGTCTATCGGAAGCGCACGTGCCGAGCCACAAAAAAGCCAGACTAGCCCCCAACGCAACGCCACCGATGATCTACAGCCCTCCAAAGCCGATCCAACGGATCAAAAGCTTCCTCTAATCAATGCGATCATCGATTCGA
Source organism: Areca catechu (assembly GCA_021397845.1). Taxonomy (NCBI): domain Eukaryota; kingdom Viridiplantae; phylum Streptophyta; class Magnoliopsida; order Arecales; family Arecaceae; genus Areca; species Areca catechu. Next base: position 185,975,165 of record CM038052.1, on the reverse strand, counting down.
CCTCGAGCCGTTTTTTTTTTTTTTTTTTTTGTTTACCCTCTTCTTTGCGCCACCGCCCTCTCATCCATTCCCTTTCTTGTTTCCAAGCCGCCTCCGATTACTTTGGTTTCTAGATCCGCTCTCCCTCCCTCCCTCTCCATATAGCGGCGATCGGTGATCGAAAAGGTTAAGATTTTTAGATTATTTCTCTTGATTTCATCCATGACTCAGCTCGAAGCTTCGGTCCTTTAAGAAGAACCCCGATTTTCTTGATTTCTGTTCCGTTTTCAATCATAAAGGTGCTTTTGATCCAAACAAAAGAAGGCGGTGCCGTATCCGTTCCGTCGGATGGGGGACTTGCTTGAAGGTGAGAGCTATGAGCCTCTGGTCCTATATTTGTTTCAAGGTTTTTAGGTTTTCTTTCATCTTCTGTTCTGTTTTAGAAAGTAGGATCTTTATTCTTGATTTTGGGGAATTAGGGTTTTGAGGGTGGTCACGGGGAGCTCCAGCAAGATGGAGCCTGTAACCCTAGCGAATGGGAATTTCGACGATTTTGAGAAGGATCTGGAGGCTTTGCTTCGGGAGCAGCAGCAGCAGGGCAGAGCTGCCTTCGATCTGGAGCGGGATGAGCTCCATATCTTCCGGAGTGGCAGCGCTCCTCCGACTGTAGAGGGATCAAGAACCGCTTTTGGGAGCTTGTTTGGGCATGCCGGACTTGCCGAGGCCGACCGCTTCGATGGCCGGGATGGGGGAGATGTGTTGTCTGAGGAGGAGATGAGGTTGCATCCTGCCTATTTATCCTACTATTATTCCAACGAGAATTTGAATCCCAGGCTTCCTCCTCCCATGGTATCGAAGGAGGACTGGCGTGCGGCACAGAGGTTCCGTGCTGGCTCGTTTGGAGGGATTGGTGATCGGAGGAGGAGGAAGGAATCTGGGGATGGTGATGGGAGCAGCAGCTCTCTCTTCTCGCTGCAGCCAGGACTCCCAATGCGTGACAGGGAACAAGAGATGGTCGAGCCAAGTGGAGGGGTCCGGCAGGATCTGTCCCAGCACCAGTCAGCGGAGTGGCTCGAGCGGGGCACTGATGGGCTTATTGGGTTGCCAGATTTTGGGTTAGGCACAAGGCGAAAGAGCTTTGCAGATGCCTTGCAGGTTCTTTTTTCTTCCCCTCTTCTTCATTTACCACAAGTATCGTATCACATTTTATTATATATGTGATTTATCAGTTATGTATAGCTGCATCTGAACTTAATGATAGGCCATCATATAGTTGGGAAAAATAATTTCACAGCCCGGTTGATTGTCAACTGGTTGCACGATCTGTGTTGCAAGTGTTCTAATTAGACAAGGATTATCAGAATTGACATAGCAGAAGAACTGAAAATATTTGAAGATGAATGATTCACGTTAATTAATGTACTGACCTACTCAATATTAGTTAAACTATATGCTGTGGTATGTAGAATAAGAATATCTTTATACCAGGTTCTTATTAAGAATAGTATTTTTCCTCCTATCCATTAACTTTTCTCAATAAAAAAAATGGAAATAAGATTTTCTGTTGTAAATAGTACAATTGCCATAGAGATTTGAACTAGTCATATGCCTAGCCTAAAACTCAATTGGTTTGATAAATGTTACCTTATTTATATTCTATACACAATGAAGAGTATTAATACTTAGGGGTTCTATTTTTCTCTTAATAGGGGTTCTAGGTATGGGTTTGTTTGGTCCCAATGAACCATATTAGATTTTTAAATATTAGCATATCAATCATATCTCGTGGTATTGAAATTAATATTATATTTTGGTTCCCTTGATTGAAACTAAGTTGAATGAGATTAAGACATATTTTAGACTGGATTTTGATCTGTAAAGAGTCCCTAGCATGTTTATGAGGCTATAGGGAGCATATGTTTTAGGTTGCTTATATTAAGTTGCATGGCATCCTCCTCTTCTGTCTCTTTTGCTTCTTGATTTGAATCTGTTCTGGTATACTGTCTCAGATAATTATCTGTCTCAGAGACAGGCATTGGTAACACCATTTTTGAAATTCTTTTCATCTCATCTACATTGTCTAATTCTCTTAGCCATGATTGCATCAATCTCTTTAGTCTTTTGTACAATAGATTCAAGATAATGGGAAAAGTCCTCTACGGTATCCCTTGGTTAACATTTCCTGGGCCTGCTTTTTTTTTTTTTTAATATGCTCTATGTTTGCTCCATTGATTTTATTGCTGTATTCTCCAAAGCTTTTGTTTGTAATTCCATTCTTGCGTTTAGCCCTATTTCTGTTATGACAGTTAACAGACTGTCTTTTAAATCTTTTTAGTTTTTGTTATTTAAAGTTTCTTTTTAAGTTACAAAATGTTTTTTTGTCCTTTGACCAGCAAAAAATGGAATTCTAAAGCCAGGATCTGAAATTCACTTTGTTTTATGAGAAGTTTGATTTACTGGCTGTGAGTTCTATTTCAGTGGTGCTTGTGTCTGTGCAAGATTTCTTCTCTGCTCATATTTCCTATGAAGTATCTCAGTCGATTGTTATTTCCCCAATGGTACATATTTCTTATCAATGGGAACTCAGCCTTTCCCTGATAAATTGGTTTTTCCTCATGGGAAGTAGCATTATCCATCTTCTGATGCTCCTCTCTATACAGTTCCTCCTGAAATAGAATCTAAAGTAGGCCCTTTTTTCCCTCTTCCATTATAAATTTTCTTAATATATAGGTAATATGTGGTTGCTGGATTGAAGCTGTATTCTTTGCTCAAGACCGTAATATTGATCTGCAACTGGCTGGAGATGTATCTTAATTGTGTAGGAATGAACTGTTTTTAGTTCCCCTTGAGAAGTTTGTATACTCTAGGGACAACATCAAAGACATCATGCCTAACAAGGGCACACCAAAATATTCTTTATCTTGTTTTTTATTATTTTCTTTTATCTGATTGACAAATAATTAATCCAAAAAAGGCTAAAAGACTATAGTATCTGTCAATATCATCGGAATTGTTGGCTTGGACACGTGACTTGGATGTCATGTGTCCAAAAGAATCCAACACAGGAATCATTAAAATTGGATTCAGATAGTTGCGTGTATCTTGTATATGTGTGTGTATGAGTGTATCTATATTAATGTGTTAGATCTTAGATGTATGCATAAAATGAATAATGAGCTTATGTTGCTTAAGTTCATAAAATTCAATAAAATGGTAGCTAATTGTTATTTTAGATTTAATTAGTTTCATGTGGGACTGCCAAAATTAGAAATATAATGATGTTGTTATCGTGATTTGGTGGTATTTAGTGTTGTGAAGTGTCTCAAGTGTCTGACATGTAAAAAAAAATTCTAGCATGTCTAGGTAACACGATTCATCATCAAATTAATAGCATCTGCAATGAGACTCCTGGAATACCAAATTCTAGTTCGTTTATGATAAACTTTAGAAGAGCTTAGAGATAGCTACTATCGCAGGCTCCTTGCAATTTATTATTCAATTCTGTTGCCATAAACACTTCTAATACATGTTTCTGGTCTTTTGCCCTCAAAATTATATGACATCATGGGCTGCACATCTTTTCCTAGTGTCTATGCTAGTTCCTTTCTTCATAGCCTTTCATGTGCTTAATTCAAGACAATAGAAGCCATATCTATGTTATTTACTATATGTATGCATCAATTGTCCTCAAGATGTACCTTCCTAGTATGAAGCTAAGTTGGTGTTAGGTTCTTGATACTAATTGTTGTCTGATGACTCTGATCGCCACTTTCAATAACTTTGTCAGTTGCTGAGTTGCATGATAATTGGTGCAAATTTGTGCAAAGGTGTACCACAATACTCATCGCCAAACATGTAACTTTTTCTTATGACTAAAAAAGCTAGTTAACTAAATTATAACTCATTTTTTTTCCTGATATATGGCTTTATATATGTAATGGCTACTTTGCCTTAGGGTTGAGGAAATAAGACCTTTTCTATTCCTTGTTTTATTGTTGTTATTGTTGTTATTATTATTATTATTATTATTATTATTATTATTATTATTATTATTATTATTATATATATTTTTTTTGGGGGGGGGGGGGCGCGGGGGATGCTGGTTCTGATCGCCAAAGAGTGGCAGATTCCAAAAGAAAATTGTGCAAATATTTTCATAAAGGTGCACGAATATGCAAGTTTTCAATGGAATAGTAAATTTTTAGTAAAGGCTAAGGCTTGCCTTATAGCTCTATTGGCAAGACATTGTTACTCGACTTGCATATCTGTTCTGCAACAATCTCTTTCCCCTTCTTCTCTTCCCTGCTCTGCACTTTTTATTTTTGTCCATGTTTTTTCACTCTGTCCATCAGAAGCCAAGTTCTATGAAATGAAAGCTGTCTCAGTTCTCTTGTTCCATTAAGAACATCTGTGATCCATTCCCTCTCTTTCTGCATTTCAATCCAAGACAGTATTTTGTTCTTAACATGCGAAATGTAAGCTTTTGTTTATGCTTGTTCTTGACTCGGGCATCACTTTACTGTGTATATTGATAAAGAAATGTCCATATGACAAATTAGGTTGCATAATGCTGCACATTAACTTATTCCTTTTGATTTTTACTTTATTTAGTTTTTGTTTGTTGCATGTTACCTGGTTCACAGTGTGATTTTCCACGGTTTTGTTCCTATGTTGGCTTAGTAACACTTGTTGGTTCTCTACTGAACTTTGGCATTGATGGTTTGATTTTCTATATCATCGATTATATAAAAATTATTTTAATGCAGGAGGAACATGGCCGCCCTTCTTCTGTGTCTTCACATATTTCAAGCCCAGTTAGTCGTAATGCTTTTGACAGTGTTGATCCATTAGTAGTTTCTGATTCACAACTAACACAGCTTCATAATGGATCAGACAAAATTGATGGCTGGCAATCAGGAGCAACTTCCTCTGGTCTTGTTAGGGTCCAAAGCCTTGGTTCATCACTTTCTCATTCCTTTGCACCTGCTGTTGGTTCTGCTCTGTCTAGAAGTACAACACCTGATCCTCAATTAATTCGGAGGGCCCCAAGCCCCATCCTTCCACCTGTGGGAGTGAGGATTGGTAATAGTGATAAAAAGACATTAGTTGGATCAAATGGCTTAGGTGGTGTTTCCTCTTATTTGTCCGATTCTGGTGATTGGGCAGCTGCCATGTCTACTTTGAGCCTATCCAGGAGTAAAGTAACTGATGGAGAAGGTCATGTACAGGGACGGCTTCATAAAGAATTTTCTGATCAATCTCAATTGCTATTCAATATCTGCAATGATCATAGGCAATATCTGAAGCAGAAAGTCACAAATAAGTCTGAGGCAGAGTCACTAAAACCTCTATCTCATCCTTCTTTGCCATACAATGATCTTTCCAAGACAAATAGTAGTTTAACAGATCTGAATTCACCTAATTTAACTTCAGATGGGCAAATCAACTTGCCAGAGCAATTACCATATCCAGATATTTATAAGAAAGTAGCTTCAGTGGGTTCAACCAGTTCAACAGGATCTAATAATCCATTTCAGAACTCTGATATGCTAAATGTTGACTTCATTGGATCTAATTCAAAGGGTTATTCTGTCGATTATGGGTCATCAACAATATTGAACAGTCATCCTAAAGCAGGTAGCTTTTCTCCTTCCCTCCAATAAAAATTTAGTTTGTGCTGCTAATTCAACCCTAACACCTGGGCATATGCTTTACTTTTGCAGGTCCAGCAGTAGCAGGAGCCACAGAAGGACCATATTTGAATATAAAAGGAAGCCAAGTGGGATCTGCTTTCCCGTTACCAATTATGGACCCGCTATATGCACAGTATTTGCAAAGCACTTCTGATGCTGCCATGCATTCTGCTGCAAGATTGGATCCTTCTTTAGGTGGGAATTATCTTAGTACTTCACATATGGATTTGCAGGAGTATCAAAAAGCATATCTTGGAGCACTGCTTGCAGAACAGAAATTTCAGTATGGCATGCCCTTCCTAGGAAAATCTGGTGGGTTAAATAATGACTTCTATGGTGGTCATGCTATTAGTCTTGGCATGCCGTATCCGGCAAGCCCCTCTTTTCTTTCTCCTTTGGGTTCTGGGAGTCCTGTGAGGAAAATCGAGCGGCCGTCACGTGCCCCTTCCTTAAGTAGGAGTGCTGCCTCGGGATCCATGGGATCACGAAATCCAGAAAATGGTGTTATGGAAGAGAATTATGTGTCATCATTGTTGGAGGAATTCAAAAACAACAAAACTAGATCTTTTGAACTTTCAGATATTGTAGGTCATGTAGTTGAATTCAGGTACTGTTTTTGTTGTTCCCATATACATTTTCTTATTCTACATGTCAATGCAGGTGATTATGGTGGATAGCTGATTACTGATTTTCTCCTTATGCAGTGCGGATCAGTACGGAAGTCGTTTTATTCAACAGAAACTTGAAACTGCCTCAGCTGAAGAGAAGAATAAAATTTTTCCTGAGATTCTTCCTCAAGCTCGTGCTTTGATGACCGATGTTTTTGGAAATTATGTTATACAGAAAGTATGTTGTCTTTATGTTTCCAAGTTAACTCCATAAATTATATTTTTAAAAAGTCTGAACCTCCGTATCATTCTTGTATTGGCAGTTCTTTGAGCATGGTACTGAAATCCAGAGAAAGCAGCTAGCAAGTCAACTTAAGGGTCATGTTTTGCCTCTCAGTCTTCAAATGTATGGTTGTAGAGTAATTCAGAAGGTTGGGTTGTTATCCTTGTTCTGCTATGAAACTCATTACTTTCTTAAATGTTAAGAAGGATATTACAACAGATGTGTTCTTTGTGATCTTCCAACCTGCTTGATGTTCCATGTGGCTTATATAGTATCTGCATCATTTGTTGCGCTTTACATGATAACTGTAATTTGTTTATATAATTAGGTTTGATTGTCATAGCTCAAGCTATCTTATCACTTGTTGCTGAGCACCCTCTTCAATAGCATCAACTTTTAGTTATTTATCGACCTTTTGTCTTAATATAATTATTCTTTTTGTGCTTGTATAAGTATTTTAATAATAAAAATTGTAAATAATGGTGTGTATGGTGCCAGGGATGGTATTTCAATTAGTTAAATCTTGAGATGTTTGCATGTCATGGATTTTACCATTATAACTCTATCCCTTCATAGAACTAAGATGTTGCCACCTGGCAACTTGTTAATTTCCCAAAATCCACTAGTAATAGGATAACAGAATCCAAATGCAGGCCAGAATGACAGTTTAGGAATTGACCACAACCACATAAAGTGCCAGACAGACAGAGAATAAAAGTCCTGCACCAGTACCTTTCTATTTAAAAAGCATTTAAATTGATATTTTCAATGTAACAGTTTTGAAGATTCACCTATCCCTTGTCTTGGAGGTTACTTTACAGGAGACAGGCCACATATTCAATTTCTAACAAGCCTTCTTTGTTGCTATTTGTCTTATCTAATTGTGAAAATTGCTTCACATAGTTTCTATTTGCAACCCAAGTTTTAGACACAAACTGTTGAGTGGTGTTGCATATAAAACAACCAAGTATAATTGATTATAAGTGATAATCTGAAAAGTAATACCATAATGAGAACAATACTTGCTCATAGGATTTTCCTTATTAGTATTTTGGCTCCAATAACAGCTAGGGTCCTGATCAAGCAAGATGAAGTCCGTTGTACCTCTACAGACAACATCTCAAGTACCTGGAACCATGTTCAGTGCTGCAAAAAGACAGTCTGCTAACATCTTTGGTTCCTGCCTTGTTTCAGCCATGTTACATTAGAAGCATTGGCAGTCTATGGAAATAAAGTAATTGTTCTTTGAAATGAAAAATAAAAAAAGAGAGATATATAAAAAAGAGTAGTATGATGGTTTATATTGATCTCTGACATCTTTAGTTAATTGTTGACTAAGAGTTTATGGAACGGTGACTTATGGTTTTGTCTATAACACCTAGTTCTATGCCCTTATAGCTTCATTTGACATTGCTTTTAGAGGGGCCAAAAAGTGCTTTTTGGAGGGTGAAAAACCTTTTTGGGTGATTTTGATGTGTTTGGTAAAACTTCTAAAACAACTTTCTAGCTCCTTCAAAAACTTAAAAAAGGTTTACAGGAGAAATGCTTCAATTTGGAGTTTTTGGCCAAAACTTCTACTTGAGATGTATCAGATAGCTTCTTTTTAGATGAGAGACCAAGTTTGAATCCTGGTAATGATTTTTTAAAAAAAAATTAATTTAAAGATAATTTATAAGGTAGCAATACTTTATAATATTTTCAATATAATATAATGTAATAATAACATTATTATAAAGTTATACTATATGAATTGTAATAATATTATATTGTTATCATCATAATCATATTTTAATAATATAATGTCATTATACTTTAATAGTATTGTAACATAGTACTTTTACAATATACTAAAATAATATCATTTTATTATGTTATAATAATATTATTGTGGAATAATATTATAAAATATTATTATATTTCCATAATAAATTTTAAAATTATTATTATATTATTCAGATTAAAATTTAGAATTTAATAATTTATAAAATAAGGATACTTTATAATAATAGTTTTTGATTATAAATAGTTTTTGAATTTCAAAGAATTTTGAAATATCTTTTATTATCATTTCCTGATGCTAAAAGCACTTTCTTCATTTGGTTACCAAATTAATGCTAAAGTTCCAAAAAAACTTTAGAAATGTTTTTACCAAACAGTAAATAACTTTGCTAGTGAAAGCTCGACTAACCAAAGCTCTACGTACAAAAGCTCTGATACCTAGAGTAATGCCAAATGGGATCCATGAATTATAGAATGGTTAACCAGCTGCCCTAATGCTTTTCCTCTTGCTTGTCTTAACTTTTCAAAGGTGGCAGGCACCTTGGTATTGGTTTTTTGATGTGCTTTTGCATGTGTTAATTTACCCCTAGCATGGTGTGTTTTGTAGGGGAAATTTCTGTGCCCTCTAATAAAATTTGAAGTTTCCAACACTAGACTTTTTTTAAGGCAAAAGACATGAAATATGTCTGTTATATTGATGTTCATATTGATTTTTTTAAAAAATAATATCTGTTATATTGATTTTTTTAAAAAAAAACATGTGTTCAATGTTGGTAGTATGCTCTACTATTTCCAGCTTAAACATGCTCTGTATTGTGTGATATTGTCATAGCTCTGTATTGTATGATATTGTGTAAAAAAACATTCAAGAGTACTTTCTTGTGTCATGTAATACTATTTCATTATCTACTATTTTTAGCTTAAACATGCTGTAAAATCAAAGGTGGTTTCTGAGACATCTGGTATTACCTTGAGAAAGCTCAATTGTTTTCTTTTCTGCAGGCGTTAGAAGTTGTTGATGTAGATCAGCAGGCTCAAATGGTGTTAGAACTTGATGGATCAATCATGAAATGTGTTCGTGATCAGAATGGAAACCATGTAATCCAGAAATGTATCGAATGCGTTCCCCAAGAAAGGATCCAGTTTATTATATCATCATTCTATGGACATGTTGTTGGACTCTCTTGCCATCCATATGGTTGTCGGGTCATTCAGGTGGAACAGTTCCTTCTCTTTCATAGCCCTTATAAAAACCCTTCATTCATTTATTTTCCTCCAATGATTTTGCTCTTTAATGGATGATTAATTCCTGGCAGAGGGTTTTGGAGTACTGTGATGATCCGAAAACTCAAAGCATTATGATGGATGAGATACTGCAGTCTGTGTGTTCTTTAGCACAGGACCAATATGGGAATTATGTTATTCAAGTAGGGTTTTCTGCCTTGTAGCTTGATATGTTTGTCTTATTGTTTCTCTGCATTCTGTTATTGGAACATTTCTTTTTATTAAATGTTATATTGGCTTTGTTGTTTTGCAGTGAGATTGTCATAGCGATTGTAGTTTGTCCCTTTTATTTGTGTTTTATATAGATAGTATGTTCTTTATGATGTTACTTTGACATGGAGCTTATCTAAGATAATTTGGTGAACTTGGTCATACCATTCCTTCTTGTGTATGCTGATATATTGAATGCAATAGCAAGGTTTGTCATGCTGCCTTTGCTGGGTTACAGTTGTGCAACAGAAAACTGGATTTCAAAAATTTTAAATCTTGAAATCCTAGATCCATGACCCTTTAATTATGACAATTAACAAGGCAATATATTAGGATATAGAAGAATGCCTGTAATACTAATATCCTTTATTCCACTAGGTATACAAGTATATGCCCTCCAGAGGTAATCCACACAAGAACTGGATCAAGGAAGCACTCCTATTTCTTGCTTGCTTGATTAGAAACTCCTTCTCATAGCCTTTCTTCTTTCGATCACCTTTTCTCTCTTTTAGGACCTTTTCATTTTCGAAGAGTACTTCAAAACCTCTCCCAAACCTTTCTTACTATCCATTTATCCTTTCTAATTATCTTCTTAAGCCCTTGTTTTAAAATGGCGGATTTATTTTAAAATAAAAGACTTGTCCATACAAGAAAAGAAAGAGAGTTGTCAAGGCAAACTTCGGATGATCTTACTTCAATTACTGAAGTCTTTAAATAGTTAGAGAGGAGATGCTTAAAGCATCCTTTCATCAGTCTTTAATTTGATATTTAACATATCAGATAAGACCCTTCAAGTAAGAGTCTTATGGTAGAAATGTGCGATGAAACATCGTAAACATACGGCATTTCACAAACACTTCGTGTCAATAGTTGCTTATCACAACTCTTCGGAATAATATGATAATTAAGTCTTTAATTAATTAACTAAAGACTTGGTCAACCATACTAAAAGGTGTATAAAATAAGTGATCTTATATGGAAAAGGTGATTGATAAGTAGGACTCCTTTCTATACATGATATTTTCCAAGCGTCACAACCTTTCATGTGCCCCTGGTGATTTATCCACTTGACCGGTCAAATCCAATCCAATTGGGCATGGATAAGAGAGGATAGGGACTAAGCTTTATCAGCAAAAAGGTGATTTAATTGTAAGAAGACTCTTGATCCTCATGCATCCCTTATATTGTGTGCACACCATTGGGACTCTTGGTTCAAGGCATGGATGAGGGCTATGTAGTCAAGATAAATCCCAATTTGGCTGCTCTACTTAAGGCTCAACCTAATTTAAGTTCTACTCAAATTTATTAGCATAAATAGCAAGTATTTAAATCCAATCTAATTAGGTCAAGAGTTAGGCTAGCCAACATATGCTAGTATGTTAATTAGCTAGCCAATTAGGATCCTATCATCCTAATAAAAATATAATTGACTTGATCAATTTCTTAGCATGTGTGATCCTTTAGGTTCCATCTAGCCAGCAGCAGGTGTAGGTTTATGCTGATTTAGTTTGATTAGAAATTAACTAATCAAATTAGGTCAAATTGAATTAATCCTAATTTGAACCATTTTTCAAATTGACTCATGAATTTAATCAATTTAATTCATGAAAATTTACAAGATATGATTGACATCTAACAACGTGTCATGCCTACCCAGAAGATGAGGAATTTGATAGAAATTATCAAAATATCCTTCAGTGATAAGTTACTGTGCAATTCAATCTATCGATCTTCCTTTATCTTGAATAAGCAATGGATATGAAAATTTATTAAATTCTAATATTTTATTCATTCGAATTCGAATCTCGAATTACTAATGAAGACTCGATCGATGAAATATTAGAATTATTTTTTCTAATTTCATCCTGCTTTGATCAAAGGCTTCCTGAGTCATCATTTGATGGATTATATGGGATAAATACTCTTACCATGAGTGATCGATTCCTTGTTGACCTACTTATAACCTTCATACACAGTTCATCATATTCATGAACACCCTCTGTACATGACTGTCATAAATGAGCATGAAACAAAACATGGATTCATGCATACAAGATTCCATGGTGATCTCAGGTCTAAGGATCACTTGCACAACTCTCATTAAAAGAATCATCTTTTGGCAAATGATATTTTTACAAGATGTTCTCATGACGGATCAATTCAGTGAACTCATATCTTAATGAGCACCCACATTCTTGTATTAGTGTTCCTACACAAGTGGTCATGAGACCAACTACGGTCTCCATCGTGCATACATAGAATGTGCCAGTCTTTCTGAAAACATCGATCTCCGACTCGATGATCCTTTGACTAGGAATATTCTAGATTATGATTTATAAGATGTTAGATCTCACTGTTATGAACTTCATCATAACTCTAAATCCATTGCCCTAATTTATGGGGTTCATAAGACACAACATATAATGAATCAAAATGCTTTTATTAATATAATATCATACATGAGTCGGAAGAACTTTATAGAAACGTTCCTGTTACACAGTAAATATGATTGGCTTTCAGGATACTGTTCTTTCAGCCTTGTCAGAACACTGGTAATTATATTATAGTTATACAATGAGCAAGCATAATAATAGTTATGATAGTTGTAAATTGTACAATCATTTCTGCTTCCATTAAAACTAGATCAACTTTAATCCTTCATAGGGCTTGGTAAATATTGATTTCACTCCATCGGTGATCAGGTCATTGTCATCCTAATGAAACTAGCATCCTTTCTCTGTTATCATTGCTGGTAATTCAATTTAGTAGTTTTCACATGTTCTCCCTCACCACCCACTTAAATGATCCATCTTGAATACTTTAACAGATGTATCAAGAAGGCAGGACTTGTCCATACTCCAGAATATCTTTACTGCTTCTCTGAACCAAGATCTTTTAGTTACGAACCATATAATTAGAATTCAGGTTTGCAGAAGCTGAAGGGTGGCAGAGGAACTAGAAAAGAAATACAATAATTAAAATACAGAGATACAATAATTAAAATACAATAAATGTTATCTACCAGCATTTGCACATGAAGATGTATGTGTAATAGAGCAACCATGAGTAACAAGCCTTATTCACCATGGAAGCACTCCCTCTATCCATGTTAACTATTCAATATATCATTTTTGTGAATAGTATTAAGTCAATCTATATTATGTAAGTTTGAATCAACTTACATGTATCAGGAGGTTATGAAAAAGTGGGTTAAAAAACCTCCATCATGTTAATTGGGGCTTATCAAGATGATGGTAGTATCTACATTCTTTTACAAGTGAATCTTGCTAATGATTTAAATTTCAACAATATGCTCAATCAAAAAAAAACCTGATGTTGCGCCTGCAGTTGACTAGACTGAAGTTTTGGCCTAATAGTGGAACTACCAGGGGCCTGTTTGGCTGTTGCTACAAGATTGGGCTGAAATCCTGTAGGATTCATGGATTGGGCCATCTATTTAAACTTGACCGTGTATCAACCAAGTTCCACCTGGCTCAAATCCTGCAGGAAGGAAAAAAAAAGGGACCTCCATAGGTCTTTTTTTTCTCGGCTTGCAGCGCAAAGACAGATTTGGGCTGGTGGGTTTGGACAAGCTCTTAGAAAATTCTAGTTAGATGGGCCAATAGGCCTGATTCCTATAAGATTTTCAGCCTAATCCTGTGGGAGTAGTAGCCAAACAGGCCCTAAGAGTGATTGAGATACCTCATTTTGGTTAGATAACCACAACAATCTTCTAAAAAAGATTAATTATATCAAGCTGCCCAAGCATGAATATAATTTACTATGGGAACTCTTCTTTTCCACAACTATTCACTGAGATTCAGGTTTTAGTTAAGACAGAGGGGCTGCTCAATTCTGGAACGTTCGTATTTTCCTTGAATAGTTAAATGTTGCTCTGAAATCTGCAAAGACATCTGACTGTGTTCTTGTATTTCTTAATTAAGTTAGCAATTTGCTTCCTTGATTGCAATCTTAGGTTTATGGAACACTGTTAATTATGATATATATTGAGTTGAGATAAGTCATAAGTTAAAGCCAGTTACAATTCTATACATTTTGACACTTTCTTTTGTCCAAGATTCTATAATTGTACATCTAACTTAAACAAGGCAGGTTCTTTTTTGTTTTGAGCTGCAAAAATTATCCCTGGTGATATTAATGGGGCCAAATCCTTCTTTTTTTAAGAGTAATTTATTTTCGTAAACAGGTTTTATTCAGGAGATTGTTATTTTTGATACAAGTATCTGTTGCAAGGATTTAGATCCAAAACATTCTCGTTGTACCAATTGATTGCTTAGCTAGCCAGTACTTTTCTTTCCTCGCTACAATAACTTTTGCCCTTACCATCCTGAATCTGGCTTTCTTTCTTCATTTTATTCTTCATGTTCATGGTATCTTGTTTTTGTGGCTTCTTAAATATATCCTGATATAAACACTTTTGACTTAAAAAAGAACATATAAAATAGAATCAACCATGAAATGAGAACCTCAGAACCAATTGTAACTTTTTGTTGCTTTTCTAAGTTGGATGATATTCATGGATGTTTGTTATTGTTTATAGTCTGAGGTGCATGGTATTTTGGTCTCTCTCTCTCACACACACACAGACAAAGACAACAGATCTTTAAAGTATTTGATGCACAAGATTTGATTGCTTACTCATGGTTCTTCCTATGACAGTGGTACCTTTTCCAGGTAGATTTTTTTCTTACAAGTGCTTGTAAAATCATTGTGTGGGAGTGTCGGCATGTTATGCTTGAGCTTTTCTTTTTTAAATACTTGCCATGATTGTATATCAGATTCCAGGCGATCTATGTATAACCATCAGGATTATTGTATTTAGATAATGTTCATTTCTAGTGGTCCATTAACTTGGTTTTCCTGCTTCACTATATTAGCATGTTCTGCAACATGGTAAACCTGAGAACGGTCTGCTATAATTAGCCAGCTTACTGGGCAGATAGTAAAGATGAGCCAGCAGAAATTTGCTTCAAATGTTGTGGAAAAGTGCTTGACATATGGTAGTCCTGAGGAACGGCAACTCCTAATAAATGAGATGCTTGGTTCAACTGATGAAAATGAACCATTACAGGTAACTTTAGCTTTTTTACCCGCTCATTTAGAGTGACATATATTGCTGATTTTTAAAACGACGCCTGCATGAAAATGCATGGGTGCTTGTTTTTCATCATTAAAAAATATATTATTTTATAGTTGTGCTTTAAGCTGAATATTTGAAGGTTGTTGGTTGGTGTCATAAGACCATGGTTTAGAGTATTTTGTAGTGACAGAACTTGTGTCCTTGACTCATCCACCCTCCTATAAAACTCCATATCTTGGGACATCACATTTATGCATGGTCCTAGTATGAGCTAGCACCATTTCTATCATGTGCTGGTTATTGCATGGTGTGACATACCGTTATTAATTGAACAAAGTTTTTGAAAGTGATGGTCTTGTCACATTTGTCATCCACCACAAACAATGCTTAGGCTTTTTGGACCTACAATAAATTGTGTGAAGATGATGAATTGATGATCGATCAGCGACAACAAACGTTATCTGATGGTATTTGAAAAAGTTGCTCATATTCAGTTTGCATAAACAAACAATGCTCGTTAGCAATAAATTGCATCTGTGATAATTTCTAGTTTGTCATGCATATACGGATCAAAGTTTTTAGTCAAAAACGTTGACTGAAATGCACTTGTACATGCTGGACATATTCTATCTTATAAAATGCTTGAGTTTCCTAGATATGCCTCTTACAACCTTGGGATGGCTTGCAAATTAAGTCCAGTGGTACGCAACGTCCCATGCTATGGTAAGTACGGTTAATGTTTAAGCCTTGACTAGGCTTTGTCTTACCTATGATCTACACCATTAGGCCATACATTTTTCTTTCTGGTTGAATGATGGTGAAAACCCTATCCCCTACACAATCTCTCTAGGCTCATGCTGATGCAACTATGCAGATTAAAAAGGACCTTAAGAAGTCTTTTTTTTTTTAAAAAAAAAAATTATCCTGCAGGATCTGAGCTGGGGCTTTGGAACTCTCTCAGCCCGCAGATTCCTGCAGGATCAGGCCGGGCCATTCCCAAACAGGCCTTCAGTGACAATTGTGCCTCTATTCTGGTAACCGAGATCATTTGTTGTATGATAACAACAAAAACATCATAATTCTATGTCATGCAAGTTGGTCTTCTCAGCAGCATACTAGTGTTTTTCATGCTAATTGTCACAATTTTCAACCTCCAATTGATAAATCTAACTGAAATGATTTGGCAGGTGATGATGAAAGATCAGTTTGGTAACTATGTTGTACAGAAGGTTCTTGAGACCTGTGATGATCAAAACCGTGAACTGATTCTTTCACGCATCAAGGTTCACTTGAACGCCTTGAAGAGATACACATATGGGAAACACATTGTCGCCCGTGTTGAGAAGCTTATTGCCACCGGAGGTAACTTGCTGCCTAAATATTTTTGACCGTTCTCTCAACTCTGCACGGTCTTTGTAACCGACAATGCCAATAACTACTGTTTTAACTGATGCACATGCTTTGCTCTGCAGAGAGGCGCATTGGGATGTCTTCACATTCTTCATGAGAAACTGATGGAGTGAAAGCGATGAAATTCTTGTACAGATAATTAGGCTACTCAGTCTTTCATTTCAGTATAAATGGGTAAATGGGTAAGTTAATCTTGTGTGGCCGTAGTGTAAATAAATGATAGGCTTGTTTAAATAAGAGTTTTGTTTGTTCTCTGTATGTATATTGGCGCCTGTATACAAGCTATAGCCAAGGCCACAGCAATACATGTAGAAAAAGATATTTAGGTTAGGAAACAGAGAGCAGAGGCACTGTAGATGTTTGCCTTCGTTATGTAAAGAACAATCTCATATGGAACTATCGTGAGGTGCAGGGTGCTGTTTTATTGAGGTGATACCTGCATCTTGGAAGATATTTGTCTTCATAATTCGTCTTTTGTTCCCGTTGTTGGTGAGTCAGGAGGCTAATCTTTGCACAACCATCCTTGGTTCGCTGGGCCAGTCGGCTCTGGAATGATGATGTGGTTTCATGCATGTTCACAAAATTTCCGATGCTCACCTGAGATCTTGTTGGATATTTTTTATTTTTTTTTATATGTATATTTTTTAAAATATCAATTTATATAAATACTTTTGTCAAATTATTATTTGTACATATACTTTTATATATTTTTTATTTCATGCATATATCAATAAAAATATTTTAATTATTTTAATTTAAAATTATTAATTTTTTAATTATATATATAATATTAGTATATTTATAAAAAATAAGAAAAAAAGATATATATATATATATGCAAAACATTCAATTTTTTAGTGATAAAGTTTATTTTACAGAGTAAATTTCTTCCTCTCAATTTTTTATTGTCAAAGTAGGTAAAAGCAAACCACTTTAGGGTTGACCAACCCAGCACCGAATGATCTCTCAAAACTGTACTTTCTACTAATCATTTCTCAAACAATCTAAACAGCATAATTACAACTTTCCGGCCATTTCACTTGCAACGGCATTAAACATGATTAGTTGATCATTATTAAGCCACTGATAATATATTCTAAAATTAAACTAGCTGCTAGAGATTATCTTAATAAAACATGACAAACCCCTATAACTGCCATTCTGATTCTGTTCCCATAGGGGATCATTTGGTATCATATTTGTTTATATTTTTTGTTTACACAAAAACCACAATGAAAAATGACAAACGACTACAAGAAACTTTTGGTAGCAAAGATTAAATACTTTAAAAGAAGAGTGAAGTTCAAAGCAAGTAATAGCAGAAGTTCTAGCAAATGCTGTCTTTAACATCAGTCTCATGTCACATTTCACTACAAAGAAACAAAAAGAGGGAAGAAACAATGCCGACAGGCCAATAGGCCTTACCCATCTTCACAACAGAAAGCAACGTTCCTCAATCGAGCAAGATATGGTGTTGGGAACCCCTGAGAGATCCCACAAGATAATCAATGGCAGACAAGCTAATAATGTCAACAAAATCCTCTAGAACTTGAGGATGTCAACAAGCAAAACAGGAGAGAGATTTACCACCGCCTCACGCTTTCAGACCTCACTACAAAAATTTCGTTCAGCAGTCCTTTGGTTCTATATATTAAGTCCGAGGTGCTACTGAAGGACTGGGCCCCTGCACATAAAAACTCAGACTCACCTATGGCTGGATGCTTTTGCATCCGGCCTTGGAATTGCAAAGATCCACTCAATGAATGTTTCGTCATTTTTTTGTCCAAACCTCTCAGAGATGTGGGACTAGGAATATGGCAGATCAGCAACATGCTCACTTGTCTTTAAGAAGAGATCCAGATTGTGTTGGTATTTCTCTGTCATTCTCGAGTTATCCACCACTTCTTATTTCTCGTCTACTAGTTTCTTTTCATTGTTTGGGTCCTCATCATCGTCAGACCAGTAACCATTCTCTAGGCCATCTTGCATGGCAAGTCATGATGCTCATCATCAGTCTTGGTCGAGTTCTCATCAACAGAACCTTCCATCTGAGAAACAGACATCAATCAGAGACAGGTAAGATAATTTGGCTTAAGAAGATGGTAACACAAAAGAACTGGTACTCTTTGGAAAGGGTCCAAATAAGCTTAGCTTTTCCATCCATGGAAAAACAATGAAAGGAATCATACAGGCAAGCAAAAGATTTGCACTAAACAGAGGGTGAAAGTTCAATTTAACCAAAGAAGCATATTTCAATATGCAATCACAAAGTTCATTGTCATTTCATATCAGAGCCCTGTATAGCTGAATATTTCATTATTTTCATATCCATCCCGTAATATGTAATAATGCCTTCTTTTTTTTCTGTGTAATAGTAGTTTGCAGTACATTTAATATTAGTTGAAGTACACACAGCATAAAGGGATGGCATGATAAAAAATAACGACTTGTATTCCTGCAGAGTAGCTTCCCTGCCCATCATCCAGGACTTAAAAGGAATTGCAGCTTTTTGATGATCCCAAATACTATATGGAATCAGATATGGGAATTCTGGACTGTTGTCTGTGGCTCAACAAACTACGCACAAAAAACTTGGCAACACGTGGATATGGCTTACCACTTGAGACATGCTATCAGATCTCAACTCGCATTGCTGTAGACTGAGAGTGGTATCTCAATCACAGTGCATAGGATAAATACTGATGAATGCAACCAATTTATCTACTACGGCAAGTCTTCTAGCACAAATAACTAAACAATCCAAATATACATAACTATTAACTTGAAAATTGAAATACATTAATATGTCTAACAAAATAAAAGGCTTTTTTCAGTTCTTACCTCCTCTTAGAACTCCTTGTTGTCAGTTAGATCCTCATCACCCCCGCCATCAGGTGGATCATCAGCTTCTTCTTCGCTACCAGACACTGACAGTTCCTCCTTGAACTGGAAGGATAAGTATTAGCTAGAAGAGAAGACAAACATAATTGTTCCAGGTACCCAGAATTTGTTCATATTAATGTTGTTAATGAGCATTAGCATACTTGCACCTTTCATGACAATATATATTAGATAAAATTTAACATTTAACAAGAAATAGTTTTATTGTCGAGGTAACTAGAACTTATTATTGGAACACTTGGCATGCTTGTATTGTTCATGACTATAAATTTTTACAGCTAGATGAATGATTAGATGACATTTTAACATCTTAACGAAAATTAGTTTCACTGTCAAAATAACTAGCACTTTAACTAATTACTGGCACACATTATAACATCTCAGTGCATCAGTTAACAGGAACCTGAAATATCATGCAACATAATCCTTTGTTATCTGGAAACTTTATGAGAGTTCTGATAGTGGATAATGGGTTTTCCTGGAGACTTTAGAAGTCCGGACAAAGGGAAGAAAGCAATGTTTTGTATGCAGAACTGCAACTACTCAAGAAAGTTGAATACATTACTTGGACAAGAACCATGGCAACTGACATAATAGAAATTTCCAAATTGTCTAGGGCATTAGTTCAATGTATATACCATCAGGCAAATAAAGTAGTCAAAATGGCTATGAACACAGGAAAATCCTTAGCAGTTAAATGCCTACTAGCACAACCCTGGTCAGCCTGATACACAAGAGTAGGTTTGATTCGATGCTTCTGTTAGATGTATTGAAACAAAAATGTAGTGCCAAAGAAAGTTGTTTTCTTCTAATCACATAAAATATGGGGAACTGCAAATCTTAGGCAGAAAACTGTGAAAGCCTCTATCAAAGCAGAACCGCTGGAATTGTCTATCTAATAGCATTATGAAAAAAACATAAAGGAACAAGACCTGGGAAGATTAGAGTGAAGAAACCATGTTTCAGGAATAAAAACAGTTCAGATAAACTGGAACAAATTCCATAGTTTCAGGAAAAGAAACAACAATATACATGATTGATCATTATTAAAAGTTGGGTTAATCCTTCTTAACTCAATTATACATTCAGGACTAAATTCATAGACAATTGAGTCAAGTTCCATAGGGCTTCAGTTAACTAGAACTGAAGAAAGTCAAACAACATATATGATATTTAAAGCTATCATGCTAACGCTCCACCTAGAAAATTGGAATATCTCTATATTAAATTTTAGTAAGTTCTATGTAAGACTAACTGCAAGTTACGGACTTTTTTCCAGCCAAACACTATACTGAAAGTAACAAGAGTAAGACACGCCTCTTTAGAAGGCCAATCTGACATCTTTGGAGTGCTGCAACAGGAAAAAAAATATCTACTACCAGTGACAGGGCCATCACCTCTAGAGTCATCAATGCTTCCTGTGTGACTTGTACCCCCCCCCCCTAAATCACCTGGCCATGCACTGATCCCAAAATTACCAAATTGAAGATTAACCAGCTCTGCCTTCCCAATCTGCACAGGGCCATACATAGGGTTCCACACACTTCTCACTGCCCATTCCAGATGTGGCCCTTCCATGACCACCAACTGACTCAACAGGCCAAGCCTTGGCAACAGATCCATCTGTATTAATAAGTGCCAACAAATGCCTAGAGGACCCATTCCTCTGGATCAATTGAAACATTCCCTTCGAACTCAGAGAGCTAGCAGCACACAGATTTCTACATTCTTCATCTATTACAAACACCATATTAGCAGTTGTATCATACAGCTGCTCTCCTGTCTCTTGCCTACGTAGGCAACCCAAAATGGTGGTATGGATAGCTGCCACACTCCGATCAACATTTGTGTTTTTAATTTTTTGCACCAGATGCTTGTCAGCCTGATTGCAGAGATACTCCTGAATTGATCTGATATTGCGGATGTACTTAACATACTTATTTTTGGCTCGATCCAGGGTCATATATTTTGCACGTACTGCAAATCGTTCCATGTGTTTGTCCTCATTTGCAATGTAAATCATGAAAGGAATAATTGAAGGATGCTTCTTCATAAGCCCCATCTAAGATTTGAAAATCAAATAAGGCATCAATTACGAATTAAAAGCAAAAAGAGATCAAATACAATGTACGAACGAGTTTATGCATGAAGACTTATGGAGTTGAAAATAAGCCCAATTGGACAATATTCTAATAATTGTTTAAAAAAATGCCAGATATATCATCCAATGAAGGATTATATAAGAAAAACAGGGAAAAACAGACAACTGCATGAGTACCCACCACAAAATTGAGGCTTAGGTGGACACCCTCAACAACAACAGATTCTTTTCGCTCTTCCCATGCAGTAATCAACTGATCAAGGCTTTCTATAACCATCTCACTTTGTGCTTTGAATCCCTTGATAGCCATTTGCTTTTTGCCAATCAACTCAGTTCCAGAAACTGGAATTGTATCTGCAGACCGACCATCAAATTTTCATTTAAAGTACCATCAGATAATTCCTCCTTAACCATTGGGTGAGAAACAACAGCATGCTTCCTTGCTTTTCATTGACACCCAATCTGCTTCCCTATTTGGAAGTACACAGACTGTAATAAAAAATCTAAATAAAAGCAACAATGCTATATCATACAAGGAATTTCCAAATGTGATTAATTGTTCCAAGGTTTTGCTTGTCTAAGCAAAGTTGCTTAAAGTTATAACCATTGTTAAAATCTTATGATTCATGATCCAGTTCTTGCAATCTGGATGAAAAAGGGGCCTTAAACAATCTATATCTTATTTTTGGATCAGGATTAGTTTTGATGCAGTATCTAAATCCATGTTATGAATTATATATTTCCTTAGAAATAAGATCCATATTGGTTATGATATTTAGATATTAAATCAAGTATACTCTATTTGCTATAATTTTTTCAACACTTTTAAAATACTTATTATTAATAAAAATCGAATAGTAAAGTAATAACCTTGTAAATGGAGTCTATGGAGTTAAAAAAAATAACACACAATTTCTGTATTTTTAAATCCATATATTAATGTCTTATCCTTGTTTATTCCTGAATTGGACTAGAATAATAATTAAGTTAATATGCATTATATAAAATATTGTGAATAACCAAACACGGTGTTTATTTAGTTAAACATGCTATACTGGGCATATGTTGGCGCAAACTAGACTTCTTGTATTAATGGCTTTTTATTCTTCATTCATCTAATCTATATTTGGCTCATATCCCATTTTTTACATTTCTTATATCTTTTTGGAGTTTTTAAAAGAAAAAAAAATCTTATGGTTTGTGATCCAATCAGATCTAGCACACTCCACAATTTCTGACACAATCCTGATCCCATCAATGTTGCCTATAACAAATATGTACTGAAAGATTGCAGCATAACACAAAAAGAAAGAAAAAGAAAATGCTCCAACTACATCAGAGCTAAGGCCCTTTTCTGGGCATATATAAATCAGTGTTTGAGAGAACTGTTTGAGATACACTAATGTTAGAATGACAACTGATAAAAAATAAGTAATCAGAACATCTGGACAAATCAACTTTGTTTTCCCCACATTTAAACAGTATATAAGTTGATGATCTTCACTGTATAAAATAAGCCTCTATCTGAAGCTTGTCATTGCATTCAAAAACTGAAGCAACTAAGTAAAACTATAACCAATTAATGGGGAAGAGGAAGTCAAAAGTAGATAAAGAATGAAAAAAATAGCAATCCAAAAGTTTAGAGGTGCTCCATACAACCTACACTTGCGCAAGTAACCCTATCTCATATGCTTCTGCTCATATAATTTAATACGATGACTATGTGACAACTATACGATGGCCTGGAAATGAAGATACCTGAAATAAATTAGATGACTCTGAAAGACTAATTTTTATAGTCCAGACAGGTCTATTAGGATTTTGTAAGGCTGTATAGGGAGCAGTTAGTTTGTGATTACCCCAGAAAACAGCACACCAAGCAGGATTACCTGGAAGAGAGAAAAAAATAAAGCAAAATACCTGTCCAATTTTCTTTTTGAGTAAAAGGGGAAAGGGGGAAAAAAGACACTCAGAAGCCATACCAAAATGCAGCTGCCAAATCAAAATTTAGTTCAGAAATTGTTTTAAATGTGAATAGAATCATAAAGCTTTTTCGTAATTATAAAAATATAATCCAAAAATCCAATCTGTGATGGCAACATAGTTCACAAATTGTTTTAAATTAAATAGAAACATAAAGCTTTTTTAGAATTTTAAATATATAACTCAGACATCAAATTTGTGATGGCTATTATAAGGCCATAACGTATGTACCAGCAAAACTGACAAAGTAGATTTGCCACACCCATTAGTGCCGCACAAAAGAACTGTTACAGATTCCTTTCTTTCACGAATTCTGCAAAAGGGAGCGAGGGGGAAAGAAGTGAGTACTAGGGACCACATTAAAGTAATTCAAATGCAATAGGTTTGAAGAACTAAAGAAACCTTTGTTCACCTTGAAAGTTTAATTGGCTTTATACAAAAGTTAATGAGAAACACACAACATGGTACATTAGGCATCATTTCATATTGATGTCAATATGATGCCATTCACAAATTTTAATCTTGAAACAGATTTATAAGGCTTCCATTCAGAACTTTCCAGCAAAAAGCTTTGAATTTAGTCAAACTCCTTGATACAAAGCAAAGTCTATGTTAAAGAAGGTATTGATGTAAACACAGCATGACCACAAGTAAAATCTTTATCCATCAGAAAATTTCAATATTGTTGGCACCAACAGTGAGAGTCAGAATGACTCACTAGATGTGCACGTGTCCAACCATACAGTAGAACTTTAAGTAATCAAATCTGACAACTGTAACAAAAATGTTAAAAACTGAGAACCACGCATTGTTGTTGCCGAAGGCACTATCCAAAATGTGAGCTATCTATATGGACTGGTAAAAACATAGAACAACTTTAAGCATGAAACCTACAGGAAGAACTAACTCTCTTATACTACATATGACCTCTAGCAGCATCTCCTAATTTGGAACTTAATTTGAAAGCCATATCTTGACCTAGATATTTTCAGGATGCCCCTAATAACTAGCAAGTACCCTTCCGTGTGTAGATCAGATTAGTCAACCATGCCAACTGTTTTAGAAAAGTGGATGTATATAATGAATCTTCAATTGAAAAATGATTGGTCAAAAAAAAAGGAAAAAAAAAAGAAAAATGACTGAGCAATCAACCTATATAGCGACGTGTTTTAACTATATAAGAACCTTTAGCATGGATTTATCTATCCAAGAATTGTTGATTTATACTCTCTTTTTTCATTCTTTTTTCCTTATTATTCCATGTTGTGAACCTTCATCCCTGTTGACTGAAACCTGAGTTCCAACCCCACAAGTGCAACTCTCACAAGCATCAATAATATGATAAGGCTTGAGGGTATAAAAGCCCATTAGGGGAAGGAAGAAATGGATAATTTGGTTAATGGTCGAGAACTCACCATGACTTTGACAAAAATGCCAGGTAGCTTATCCTTACATGTGCCATTTTTCTTTTTTTATCATTATGCTAATCAACCACCAAATGGATCCAAGGTTTCCATAAGTAGCTGCCTATGCCTAGGAGATCCAGCCTAGTCACTGGGATAACCTAACCACCCAAGTGCTTGGCAATTTTTTGATGACACGGACACCCAAGTGCCTAGGTTAGTACTTAAATTGGTTTAGGTTAGTGCTTGGATGGCCACCTGTGGGCAAACCCTTGTCCAGAGCAAGCACCTTGCTCATTGATTTCTTAAAGGCATTATTACTATTCGAGTAAAAAAGATTTTGCTTCAAGAGATAAAGAAGCGGGGTCTGTTTACTACATGTCCCCTAAGATACTAATTGAAGCTTGAACGTAAACTTCCGAGATGTTTTACATTTTTCAGGAAAAATATTATGTAATTCAAGGATGTCATTATTTGGCAACTTTTATGGCATTCTTTGATGTGCCTTTTGTGAACTATCTATGACTCTATAACAAAAACATACAATTTTATTTATTTTTTGATATTACCTTTACTTGGATGCCCACCTAAGGATGCAAATAAGTCAAACTACTCGTGACCTACTCGGGCTCGGCTCGAGTTCAAGCTTGACTCGACTCGGTTATTATCGAGCTCGAGTCAAGCTCAAGTAGTTTGAATAGTTTTTAGAGTCAAGTTCGAGTAACAGGATACTTGGCTTGAAAGCTCGCAAGTCTATTCAATTTATATATATTTAATAATATTATTTTTATTTATAATATATACATATTAATATATATATTATTAATGAGTTAAGGCTTGATTTCGAGCTCAAATTCGAACTCGAGTATGGCTCGGTTGACAATCAAGTCGAGTCAAGCCGATCATGGGTTTTGCCTATTTTTCATCGAGCTAAGCTCGAGCTTCAAATATCAAGGCTCGATCGATCTCAAGCCGAGTTTTGGGTCCAAGTATTTTGAATCAAGTCGAGCTTGAGCTTCCAACTACTCACTTGGCTCGGCTCGATTGCACCTAGCCCACCCAAGGGTGGAACAAGGATTTCAATCTAGGGAACCCATATTAATGCATTTTCAAATAATATAAGTTTATTTGTAAAGAAGTTACGTTTAATTAAAAAAAATAACATAATCTATTCAGGATGTCCAAACATCTATAAAGGTTCGCACTTAATTTTTTTACACAGGATTTTTTTATCGCATAAAACAAATTATAATTTAAATCACTAAATATTATCATTTTGATTATTTATTTTGAAATCTCAAGAGACTATATTTTCAGTTTCCACCAACAAAAGGAAAAAAATTGAAGTGAATTAAAAATAGAATTAAGGGATGTCCAAACCATGTCAATTAAGAAGTAATGTTTCCTTTATTTTCTCTTTTTCTAATTTCTGACTTTAATGCTTATACTGACCTACTATGACCTACAATGAAGATGCATGTATTGTGTCAAAAGGACATACAAAGCTAGAAGAAACTTACAACTAAAAATATAAAAATTATTAAACATATGAATATTTAATAGAGATTTCTTAATGTCCATACCACCATAGATATGGACAGAAAAATTAACAAAGAAATTTTTTGAAATAAAAAGAGATCTAAAAAAATGATAAAAATGAAATTCTTAAAACAAAAGCTAGATGGAAATGCAATTCCAAAAATTAATCTTAGTGAAATGGTGAATCTTTGCAAAAAACTATAGGTGTTTGAGACACATTCCTAATTAATTGTTGTTGGTGCTACACATTAAAGGACAATTTACCTACAATCTTTCACAAGTCAGGAAGGTAAACAAAGACTTTTTTGTTGAAATATAGGTTTTTTTTTTTTCTTTTTGTTTTTGGGGGTGGGGGGGGGGGGGGGGGCAAAGTTGTCCCATGTCAGTCAGCAATGGGGGAATGGGCATTAGCCCTCCAAGCCCATGTGTAGCTCCACCTATGCACCATGTAGCCAAAACTATACCTTTAAAGGGGTCAATTCCTCCTAATAAAAAAAGGGGGTCAATTCCTAGGATTGCCTAGGTGATTTGACAACCTTTACTG
This sequence comes from Areca catechu, assembly GCA_021397845.1. NCBI lineage: Eukaryota > Viridiplantae > Streptophyta > Magnoliopsida > Arecales > Arecaceae > Areca > Areca catechu. The sequence goes on along the minus strand of CM038052.1, from coordinate 185,948,347 downwards.
GATCTTTAGCTAAACTCAGATTGGAATATATCATATGATCACTTTACTACTTGTATTAGCATGCGTACAGTCCTCTTTAGATTTATGTTGGACTGCAGCAGTGTCAAGATTTCTTATTTCTATTGATATTGTTGGAAGGTTAAGCTCAACAATAATGGATAATAAGTCAAATGAGATATACAGAAGATAAGCAATTTATAGATAAGGTTCTTCTACACTTATATACAAGAAGATGACCAATAATTGTGTGTGTGTGTGTGTGTGTGTGTGTGTGTGTGTGTGTGAGAGAGAGAGAGAGAGAGAGAGAGAGAGAGAGAGAGAGATGCTATGGCTACCAAAAGAAAAATCTTAACATACATGTAGCTACAATAATGTGGCAAATTATAGTGCATACTAATTTAATTACTTGCACGATCTATAAACAGAAGTAGAAAGCCTATCCTATTTATCAGAATTCAAAAATTAGCTTTACAGTAAGATGCAAAAATCGCAAACAAAATGGAGCATATATTGGTAAATAAAAAGATGTTATCAGCACTTAATTGAGATTGGAAATAGTTTTGGATCAACAATTTGCTGAATTCACATATTTATAGGAATATTCCTTCCTATTCCCAGAGTAGAAGTAAACAACATAGATTTTTAACATTCACCCAGAAACATTGGAAATATCATGGAGCCTGATCTAATCCTGATTTGTTGAAAAAAAAGATTTCTCGCATCAGGGGCACATAACAATTGTCTGGTTATGTTCAATCATAAGAGTAAATTAGCCATCTTTGTGAAAATATAAGATGACCAAGTAAACAATAACCAGGAGTGAAGTGATTCTGCCTGCTGTATATGAATTGTTATGCAATTAAACAACAACTAATGATGTGAGTTATATTTATACAATTGAATATTATAGCTTTGATGATCCAAAACATCTCAATCTAAATCTGTTAGCACCCTTACTCTGTAAAATCAAAGAAGACAATAGCATTCCCGCAAGAGATAGAGATGATATCTTACCTGCATGCTAGGAGCAAGTCAGCTCGTTGATTGGCACCAATGTACTTGTACATATATAGAGCATCACAAGCAACGTTTTAGAAGTTCTCCCGTGTAACAACAACAGTGGTTAGTCTTTTATACAATTCAATTGGTAGTGTGATACTAGTAACTATACCCTCTCGAGTCAAATGGCTGCCGACCTCCTCCTGACTCAAGCAACCAGCATAGCAATGTTCATTTTCTTTGCATTCATTTCCTTTACTAGATGGTCTTTTGGAGGCATCACATTTTGATATGTTTTCACTTCTCATCACTTCAAATACTCTTTGGCTAATCTGACAAGAAAATGAGATGATTTTTAGATGCCAAGATATTAACAATTAACAAAACAGAAGGCCCAAAATAAGAAAGATTACTTGGGAGAACCTAAACTGAAGTTTCCTCCCCAAGAAAAATTAAATAAATAAGCATCATACTGTAGGAGCTAATCTTCCCTGCATGGGGAAAAAGTGAATGGTTATCTTATTCTAACAAAGTTTATATCCCAGAGCTTGATGGTGGTTCTGATCTAACAGGAAATTCAATTTAAGCAATACCAGAAAGGGATCCGTGTATTGAAATAAATAACAATTGTCAGTAATCTTTTCAAGCTCATTAGGGGCTTTATAACAGAAAATAATAATTCCTTTAATCTAACTAGTTCATGCATTTTATTAAATTGCAAATATTTGAGCATGCATGCAGTAACTACAACAACGAAAAAAATAAGAAATTGCTGCCAAATTTGTCAGAGACCACAAACCTAACACAAATATCTGAATCAACAAGCACAAGCACTGAGATCACCAGTGAATTCCTTTTTTTTTTCAAAAGGAGGAATAAACAAAGAAGGAAAAAAAGAAACATAGGGAATATTCTAAGACAAAACAGAACCGAAAGAAATCACCGGATCCTGAGAGGTAAACCTTGAAGACGTGGCGAGCCTTGCGTCCCATGAGCTGGAGCGTGCTCTGCAGCACCGGCCGCGTGTACCGGAACGACGAGCTCTCCCTCTCGTCCCCTCTCCTAGTTCCTTCGTCCACCACCGCAATGTACAACAGCTTCGGCAACTCCGCCATCTCTAAGAATCCCTACAAATCCCCCACCACAAAACACACCCAGAAATCCATAAGAAACCCAAATCAAGAACCCAAGGAAACGATCAAAACAATCAAGAACACACCCGCATGCCAAATCCCAACCAAGAATCGCATCCAAAACAAAACCGAAAGGAAAAATAATAAAGTAAGAGAGCAATGCCAAATCCCAACCAAGAATCGCATCCAGAACCAAAACCGAAAGGAAAAATACTAAAGTGAGAGAGCAGCTTCGGCAACTCCGCCATCTGCAAGAATCCCTACAAATCCCCACCACAAAACACACCCAGAAATGCATAAGAAACCCATATCAAGAACCCAAGAAAACGATCAAAACAATCAAGAACACACCCGCATTCCAAATCCCAACCAAGAATCGCAACCAAAACCAAACCGAAAGGAAAAATACTAAAGTAAGAGAGCAATGCCGCGGTACAGATGCCGGATCGAGATTCGAGACGAAAAACAAACAAGAGATCGCAGGACGAACCAATTAGAATTTCAGTTTTACTTGGTCCTTAATTTTGATGACTTGAGAGCTCCGTTTAATTATTTCCTTGATCTTGGACCGGTATGATCGATCTACTCCGGATAACTCGACATTCTACAAGGAAAAAGGAGGAAGGGGGGACGGAAGAAGGATAGGGCTAGGACTTCTTTAAGAGAGGGGGCTCCATCCACCACAACCAGAGCTTCCGACACCACCTCGCCATCCCTCTGTCACGGCTTCCACGCATCGCCCCTCTCTCCCCACTCCTCCCTCAAAGGAAGCGGCCGCGCTCTACCCGGACGGCTCCCGCGGGAGCCCTTTTACTGCGGCCTTCCCATACCGACTAACATCCTTCAAAACCACGTTTAAACTTGCGTGATATTAAATATTATTATTTTTGAATTCTTTTTTAAAAAATATATAATTTAATAAAAATAATTAATATTATATATTGATATAATAATAATAATATAAATATATCTTAAATCCTACCGTATCAGTATAATGATCAAATAAAAAAAATATATACATATCATATATTATTATATTCATATTCATATTTTTTATATAATAAATATAGAAATATAAATATTAGTTAGATAAAAAAATTATTATTTATATTTTTTTTAAATAAATATTGATATAAATCGAATATTAAAATATGGATATAAATATGGATATGAATTAGATAACTAAATTTTATGATTATAAAATTAAAATATTATTAATGATAAATCTTAATAGCATATTAATATGATTATATTTCTTTCAAAAAAATAATAAATATTATATAAAATTAAATAATATTATAAATAAAATTAAATATTTAAATATATTGTAAATTCATGTTTATATTTTTTAATAAATATGAATAATATTAATTAAACTTTTGGACGTTACTTGGAAGAACTTTAAAGAAAGCCATAGAAGTCGGACCCGAGGAAGGAATACTTCTCTAGTTATCAAAATAATAATAATAATAATAATAAAAACAAAAGTGGCAGAGGAGAAGTCACTTATAGTGGCCATTTGATCTGAGGAATGCAAGGTCCAGATGAACAGCTTCCCAGAGTGGAATATGAATGCTGGTGATGGCCGCCATTTAAACTCCAGACCATTCTCTTAGAAAGATCTGCTGTGGTAACGTTACCATGGTGCTACATGGCTTGCTCCCTCCTGGAGCAGCATGAACATCATGTGGCCTTTGGTCAGCAAAGGAATGTTAATTACCGCTCACCCTTCGTGCAATTGTGTTCTTGCAATCCATCACAATCTCATTTAGTGCCTTACCGTTTTTCAAATATTATTTCTATATAACTGGCTTTTTGCAAAAGATAAAACTAGAACATGAACATGTAATTACCAAGCCTCCCATAATAGGGCCTGAGGTTATAATTGCAGCAAATGATACACGAAGGCTTTGATTATCCCATTACGAGTTTCCAATTTGCTGCATCCCAGAAATAGCAAGGTCGAAGGCTTAGCTCCTAGTCAAATTATCGGGTACGTACTAACACACGGTCCAGTGCAAATAGCAATAATAAAACTTGATTGCAAATACTTATTAAACCGGCAATGGAATACAGATTTAAAACAAATTCTCATCAAGGATGGAAAAAAAAGCGAAAAAGAAAGCATGCAGAGATTTCCCATATCCAAATCAACCATTCAGCCAATTCTAATATGAATATGAAAGACATGGCCCTGTCTGATCACATTATGTGAATCGAGATTTCTAACTCAGAACCATTCAGCCAAATTCTTATATCAACATGGAAGACATTACAGTGCTTGTACCCAAAAAACCTCATTATGGTGAAACAATTATCACAAGCTCTCATTTGTACGATCGTATCAAGTGCATATTTCATTGAGCATCACGAAACATCACATGAGGATTTCAGAACACAAACTGAAAAGTCCGCTTTTAAAGGTAAATCCGGTAACACTACTTCAAATGGCACTACCATTCATCTGTGACTTTCCCTAGCCTTACAGTCGAAGGACAAAAGAACCCAATATGCTCAAATGGTAAGGCCCTGGGGTTGTGCAGCGGGGCGAGCCTTTGGCTTGGGCTTCTCCACCACAATGGCCTGTGTTGTTAGGACCATTCCAGCCACCGAGGCAGCATTCTGCAGCGCACATCTGGTCACCTTTGCAGGGTCAATGACTCCTGCTTCTACCAGATTCTCATACTTGTCAGTCATCGCATTGTAACCAACCTCCCACTTGCTGTTCTTAATCTTCTCCACCACCACTTCCCCCTCAACTCCTGCATTACGAGCTATCAAAGCTGCAGGTGCTACCAGTGCCTGCTCAATAAAATTTAAAGGGCAAAAGTGATTCAGTCAGCTACTCCAGTAACAAATACAACGCATATCACTTGTAACGAGTCATCTGGGTGCAAAGCCAAAGTCATCTATGAGTACATTACAAACTTATGAATAATAAGACGAACCAGATAACTTACTTTCTGCACAATGTCAGCACCCAGGCGCTCATCTGGGTCTTCCAACTTGTCCTTGATGGCAGGAACGTTAGTGGACAGGTGAACATAGGCAGCACCACCACCAGGTACAATCCCTTCCTCTATAGCTGCAAAAGTAGCATTCTTGGCATCTTCAATCCGGAGCTTGCGATCCTCAAGCTCCGTCTCTGTTGCAGCACCAACTTTTATGACAGCCACGCCACCAGATAGTTTTGCGATTCTTTCAGCCAGCTTCTCAGAATCATAAACAGAGTCTGTCTCAGCAAGCTCTTTCTTTAACTGGGCAATTCTTGCATGGATCTCATCTTTGGTTGCTGCATCTGCAATGATAGTTGTAGAGTTCTGAGTGATGGTGACCTTTCTTAAAGTGCCGAGCTGCTCCACAGATGCATTCTCTATCAACAGGCCAAGGTCACTGGCCTGGAACTCAGCACCTAAATGGACAAGATGAAGCATATGAGGATACCAAGATAAGAAAAGCTCATGGAAAGGGCTCATATTTATTGACAGATTTCCATAATAGGGACATTCACTAAACTAGGAATTATTACAACTTGAATCATGATAAGCACGGACTAACTTGAACAAGTAAAAAGTTGTGTAATGAAAAACTGCATTATTCCGCACTCAAAGACTGATGATTGCAGCAATAAGGACATCTGAGCTTCCTTATAAAACAACATACGAAAAAGCTACCACATTTTTCTGAAGTTCAACTCAGGTCATACACTGCCAAACTAGCCAATTCATTAAATTATAGATCACGCTTCTGTGAATGCATGCACAGAATAGCCAGGCATGCAGAAGGCACATGTTCCACATTCCCACATATTCAGTAATGTATCACCAACATGCATACGTTCATACATTGAAGTACACATGCACTGAGTCTGGCAATTCCTCTAGACAAAACATGTAAAGCTGCTTGCATTGCAGGGTTACACACGTAAAGATCTATCATTATTTTTTTTACTAAGAATCTTTTATCACATAAGGAGAAGAGCTATACTGAACTGAAACAAGTGAACCCAAGAAACCAGAAGGGGAGGAAAAGAAATAGAAAGTTGCTACATGGTCATTGTTTAAGCAAATGACTGTGCTGACCAATATGAATGGGAGAAGCTATAAGGGAGAAAGTTATGCATTATCCATTCCTCACCTACTACATGGTTGCAAAAGGATGAATCTCAGTTCGCTGAAAGGATAGAAAAGAATTTTAAGAATCCACATATATATTTCAGGAGAACTAAGAATCTCACTTCACTCGTAGCGAGATTGAAAACCACAACCATAGCCATCAAGCCTGGGTCCCAACCATTCTTCAGCTTCTGTCCATCATTAGCCCTTTGGCCACCCACCTCTCTCCATCTTAACCCTTTTTTCCTTGGTGAATACAAAGGATTACACCCATAAATTACATCCTCTCAAACTCCCTTCCAAACCTGACCCCCAAACCTGATGTCTAGCGAATCACTTTTGCCATCAAACACCTTATAAACTGGATCTCTACCTCCTATTACTAAGGCATCCTTAAGTTTTGTTGCAAATGCTCATATCATCAGTTTCTCCAGTAGTTATGTTCACATAGTGTAACACATGCCTCTTTTATTTATTCCTCACTTTCCCTCCTAGCATGGCCATGCATCTATTTCAACATTTTCTTTTATATCATGTCGATCTTTTTAGTTGAATACTCTGCAGCAGAACATTTTGAGTACGAAAATGAATGTCTTATTGCTACAATATAATTTTCTTTGTTTTATCATGTATTTGTCTTGTAACACCACAAAGGCACCTTGACACCTTATCCACCATCTCCACTATTACTATGCCTTAATATAATATAAGCAAAAATAGCTTCAATTTAGGACATCAATGAATCTACTGAACAAACCATGTGAAGACAATACTCATAAATCAACCAAACAATAAGAAGGTTGTCCATACATACTCCCACCAAAACAAATTCTAAATCAACTAACAAACCAGCTGCATTTCACTAAACAACCGTAAATTCATCTTCCAAAAACTCAAAAACTCCAGTTTGATCCCACACCGCAACCTTAAACCAACTTATGACCAATATGATGGCAAAACTACCTAAAACTCTGATCCCAAAAACTTGTAAAACTCCCAGATTTGAAATGGGTACACACACATGAAAGAACCTACATGCTGCTATTTATGCTTTAGAAAGGGCAGGTCCATTTAACCAAATAACTGAAAATATACACAAAAAACTCCTAGAACATATAGGAATTTGTGATTTACAATACCTTTCCATCGTTCATCTGATGGACCCAAGATAACAAACTAATTGCACTACAGTATCTCATGACCATCAATTTTAAGGCCAGCTTATGTCAGTCTCTATTGTCATTGATTTGCATTTTTCTTAAGAATAAAAATAATCAATTCATAGGAACAATGGGCAAATTACTCATGTCAAACACCTGGAGAAAAATCTCCAGGGTTTGAATGCAAACCTCCTCTCAGTGGATGGTGCGCAGAAGGACTGGGTTGTAACTCCATTTGCAAAATAACATCACACTCTATGCTGATTTCCAGAGTTTAGTCCCTTATAAAACATTTCTCTATAATTCAAATGCAAAATAACACCTTTTCTCTTCTTATCAATCAATGACATGTCCCTTGTATAAAGCATGTACACCATTACACAATTAGATCAAATATTAAACAAAAATAAACTAAACCTGAGCAACCAAATCTAGTTTGACTTTACAGGTCCGTAAAGAATTTGATACATGTTCATTGGTAAAACCAAAAATGATGCATACTGAATTGACCAAAGACAAGAATCTTTATTTTTTAAGTATACTATGGAACAACACTTTGAACCTAATGAACAATGCTGACTTTCACAGATTGATGTCAATTGCTCATAAGGGCAAATTTAAAAGACTTAAAAGACTGGGTGACATGTGCAGTTAAGTACAGCTGCTTCATGCGAAAAGAAGCAAGACATGATTTGATCATGAACAATGCACAATTATTTCCAAAAGAAACAAAGCCTTCCAAACGCACCTGTCAGAATTGCAATATCTTGAAGCATTGCCTTCCTTCTCTCACCAAAACCAGGTGCCTTGATTGCAGCAACGTTAAGAACACCCCGAAGCTTATTCACAACAAGGGTTGCCAAAGCTTCCCCTGTTACATCCTCAGCAATTATCAGAAGAGGAGCTCTCAATTGTGCTGTCTTCTCCAACAAAGGAATAATTTGCTTCATTGTTGAAATCTTTTGATCAGTCACCAGAACTTTGGCATTTTCAAATTCCACAATCAACTTCTCAAGGTTTGTGGCAAATTGTGGGGATGCATAACCTCTGTCCATCTGCAAGCATGGTTACAACACTACATTAGTAATGAAAAACAAATGCATGTAGTTTCTTAATATTTCAAACATGACTTGCCTCCATTCCTTCCTGAACCTCAACAGTTGTCTCAAATGATGATGAAGACTCAATAGACAAAACACCATCAGGGCCAACTTTACCAATAGCATCAGCAATCATGTTGCCCACAAACTCATCATTGCCAGCTGAGACAGAGGCAATAGCTGCAATAACAAATAACATAAGTTTAGCAAATTTTCACTTGGGAATTAATACTTCTTTGAAAAAAAAAGAGAGACATTTATTATATCTTCATCTAATGTTCACACAAGCATCTAAAACACACAGATTCAGCTCAGACAAACAAAAGGGATATCAATACCTTTAATATCAGAACGTCCCTTAACAGGCCGAGCTTTCTTTTCAAGCTCCTCAACTAGCCCCTGCACGGTCTTGTCAATTCCCTTCTTGATATTAACAGGATTTGCCCCAGAAGTAACACTTAATAAACCCAAGTTTATGATTTCACGAGCAAGAACTGATGCAGTTGTGGTTCCATCACCAGCTGTGTCATTTGTCTTGCTTGCAACCTTCAACAAAGATAACGAGAGATATAAACATCCACCCCTATACAATTGCACTTTAAAATCTATCAAGACTTGAAGGAAAAAAAATACACCTTAAAAGATCATATGCCATGTCACCCTAAGTACCAGAAGATAGTAGAAAAGAAGAAGGATGCAATGCAACAAAGTGTATACCTCTCGTATCAAGGCTGCACCTGCATTCTCCATGGGATCAGCAAGCTCAATAGCGCGAGCAATTGTAACACCATCATTAACAACCTTGGGATTTCCAAATTCATCCAACACAACATTCCTCCCTGTTTATTACAAGCAAACATCAACTAATAAATCCCCAGGTACAAACTAATGAATCCAGTCATGCAAGGCACAAAACTGTAACACTCCCAGCCCAAAAAATTCAGGATAACCTGGCTTGGACTTGGACCTAGCCAAGACCATAACCTGAACCCCTCTTGTTTTCTTCTTGTCAGGACCCCCCAACCCCTTTCATTCTTCTCACATGCATCAACCTGGATTGTTTCTTCTTGTGGGGACCCCCCAACCCTTTCGCTCTTCTTAGCTTCGCTACTTGAGTGCTGCCACCTACCTCCATCCAGCCAGCTGCTCTGCCACCATCCATCCTCCACTTCCATCTCTCTCTCTCTCTCTCTCCCCCTAATCCACCCTCTTTCTCCCTTTCCCTTCTCCCATTTTCTATTATGTTCCATCTATTGGTGAGATTATCCCTCTTCAAACTCTCTCCCTCCTCATTGTAGTACTTCTTTCCCCGAATTGAATTCTAATGCATGCCCTTATTGTGTCAGGAGAGGTGACCAACATCAGGGACAATGAGGTTGAATTCGAGTACCCATGCCGAATGAATGCAAATCCCAATGATATTGCCTTTAATTTGATGGAATGCGGTAGTTCTGTGGTAGATTTGGAGAAAAACCTAGGTCTACATTCATGTTGCCAGTCACCTCTGGTGAGTTTCCAGCAAGATAGCTTGTACCCTTAGAACCCTCATGCTCTCAAGATTCTAGTAAAACCAACATTATAATTTTTGCTGATGCATTTTGATATTTATGGACCATTTTTGTTTTAGAAGAATATAGACCTGAAGTTGACAATATCCATTGGGGCCACTCAACATTTCTAGTTCAATTTTATGATTTCTGTAAATTTATTTTATTAATATGAATTTTTATCATGCATTGAATTTTTAGAAATTATGTGCTTCGATGAGGTGCTTCCTATTCGAGTACTCTAGAGGCTAAATTTTGATGTTAGATTATTTGTGATTGTTAAATGTGTCAGAGAGATTGAATTGAGTAAAAGGGGTCTTCTGGTTGGATCGAACTTGTTTGGCAAGTAACATCCACCTGACTAGAGCATTAACACCATATCTTCAAACATTAATTTGATACAAGAATGCATTGGAAATTATAGATCATACCTTGTGGAACACTTCTGTCACATGAAATACATATATGTCCTCTAAATCCTAAAAGTTTCGGACCATGCTAATTCATATCCATGATATGGAATCGATATTTGCATTTGATGGGAGCCATCAAACAGCACACATCCATACCAATGCTCTTGTTGGCACATTCATGCTTGTCAAACACAACACAATATTAGTTAGCCAATGACACAACATTGAAAATAAAAACTTTAATCATTTTTCTTGCAAAATGTTCCTTTGAATGCATATACCTGGATCATGCAAGTAAAGATTGTGACACTGAAACTCTCAAATGTCTATAAAAATTATATGTTCATAATTAGGGATTAGTAGACATATTACAGAATACTGAAATGATGAAAAACTTTTGCACAAAACTTTGAAACTTTATACCTTTGAATGTGCTTTGGACTCTTCCTTGAGACCATTCAGGTTTGTTAACTACTTGAAACTCTTGGATACATTATGTATGATTTGAAAATTTGGTAAACTCCTTGAGCCATTATTATAATTTGGAAAGTAGAATGAAATTGAAGTTATGAATATTGGAATTGATTTTCTATTTTGGACTCTTAATTTGGCTATGTTTTGGGCCTCGCTAGTGGGATCATACATTAACACTTCAATCATTCCAAAACTTGACCACCATGGACCTACTCCACAAAGATTAAATACAGTAGTTTAGACCTACCATGCAGGGATTAAATGCAGGATTCTAGACCTAATCTCCAGGGGCTAAATAAGATACTTTGAGCCTTTTCTTTTCACAATGATAATTTGGCCATAATCAAATAGACTAATGAGCTAAAGATTGTTTTTGCATGTTTTATACTTTGCTTATTAGAATTGTACGTGACATCTTTTTTTTGGAAAATGTCTTGTAAGTTGCACTTTAAAAATACAAGTGCAATTTTGATTGTGGAAATACTTCTTGTTAACTAAATTATCTTTCTTTACGCATCCATAAATTGTTCAAAGCTTCTTTTATTATACTTGCTCAATCCCTCCAGTTACCTTCCTTTTTTTAAATTTTTTTTTTACTTACTGTCCTTTGAGCTCACTAATTCTCTCGCTTTTCAAAGCCTAATGCTTAAGCGTTGGGCGGTAGTGCCTGGGGATGAGCTGAACGCAAAACCCAAGGCATAGTGTGAACCAACTCTGTCGTTTTAGTTTTAGCTGATGAAAACCTCCTTTACTAAATGTTGTCTCGTAAAACTTGTTACACTTGGAGAATTTGACAAATCGTTTTGTTGGTTGGGTAGTAGGTATGTTTTAATGTTTAGCCTGGGACAAATGTTAAATCCAGTTAATTTTGAATTGGCGTGAGGCCAATTCAATTTATTAAATCTAGATTTTTTTGAAGCTTTACCCTGCCGTGTTCGTTGGAAAGTTGTTGGGATGGGTTTATAGTTATTGTTAGCATGTTTCCTTACATGGTCATGAGGCTGACCTTATGCATATGCTATTGTCATGTTCCTCGGCGCTTACCGCCAGGTCTGGAGCGTGACCAAGAAAACGCAACCAAACGTGCAAGACAAAGTTGGATTAAATCCATCATGTAAATGCGCGATTGATCTTTTCCCGAAGTAAAATAGACATCATGGAATACCTCTAGGGCCAAGAGTGACTCCAACCGCATTGGCGAGTTTCTCGACGCCGGACTGGAGGGAAGACCTCGAGATCTGGTCGAAAGCGATATCTTTGGCCTTGGCGCGCACCACCAACTGCCTCGGCCTCTGCCCCTGGCTCATCCTCCTCCTCAAGCCCTCCTGCTGCACACCAGAACGCAAAACAATAATATCCAAAGAATCGGAAATAAAACCATCAGATATAAACAAGAGAATGATTTAAAGGTGGCACCAAATAATCACGTTAAAGAGTTTCTCTTCTACAAGATCTCACAACAAATAAATCAACTCCAAAACCCTAACGAAGGAGCGATACCTGAAGAGGGGAGCGAAGAATGGAGGCTGAGGAGATCGCATTCGCCGTCGCCATTTCCGTGGAAACCTATCGAGAGCCTCTCGATCAAAGGCGGCTTTTTTTTTTTTTTCGGTTTTTCCTCGGAGGATCTCGAGTTCCCGGATCGGAGAAGTTGCGACGGGACGGGAGGAGTTTTGTTACTTTTCCGTACTTCAGGGGTGGGAGCGGAGTGAAGGCGGAGCTTCCAGAAGACTCCGAGACCCGGACGCTTCGGGAAAGAAAGAGGGAGCGAAAGTATTTAATTTTTAGGGTTTGGTTCACGCTAACCGAGCCTACGCACTTTGGCTTGGCGCAGCCTTGGAATCTCAGTACTGTTTGCCGCTACGGAGCGCCTTGCATGGAGCGAGAGACGTGCGATTCACTGAATGAGACGGACAGGAAAAGCCGGGCCGAAACCTACAACAAGATTCGGGGTTGGGCTCACGGTTACGCTCGTGGAGCGATCCTTGTTCAGGCCTCAAGACATGCTAGGCTACATCTGGACACTTTTTTTTTGGGGGTTAAAAAAGAAAAAAAAAAAAAATTAAATCCAGGCGTAGCCATCCCAGATGGTCTTTTCCAATTCCAACAAAAAATATTCGATACACGGCGCATATTAATTTTTCGCAGCCATTGCCACCGAAGGTGAATACGTCAACCTGACTGCCACTAACGCCAGCTGAGTGAACGGAATTTATTATATATATCCTAACTTTTTCACTACCACCAACAGGAATTCCTGAGTTATTTTATTAATTTTTTTAAAATTTTACTTAGGATGGAAATGGACCGACCCAAAAGCCCATTATCTGGAACTGGGCTGGACCAGCTTAATAAACTTCGGACCGATTTGAAATTGGTTCAAGCTTCGGATCAAATTTTAAACATGTCGGACTAGCCTTAAGACTGTAAAATAGAGTCTATTTAATTTTTGGATCAAGGGATGTCCGAATTCGATCTAAAAATTTTTAAAATATAATTTTTGGATCGGCTCAATAGACTTTGAGTCAGTCTATTTTCAGTCCTAATTTTAGTCCTCAACTTTTTAGTCAAAAAATATTTAAATTAAAACTCGAATCCCTGCCTCGCAACCAATTGTGCCACGTGCCATCTGGACTTCTTCAATTCGGTAGCAATGGGCCTGGAGGCAGACCTGATGCAGATTAATAGTGTTATCCATAAATAATACAAGATTTACATATATACTTTTCACATATCATGCAGACACTTGATTGTGCTTTTAACTTTATATATATATAGAATTAATTTAGTTTACGCTTGTGAGATTATGCTCGATTTCGCTAAGCTATCAATGATTTGAAAAGTAACACTTAATTCCTTGAGATCAAATCCATCGAGCACTATTATACTCCATTACTAACCTATGATTTGACGGGATACAAACTCATCTTTAAAAATTATTCTTTTTAGGACTTATTTTCACAAAATTTGATCTTCCCTCCTTTCCCTACCAAATCTCCAAAGTAAAGGTTATTTTTTCAAATCCAAGACACCCTTCACCAATCCGAAAGAGAGGAGCAAGAAGTAAGTGATAAGGCTTTCTTCTCTGGTTGCAATAGTAATCATGGTTACGAGGCCCATGTTATTGGGCCATTTTTGGGTCCTTGTCAATTTCAGTTCGATACGGAAAAAAAAAAAAAAAAAAAAATGTGAACAGGAGATGATGCCATGTTTATCCTCTCACTATGATCGCCGGAGATTGCGGCGGACGGGCATCGGGAAGTTAGGAACAGTCGACGGACGAGTCGGAGGGAAAGGACAATAGCATGGAGAATAGGGATTCTTTCCTATAAGAGATGGTTCCCTCGTGTGCCTCAGCCGATTCAAAGCTTGCCTTCTCTCCGGTGGTCATCGAGACCCGACACCGATTTTGCCGGTAAGTCTTATTCTTTTCGTCTCCTTTCGAGCATGAGTGAGAACAATGATGACCAGCGAGAGAGAAGGGGATGGGGTTCGTTCCATTTTTTTTGAAGATTTTCGGTAGGTGGTCGAATGGTCACTGGTGGCAACACCACCCGGTTTCCCTTCGTCTGGTGGTGTCCTTCCCCGTCCACAAGCTTCCATGGTTCCGATGGCCATGGGAGGCTTGCTCGGGCCAAGCGAGGGAAGAAGGCAGGGGAGTTCGGGAGAAGAGAAGAAAGAAAGAAGAAGGGAAGAAGAGAGGGGAGGAAGGAGAGGAAGAAGGAAAAGGAAGGGAGAGGAGAAGAGGAAAGGAAGAGAAGAAAAAAAAATAATGAGGGGGGGCTGTTCGGTGGAGAGGATAGAGAGAAGAAGGGAACGGAAGAAGGAAAAAAAAAGAGAAAATAAGAGAAAGAGGAGAGAGGAGGAGAGAGAAAGAGGAGAGTGGAGGAGAGAGAAAAGAAAGGGAGAAATGGTTAAATTTTAGACCAGGGTTAGAATTGAATTGACGAGAGTGTCCAATGATAATTTGTTTTCTTTTTAGTTTTGAAATAGAAATTAATTATATATTTAAATTATTGATCAGAATCGTCGTTGTTTTTGGAAGATCAAGTCTAGTATTTGCATTGTACATAGTTGATGGATACTCTTCGGTAAGTCATCTTGACCTCTATATTATATGCCAAATATGTTATGTGTTTATGAAATATTTAATGTGTGTAATTATTTTAATTTGCATTGGATTGCATTTAATTTGCATTGGATTGCATTTGAATTGCATTGGATTGCATGTATTGTGTTGGTGTTGTCACTCTCTAGTCCTACTATGATCACACGAGAACCTAGTCTTCTTTGGGCCTCTAACGGGGCTATGCTGGCACATAACCGTTAAGCTGTATGTGACACAAGAGCTAGTTGCCTTATTTGAGTACATGTTGGGACGCATGTTTTTCGTGTAATACTCAGAGTTAGTTTTTCTTTTGGACCTCCAGCGAGGCTATTGCTGGCACATGACTGTTGAGCGGTATGTGACACAGGATCTAGTCTCTTTCGGGACGAGCCACGGGCGATCGTAGTCATAGTCAGAGGGACTAGGAGAGTAAAGTAAATGATTGACCATCCATAGTCGTGTTGATATCGGTTGAAATTAAGTGTACATATTTGCATCATATTATTGATTATAATATTATATTGATGGACATCTCGTTGTATGATGTGTGTATACTTGTTGATTTTTATTGGTATATTTATATTGTATATTAGAGGTATTGGTAACTTACTGAGCATGTATAGCTCATCCCTGTTTTTCTATATTTTTGTTATAGATTCAAAAATTAATTGAGCATTAGGACCAGTCAGTGAGGAACTTAGGACATATATAACGGACAATATCGCCAAGGTGATAGTATGTTTTGATGCAGGCCTTATATATCCGATGGAGAAATAAATCCTATGACATACTATGAAACCTGGGCTTTCTGGCTGAAGTCAGCAGGCCCAGTCGACTTCAACCCAGTGCAGAGAAAAAAAAAAGGAACGGGCGGCTGAGAACCGGAACAGGGGAAGTTTGATATTCCTTTATCTAGCCAGAACTTTCGTTGGAAAGGCTAGGATAGCCGTGGAGGAGAGGGACTGCGTCGGAGGCGTGATTGGGGTGGATTGGAACTCTGATTGACAAAGCCTTTCATTTCCAAACGGTAAGAAGAGTTCGACGGGATTATTCTTTAAATCCCCTTCATCGCCGCCAACCGAGCCCCATCAAGCTCCTTTCGCAGTGTCTTCTTCCTCTCCGGCGAGTGGCCGAGGGCCTGTCGACACTGGTAAGCCCTTTTTCTTAGACATTGGGTAGAAAAAAAAAATATTATTGCTCCTTCTATCAGCGGGACGACCGTGGATGCGCCGGCCAATCCTCGTTGCTGCTCCCTCCATTCAGATCCCTAGTGGACCATCACCTCTTCTTCGATCTCCATCCATGGGATGTTAGAGGTTGGTTTGGTCAAGCCAAGAAAAAGCAGGGGATCGAGAAAAAAAAAAGAGGGGGAGGAGATTTTGTTCGGTAGAGAGGAAGGAGAGAAGAAGAGAAGAAATAAAAAAAAAGAAGAGGGCCTGAAAAAAAGAAGAAAGAAAAAAAAAAAAAAAAAGAAAGAAAAAGGTGAGAGAAAGTGAAGAGAGAGAAGGTGAAGAGAAAGAAGATGAAAAGAGAGAAAGAGGAGAGAGAGAAAAAGTAGGAAAAATTCATATAAATATTGGAAGGATGATCGAAAGATTTTATTCTGGAAATTCATGAAAATTAGAAATTTAGATTTGAATAAAATTATTTATTAATGTAGGGAATCAATCTTCTGAGCATGAAGGCATCGCGCAAATTTCGGGTATGGACTAGTTCAGGTATGAACAGTTGATTCTTGAGATGTAAGGAATTCTATATTGATCATCCATTTATATGTATTTTACGTGTCCTGGTTTGATCTGAGCATATATATATATATTTGCATGCATGGTGTTATATCGCATGGCATGTTGATTTCTTGTGATGGACATTGTGGTTGTTATTATTATTATCGTCAATATTTCATGCACCATGTTTTAAAAGAAACTGATATTCGGATGGGTTGGACCATGATACCGGATTGCTAAATAGGTGGACCATGACACGGATATCGAGTGGGTTGGACCACGATATCGGTTATTGAATGGTTGGACTATGACATCGGATATCGAGTGGGTTGGACCACGATATCGATTATTGAATGAGTTGGACCATGACATCGGTTATCGAGTGGGTTGGATCACGATACCGGTTATTGAATGGGTTGGACCATGACACTGGTTATTGAGAAATCATAAAAGATATGTTTTGACAAGTGTTAATGAAGTAAATATGGTATTTGGACTAGCCATGCTACGTAGTACCATGGTTATACAGCCTAAGCCACGGACTTTGTACGTGGGAGCCGGCCACGTGCGGTTAGTATGTGGACAGCCAAGCCACAGGCTTAGTACGTGAGCAGGACCGACCATAGTATGCATAGTTGCTTTGCGGTTACCAGTTATGGGCTGGTACATGACCGCGACTAGTCTAGAACCCTAAAGATAAAGGTTAATGAATGGAAATTCTAAAAGAAAAATGTAAAGTTATCAAAGTTTTGTCATACATGAGGCTTGGATTATTTGACTACATGACATGATATACTGGTATTTTGCTATTTTCAGAAATGTATATTATTATTGTGTAATCATATGGAAACTTTACTGGGCTGTATAGCTCATCCCCTACTTTTTTATTTCTCAGAGACTCAGGATGCGTAGCAAGGTTTGGGCTGGGTGTAAGACGGAACATCGACTTTTAGTTGTTAGTTAGTTTTATGTAATTTTTCGGTTGCTGATACTTATTATGAATCAGTGGATCATTAGTAGCTTGATTTGAATAAAAGAATTGTTTAGTTATACTTTTAATTCATGTTGATACAATTACTGTGATTTTAGAAGAATGGCTCTTGTGTACCTAAACCTTGCATGATCTATGAAATAAAATCTAAGATTTGTACGATCGATCGTGTAGCGATTTCGATACTAAATTCAGATGACACATACGGCCGTCACTTGCATATCCGTCTCGGATTTGAGATCGGGGCATGACAATGGTACTCATGGCTGCCCCACACCCTATGTGATATTATTACCAGCAATGGATATTGATGGCCCTATTTAATTGCAACGTGTCAGATGGCTAGAACGAGTATTATTAGCTTATCTTCTTTACCCAAACATCTCGGCTTTGTATACAGTTATGCTGGTCTAATTAGTTCACTAACCCTCTAGTTTCTGTGAATCCAAACATTTTTCATAGATAAATCACCGTTCACTAGAAAGACACTTGTTCCTGTGAGGTAATGCTGAATTAAAATATTATGCAATCATTTTTTTGAAAAAAATAAATAAATAAAAAAAGGCCACGAGTGCTGCAACTTTTTCATTTATGAATAATGAACGAAATGGATTTTTTTTTTTTTTAATAAAAAAAAGGGGAAGAGTTAGATCCCGGGCATTGCCACATCCAGACGGTCCCTCAACTCCAACCAGGAAATGTTCAATTCGATATACGACGCATATTAACCTGACTACCACTGGCATCAGCGAGTGAACGGGATTTATTATATATATCTCTACTTTTTTTTACTACCAGCCAACAGGGATTCTAGAGTTATTTTATTAATTTTTTTTTTTTTGATTTTACTCACGGACTATTTTTCTATTTTTTATTTTATTTTCGGACTTTTCAATTAAAATATGTCCAAATCCAAAACTCAAATCCCTACTAGCTGGTTGTGAGAAAAGTCTCACAACCAACTGCACCACTCACCAGTGATAACGAAATGGAGCCTTTGAGGGCATTGTACGCGGAAGATTTCACCGCTTACATGCTCATATAGCTCTCATCTATTATTTTATCAGTAATAGAAAACAAAGTATTTACTACTTTTCTACCATCTTTTCATAAAATGCTTGTGAGCTACAAAAACTTAATTTTATAGTAAACAAGTACCAAGAAGCAAAATAAATGACGCCTATAAACATGCAGCATGAAAATTGTGGCAATTATGGCATGATAAGCATGACATAAAAAAATGATAGATTTTTTTTTTTTTTTTTTTTTTTGGGTAACGGCAGAAGTTGGATATTTCATTCATAAGGGAGCATTACAAATTTGAACACCAAGTGAATGACTCGTTCAGCTAGACTCATACGTATGAAGAGACCATACAACACCTGGAAGGCTGACATAACCATACTGCATAACAGAAAGAAGTAAGGATTGCAAAAAAGGATAACGAGTGAAGGAATATGAGTCAAGGATTATTGCTGACTTAGACTATAACAGCAAAGAGAACAGGGAATATATATGGCAGGCCGGAAGACATGATTAAGCTGGAAACATTATAACAGAACAAAGCATGGTAATCTAAATTATAAAAGACTCCTCTAAATGGCCCACGCAATTGTTATGCTTCGTGTGCAGTCAAAATGCCATTTAGATTCCCTGCTGAAGAATACGGATCATCATGTGTTAACCTTAAAGCCCCAACCAAATCTCCGTTGTCTTCTCCCATCAGAAATGAAACCATGTAGTTGGATATACATCTTCTCTCCTGTAAGCAGGGCCCACCTGATGTGCATGATCGTGTCGCCTTGGCGCCATCCCACACATATCATTCTACAAAAATAATAATAGATCACTTTGCACATCATCACCTGGGGACCAAAGAACATCTCCAAAGCTACTTTGGCCATTAGCATTTCTGTAAACATGAGAAGAAAGTTGGAATTTGGAAATCCATTCCAATGGATGATGAGATTTTTTGAATAAGACAGCACTGTTGTACAATTTCTTTCTTTCTTTTTTTTTTTTTTTTGATAAGAAAAAAGAATTGGGGGAGGAGGGAATAACTATGTTCTCTAGGCATAACTATAAGGGCTCCTATTTTGCTGGAGAATATTTGATGCATGGTAATAACAAAAGTGACTTTGCCTTTTCTAATTATATTGGATGAGTATGTCATCCAAGTCCTACCGAGATATCAATTGGTCTAATAGCCAATCCTATGCATCCATGTTCGAGTATCAAGGATAAATTCTTTCATTTAATGAACTTCAATCATGATTCAAATCTTAGACATCAGGGATAGAATCATAGCCAATATTGGCTAAACTACCACCTAGGTGGTGTACAATCTCCTTCTTGATTTATCCCCAACTCCGGTAACGCAACCTTCAAAAACTCAGCATAAAAATATGGGACATAGGTTCACCGGTTGACCACCCGCTTTTAAAAGCCCACTACAGCCTTATTCATGTTAACAGCAGCGTCAAAATTCACCTTCACACTTCCATAGGAGGGGGGATAACCAATAAGATGAAGAAGAGATCCGCCCACAGGGAGCAGCAAAGAATCATCCCAATAAGCTGATTGGGTTTCTGAACCATATTTTGATGGATTCTATCATTCCGGTTATTCCAGATAAGCTAGGTTACTATAGCACAAATTGATGCCAATCTTTACTCCTTACCAGCACCAGATGTACATAATCTTTCAGGCTAGGTAAAGAATTAGGCAGCATGAAATTTGGAGCTAAAATACTCAATTGATGCCAACATGCCCTTGCAAAATGGCACTCATTTAGGATATGATTAGAGTCTTCAAATGAGTTGGGGAATAAGTCACAAAAAGCAATGTTCTCTACAATAATACCTCTGTGAGCCAAGACAGCCTTGCAGGATAAACAAAAGTATTTGGTACGGAGTCACAGATAAATTTCAAACCCAAGTTCAGTTCATGGTAACTGCTGGAAGATCCTGAAGTAATGGATAAATATTGTTTAATGCAATGTGCTTTGAAAAGCTATTAACTTACATTAACTGATCAGCCCAGTTTACATTTGCTGAAGGCATAATGCTAAGCTGGTTTAGCATCTCGGTGGGAAAGATAGCAACAAGAAGATTCATATCCTCTTCTTTGTTATGTGTAATGAAATCACTAACTTGTATTTCATCAATCTGAGAGTACACGTTGATATAGGTGGGCCACATAGATAGGGAGGCAGATTAGAAATCCAAAGGGTCGTCTAAAGCTTACACAGAGGCACCATTTCCTATTAGCCATATAAACTGATATCGAACATAATGAGCAGATGCGGCAATTTTCCTCCATATCAAGGAACTGTGCAATGGCTTTTTGTAATTAAACCAGGATCTATTAAAGCGATACTTGGCCTGGACCACTCTTGCCCAAAGTGAATTTAGATTAAGAATGAAAAGGCTGGCTATGTTGCATAAAAAAGCTGTTCTTCTGAAAAGATTGAAAACCTAATCCCTCCTTGAGCTCGAGGTGCACATGCTTTGTTCTAAGCCAATGGGTGAAAAGTCTCGCTGATCCAAGGCATGCCCCCATAACAAAGCTTGATACTCCTTTTCTACTCTATTTATTTGGTACACAAATACAATATAATGCATACAGGGGAATAGAGGCCAACACGGAGTTTAACGAGTTTGCTCTCCCTGCAAGCGACAAAGCCTTCCATCGCCAACTAGATATTCGCTTAGCAACTTTTTCTCTATATAAGTAAATTCTTGCTTACATAATGCTTTTCCAAAGATTGGCACCTATAAATAATTTCAACCCCCTTTATTAACCTGCATCTCTAGAATTCTTCTCATCTAAAGTTTAGTTTGAACTGGTGTAGCTGGACTTACCATTACTTGTGATTTGTTGAGATTTATGACTTGGCTAGAGTGCTTGGCTAGAGATCGAGCAGTATGCATCTAGTATAGCCTTAAGACAATTCACATCTTTGACCGAAGCTTTGGCCACTAACAAGCAATAATCAACACATAAAATATGAAAGACCATGGGTGCTACTCTTGCGGGTTTATATGCTTTAAGCAATTTATGTTGAACTACATAATCAAGAAATCTGGACAGTACTTCAGAAGATAAGATAAATAAGTATGGAGAGAGGGACATCCTTACTAAAATTGGGCCCCATAGTAAAATGGGCCTCATATCAATCGGGATCCAGACCAACCTTTGACGTTTATACCCAGACCTGAAATATCGACTGCTCCGATTTGGTCCCAACCAAATCTTGGATGGGCAGAGTTTGCATCAAAATTTTGGACCATTCTCGATCCAAATTGATGGCATAAGTGGCAGCACACGGCTAGCTGAATGCTACAGCCACGCGTGTGTACGTAGTAGATATAGATTTCCCTTCATGCACGTGCTAATGCTGTCTCCCAGAACTTTTATTTTATCTAGTGCGGCTATTTATTAACACTCATGTCCTGTAATCCATTCCATTCCAACCAAATACTGACATGAATGACATCATACGAAACCACATGCCGGCCAAGAAGCCCTCCTTCGCCTAAGTGCCTAACCTCAGTCAATCGTCGTTCTCGATGCCTCCCTCTTCGCTGTTCTTGACCATTTACCTTATCGGCCATGTCTTGTGGTTGACAAGGAACAACCGTGTGTTCAACAGAATCCACCGCACTCGATTCAAATCGTTCACTCAGCTTGCTACTTTGACACCGACCACCGGGCTGCCATTAATTAATTACTGTTAAACACAGTAACCCACAGTAACCGTGTGGCAGCTGTTCTTGGTCAAGTGGCTGCAACGATCTTATCCCAACTTAAACCATCCATATCTTCTGCCTGATCTCTCCGCTCCATGGAAAATAGCTAAATCACGGAAACTTACCCTCGGACACTTTCAACTCGACACCTCCAGGATCTTGTTCTTCCTGATAGCTTGTGTTGTATATACATTCGTTGTACTTGGTCACCCACTTTACTAGAAGGAACCCCAAAAAACAAAAAAGTACGACAAAGTGACATCCTTGTGCTGGACTGAGCCACCAATGCACAACCAGCAGCTGGCTCCAAACACTGCCGAACCATATCCTAATGTAACCACATTACACGAGCTAATATGAAACAAATAAACAGCCATTTTTGGGGAATTATATAGATAAATATAGCGAAGCAACGTCAGGAAAGAGAGTAAATGTCCAGGGCAAACCCGTGGAAATGTACAAGCAAAATGTGAATCGAAGGGTGGATAGCACAGGGATCGTGCCACCACCAAAAATAGAAATAGCTTGCACTGAGAAATTCCTCCTGGGAAACAAGAGATGTAATGCAGGCCGCTGTAAAGACCCGCACTCCTAGTGCTTATTTCCAAAGTGCCACCACCTTTTCTTCTTCTTGGTTTCTGATGTTGGTAGATCTGCACAGCCAAAGAAGAAAATGAAAAACATGCTTTCACACAACATGCAAATCTGACCACATCGAGCATTTTTCAATCTAGTCCAAATGATTCTACAAAGATTGTGGTCATATTTTGATATAGGTAGAAATACTGATGATGAAAATGTGAATAATCTCAACATTGTCAATGTTGTCGAAAGTATTGAGTAAACTGATAGGAGGACAATTATAACAGTTAAAAATATAAAGTATCATTTACTTACCCACTTCAGGATAAATCGAATTGTAATGAACTTCAGCCCAAAAGCTCAAAAAAATTACTGCCAAACAGTGAAAGAGAAAATTTAATATGGCACTAGATGGCCAAGAAGGTGAAGGGACATACACAGTTTCATCTCATAATTCAAGGGTTACATTAAATTAAAGCAATATCCTTGGTTAAGGAAAATTTCAAAGCCATTTGCACGAACAAAAGGTTGTGACAAACTCATTGTATTGCACGAGTAATAGACTTCTGAACATACAGGTAAGAAGCTCATGAAAACAGAACGAAACATATACATGGCAGGATGGCAAATAACCATTCTTCCTCTATATCCATTGCATGCATGACAATGCATGTACCCGAGCACTCATGGGACACAATATTAAATGTCTTCCTAGAGAAGGAATAAAGATAACAGCAGGTTTTCAGTTTCTATCAGCTTCATATAAAACTAATAAAACCCCCAAATTGCCATGAAGCTCAAAAGACATCAGTGTTTTGATGGTTAAAAAAGAAACACATGATATATAAAATACCAAATGGACCAAGCCAGATTAGTAATTGCAACCAGGCACGCTCAAGCAATTACAGAGCCAGGCTCCATTTAATCATGATCAGATTTACATAACTTGCTAGACATTCACTATTAGTTTAATCAAAATGGCTAAAACAAAAGAAATATATTAAAAACTTGAAAATAAAAATAAAATTTATAAAAAGAACAAAAAAAAAAAAAAAAAAAAACAGCAAGCAACCTTTTGTACACACCTCGTTTAGATTTCTGAACATTTGGCAGAATCTCAATATAGCAAGTATCCTTGAATGATGTTATGACAAAAATTTTAACTCCATACTGCATAAGATCATTAAAATTGATAATTACTAACTAAACGTTGATTCATATATAAAAGGATGGTCATCACGTGGCTCCATTTCATGAAATATTGAAGGAAACCTTTTACTCAGTCTTACAAGTAGAAAAGCATGATCAACTAACATATGAAATGATACAACATGAAAGCAATATACATGATCAACTAACATATGAATAATACAACATGAAAGCAATATTGAGTGAGCATGAAATTATCAGCATTAAGACAACAACTACCCTGATAACAATCCCTAAGAATAAGATTTGCATAAGGAAGAGATAATGTCCAGATTACAGAACCAACCCTTTGCACCTTTCCATTCAGCATCAATGAGTCAATATTCAGGTTTGCTTAGTTTGTTTTTCTGGCTGAAGCTCAATATCCAGCCATTGCAAAAAGTGGATCACTGATATCAACATGAAATAAAGATGGATCTCATCACCAATGCATGAGTCATATATTGCAACCAGTCAACCAAACAAGAATAATCATAGACTCAGCGGTATTCATTTATTTACTATACTTTCATGAGTTCTCATGTGTGACAAGCAGTTTTGGCTCCATCCAATAAGCTAAAATGAAATAGCAATATGTAATTCCAATATAACAATTCTGGCATATGTGTTTT
The DNA here is from genome assembly GCA_021397845.1 of Areca catechu. Taxonomy (NCBI): domain Eukaryota; kingdom Viridiplantae; phylum Streptophyta; class Magnoliopsida; order Arecales; family Arecaceae; genus Areca; species Areca catechu. The sequence goes on along the minus strand of CM038052.1, from coordinate 185,923,427 downwards.
ACCTTGTTACACAGCACATATCTTAAAATACAGATACATCTTCTAACAGAGAAGTGATCATTCTCAAACCTTAGTTCAAGGAGATGAAGGCAAGAATCATCAACATAATATGTCTGAAGCCCAGTAGAGATATCATAAGTAAATGATGCACATAGCCAGGCTTTAAAGCATACACCACAGGAAAGTAAAAGCTAGACAAGAAATAAAGTTCTGAGTTCTGACAATCTAAGAAGATTGCAAACCAAATGCCAATCCCATGTGTCTAAATCAAAAGTTTCAACAGCATAATTTGATGCCATTTATATATGATTTTAAGCAAATGATGTGAGATTCAAGGACACATGGAAATGGTATTCCTTGAGTTAAATAACTAAGGCCAATCAAAATAGTGTGCCAAAGGTTTATAATTTATATCACCTTATCAAGCTCAATAGGAGATAGAAGAACAACTAGCTACAAGGTAAAACATAAGAAAGAGGGACCAACTCAGGAAAAGCGTCAAACATGGACATGATGGAAATTTTAACTCCAGAAAGTCTAAACCAAACCCAGACAAGATGCAAGGAAAAGCACCTGATATATTGAGACACCAAAATCCCAATGCTAGAAGAAATTCACAAGAAAAAATAAGAGAGGGTAGCTGAAAGTTGCGATGCCCAAAGAATACCAATAGAGGCCAGAGATGAAGTCTCAAAGAGAGTTTTGGAAACTACTTAAATAAACTCCAAAGTCCATGAAGAAAGTACAGACCACAAATCTCAAACAGGCCACGTAACCATTATGGCAAGCCAGAGAATTTGGGTAACTCAAAAATTATCAAAAGTTTTCATTTCAGGATTTGGGTGTCAATAAAGCAAATTTCAATAAAACAAGCCCCATCACATAAGACTAGAAATTTAGAACAGTCTTGGTTATATTCAAAATAATGGCCAGTAGCACTTTCATAGTTTTTCTAAAAGAAGAGAAACCCAACAAAAACCTAACCAGCAATACATCTTACCTCAAGCCAGATATGAAGTAAAAAAGATCAAAATTGCTTTTGCAATATGAACCTCCATTTAAAGGGACTAGAACACAGTAAACAGCAATGCCAATGAAAATGGTGGACTATGCATGAACTACAATAGCCTTGAATTCTTGATGTCAGTCTCGCACATTATCATCCAGCAATAAAGAAGTGATAAACAAAACTTACTGATAAAAAATATTCATCAAGATTTGATTGATTAGTTACTATCTGGCATTAGCTAGAGGCCCAAGACTGAACCTAACCTTATAAGGATAACTAAAGCAAACTCATAAGGTTTAATTCAGTCCAAACAACTAATCAATGACCAGTGGTACAGATTCACATATTCCCAGCAATAGGTCAGCATAGGGATGTCCATAGGCCAATTCACAGGCCTAACTTCATAGTCATACACAGGGAAGCTGACTCAAAATCTTCTAAATCTCCACCCAGATACAGCTAATTGACTCCCCCAGTTCAGCTTCAGGCAATAACAACAAAAGCACATCAAGGGATCAAGTTGATCCAGTGACAGTGAGGTTACAAGACTGCTCAAACATGCCCCAAAGTTGATCATTAGTTTGCAAGTATCACTAAAAGTGACAGCATAGAAAGAAAGCTAATAGTGTTTTTGACCGTAATGTCTCATTCACAATGAAAACAAATATGTGGTTACTAAAAATAAGACCTTGCAAGCAGGATTGCCGACTGAGCTAAGGGATGTGATTTCAGAAACCATGTAGGCCTTTTCAACATCCATACCTTGTATAAGCTATTACATAATCTCAAACATAAGCAAAACCAAACTATAAATGTAGCCTCTAACATTTTACTCTTTCACTTTAAATGGCTAGCTAAACTTGTCTCATATAAGTCCGTTGTTTAAAGGTAAATCAGCAAAAAGGAAAAGAATCTGTCATTTGCTATTTGTTTCATGAAATGTCGGTAACATCTCTCTTGAGAAGAAGAAGAGCTTCTTTTTCCTCTCTCTTGATGAAAGGATGAGAAATCCTATCAAATTCAATGGATGGGAAATCCTGTCAAATTCAATAACAAGAAGAGATATAAAAAAATCCTGTAAAAGTTTCCAAAACTAATTCATATAATTACCATGTTATGCACTACATTCTCATCACCGGTTGACTCCTGACACAACTTAAAATAAAGTTGTACCATTGGAGAAGCTCCGAACTCCATAAAACCCACGTCAAAATTATCACAAAAAGTTAAGATATCCACACTACAGTAAGACATCAAATTAAGGGGAAATATGTAGTAGCAACCAGCAACATCAAAAAAGGAAAATGAAAATGAAAAAGAGCTCAACAGGATTATAGCAGAAAAGAAAAGGAATGAAACAGTGAAAATTGGGAGGAAGGAAAAACATACTGAATCTGCAGCAGCCTGTAAGGTGACATGATCACCCCATTCCCCGCTCCTGTTATTCACATTAATATAAAAATATTACACACTTATATGTGTTTCCAAAATGGCACCATGGATCAAAAGATATAGAGCATACTTTGAAATCTTTTTCAAATAGTCACCATACGACATGGGAACATATCCCTCATAAATCTCGGGGTGAGACTCGAGCTGAAAAATGAAAGAAAAAAGACATGTATGCATTGAGCATGAAAATGCAGATTAACATAAAAATGAAACAAGAAGATACCCAACAAACACCAAAAAGAAGAAAATCAATAGAAATTTTAAGAATGATACTAGCAGTAACGGACAAACCTGATTAACAACTTGCTGCCTCACAAACTTGTGGTGCTCAGGGGTACGGTAAAATTGATCAGACAGAGCTCGAAACTGTGACAGATATGAAATTGAAAATTGACATCTCAGTTGATAAGAAGAAGGATTAAGAGTTGTCAAAAAAGGCTTCGCAGCTAGTTTTGAACATGCACACATGTGCACACACATACTAACATGACTGACTAATAAGTGAAAACTGACATAATTTTGGAACATTTGCATGCACAAGTGCAAATATAGTAACATGGAGAATATATTGCAAACATGCATATGTTTATCGCTGCAGGGCTATATCATGGGAAGATCCAGCATTTATGAAGTGAACATATGAGATCAACCAATCTAAAGTGGTTATATCCAATTCAGACAATGTAATGCCTTTTAAGAAGCTTCCCTTGTTTCTATCTTCTCATTCTAACAAATTGAGGAGAAAGAATAAAAACAAGAAGCATATATGAAAATATTCAGACTCAATTCTGTCAAGGTAGAAGCACGAATGCTCTTTTATGTTTGATGAATTTAAAAGATGCAATTCTCATGTACAAGAATGATTCATTTGAGAATTTTGAACTCCTTTTATGGTTATTGTTTCATTCAATTTGTCATGCGCATATATATATATATAGTAGGGGGGTGACCAATGGGATAAGCCCAGATTCACCATGCATATCAGATTTGATGTTTTTATACTAACTATTATTTTACTATGCATTAACCTTGAAAAAATGATTTTATCATGCATTCATATCAGGGTTTTTTTTTTTTGAGAGAGAGAGAGAGAGGGAGGGGGGAAGAGGAGGAGGAAGACTCACCAATACATTAATTACCCAAGCCCAGATACTTAGAAATGCAACGCCCAAGATTCAAACCAAAAACCTCTGATTGCTAAGTTTAGGTGTGTGACCATTGGGATAAGCCCCAATTCAGCATGCATATCAGATTTGATGTTTGAAACTTTGAATTTTGGGCAAACTATTTCTTCCACTGTGAATTAACCTTGAAAAAATGATTTTATCAAAAAAAATGGAAAAATGTAACATAACATAAACTAGGACATGCACGAATCATATTGATATCTAAGAATGTAGAGTTTAACTTCTGAGAAATATAAGGTCATGCTTTTGTGACAATTTTTCTTTTTCTGGACTTTACTATTCTCTCAATATTTAATTTTGATGAGTTTCATATATTTTTATTGCATTCATCATACTCATTCAATTTTTGGCATATAAATTGTTGGCAATAGTTTACCAGCCATAACAATTTAACAATATAATATTAGACAAATCTTTCCATATAAGGCTATATGCTGGCCAAATTCAAATCAAATCAATGCAAGTTTTGACCCCAAAATCATTACAAAATGGGTGAGTTTGAAATTGAGACAATCAAAAATCAATACTCAAACTTGATGACTAATGAGCTCCTGCTTGGGTCTAAGATATGTTAAGAATGATGAGGACATCACCCACCATGATTTTTGATGCACACCTAGCACGGATCTTAATGCAGATGGATGTAATTTTTTATTTTTTAATATATTATATCTGGGTGAATTTATGGGTGTATGGGAAATGGATGTATTTTCTTTTTTTCCAGCTCATGCACAAATTTCAAAGCAAGAGCTGGTTAGTGGTTAGTCTATTGGGAGTCTGTTACATTGGTTAGCTTATTTGTTAGTTTGTTAGTAAAATGGTTACAAGTCCAAAGCCTATTTAAATGGGTTGTTGTAATGGAAATGGAACAGAACAGAGAAATAGAATTGAATCGAAAGCTTCTTCCCAACTTCGTCTTCCTACTCTCTTTCCTGGTTTCTTCTTCCTCCTCTCCTTTCCCCTTTTCCTTCTTCCTCACTTCTTTAAAACATTCCGAGACCCTAGCCTCCACCATTAACCCACTTCAACCACTCGACGATTCCCACCCGTGAGCTTCTCCCTGCTCACCTCCAGCCACCAACGTTTGTCGCCGCCAATCCTCAGCCCAATCGCACCACCCTAGCCCCCTTCCGTAATTACATCTCCCACAACCAAAACCTTCCCCAGCTCCGGCAAGCACCTCCGCCTCACCTCCGCCCAAGCTCGTGCCGCCCGTTGCCGCCTCCCATGCCCGTGCCACCGGTGTTCTCGTCCATGCCGTTTCCTAAGACTGCAAACCCCTCCCACTCCATTGCTATCCATTGCTGCACCGTCGTCAGCCCTCTCCTAACTCCCCGTCTATCTCTTCAACCCCTCGACTACAGCAAGTCCTCCTCCATCGTCTATCACCAACGACGGAGCCAGCAACTTCGTCTGTCGCCGTCCCTGTCAACGCCATCATCATAAGCTCCACGCTCGAGACGCTGCTGCCGTGCCATCATGAGATCCATAGGTTCTTTGCTACTGCTATGCAATCATCCCCGAAGCCATCATCATCATCGCTGCACATCGCCACCGGCATCCTCTCCCACCGGCGACCGTCCTCTGTGACCCGGCGAGTCCTCTCCTCTAGCTCTTGCCAAGAGATCTTCCTCTGAGCTCCTCTATGACAGCAACCCAACCTGCGAGCACCATTAAGTTCATCTCCTCTACAATTCTACCGAGGAGATCCTTTCCTCCGAGGTCCTGAATACAGCCTTCACCAAGCTCATTCCCTGCCAATCAGTGACAGCAGTCAGGAAGCCACCACATGATCCTCAAAGTAGCTCCTGGCCAGTCTACCAACTTCATTATTTGGGCTGATTTTGTGTTAATTTTACTTAGGATTGGCTTATGCATGTATTGTAAATTGATCCTCTTATGTTTTGGTGATCCAGATCCGATGACGTCCATCCAGTCTTGCTTGTGAACTGTTGGCTAGGTGTCTCGACCACCTCCGGAAGGATCTCCCTTGTCCAGGACTCTATGATATCCCATGTTTGGTGAGACCTCTTCATGGATTAGTATAGGATTCAAATCAATGCTGATTCTAATTATGATAGTTTTCCTATATCTTTAATTCCTTTATATCAAAATTAATTGAAATTGACTAACCCTATCCAAAAGTCGTTCCTTAATGACCAATGGTCCAACTCATTGAAATTCTTGACTGTGCATGACGATCTCGTCGTTTCCTAGATTGCACCCTAACCATGATTGGATCTACTTAATTTAAATTCTTGCTTGTCATTGGAATTTGCAATGATTTACTTTAATTATTCAATTTTGTTTACTGATTTCATTAGAGGGTCCATAGATCTAGGTTAGTTAGCCTGGTCCTGCATCAAAGAACCAACTAGAAGTGATGAAGACCAAGAGAGTAACACCCAGACTTCACCTAATACAAAATTATCAGTATCCTCTCCACAAAGTTACATGCTCCTATTCCTCTCCTTCCCCCAAAGAAGAACCCCTGGACCAAGATGTTACTGCATATGATAAGGCAGTGCAAGAATCACCACTGACTGCCATAAAGTAAAGGACTTTAGGTTGGAGAGAAGACAGAAGGAGGGTCAGATGGGTAGCCTACAAGGAAATGACAGCTTGCCTTGCTTCACCTAGGCAAAGCAACAAAACTATAAAACTAATCAACCTTTGGACGTATGATCAGATTTTGGGCAAGGCCATCCCTGAAGCTTGATAGACTGGATGAATATATTAGTCAACTTGGTCAAGGTATCAACAAAGTTGACTCATGAAACTTCGAGCTGTGTTTGGAATGTTAGGGGGTGAACAGGCACTCAGTGAGCTTGGTCCAAGTTTTCAATAGTTTGGACAGATCTAAAATCACCTGGCTTGGCCAAGTTTGCTTGATGAGCACACCAACAGAAACAACCTCAACATTTTATAAGTTGGCCATGGATTTCAATTTTTAGTTTGTTGAGAATTGTAGATAATCAAAGTTTATTATGTTATTTATTAATGAGTATCAATGAGAATTCAATCAAGATTTACGGTACCATCCCGAACCGCCCAATTCGGGCATACCATACTGTACCAGTCAAAAACCAGTACGATTTAACATTAAAAAATAGTTCGAGACCCAAACCATAAAAATTGGCATGAACCAGACCGGTACGGGTTGGTTCGGTTCAGTACGGCTCGGTTCAGTCTAGTTCGGGCTTGGTTTGGCTTCGATTCAGGTCCGATTCAATGATCCTTGCTTGAGAGGGGAGAGGAAGATAGTTTTTTCTTAATTCACCAAAACCGGGTACCGGTTCGGCGATCCTTGAATTCAACTGAAGTAATAGATGTAGTATGAACAAAATCATAGTGTTGACATATTGATTCCTATATGATGTTATTACTATAGCAACATATTAGGAAAAAAACTAAAAATAGCATGGTGAGGCAATGGAACACTATAGTAGCACCTATCCTCCCAGAACCTTGGTTGAAAAACTGAAGAATGAGAATACTCAATTGCCAACCAGAACTTATGTATTAGCTGCAGATTAAAAGTTTATGTGATAAATAGTTTCTTTAGCACACATCTATGTCATTTAATTTTGAAGGAAATGGAGAAGAAAAAAGAGACCAAACAGGCAACTAACCTGACAGTTACCATCTCCTTGAACCTTGAGCTCAACCAAATCATAGAGTTGCAGCCTACAGAATATATGGCATCAGACAATCACATAAAGAAAATTTACAACATGACAACACCATTTGAGACATGCAAGTATTTTACTAATGAATAACCATAGTCATCAAGACTTTTTTTAACCCACAATTTGGAGTCAACTTTAAGAATCCTCGGTAGCCAGTGCTCATATCAAGGGTAACTCAGGTATTACATGTGTCAACTGATGAATTACTTTTTTTTTTTTTTTGCATATATTGATTAACGTATATTACATGTACTTGACCAAGAAGGTAAAAGTAATCTAAGATATAAACATTTTACCATATGAATCCATGGAAATTATTCTGCAGTCCCTATGTAGCTAGCAATAAAAGCTCATCACCAAAATTATGGCTTGTCAAAACCAGTGCACCCAAGAGACCAGCCATATTGGAGCAAAAACCTGAATTTTATCATGTTATGCCACTTCCACGGTGTAAACCTAAAGCTGCCGAAGAATTTTTATAACATGAACTAACTTAAAAGTAAATAATAAAATCCATCAATGTGAACCAAGGTTCGTTGTGCCAGTAGCGGATCCCGAACTAGTCAGCCCATGGTACAATTCGATATGCTCCATGTCATTCTGTACTAGGCCCAAACCAACACAAAGAGAAGGTAGAGGGAGAATGGGAAGATGAGAGAGAGAGATAGAGAGGGGGAGGAAAAAAGAGGGAGAGAAATAGAGGGCTGCTGGACGGCAGCGAAGCTTGCTGCACATGATGGAAGCTAAAAGAGGTGAGAGGGAGGGAAGGAAAGGGAGAGGAGGCCTCCGGAGGGCTAGTAAGGCTGCCTCACTACCGTCGAGGCCAGTAAAGACCGGAGGAGGGGCTCCATCCTCCTCTTGATTACTGTTTTTTTTTCTTTTTTTTGTTGAGATTTTTGGTTGAGGTTATCGATTTCAACCAAAAATATCAAAAAAATAGAAAAATCAGTGAAATCAGCAATACAATTGCCAACTTCACCCGATAAATTACAAAAAAAAAGAAAGAAAAGAAAATAGGGGCCAAAGCCTCAATTTCAATCAAGAGGAAGGCGAATCCCCTTCTCCAACCCTCACTGGCCTTGATGGTGGAAAGATAGCCTCGCCAGCCCTATAGAGGCCTCCAACAGCCTCCTCTCCCTCTCCCTCTCCCTCTCCTTCCCTCCCTTTGCCCTCTATCGGCTTCCACCATGTGCATTGAGCTCGGCTGCCCTCCAAGGCCTTCTCTCCCTATCCCTTTGCTTCCCTCCCCCCCTCTCTCTTCCTTCTTTCCTTCTCTCTCTTCCCCTCACCAATATTTCGTTTTGGATGCCAAAACCATCTTAATCCGCAGCTGGTATGGTTGGCATGCCCCAAACTGCGTGGTTCGGGGTGGTTTGATGAACCATGATGTGGACCCTTGAAAAGAGCTTTTGATCCACTATTATGGGATGCATCTTATACTAATAGACTTACATATAACCTATCAAAGTCGGATACGTCTCATAATAATTTGAAAGTATAGTGGTACAGGCCATACCTGTCTATAAGCCTTTGATGATCTGAAGAAGCTTCATCAACTGAAGGAATTTCTCCATTAATTCTAGGAACATGCTGCACAAACCAAACAATTTATAATGTCAAAGAGAACAAGCACCCTCATCATTTATAACTCCTTACCTTTCAAGTACCAAAATATGGAGCACCTATATATGGAAAAGGTGAGAGCTCATGATGATGGCATAATTGAAAACAAATATGGTATTCATAGTTCATATTTCAGCAGATGGCAAGTAACATTGTTAATGTGGCATTACCATAGAATTTAAGTGTTGGAATTCTTCAATATGGAGTAATAGCAAGAACCAAAAAAAGCTAGTATTCTGGCAATTTCAAATGCCAAAGACATACAGCAGGTGCCTAGATAAGAAAGGAACATAGAGATGTATAAAGTGTATGCATGTGTTGTCATGGTGCAGTGCTGTCATTCAGTAGAAAATGCATACTAAATAAATATTCATTTCAGTCACCTTAGGTTGGTCTTTGTTTGGTCAGATGCCATATTTCAGTCTTGATAATAGGTAAGTCTGATTCATCTCAAATTGGATTAGACCATATTCAATCCTTGAGTCCAAGGAAAAAGATAATAAATCCAATATTGTCATTTTGGGATATGTGATTAACCAAAATACCTAGCCTATCAGTGAAAAAAAAATAATCAGATGAATTTCCAATGCCAAAGTATGCAGAATACCATACCAACTTTAGTTGTACATATGCTAGAACCTGAAACTAAGAGGGAAGTTCAACAGCTTCCTTTTCATGGTTTCACCCGAAGTGTTAGGAGTCTTTTTCTCACTTTCACCAATCAGTCAAGAATTTTCATGTTACAAGATCATAAGCATTCTCTAATCCTCCAAAACAATTTTGAAAGGAAATGTTTCTTTAAGCTACTGATGGTCAAGTCATATTTTTGATAATGTGAGCTTCAAAAGTATGCATGAACTTACAGGAATGGGAACCATCTGATTCAACCTCTTTCCTACTTCACCATCTATGTCAGTAAAGTCATCTGTGAGCTCTAATGGCCATTCCTCCCTTCCATATGAGTATTCCCTGCGACTTGAACATGAACTGTGAGATTCCATCTCATCTGCCTCTTGCTGACCACCCTCATTCCCTACAAAAACAATAGACACAATAATAAACAACAAAGCAGAAATATAGGAAATGAGAGACAAAATGAACAACCAAACAGGAAATTTCTTATCATCTGCTTACCTGAATTATAGTTCCTCATTGATGATCCAGACCAATCTTGTTTCAGAACAGATGCTTGCAGATGTTCTTCATCTGAATGTGAAGGTCCAGTTGCTTCTGCAACAGCAAGGCGCGAAAATTCTTCTTGAAGAGTATGAGCAATAATCTCATCATTCTCTATAGCAGTATAGCCTGTTGTGCCAATGTTACCTTCTCTGACATAACTACTATCATAAAAGCTGGCATAATGTGTGTAATTCCTCCATAATACCCGCAATTTGAAAATGGATCATCATGAAGGATATCAAAACCCCAGCGGAGAACTTCAGAATCCTGCTCGTTCATAATCATCAGCAACAAATGTTTTCCTAGCAGAATACTGTGCCAGAAACAAGAATCCTGTATATTACCACTCACAGGATTATCTTACTGTAGCTTAAGAGGACATTTTACATGTGGCGTATGATCATCCGTGACATTCATTCCCTGTACATACATGAAATTAGCTTCACCAGATAGGCAAGTAAAATATACATAAAATCACCAACAACAAGAAGAACAATTCAAATGATCATTTCTGAAACTAAAAAGAAATAGCAAGAAACTTGACGGTCTCAGATGGAATAAAACTAAATCAACAGAATGATCAAAAGTTCATAACCAGGACAAAAATAAAAATAAAAGTAACTCCAGGATTATTATTATATCACAATCTTATGGGCTGACATTTTTCAGATATACTTCTACAATATATCATTGGAACTAAAAAAAAGAGAATATATTGACATTAAAACAGCAAAAATTTACTTAGAAGCATTGCAGTTTGAGAAAGTAGCTTGTCAAGTATGACTGCATGATGCGCAATAACCATGATTTAGTTGAAAGCTGGTGTCAATCAGGTAAAAGATTGAATTTGAGGAACAAGATCAAGGCTGGATGATAGAGGCTCCCAGTTAAGAGTTTAAATGTTAGATCAATAGGTGAAAGCAAACACTGTGATGAGATGGTCATCTGCAAGTCTTATTCTTCTAAAAACAAATAACTTCTTACACATTAAAAGAGAAAACAAGCTCACTATGCAGCGGCCCCCCCCCCCCCCCCCGCAAAAAAAAAGAAAAAAAAAAAAAAGAAAAAAAGGAAACTATCATCCATGAAACCAATAACTCAATGTAACCTGCTTCAAATGCATATGGCAATTCCATATCTTCAAGGATGATAGATTGGGGGTTGGGGGAGTCGGAATTTGAATGAGATCCAACAAATCCCCACCCACCCCAAACTGTTTCTTTGCTGAGTACACTTAGAGAAGAGTGCAATACATGGAGCCATCAGATCCAATCACACATCCCTGATCTACAATCCACCCTCTTCCGATCAAAATATGTAGTGACATGAACCATTATCCAACTCAATGAACTAACTATCATCAAGCATTAAAAAAAGACTTCCAAAATCACAAGAGCAAGCTCCACCACACTTCAAGGATAATTAAAGGATGCCTGCTTAACATAAGAAGATTCAGATATAGGTTTCGCCAAGAAGGTAGAAGTATTTTTTGTCCAATTTGGGTTGATATGAGAAAATCTAGTTTTATAGTGGAATTTGCTAAAACAGGACAACTTTATTGCAAGCGCTGAAATAGAAAGATGGAGCAACTAATGACTTCTTGGCCAGTCAATCTGACAATTTCAGAGATCTGATTCTCTACTTTACAACATTAGCAATGACTTAAGAAACAACAAAATAGAAGAAACCCCAAGAATTCACAAACATGCAACAACACAATGAAAGATTATTTAGGTGCTCATTTCATGTGCACAATGTTCCTTGAGCCCACTTAAGCTGACTTGAACATTTAACATTTAAAACCCCCTTGTGCTACACCAATTGCCACAAGTCAGACCAATCCCCTCATGCAACATGGCAAGAGGAACTTTCATGTGCACGACACAGGTACCACATCGCATTACTCCTATTAGAAATAGATATGCATAAAGGAGACAAAATCCTCCAGGGATAACATATTAGCACATCATTTATCCATATTTGACTACTAAAATGTAATTGGATGTTTTTTTATATATTTTTTAAAATTATTCGTTACACCAAAAATCTTCTATATGATCAATAGCAAAGAATGAATAATTAGCAGGATTAATGAAGATTGAATATGGATTTAGGCAGCCCAATTATTCATCATACCGTAGGCCTAATAGCTACTGCACACAGCTTTTGTCTCCATGATTCTGGAAAAACATATGATCTCTACACTAAGCAATGAACAAAATGTTTTTAAAAAACAGAGCTAGATATATTACCAGGTAGGAAATGTTACAAAAGTAATACAAGTCAGTGTAAAATACAGTCTCATTAAATCAAGCACATGCAAAGAAGTCAAAACGTCCCTATTGAGTTGGTCTAAGGCTGGAGACGAGCCGAGATCAAGCAAGGCAGACCATGCTCCAAACGGAGCTTATACTATAACCAAGTCAAGCTCAGGTTCAGTTCAATTAAATTATAAGCTCAACTTGAGTTGTTCAATGATGATTTTTAAGGGATTACCCAGTGAGAGACTGAGGTCCCAGGGCTTTCACTTCTGTCTAAATATTTAAATAATAAACAAAAATATCATTTATAATAATAACTAAAAGAATATAAATTCATATTATTTACTTATTTATTTATTTATATTTTTGAGTTTAATCAAACCAAGCATGAGAAAGCTGGGCAAATTTTAATCTCATCTGTTACAGCAAAGAAAAATCTTAATCTCATCTCAATTACCAAATCTCACGCCAAACACCAGCTGCTCGTGCATGCGCACTTGTAAGACACCCGACACATTAATTCCCATTTTTTTCTCTAAAGGAAGTACGAAAATCAGACAAAAGAGGTCATTGGTGCATCAAGAAAACAACAAGAAGATTGGTTTGTCAGTGTGTGACACTACTGGAACATGGAATCGGTGCAAGGACTTCGAGAGAGAGATCGTAGTACAGATGCAAGCGATAGCCTCAAGACTGACAGCCATAAATTTCAGATCAACATGGACAGGATTCGTCTCTACACATCTTAAAAATTACAAACCCTATAGATATATATATAGAATTAACTCGAAAGGCAAAGATACAGAAAATAGGCAGGTAACGAGTAACAGTACACCCCATAAAGCAAAGAAGATATCATCGCACTAATAGGATAAAAAATCCCAGTGTAATGTGATCACATCTTGTAGTAAAATAAGATGGCAATTCAATCACAAGAACAACATCAAGAATCCAAAACAACGACAAAAACCACAAAACAAAACAAAAAGACCACAGGCATTATCAAGAATCCGAGATCTCCAAGCTGCAATCCTCCATCGGAGACATCAAGTACAAAAAGAAAAAAATCAAAGACCAACGTCAACAAACGACACAATATCCATCAAACTTCCGTGATCGGACCAACCCTATAGGATGAAAGAAGAACACAGCACTCGCAAAATCACACCCAAAAAAATCCAATAAGTTTTTTCACCGATCGCAACAAATACTTACTTCCCAATCTGGTAAGACGAAGAAGTCTCTCCGTTTCTTGAACCTGAGACGATCGAGCGAAAACAATAAAGAGCGGCTTCGAGACGCCACGAAGGAATGCAGAGCGAGAGAGCGAGGCCCGGTAAAAAAGAGAGGAGGGGGGGGGGGGGGGGGGTGCTTGCGGCCTTGCGGGGTGAAGAGGACTGTCGCGGTCGCGGTCGCGGACGTCACGGGTTTGATAAGCGTGGTAAGAGGCGGCGTTTAAATAGCGTTTCGGTTTCCGTATCGGGCGGACGTCACGGTATTTTTTTTTAGAAGCAGGAGGTTAATTTTTTTCTTTCTTTATTTTATTTTTAGATTATTTTTTTATTTTTTATTTTATTTTTAAATTTTTTTCGAAATATGTCTGGATCTAGACTTGAATTCCTGTAAGTTGTTGTGAAAAAAAGCCTTACAATTAACTGCACTACCCATCAGTAGTACGTCACGAGTTTAATGAGCGTGATTAGAAACACATTTAAATGGCATTTCGGCAAAGCAACATGATTTTCACTATCCTAAATTGAATATCATACGACAACAAGACAAAAGCGGGTAGCTGCATCAAAATTTATCCCTCATCTTTTTATTAAAAAATAAAAATTAAAAAAAAAATAATTAAAAAAAAAAAACGGTTTTCCGTTATCGGGAGTAGGGTGCCGCATGCGAATCCCCACCGTCGGATGCTAGGAACGCGTGTACGGGCGGGATGCGTCGGGCTAAGGCACTGGGAGGGGCTCTGTTTGGTTATATCACGGGGGGAATCTCCACCCTTGGTAAATGGTAACGTATCTAACTGCTGGCAGTTCTGGGTCCCACCCTTCATGGTACTCTTTCCGTGCAATAAGTATAGTTTCTCGGTACGGTAGACCCGAGGATGGTCTAATGCGACACCATAAGAACGGGTAAGTATCAACTGTTTGATCGTGATTGGACGGTCCTGATCTGAGGATCTCACATTGTTTTTGCCGTCGCTTTTTCTTTGTGGCATTCATTCCAAGAACTAAAATGGTGACCTAATTTTAGCCTGGGTTGCTTTTACGAGATGAAAATTGCCTCGCTAGCATGTAGATTTCATTTGGAGGCTATGAATGCTTATCTGTAAGTCGACCGGTCAAATCCGGCATGACGTGGACGGAAACTGACCAATTTATCCTGTATTGGATCGCCACCAACTTAGGCTGGGTTAACATGTTTCACATGAGTTGGATGAAAGGTTTAGGTTCTGTTTGGAGATGCAGTAATTTTGATAAAAATTATATTTTAATATTAAAAATTATTTAAAATTAAAATAATTTTTATTTGATTATTAATATTTAAAATTATTAAACTAATTTATTATATGTTAGATCAATAAATTCAAAAATTATTTTGAATTATAAAATAATTAAAAATGATAAATATAAAGAAAAGAGAAGATCAATAATGTTGGAATAAGGAAGAGGAAGATTAATTAAAATAATAATAATTTTTTTTTTGAAAGATATGTTGATGGAAATGAAAGAAAATTAATTTAAAAAAAAATTTGATACGAAGAAGAAAGGAATGAAGATGAATAGAGATTAAAAAAAAAAAAAGAAATGAGTCGTGAATGAAATAGAGACATGGATGAGAAAGATTAATTTAAATAAAAAAATCAAGCTAATAAAAGACGTGCATGGTATTGAAATGGCAATGCATTATTTTTTAAAAAAATAAATATTTCACGCATCTAACTTACCATATGGAAAGCAAAGAGCAACCCAACTTTACATAAATCATATTTTTTGAATTTTGGATTGCAACAAAATATTTAAAATTCTACTTTTAAATCAAGAATCATGTTTAATAATAATAAACACACCCCCAAACATATACTTAGAAGAGGCATGCTAAAGTCATGCTAAAATAAAAAAAAATCTCATGCAATAGTGTTAAGGCTGGCAATCGGATTGGATCAAACCTGTTGCTATAAATTTTTGACTTGGGTCGAATCGATTTGAGGAGAGTAGCTACTACTGGGTAGCGATGGTAAAATTTGCAAGACAAGTCCATGACCAAAAGGTTGCTCCGGTGGAGACCCATCAATGCTCAAGTCAAGGTGAAGGTTGAAGCTCTGTTGAAGGGAAAATTGAGTAATTAGACTTGGGCATGATTCATCATTATATTATTATCCAATTAGGCCAGATATTTCCTTTTTTCTTACTTTATCCAATGAGATACACTAGTCATCCCTACCTTATCTTCGGGAGCTAAGGTGTCGCAGAAAAAAGAAGGATAAGGTATTTAGCTACATGGGCGAGATATAACCACTATTTTATCATAATCTTGAAATATTTTCAATAGTTAAGCAAATTAGATAATTTTTTGTTTACATGATACTGCTATCTCCTTATCTTATCAGCTCTTTGTGAGTTATTCTCAAAAGACTCCACCTATTTTTAGCCATAAGTAGGTAAGATAATATACCGCATAATCCTTGTCTAAAATATCAGTATGGGATTATTATAAAAATACTTCGAATCGGTGTTAATATGGTAGATCGATCGCATTAGATGTACTATTTTCTTCGATATTAATGGAGCCAAAAACTTTTTCCCATCACAAAACCAAACATGGATCGGATAAGGCCGGATATAAGATAGATTAAAAATCTATTAACCAGAATCTAATCTTTTTATTAAATATGCTAAAAATCCATCCCCTAACCAGATTATGAAATATATGATTTGATCTAATTTATAATGGATTGAAACAAGTTAATTGGGTTGATTGATTGATTATTGCCATCCCTAAATGGAGCTACGTAGTTAATATGTAACGCACCAATGTTCGCTCTCACCAATAGCGTCCATTGTACCAAAGATATTTGATGTACAGCCGCTTGAGTAACAGACGCTGTCATTGTCTATCATTTTCGACTACAAAGGCGGTTAGTGTACTTATTTAATATTAATTATTGCCTTCCTAAATAAATATTATATAGAAATTGAAATGGTAATGAATAATGATAAAGAATAAGTAGTGGGACATGTCATCTGCAGACAATGCCGTCGTGGAAATCTTAGTTAGATAGTGTCCAATTTGAATTAGACCATGTAGTTGTTTTCGTGACTTGACCAAATACCTGAACTACATATGAATTTGGTACAGAATCTAATATTGTTAGTCTAAAGTAGGTGTCCCTTAAGTCCAGTAGATCATAGCCTAGTTACGGATGACATGGATCCATGTCTGCATTAAAGAATATATAGGCTTTGATTGACTATCTTGTTTCTATTTTATTTTCTTGTTCCAATATTCAAAGGTTTAGGTTCATTGCCTTCAAAAATGGCAACCGGATGTGACGCAAATGAGATATGTGGTGAGCCTAACGCGTTAGAAAGCTGGAGGTCAAACAAAATACCAGTCATAAAAAATAGTCCAAAAATAAAATTAAAAATAAAATAAAATAAAATAATTTGAAGTCCATGTTGATTGGTGATAGTGAAAAAGTTAGGAATATATATAATAAATCCCATTCATTCGGCTGACGCCAGTGGCAGCCAGGTTGACGTACTCATCTTCGGATGGGGAACGACTGCAAAAAAATTAATATGCGCCGTGCATCGAGCATTCCTGGGAGACCGTCTGAAAATAATCACGCCGGGATCTAACTCCTCTCCCCTTTTTTCTATAAAAAAAAAAAAAAAAAAATAAAAAACAAAATACCAGTTGTAGCAAAAGCTTCCCACAATATCAAGAGCATGGGTGGATCGGTTCAACACGGATTTGGTCACAGCCCTAATCAAATTCTAAATATTTTTTATTTAAATCTAATTAAACTTGATACACGTATCTAATATTGCAAAAAAAATCCAGTGTTTAACCTGTTAATTATTTTTTAAAATTATTTAACATATCCAAAGTACCATCTTATTACAAACGGTAAAATAAAAAGAAAATAATGGTAACGGAATAGAAAAAAATATATCTAAACGAGGGCATACATTCAACTATCACTTTTTGTTGGTGTGGCCAACGCCTTAAAAAAAAAAATAATAATAAACAAAAAGAGAACAAGAGTTCCAAGTAGTGGGCCCTAATCCTTTTTATTAATAAAAGGGAGACATGAAATAGTCTGAAAACGTGAAAAGTATGCACATCGAGAACAAAGACGGTGGGAAAAGAGAGGTGGCCGCCAAACCAGAAAAGCATATATATATATATATATATATATATATGAACGCTTGTGAAACTGATTCTATCCTGATTTAATAAAATTTTAATATATTATTTTTAATATTAAAATTATAGTAAACAGTTGTAATTTTTGAAAAAGCTTTTTTCATAAATTATTTTAAGCATCCGTATGTTTGATGAGATCTTTCTTATTTTTTCATGTATTCCTCAATAGTATTAATATACTATACTGAAATAAGTATTGCACGTTGATGGGAGAGCCTCTAGTATTGGAGATATCCGGGAGGTAGTGCTGACTCAAGCTCGACTCGGATAGGACTAGAGCAGGAATGGATGTTGACGAGGAGCTGGGAGGCCTCGCAGGATCCTATTGCTGGGAATCGATCCTACAAAACACAAAAGATCAGAAAGTCCGATACACCGGGAAGGGTTCCGGTGATGGACCCTCTGATATCTAAAGTCAATTTTCTGGAAAGGTAAACAGAGAAGACTTGAAGTCTCTTATGGGTTTGGATTAAGAGTGGAAGAAGAGCCAAAGAAGAAGCGAAGGAGAAAGAGAGGGATGGAACGAAATCTATAAAAAAAATGGGATCTCAATGCATTTAAGTCCCGCTTCCCAATAGATGGTACACAGATGAGTGGAGTCATGGAGGCTAAGGTACTTCGGAGAAAATGAAAAGTGTGCATGGATAGCCTATGGAAATCTCACTCAGGTGATAAGCTATGGAAAACTCAATCCAGGGAGCTCAAGATGTGCCTGGATGCGAGAGCAAAAAAACATATTCCTTTATGATAGAAGGAGATAGCTCTTGAGAAGAGTGGGCTCTCGATTCTATATCCAGCATTTCCTCTTATTTTTCTCCTTGTGTCCTTACAATGTTCTTATTCGACTTACCTAGAGTGTTTCCAAAAACCAATTTATAGACATATACTTGACGTCTAAGGATAGGAAATGATGGTTGGCATATTCCAACTATTGCAAGCATGCTCAGAGTAGGAGATAATGACGCGATAGGTGAGGCAGAGAGTGGTGGTTGGCATAGCACATCCCTACGACAGGGCATTCCTTAGGCAACGAACATTGATGATTGCCACACCAGGAGCATACATGGACGAGTGGACTGAGCAGGCCGGCAACGGTTGATGTACATGCAAGAAATTGGCTGGTATGTACCTCTAAATCCATATGGTGAGGCATTGGAAGGTAACCCCGTCAATTAAGTTAGTTGACACGTGTCCAGAGCGGGTTAGAGCCTGGTTGCTATGCTGGATCACCGAACCCTGACGTATCAGATGCCCCCCACTTTCTTGCCCAAGTAGTATGGCCTCCATGGTCTTAGACAAAGAAAGTAAATATTCCTTTGGTCCAATGGGGCATGGAGGCCTGCCGCTGCTAGGGCAAAGTCGTAAACTTGTGACCAAGATGGCGCTGCTGCATTGGACAAGGCAGCTCACGGCAGAGATGGTGAGGCTATGCTGGGCATGGCAACTTTCGACAGAGATGGCAATGCTACACTAGGCGAGATAGCTTGCGACAGAGATGACAAGGTGTGTTGGATGAGACAACCTACCAAGACCCGTGTGGGGACCTGGCATGGTTTCTCGGGAAGCAATACCATTCAAATTAGTAGCAGTTTCAAAAGTTGCCACCATGGGTCAAACGTCTAGGATGTTACGACGTGCCTCTCAGGATGGTGCCTTTAATGTTGAATCGATGTAGGGCGTGTTAATTGTCCAGATTGAAATCTGCACCCCTTATCGAAGAACGGACAAGTCCTTTTGATAGATATATGTACAAGCACATGAGGACCGGTCAGGCCCCACACATTCTCGTGGCATCCACGAGATAAAGCGGCATAAAAGAGGAGAGGAGCTTCCAACTGGTTAGAGAGGCAAACCATCAGCTACCTGTGGTGGATCTTCATGTCCTTTCCCTCTTCCTTTCTCTTGCTCTTACATTTGATGCGTGATGATCATGGGAATGGAGCTAGGTTTGACACTTGAAATCACAACCTCTATTATGGTGGAGAAGAAAGTCCTCCAATTAGGGGAGAAATTAGTCCTTGTGACCTGCATTTGCTTGGAGGGTCCTGCAAGGAACGAGCGGATCACAGAGGAGATGGCAATGAGGATCGCCCTTCACGAAGAGTCACTGA
Source organism: Areca catechu (assembly GCA_021397845.1). Taxonomy (NCBI): domain Eukaryota; kingdom Viridiplantae; phylum Streptophyta; class Magnoliopsida; order Arecales; family Arecaceae; genus Areca; species Areca catechu. The sequence goes on along the minus strand of CM038052.1, from coordinate 185,903,477 downwards.
ATGCGGGTCTCAAATTCCTATGCTTTTAGCGATGGCAAACCTGCTACGATGGTACAACCTATGCCTGGCTCAGTTGGTCCCCAAAGCCTGGAGGGCCATCGTTGGCATTTTTAGTTTAATGGTTCATCATTGTGTGGAGCCCAAGGCAAGGGTATTCCATTATTTCTTGTAGGTGAAAGCCTCCCAAGGATAGTATTATGTCTCCTCCCATAAAGGATTTAGCTTCCTAGTCGTCCTATAAAATTATGAGATTGGAAATCATGGTTCTTCTTCGCGGCTTCCTCGTTATCATGGCTGTTCCTTGGATGCCGGGATGAGATGGAGCCTTCGTGGCTGCTGGATCCTCCGTTATTGCAAGAGAGCTAACTGAAGGCTCTTTATGCAACGAGAATTTCTTTGTCCAGAGGTAGGCCCCTACCAATTGTTTGATTAATAGTCTCCTATGTTTTAAATCAGGATGACTCTATTTTCTAGTATAATCTTGGTGATCTATGATGAGCTGCAAGCTACGGTCGCCGACTAGCCTTCTCCACCACCTTTGACTAACCCAAAGGGAAGAGGGCACATTCTTTATCCCTTATGAAAAGGACAGGGAAGGCAAAGAAGAGCAAAGGGTCATCCTTCCTCTCGAATCCTGCCTCGAGCTCTAGCAAGGTGCCAGTTATAGAAGTGGTAGTAGAGGTCGTGACGCTCTCTGACTTAGAGGTCGCCACCCTCACCGATGTGGGCGAATCATTGGAGGGAAAAGAAGAAGGGCTGACGGCCACTGAGGAAACTCAGGCAGAGGCCAACGAAGCTCTAGCATCGATGGTGGAATCCCTAATGCGAGTGACCATATTGGCTGCAAAGACCAGGGCAGTCATTGCTAAGGTAAAGCGGGTGGTGGCCCTTCGACATGTATGGATGAAAGTGAAGAGGCGAGGCCCTCCGGTGCTCCAAAGAGCATTCCTGCCCCTAGCAAGATTTTCCTGCTTGGGATGAACGTATGCCTCAAGTTCCTGGATGACTCCATTCCTTTGAAGGTCAAGGAGGAGGCATTGGCGAGGTCCATCAGAGAGGGCCTACAATAGTTCATTCGGGTTATGATGTTGGTAAGTCTTCTGCTTGAGAGCTTGGATGCTAGTCTTCCTTTGAGAGCATAGTCCATTTTGAACAGGGTGTCTAGAAGTAGGGTTGCATGGAAGCCTGGGATCTGCCGCAATATGTGGAAAAGGCTTCTCAAAGAGGCGAAGCTATCATGGAAGTTTGTCGAAATGGCAAAGGGGGAGCATGACGTAGCGATCTAAAAGCTTAGTCTATCCAGTGACTAGCTGGCGGTTAAGAAGGAAGGGGCGGACACAGCTAAGGCTTCCCAAAAACTTAGGATTTGATACTGGTTCAGACCCCGGCAACGACGCCAAAAACTTGATGTGAACTTAAGTTGTAACCGCAAGCTCACGGTATACAGAGTAACACATCCAGCAAGTACAAGTCGATCCCACGAGGAGTTTGTGTCTGAACTGTGTTCAAACCCTCACTTAGATAGGCAGACAAGAATGAGCAAAATTAAATTAAATCAATGAAATAAATAATTTAAAGATCTAGGGCTTTTGAATCCACTAAACCAATGATTTCGAAAACTTTTCTAAGGATCTCTTTTATAAAACCTTTCAACTTTCTCCTTTGTAATAACCAAGTATGGATTATGAAGAGATTTAACTCAACTATAACCCATCAAGATTTTACAAGGAAAGAAAGAAACGAAAAATAAATTATTGAGCTATCTATCTTTCGTCCTTCTTGCACCGAATCAAGCATGAACTATGAAGGGAGTAAAACCCAACTATAGCTCATCAAGTCTCTTGGCAAGAAGTTTAAAAAGGGAAGATAAACTCTTGAAACATTAAAGCCCGAAAAGGAATCCAAAGAAGGGCTTCTAATCATGATCTAGCTTCATCGCCAACCCAGAAGATTTGCTTAGCCAGACATGATTATAATAAAAACTTTGAGAATTATCATTCAATTCTACTCTATTTATAAAATATAAATTGCAAGAAATTAAAGTTGCAGAAATTAAACTATTCTATTTGCAGAAATTAGATTGCAAGAATTAAACTAACCTACTTGCAAATATTTAAATGACAGTAATAAAATTTCAATAAATTAAACAAGTCCTAGAGAAGAAATTAAAATGACAAGAATAAAAATAATAATAGTAAAACTTTATTGCTAAAATAAAATAATTATTCATAAAAAAAAATAACTCTTAAGCTATTAAGAAAGGTTAGAGTTGGAACAAATAAAACTCTCAGGATGCTCTCGGGTGCTCTAAGCCCTCATAAAAAAAAAATAATGCTCGGTAAAAAAATTCTAGCCTCCTCGAAGTCTCTCGTATTTAAAGGAAAGGAATGCGTAGGAAATCCGCATTGGACCGTGGTATCAGTTTCTTCAGGTTCTCTATCTCATTCCCGTAACCAACACAACCACCCCTTCTTCGGTGTTATCCCGCAGAGTTGCGGTTGATCTCTTCCTTCTAATTCTTTCAACATCTTTTATCTCGACAACTGGACGCGGCGATGGAAATCTAGTCGATGGCAGCACACAGTGAAGGGATGAGTGGTAGCTGCAAGCTTGGGAAGACGACAGTGAACGGCAACTTGGTGTTTGGCATGCCAGACTCGTGGGAAGAAGATGACCGACACAGCATGGCGACGGCATGAGGAGCAGCGAACGGAAGATGAGGCAGTGGCAAGCTTGGTCCGATAATGGCTCTTGAACAGGGGCTTCTCTCGGATTGGTGGCCGCGGCAAGAGAACGGTGAACGGTGCGGTGAAGACAACTTCTCGAGGTTTTCTGGCGGCTTGGGTGACGATGGCCATGGATGGAGGACAGGCGGAGAACGGTCACTTGATGGAGAGCTCGGATGGCCATGGGAAGAAGATGATGAACATTGCAAGTAGGGACTTCAAGATGGATGGCCACGATGGCTTGGAGGACGGTGGTTTGCATCTTAGGCTGGTAAGGAGCTACGACGAATGGAGGGTGAAGACCGGTGATGTTGGAGTGGAGATGACGACGAAGAAGATGACCCAAGGTGGCGGTGGAATGATGTCAGCGACGAGAACAGGGAGGTAGCGAACTTGGTGAAGACCGAACGGAGGAAGAGGAAGATGGCTTGATGGCCTCTCCCGGTGGCTTGGGTGAATGGCGACGGACGTGGCAAAAACTGGGTTGACGGGCTACAATAACAGAGAAGGATGGGCACGGTGAAGACGGCAACAGCAAGGAGAAAAGGGCAGTGACGATGGAGCGACCGACTTTAAGATGAGAAGAAGACCGATCAAATGAGAACTGGCCACTTTGGAGCTTCTTTGGCATGAGAGGGTTTTCCGGTGAGTTCCCGACTTCCAATGTCTTCTCAGGCCGGCGAGGAGGGTCCCGGCGATGAGGGAAGAAGATTCGACAGCTTCCCTGGTGAATACTTGGCTTGGTTTGGCATGTGGTCCATGGATCTGTTCCGTGGACTGGCTGTAATGGAGGTTATAGACTAGCTACTGCTTCGTGGACCAATTGGCTGGTTCACAGTGAACCGATGCCTTAATTTTCGTGCTATTCTTTGTATTAATCCTTCAAAAATCACTTCTCGGCTCAATTGAAGTCTGAATTGCATGCCATTCACACCGTTGAACTCCTAAAATCATGATCTTCGCATTGGCGGGGTTCTTTTGTTAAAACACTATATAAAAATATTAATTTTAATAAAATAAATATAATTTAATTAATAAATTAATGCACTTATTACTAATTTTTATGTACTTATCACCTCCCTAGTAGTCACATCCGGTTGTCTTGACAAGAGCACAGCAGACTGTGCAAAACTCCACCTGTTGGCTAAGGCATGGGGTCAAAGGGAGAGGGATCTTGCTGAAGTTCAAGCAATGCTTGGTGAGGCTAAAGCAAGTGCCATCAAGGTGGAAAAGGCATTTGGTAAAGCAGAGGCTAAGGGTGCCGGGGTTGATGCTGTTAGGATGTAGTGCGCAATGGGATAACGAAAAAGTTCGTAGAAGAAACAAAAAAGAAAGCCTGAAAGACAAATAAAAATACAAGTACAAGCAACATACAGGAATTACGTGGTTCGAAGTCTCTTGCTCCTATGTCCATGGCCGCACAGGATCAAATCTCCACTATAAAGAAGAAATATAGGAAGTTATTATACAAAAGAACCTTTCCTGGATACAAACCCCAGCCCAATAGGAAAGAAGAATAAATTAATATAGGAGGAACCCTTGCCCTCTCTCTACCATTCTCTCTCTCTTCCCCTTGTTTTATATCTTAGAAAACCCTTGGAATACCTTTTGGATTGCAAAATCATCTCTCTGGCTCTCTTTTGGCTCTCTGTTACTCTTTCTTTCTTTTTTTTTTTTTTGGTAGAAAGAGGAGCAGAATCCATATATTGAAACTGAAACATAACTGTTTACAAGATCCAGATTGTTATACATCTCCCAAAAAGAAACAGCATTTGTACAACTTCCCAAAAGCAGCCACAGTAACGATTACATATAAATTTATAACACAGATAGGAAGCAGTAGTAAGTAAAGAGGAACAGAAATAATTAACCATAACAGCAAATATAGCAGCAATACAATCTGGAGGTGTAGACGTAATACAATCTGGAAGCAGAAACAGTAGTAGTGGGCGAAATGTGAAGTGCAATAGTTTTCATTCTTGGAATAAACAGAGCTAAGAAGACAACATTTTGAGAGAAACTTGATAGCAAAAAACTTGAACTTGTAACCATAGCAAACTCCAATTGTAAGTGCAATAGCCTGAGATTTTGACAACTGAGATGTAGATATAGCAGGAAGCAGAACAGCAGGGAAGAGAGTTGTGGAACAGAGATGCGAGTCCAAAGAATGATGAGTTTGTGACAACAGCAAGGAAGTGAGAGCAAGGAGTATCCTCCACAAGTCCCGTACCTCCATCTTTGAGAGATCCTTAATTCTGAATTCCCTTTGGCATTAGATATGTTTGCAGCACACAAGAAGAGTGACTGGACCTTGTGACAGCAGCAGGCACCTCTGTGATCTAGGATATGAATGTGATTCTTGGTTGTGGCAAAAATATTCCATGACCTAGTATGGCTTAAAATAATGTAGGAGCTGAGTATTGTTTGAAGATAATAACATCAGCAAACAAAGATTTCAGGAATTATAAAGAAAGCATAAATAAGATGGGTAGTAAACATATTTTGACTCCAGCAGATATAACAGAAGAGTGAAGCCGATTTTGGATGTTGAAGTTGAAGACATCGAAGCATTCCTTTGATAGTATATTGGTGGTGTTTTATCTAAGCTTGCAATCCTGAACAAGGACAGAACCCCAAAATGTGATTCGGCAAGGGAGCCAAATATAGCAAAGAGAAGAGTTGACAGCAGCCTAGGAGTGGAAACATAACATAGAACCAGAGATGATCTGCCTCATAGTTTCTGGTCCCCAAAGAGATGCAGTCCAAGAGTCATAGTCTGAACAGTGAAGAATTAGAACCCATCTTCTGTGAATATGATGTGATCTGGGTGGAGTAATATAGTCAGGATAGTGTTGAAGCATAGCTGTCCATCCATTAACCTTCAAAAGCATGTAATAGAAGAAAGTATTCTGAATATCTGAGCAATCAAAAATTGTGTGTTGTAAGTCATTATGAATGAAACATTCCCTGTATCCTATCGGTGAAGGAAAGTATGGAATAAGTTGTAGCAGCCAAATAGCTTGAACAGTAGTAACAGTTTTAACAGTGTAATATGGCCTTAGGTGAAACAGAAATCCAATAGAAAATAAGGATATAAAACTGAACATATTCATCCGATTCGCAGCCATAAACTTTGCACTTTTGTGGACCAGGAGAAAGCAGCACATCAGACATTGACTAACAGACCGTTGTGAGACATAAATTATATGGTAAAGATCATTTATGCAGCAACTTTCCCCACACTGAGAATAGTAATCCAGGCATTCATGTCGAAGCAAGCAGTAGTAATGAAAAGTTGCAATAGATGCATAAGTATAAGGATAGTAAATCTTGCCAACCATTAGATGGGTAATCAGAATATTTAATGATTGTTGAACAAACTTTGTAATGGGACAATGACAACCAACCTACAAGAACAAAAGAATGTTAGATAAACATTTATTCATTTTTTTCCTTTTTCCTTTGATATTTTCTGTTTTTGTTTTTTTTTCCTTTTCCATCTGTGTTGATATTCTTCCTTTCCTGTAAATACACCAGTAAAAAACTGAAGTGGTCCTTGTCAGTGTTCCCAGCAGTCCTATTGAAATAATAAAACCATCTTTTGTATTAATGAGATCATTGCCGTCCTTATCATTCATGTAATTATAATTGGACCATGTGACTGTTTGCAAAGAAACAACAATGGTCTGATTATATATGAAGATTGAAAGCATAAGGACAAAGTGATGTCGTATAATATTATTCCAGCAATTCAGCATCCAAGATGACTGTGGAACCATAATCATAACAGTATTATGATACTCTCTGTTACTCTTTACTGGCTCTTCTCGATGGCTCTCTGCTACCCCAATCGAAAGGAGACGAAACCAGTCTAAAATCACGTCAAAACGCATCTTAGAAGTCCAAAAATAATCAAAAACCCTTCCAGACCATTAGATCTGAGATCAACATCTCAGATCGTATCAAAATCTAAATCAAGAACCCTTGATCAAGCCTGATCTGCATCGGAATCAATCTCAGCCATCCGATCGATGATTGGATGATCCAAAACCCTCAGAAGGCCCATGGACCGTGCATGAGCCGCGCGAACCATCTGGAAAATGCCTGGAAATGAAATGCCTCTGTGCATGCCCGCTTCCGGTTGGGCCGAGCCAACACGCGTGCGCGCCCGTGCATGGGCCTAGGCCGCATGCCGGGCCTGGGCCGCATGCCGGGCCTGGGCCGCATGCCGGGCCTGGGCTGCGTACCCGTGTGTGCGTGCACGGGCCTGGGCCACGTGCCCGCATGTGCATGCACGGGGCTGGACCGTGCGCCGCATGCCCGTGCGTTGGGCATGGGCAGCGCGCCCGTGAGCCCGCAAGCCGGGCCACCCACGTGGGTTGGGCCGGGTCGATCTAGTTGGGCTTCTAGTTTTTTTTCTTCTTCTTTTTGGTTTTTCTTGCTGGGCTTTTGGGTTTGGATCTTGGATGGATATGGCTCCACACCAAACAACTCTCCCACTTGGGGACTTAGACACCCAATCTTGCATCCACTTGAAATATCAAAAGCAAACTTTCAAAGAAAAATAAAAATAGGTTAGTGTCATGTGCGACACCTCCAATCAACTAGCTTCGAAGGCAAATTGAGGTCATGCATGGCCCTAATTTCTCTGCAGTGACCGTCAGCATATCCATCTCGATAGTAGAAAGAGCCATGATCTTCTGCAACTGCAAGATCCAGCTCACTGCTATCCCGTCAATGGTGTACATGTACCCTATCGTGCTATTTCTAGTGTCGGCATCACCATCTATATTTTCTTTCTATTGGAAACCTTTCACAACTAACCTTGCATTGTATCTTTTGCTACCATTGTGCTCTTCCTTGATCTTGTAGACTCACTTATTATGCAGTGCTTTCTTTCCTTCCGATAATGTGCCGAACTCCCATGTCTTGTTCTTTATCAAGGACTGCATCTCGTCCTTCATTGCCAGCTCCTACTTGATCGATCTTCGCTCTCCATGGCTTCATCAAAGTACTCGGGCTCTCCTCCATCTATCAACAACAGGTAATGCAATGAGGGTGAATACCTTAAACATAGTTTCGGGTCCTTGTAGATCTTCTTAGCTAAGGTGTCTTTGGCTCAGGTTCAGGATCTCTTGCTCTCTCGGCAATGTCCTCCGTGATCTCTTCCAACTCTACTTGTTCTTTCTCCTTGTCTGCTTGTCTGCTATGTCTGGAATGCTTTGATTATTGTACATGCTTCTTTTATTGAACACCACGTTATTACTCTTGATGATCTTCCTATCCTTCTCACTCTAGAGCTTGTAATCGAACTCATCAGTGCCATACCCAATGAAGAAGAACCTCTCTGACTTTGCATCGAGCTTGTCTCTCTTCTCTGCATTGACATGTAAATAGGAGACACATTCGAAGACCTTCAGGTGAGATAAGCTTGCTGACTTCCCTATTCACTCTTCTTCTAGTAGCTTGTACTCAAGGGGGACTGAGGAACTTCTGTTGATCAGATAGGCAGCAGTGCTAACTGTCTCAGCCTAAAATATCTTGGGCAATCTAGTGTGGAGCCTCATACTCTTGGCTCTCTCATTCAAGGCCCTGCTCATGCGCTCAGCTGTCCCGTTATGTTGTGATGTACTTGAAATCATCTTCTCCATCCGATCCCATTGGTTGTGCTGAACTCCTTGAACTCAGTGCTATCGTACTCGTCTCCATTATCCGATCTCAAGCACTTTATCTTTTGTCTAGACTCATTCTCCACCAGGCTTTTCTACTTCCTGAAAATGTCAAATACATCAAATTTATTATGTAAAAATAAACCCATACCTTTCTGGTGGAGTCATCGATGAAGGTCATATAGTATCGCGAAGCTCCAAAGGATGCAACCGGGGAGGGACCCTATATGTTGGTGTGTACAAGCTCTAACTTTCTTGATCTTAGTACCCTACCAATCTTAGAGAAGCTGACTCTCTTCTATTTTTCAAGAACATAATTCTCGCAGAAACCAATCTCTGTTATCTTCAAACCCGGTAGCTTGTCCTTCTTCAACAGTACTTACATTCCTTTCTTGCTCATGTGACCCAACCTGTAGTGCCGCAACTTTGAGTTTACCTGTGCCAATGCCACTACATCCCTGGTATTACTAATCATATATAGGGTACCCACTTACTTCTTCATGCTATCACTATCGCACCTTTGGTGATCTTCCAAGAGCCACCAACGAAAGTTGTAATGTACCCCTCTGAGTCCAGCTACCCGACTGATACCAAGTTTCTCTTCAATCCTGGGACATGTCTAATATTTTTTAGCTTCCAAATTGACTGATCTGGCAACTTGATGTGTACATCACCATTTTCCATAATATCCAAGAGCGCATCATCTAAAAGATAGATCTTTTCGAAGTCTCTGACAATATAGTTGCACATAGACTCCTTCTGTGAGGTTGAGTGAAACGAAGCTCCGGAGTGTAGGATCCATGACTCCATCGAACTGTCCACGCTGAGAACCAATGCATCTTCAATTTCTCAATCGCTGTATTGACTGACTCTTCATTCTGTCTCTTGTTCTTCCTTGCCCAGTAGTTCTTTCTGGTGTGTCCCTTCTTGCCGCAATGCCAACAGTCGTCATCCTTCAGTTTTGACTGACTCCTTTGCTTGGACTTGGATCTTCCATGACCTTTGTTGCACTGTGTAGTTCTTCCTCTGCCTTCTTGAGTGACCAAGGCAAAACCAGAGCTTCCGTTGGTTTCTTTCCTTCTGATATCTTTACCGAGAATCAGATTCTGGACCTCTTCAGATTTAAGCTTGCTTGAGCCGCACGAACTACTCACCACTATCACAGTTGCACCCTAGCTCTCGATCAAAGAAAATAGTAGGATTAGGATATGGATTTCATCCTCGAAGCTAATGTCAACTGAACTCAATTGACTAGTGATCAAATTAAATTCATTGATATGATCAGTTACAGACGCACCTTCGCTCATCTTCATGTTGAACAGATGATGCATGAGATAAACCTTGTTGGAGGTTGAAGGTTTCTTGTATATATTGGATAATGCCTGCATCAATCCAGCTATCATCTTCTCCTCCAAGATATTGAACACGATGTTCCTGGCCAACGTCAGATGGATGACTCCCAAAGCCTGGCGGTCCATCAAATCCTAGTCTACTTGTAACATCTCGACATGTTTCTTTCCCAGCAATGGTAGGTGAAGTTTCTTCTGGTACAGATAATCCTCGATCTGTATCTTTCAGAATCCAAAATCTTTCCCATCAAATTTATCGATCTTGACCTTTCCTTCATCTCCTGCCATCGCTCCCACTCAAACCCGGTGTTTTGATACCAGTTGTTAGGATGTGGTGCATAGTAGGATGCCAAAAAAGTTTGTAAAAGAAATAAAAAAAAGGCTGAAAGATAAATAAAAATACAAGTACAAGCAATACACAGGAATTACGTAGTTCAGGGTCTCTTACTCCTACGTCCACAGTCGCACAGGATCAAATCTTCACTATGAAGAAGAAATACATGAAGTTATTATACAAGAGAACCCTTCCTGGATGCAAACCCCAATCCAATAAGAAGAAAGAAGAAAGAATAAATCAATACAGGAGGAACCCTTGCTCTCTCTCTACCTTTCTCTCTCTTTTCCTCTTATTTCTCTCTTGGAAAACCCTTGGACTACTCTTCTAGGTTACAAAATCATCTCTCTGCTCTCTTTTGGCTCTCCGTTACTCTTTGTTGGCTCTTCTCGGTGGCTCTCTACTACCCCTATTGAAAAGGAGAACGAAACCAATCCAAAACCACATCAAAACGCGTCTCAAAAATTCAAAAACAATCAGGAACCCTTCCAGGTTGTCAGATCAGAGATCAATGCCTCAGATCACGTCAAAATTCCAATCAAAAACCCCTGATCAAGGCTGATCTACATCGAAATCAACCTCAGCCATCCGATTGATGATCAGACAATCCAAAACTCTCAGAAGGCCCGTGGACCGCACGTGAGCCGCACAAAACCATCTGGGAAATGCCTAGGAAATGCCTCTGCACATGCCCGCTTCCGGCTCGGTCGAGCCTGCGCGCGTGCATGGGCCTAGGTCGTGCGCCCGCTCGTCGGGCCGGGCTGAGCGCCCGCATGCTAGGCCGCATGCGTGGGTCGAGTCGGGTCCGATCTGGCTGGGCTTCTGGTTTTTTCTTCTTTTTTTTTTGGTTTTTCTTGCTGGGCTTCTGGACTTGGGTCTTGGGTGGATATGGCTCCACACCCTACAGATGCAAGGGTTACCAGTGGTGAGGCAAGGGCTATGGAAGCCGAGGCGAGGGCCCAGGTGATGAAGGAAGTGTTGTGCTAGGCCAAGGACCAAGCTTCGGCCATGCAAGAGGAGGCACGGGTAGCCGAGGTGCTGACCTCCAAAGTGGTGGCGAAGGCAGACAAGGCCTTTAGGGCTGGTGAAGAGTACTGTTTGGAGGTACTGGAAGCCACCATCTGGAGGTAGTGGAAGCCAACAGGAATGCTTTCCAGTAGAGATTCAAGTTTTTGAAGGGGCAAGTTGCTAAGCTATTTTCAAATATTGATGCCAGAAAATTGAAAATGGAGTTACCTTTAAGTGGTGATGAAGACTCTGCAAGATCTAGTGGAGAGGGCCCCGATCTTATAGAAGATCAGGCTGGCCCCCGTGATCGATCTGCGCATCCTTTTGCATCTTCTTTTTTTTCTTTTATATCAGCCACTATGGCTTTGTATAAAATACTCGAAAACTTATTGAAACATAATTCAATTTTGTTAAACTCTAGCTCCATTGTGTGTTGCTTCTTGTTTTCCTTACTTGCAGGTTGAACTTGCTCACTACTATATTGACTAGGCAAAAAGGTTCAAATCACACATACAAAACTGATCAGGCATTCCACCAAGGAGTCACGAAAGTAAAAGAGAAGTGATGACGAGGCTGGGATAGAGAAGAAGGGTGCTATTGCGATTAGAGAGGCATCAGCTTCTATAGGAGGCATTACCGATGTGGTCTCAAGAGTGTCCACCGCTAATCCTGGGGCAGACATCTCAATTGAAAGGGCCGTGGTGGCTTCGATTGCCCTAATGGACACCGAGGTATTACAGGTGACTCTAGCAGTTGCCTTGCATGTAGCTCTCATCATTCTTGAAGAGGGGGAGGCGCAGGCTATTGGGCCTATAGTGTCTGTAGTGCCAAGGGTGTAGGAAAACCTTTCCCACCAGTAAGGGATGATACATGCATTTTCAAACTTTTCTAAATGCATGCAGCAGTGAAAAGCGATAAAATAATTTTATTTATAAATATTAATCTAATTAATAGATACCCATACCAGGATCTAGATACATTTGGAGTAATATAAATATGAAATCATACAATAATTATGTCATACATAATTTAAAATATACCTTTTACCAAAGGCAGTAGGAAGATGTCCGAGCTGCCTGTCGCGATCCCAACGGTGGCTTGAACCTGTGGAAGGGCTTCCTGCTCTGCTAGCAGCACACGCATACTGCCTTTGCTAGTATCCATACAGGGCTCGTTGTAGCTGAGTCGTAGAGGACACTGGACTGCTAGATCCTTGTAGCCCCCTCCTCTTTCAGCAACTCGGGCTTACTTCGATAAATAACCCGACCGACACCTGGACCGACTTCTGGCTTCTATCTTACAAACTTGTCTTTGCAAGATCTACGACCTTCCTTCATCTCCTTTCTCTTATCTAAATAAGCTCTCAACACTTGGAAGAAATATAAGAGGAGGAAGAATGAATAGAAAAAGAAGGAACTATTGGAATGAAACCACCCAAATGTATGAGATCCCCTTCTCCCTTTTTCTTCACTCACCCAAGCACTCTACCAAGCCCATATCTCTTGGCCGGCCACTCCCCTCCCCTTCCTTATATAGGCCACATTTCAATTATGCCATAAGAGTGGGTGTGTGAAAGCATTTAAAGAAGAGAAGATAAACCTTCTCTCTTTTAATGCTTTCACATTATCATGAAAGCTTTCTTCTCCTTTAATCTCTCTAATGAGGTCAATTCTCCATTCCAAGTCACCATCCTTGGTAATTATGATAATTTAATGAGGGATTACCAAGTCAAATTGGGAGTAGACTTAGTGTGAACACAAGACTTAAGAAATCTTACTTATGTCATTCCTTACATCATCCATTCTTACATCATGCAACCATCATGCTTACATCATGTGGCATGTGGAAGGAGAGAGGGAGAGTGCCATGTGGCATGAGAAGAGAGAGTCCAAGTCCAACTGGGCTCAGACTCATGGTCCAATTTAAAATTGATTTGACACTCAAATTAAAAGCCAGATTTAAAATCCAATCGAACCAATTTTGAAAAGGCTATCGATCCAACATAATTTGGATTAATTAAAATCTAATTTAATTTAATTAACAATTAATCTATAATTAATTAGGTCATTTCTTAATTGTAACAATTATAATTAGGTTCAAATCGATTTGCTGATTAGTTACTTAAGCCCCTTTTGTATGTGACCCCTCAGGTTCAAACATAAGCCGGTAGCACGGGAACATTTTCAGTACCAGCCAAAGTCGCCATCTAGCAATGACACCCGACGTCCGGATAGGTTGAAAATTGTAGAGCAACATGAACCTATCGAATATGGAATAGCACTGAACTCATTCCTTGATCATCTTGATGCTTCGGATGGTATAGGGTTAAACTGCCCAACCTTAATCAAGCCATCTCAATATGTCTCAAATAAAGAATCCTTGTAACTCCTTACAAGGAATGCCCTGGCCAAGGTCTTTTTCAATTGAGGCATACTAAGCATTCAATCCAAACCACTTGAAGAGATCAATCCTATCTTGATCCTACTACCGCTATACAAGTACTTGACTGTACCCAGTAACCTTCCGTCACTGGATTAGAAATCCAGGTAGTCTGGCACCTAAGCACGGTGAGTTGCTTGCAAGCTGTCATAATGATCTCAAGTCAGAGGAATAATTCGTGTCCACATTCTAATGCAAGACTCCTCTTCGGCAAAAAGAGAGTCCTACATAAGAGTCATTTCGGTGAAGTGTCAAAACACAATACCTGATGTCATACTAGCATCTCCATGCTACTTGGTTAAGAGGACAACCAACAGACATAACATCAACGACCTACTCTCGATATACCATTGTCCTGAATAGCGTATCCTTTGGTCGTAAACCAGTTTATGAACTATACGATATATCCTCTCTACATCGCATACAAGGTAGCTCAAAGAACATTATCACACAAAAGTTCAATTAGGAAGATGACATGTGATAAACAACCAGAATAAATTTTTATTCAATTTAATAATTCATACATATACATGACTTGCACAACCATCTACAACCTAGATGATTGGCTTTGGAACACAATTCCCAACAAAGGGAACCAATCGTTATGGAGGTAGCCAAATAAAAAGGAACCTATCATGGCGGATCCACCGGTGATCAAGATTGCAATGGAAGTTCTCCCGGCCACTATCAAAATACTGTTGGGTGAGATGGTAGGAGGAATTGCAGTGCCTGTTATAATGAGCTTGCCAGCAATCGAGGTGGTGGCCAGAGTTCTATCTACAGTGATCGAGTTACTTGCAATTCAGTTCGTAGGAGAGACCGTGGGCGAGGCTGGTGAACACGAGGAGGCTATTGCATCTTGTTGGCACTTCCAGAGGTAGCCTACTTGCTAGGGGTACTTTCCATGGTGATTGGAGATAACAGGTAATAGTTAGCTTCAAGACTCCTAGCCTGGCACTAGCAGAATGCCCAACCCGCTACCCAGGAGGCCAATTAATTACTTCATCGAAAGCTTGCAGGTATGGTAGCGTCTATCATTACTACGAGTTCTCTCTTTTAGCTTGGCTAATGGCTTCATTTTCTTGACAGGTAGCTGAGATCAGTACCGTATGGCTATGGGAAGAAGTCATTATATGGCTCTGACAGGTATGAGCGTGAAGAGAAAACTCATGGATGGTAGGCACAGATTGAAGGTTGCAGAGAATGTGTGCTTTTACAGAATGTGATCGGTCCACAGTGGAGGAAGCTAGGCAGACTGCTGAGTGCCAACTGGACCTATATACGATCATGAACGAGGATCTGGTTCGGGAGCTAAAGGTTGCTCACTATAAGTTCGCTCGAATTTTGGAGGCCGCTCACTAAATTCTCCGTAGACATACAGATAGAGGGTCTCGAAATTCCTGTAGGGGATATTACGGAGGCTCTAACTGAAGGTGCTGATAGAGAGCATGCGACCCAGCAATAGGAAGTTTCCAGTTTATTGGTGGGTGGCATGCTTCACGGGCTTAGCACATTGTCTAGTGTCGCCAATGAGGTCGCAATGATGAAATTTCCTTACGAGCAATGCGAGCTATCCATCATCACTGACGAGGTATCCATAAAATGGGGTGAGGCACCTCGTGAGGTGTGCATTGCCCAGCATCGCTGGCGAGGTGTCCATGAAGGAGGGTAAGGCAATTCCTTCTCTAGGAGGTGAGGTCGCATGCGACAGGAAGGGCATGCGGAAGATGCAATGGTTCGCTAAGCCAATCGAAGACCTGCAATGCGAACTAGCTCTCATGCGAGGAAGATTGATAAATGTAGATGAGGCCGCAACCTTTGAGCGAGCTGCTAGGGTGGTGAGGCTTGACATCTGGCAATGCTGTGGGCCTGGGTGGTCGAGGTGGAGATGAAGACTAATCACCTTGAGACAGAACTTGCTCATACTTCAGAGTGTCAGCAAAGCACAAGCACCATTAGGGAGAAGCCTTCAAAGAGCATGAATGGTCCTCCGGGTGTCAGGGAGGTTTAGGGCTCGTTTATGGCAGCAACAAGGCATGCGTACAAGGGTATGACTTCGAGGTATGCAAGCTCATTTAGCGAGGTTGTTTTCCTGAAGCAGGAGGGGCAATTAAGCTACTGGTTCCCCACAATGCTATGCCTGGAAAAATTGTTAGTGCGACAGAGCATAGGAGGGAGAGATTAAGGAAGGCCTTAGGGCTTTTGATTTTGTACTCCCCCTATCTTTTTCCAAGAAATAAATAAGAATCCTTCTTTCCTTAATTCCATTTCTTCTTGTCTGGTACTTTGAACTGCGATGCCTTGCATATCTTTATATGATCTAGACCAGTTTAGTCCGGTCATGATTTGTTGTCGATCAGAGAATGCTTTCACTAGGGTCTCGAGGGATCACTAGAGTGTTTGAGTTTGGTAATGCCTATAAGCAAGATGTGGAGGCTGACTTGCCCCCAATCACAGGACACAACGTGGCGTAATGCATCACTTGAGGTAGACTAGCTCTCGATAAGGTTCTCAATTAGAGGTGACACAATAATTCCATGGTGTCACCTCGATTGGAGAGCAAAGGGTCGTGAATGCATGGCTTTTTGAGAGAACCATCAACTCTAGGGAAGCCGCTCAATGCCTTATCTTCCTGTTCAAAGAGACTGTCACTCGGCCGATGGGGCAATGCCTCCTATCGCACATTGGTTGGATGTGTGCATGGCGACCTTCCTTTTCTCCCTCTATAAGTAGAGCACCAAGGGAGTCGGGCTTTAATAGTTCCTCTCGAGATCCCGATGACTAGAGGAATGCTACAACGCCAGTGGAGGTTCTCCGGACTTGGTTCTTGGGGATTCCCTTTCTCACTGGAAGGTTTCTCTTTAGGGTTGTTACTTCCATAGTGCAAGAGTGCTAGTAGAGCTCTGCTTGGAATGGGAGCTATTGGAAAGGGTCGACACTTCATCAGTTGAACTATAGCAATCGCTAGTTGAATGGTGGAGCCGGTGTGGAAGTGATGGTTATATACCTTATCACCTAGTTCCTCCTTCAACCTGACCCATCTTTATGTCTGGTGATAGATGGATCTATAGCGGGTGCAACTCCAAAAACCAACCTCGCTCGTTGTTTGGCGAATCCGAATGAGGGAGGCACAATGGTAACTTGTTACCATCTATGACATAATTCCGGGTCTCATCAAGCAAGGCTTGGCTGTCCGTTGGGAGTCAGTCGGTTAGGAGTAGGACAACATCGAAAATCCCACCTCGTCGGCTAGTAGTGGGACCGCACTCAGGCTATGGTGAGGTACCCTGATAGGGTCTCTGGCACGTCCTGGGGCTTTCCTCTCCATCTTCGGTAGGCAAGGCTCAGAAACATCTATGGCTTGCCTCCACCTCCCTTGTGTGCCAGCCAGGCCTTCCATGAGTGATGCACATCTTCTCTTTCTCGGCCGGCATTGTCTTCAAGCCTCTCTGAGGGACCTGGAAGCTCTTCATGATCTAGCAAAGGAAGGGCCTCTCAGAATGAGCACTACCTAACTATAGGATTCTTGAAATCTCTGGGAAGCTTTGACTTTATCCCGATCCCTTCCTTGCAGGTGAGGCATCAAAGATGCTTTGGAGCTCCAAGGAGCCTTGTATAACTGTGCAACTTGTTCATGTCCTCCATCTGCCTCTCAAGGCATCCTGGATGTAATGTAATCTGGTTGTAGAGCCAAAAATACATGTACCAAGCATTTGTTTAATTAAATGAACCTTCATTCTTTTAATACTTGCTTGTATAAGCATGCTCATGTAGTTGTGTTGTTTGGAGGGCTCGTTAACCTGGCATGGGACAATCTCATCCAGAGAATCTTTAGAATAAGAGATGTCTTAACCCCACCTAGGCCACCTTGCCCAGGACATTAGAATGTGGAAGCCTTATTGCTTAACCGAGACTTAGAGGTATCATGACCCAACCCGAGAGTCTAACAACTTGCCAAGGTGCTTGGGGCTACCTCATCCAAGGCTTTAAAACCTGGAAGACTTACTACTTAACTAGCAGTTAGGGGTATCATGACTCAACTTGGGAGTCTGATTGCTCGGCAGGATGCTTGGAGCAACCTCATCCAAGGCTTTAAAACCTGGGAGGATTACTGCTTAACCAAGATTTAGGGATATCGTGACCCAGTCTAGAAGTCTAACAGCTTGCTAGGATCTTGGGGCAACCTCACCTAAAGTTTTAGAATGTCAAATTCTTATTTAGGATGACCTCGTCTAGGATACTCGAGAGACTAACTGCTTAATCAGGAATCATAGGTATCGAGACTGACCTGGATATCTGACTACTCAACCAGTATTTTAGGAATAAAGGATGTCAAAACCTCGCTTGGAACAACCTTGTTCCAGGACTTGTCGAATAAGGGGTGTAGACATCCCCTGGGATAGTTCCACTCTAGGACTTTTAGGCGTGTCTCTGGCTACAACTGCTTTTTTCTTTTTTTAGGCAAAAGAGGAAAGTATTGTCATTATACAAATCAAATACAGCAGCCAGGGGTACATCTTATTAATAGTATGACCGAAGATTATCGGAGTTCCAAGTCCGAGTAATGGGTGTACTATCGAACTGCTTTAATCGATATGTATCGAGTCGAACCACCTTAGTGATGTGATAGGGCCCTTCCCAATCAGGGGAGAGCTTCCTGTGCTTTGCAGGTTGGCTGATAACTACCTTTCGGAGGATAAGTTTACCTAGTTGAAATTACTTCGCCTTCATATAGATGTTGAAGTAGCAGGTCGTGCATCGCTATACGTAGCCATTTAGACTCGAGCTCTATCCCGAACCTCTTCTAGGAGTCGAGATTTGTCTTGAGGCCCTTCGAGTTATGTCGCTTATCATAGGCTTTGACTCGGGTGACGGCAAGCCCACCTCCAAGGGGATGACAACCTCATTTATATAGGTGAGGTTGAAAGGTGTCTCACCTGTTCGGAGTCGATGGATGGTGTGGTAAACCTAGAGGATGCTGTGCAATTCCTCCACCCAGAGTCCTCTAACTTTATCCGGTCAGGTCTTCAATCCTTGGAGGATCGTCCGATTAGTGACTTCAGCTTCTCCATTTATCTGTGGATGTATGACTGAAGTAAATCGATAACTAATTCATAGGTTCTTGCAAAACTTATCGAATGATGCATTATCGGACTGTCTGCCATTGTAGGTGATGATAAGATGAGAGAGCCCAAAGCAGTAGATTATCAACTTCCAAATGAACTTTTGGGCCTCCTGCTCAGTGGTTTGGGCTAAAGGCTTAGCCTTGACTCACTTAGTAAAGTAGTCAATGACGATGATTAAGAACTTTTCTAGCCGGTGGTTGGTGCAAGAGGACTGAGGATATCTATCCCCCACTGAGCAAAGGGCCAGGAAGAGTTCAAGTAGCTGAGAGGTACCGCGGGTTGATGCTGGATGTTGGTATGTCTCTGGCAATAATTACAATGCTACATGTACTCGACAATATTCTTGAGGATACCTGGCCAGCAGTATCTATGCCTCAAGATTTTGTAGGCCAAGGCGCAACCTCCTATGTTGCTGTCGCAAATCCCTTCATGCACCTCTCGAAGGGTGAAATCTGCTTTTAATGGGCAAAGGTAGCAGAGGAACGGCGAAGAGTAAGCTTGCTTGTACAGTTTTCCATCAGTCATCATGAACAGAGCAGACCGACATCTAAGCTTCCTCGTCTTAGCCACATCCTTCGATGGTACTCCTTCTCATAGATAATGGATTAAGGAGTCCATCCAGCAAGGCATACGGCTCGCCTATAGGATCAAGGCCAACTCTTTCTCGGTATTTAGCTTCTCAAGGTTCTCCAGGTATACGGTCTTTAGAATATCCGTGTAATTGGAAGTGGCTAGCATTAACAACAGGTCCACCTGGGTGTTCTCTGTTCAAGGGATTTGCACAATTTCAAAGGAAAGGAAGGATGGGATAATTTTTCTTATCCATTGAAGGCACTTTTCCATGGCAAGGGCTCTGGTATCGAACTCTCTGCGAACCTACCCCGCTATCAACTGGAAGTCACTGAAAGCTTTGAGATGCTAAACCCCAGGCTCGTGGACGAGTCTCAACCCCATGAGGAGGGCTTCGTACTTTGCCTTGTTAGAGGCTTTGAAGTTGAAGCAAAACACCTGCTCGACGATAATTCCTTTCGGGTTGGCGAGGATCATCTTGGTCTCAAATCCTTTGGCATTGGAAGCACTATCAATGTGAAGAGTCTAGGACTTATCTGCAGGCTTTGGCTCCATCTAGGTCAGTCCAGTTTCCACCTCGTTGGGAATAGTACATTCCATAATGAAGTGTGCCAAAGCCCGAGCCTTAATGGAGGGACGAGGCTGATGGATATCGACTCACCCAGCTCCATTGCTCATTTGGCAACCCTTCCAGAGGTATCGACCTTTGCAGGATCTTTCGCAGAGGTTGTTCGAACAAGACCACGACTGGATACATTTGAAAATAAGGATGAAGTTGCATCGTCGAAGTTAGGATAGTGAAGGCAACCTTCTCCAAGTACTGGGTCTTTGTATTCTTGAGGACGCGGGTGATGTAGTAAATTAGCTTATGCACTCTATCCTCTTCTCGAATGAGCATTGAAATTATGGCCATGGAAGAGATGGCTAAGTAGAGACATAGCAATTCTCCCGCAACTAGCCTTGTAAAAAGTGGCAGGTGGCCAGGTAGGTCTTGAGTTATTCAAAGGCGATCTGTCACTTCTCTATCTATAGAAAGTTTTTGATCTATTTCAAGGCCTTGAAAAGGGGCAGGCACTAGTCACCGGATCTTGCCATAAATTGGCTTAGTGCAGTAACCTGTCCTACGAGGTATTAGACCTCCTTTTCGACTTCTTGGGATGCCATTTCTAGGATCGTTTGGAGCTTCTCGAGATTTGCTTCGATTCCACGATGAGACACCAAGAATCCTATAAACTTTTCTAAGAAAATCCCAAAAGTATACTTGTTAGAGTTGAGCCACATACGATACTTGTGCAGGCCTAGAAAGTCTCTTCCAAGTCCGTCACATGCTAACCTTTCTCACCGCTCTTCACCAACATGTCATCAACGTAAATCTCCACATTACGACCAATATGGTTGCTGAAGACCTTATTGATGAGGCACTGGTAGGTGGCTCCCATATTTTTAATGAAAAGGCATGACCTTATAGCAGCATAGCCCTTGATCGGCGATGAATGTGGTCTTCTCCTCATCCTTAGGCATCATCTGGATCTAGTTATACCTAGAAAAGGAGTCCATGAAGCTGAGAGTCTCGTGCCTAGAGGTCAAATCTACCAATTGATTGATCCGTGGCAGGGAAAGCAATCCTTTGGATAGGCCTTACTCAAATTGGTGAAGTCGATGTATCCCGCTACTTGTTGTTGACCTTTTTTATCAGGACAATGTTGGTAAGCCAGTCTGGATACTGGATCTCATGAATGAACTTGGCTTCCAGAAGCTTTTTCACTTCTTGTTTAATAGCATGCTGGCGCTTAGGGATGAAGCTTTTCTGGTACGGGTGAAATGGTCGGTGTGTAGGGTCGACATTGAGGCGATGCATTTTGACCTCGGGATTAATGCCTGGTATATCAACTGTCATCCATGCAAAAACATCATTGTTTGTATAGAGAAACTCCACCAGTCGGGTTCTGGACTCCTCACTTTAATTGCTCCCAATATACACCACTCAAGAGGGGTCAGCCAACTCCAGGGGATAGGAATCAATTCCTCTGCAGGTTCTCCATGTTGCAGCTCTATTGATCCCAAAGGTCGAGGCTCTCAATAGACATGGCTTCCTTGGGCTTCTACTTGAGAGTCACCACGTAGCATTGCCTTGCCAAGGCTTGATCACCTCGAATCTCGTCCATCCCGTGGGGAGTGGTAAACTTCACAATAAGTGGTAAGTTAAGACCACAGCGTGTAAAGTATTCAAGCTAGGTCTTCTTCCTAGGATGGCATTATAGGCTACCGAGTTCTAACCATCAAGAAGTTTAGAAGGGTCATGGCCTGTCTTAGGGTCTAGCTAGTTGTTGCAGGTAACATCGCAATGCCCTCAATGGGAATGGCATTCCTAGAAAAATCAATCAAGAAAGTATTCATCCTTTGAAGACAATCCTTGGGCAAATCCATCCAAGAGAAAGCATTGTAGAACAAAATATCCACGGAGCTTCCATTGTCCACTAGGATTCTTCTTACATCGCAGTTGGAAATAGTAAGAGAAATAACCATAGGATCATCATGCAGGAATAGAACTCCATCAATGTCAGTAATGGAAAAGGTAATAAGTTCTCATGCTCTCTAGCTAAGGCTGCAAATGGATCGGGTTAACCCGTGACCCGATCCAACCCAACCGTTTAGATCCGATCCAACCCATTTTTAGGACCCCGTGGATCTGGATTGGGTCTTAAAATTAGACATGTTCTATTTTCTAGGTTGAATCCGAGTTTACTGAATTTGGACTTGACCCGACCTGACTCGAACATACTAATATTGTTAGGATCATATCTATTTAGACCTTTAAATTATAATTTAAAACTTGTATGAAACTTATTTTTAATGTAGAGATAGAGTTATAATTATTTTTATATCTTAATTTATTTTAAAAATGATAATATTTATTATTTATTTTATGGTTAATAATAGTTGGCTATGTAATAATTAAAATATAGTTATCTATATTTTATTGGATCATATCTAGATCCAATTTTTTTAAATCAGAACCAAGTTATTTATAGATCCGATCAAATCCGAATGACCCATTGGGTTAAAAATTTCGATTAGTGGACCCGACCCAATTCAACCTGATTTTCTACTGGATTGGATCTGGATCTAATATTAGGATCCAATCAAAAGACCATGTCAGATCGGGGTCACTCATGACCCAGTCCGACCCAATCCATTTACACCCATATCTCTAGCATTTAGGCTGGGGGCCTTCTACTTAGGACACCCTAGCATGCACCCGTCGTCTAGAGGAGCTTGCCCCCTAGCACCAATCTACCTGAGATGGTGCCGACATGGATTCTATTTTTGACGAAGGTTTGGCCACCGAATGGGGCTCTTGACTGATGGCCTCTGAAGCATTGGGTTGACTGACATACCCGCATAGGTAGCCTTGCTGGATCAATTACTTGATCTCTCTCTTCAAGGAGATGCAGTCTTCAGTGTTATACCTGTAGTCTTGGTGAAATTGGCAATACTTCCTAAGATCCTTTCGAGCCTTCTTGTTCATTTTTCCTGGCCAGTGGATGAAATCTTGATCTTTGATCTCTATCAGGATCTATCCTTGGGGTGCACTCAAAAGGATGAAGTTCTCCTAATGGGGTGGCCTAGGACTTATGAATTGATAATAGAACTCCCTGTCCAGCTTCTTCTCATGTTGCTGTTGCTAAAGGGGAAGGATCGGATGGGAGTGGTCCTCTCGAGAACATTTTCAATCCCCTTTCTCCTTTCGTTTCTCCATCATTCCTTCTTCAGCCTTGATATATTTTCTGCATGAGCCAAAAGCTCAGAAAGGCTCTACAAAAATTTCTTGGAAAGAAAGAAATAGAAGCTACCTCCACATAGTTCTCTTGTCAAGGCTAACATAGTAATAGAGGGTTCAAGGCCATGTACCTCTAGCATGGCTGCTTTAAAGCAACCAATGTAGCAGTAGAGGGACTCGCCTTCCTCTTATTAGACTGAGAAAAAGAAGTCAGAGCCTCGCTCAGGCCTCTTACTGCTATGAAAATGGGCAATGAACCTCTAGTCAAATTCTTCAAAGGAATGGATCGACCTGGCTAGAGTCGAGTATACTAGGCTCTTGCTACTTCCTTGAAGGGGTTGGGAAGGTCTTATACATGAGGGCATTCGATGCTCCTTGGAGTAGCATGAGAAATCTAAAGCTCTCCAGGTGGTCGAATGGGTTAGAAGTGTTATCGTAGGCCTCCATAGCAAGGGCCTTGAAGTGGCAAGGCAACGATTCCTCCATAATCTTGCAAGAGAATGGAGGTCAAACCATGAATTAAGGCTCATCGCTCGGACTCAGGTATACAGGTGAAGCTCCCTTAAGTAGCTATCCATCTCCTGAGCTTATAGGCTAGCTCGCCTTACCGCCCAGATCGTTGAGCAAAGAGAGGGATTAAAGATTCCTCTAATGAAGCATTCTATATGGAGGAGAAAATAGAAATAAAAGAGTTAGATGGGCATGCCTTGCCAAGCTCCCAACGGGAGGGGTGACTCCAAGATGCTATAGGCTGGGGTGAGGCTCAGTGGGGAACTCGCTTTGCCTTCCGAGGCAATCACATCACCTAGGGGGGATCCAGCTCTATGATGGGGACAACCCTAGGCTCAGCCTGTGCCTTAGGCTTGCCTCGCATCTTGGGCTATTCACCCTATCTGGTAGAAGGTGAGCATGACGTGGAGGGATGGCGAGTTAGCTCCACCTTCAAGCCTTGACAAGGCCTACTAGAGACTTTGCACTAAGATCGTTAGCGCTTGGACTTGCTAGAAAAGCTGTTGGAACTATTCGATAGTGATAGTCAGTGCAGTCGAATGTCCCACCTCTCATTCCTCTGGCAAGATTAGGAAGAGGGTGGCCAAGGTTACTGATGCCTCAATAAGGATGGATGTAATAGTCCTTTTTTCCTTGGCCATAGCACAAACCAAGGGTAAGCGCGATTATCATAGGCAAACTCCAATCCTCAATAAATTTTTTTGGGCACACTGACCCTTTCTCTAGTGCCAATCTATTATTGGTCTCTAGGAGGTAGTGTTGACTCGAGCTTAGCTCGGACAGGACTGGAGTAGGAGTAGATATTGACGAGAAGCCGGGAGGCCTCATAGGATCCTATCACTAGGAGTCGGTCCTACAAGACAAAGAAAACCGGAAAGTCTGACACACTGAGATGGGTTTCTGGTAGTGGACCCTCCGATGCCTAAGTCAGTCTCCTAGAGAGAAAAATAGAGAAGGCTTGAAGTCTCCTCTAGGCTTGGATTAAGAGTGGGAGAGGAGCTAGAGAAGAAGCGAAGGAGAGAGAGGGATGGAACGGAATATGTGGAAGAAGGGGATCTCAGTGCATTTGAGTCCCGCTTCCAAATGGATGGCACATAGATGAGTGGAGTCGTGGAGGTTAAGGTACTTCAGAGAAAATGAAAAGTATGTGTGAATGGCTTACAGGGATCTCACTCAAGTGGCAAGCTATAGAAAACTCAATCCAGGGAGCTCAGGGTGTGCCTGAATGTGAGAGTAAAAAAGGGATTCCTTTATGATGGAAGAAGGCAGCTCTTGAGAAGAGTGGACTCTCGGTTCCGTATCCATTGTTTCTTCTTGTTCTTTTCTTTGTATCCTTACCATACCCTTGCTCGACTTACCTGGAGCATTTCTGGAAATCAATTTTTGACATGTACCTGACACCTAAGGACAGGAAATGATAGTTGGTAGACTCTGGCTATTGGAGGTATGCTCAAAGTAGGAGATTATGCCGTGATAGGTGTGACAGGGAATGATGGCTGGCACAGCACGTCCCTGTGGCGGGACATTCCTTAAGCGATGAAAATTAATGACTACCGCATCAGGATAAGCCAGCAGTGATTGACATGCATGTAGGAGACTGGCGAGCACATATCTCTGAGTCCACATGGTGAGATGTTGGAAAATAGTCCCATCACTTGAGCTAGTTGACACATATCTGGAATGGGTTGGAGCTTGGTTGCCATACTGGACCACCGAATCCTGATGTATCATCTAGTACATTAGAGAGAAATTTGTTATGCCCATTATTTAGTAACAATGGAAGTTTGATCTAGACTTTTGTCCCATGATTTGCTATCTCTATATTGGAGGGTTTTCATGTAAATATGATGTCCTTGTACTTGGTTTGATTTATATTTTGCTGAATTTGATATTATTGAGTTATTGTCTATTTAATGAGCATACATGAGGGTGAATTTATCCAAGGCATAATTATGTTTATGACACTTTCATCCCAACAACTAGTATCAAAGATGTGGTTAGACAGTCAGTGTGATATGTATTAGTTAAAATAGAGGATAAATCTAGTATTGTTAACTTAACTTCATCTAATTATTTCTTGTAGAGGATGATGATAGAAGATTTGTTATATTATTGAGATTTGTTTGAGCTGATTGAATTATAAAAAAAATGGTAAATAATGTAAATACTAATGAGTGGAAAAGTTGAACGGGAAAGGCACAGCTACAATCAGACAATGGATTGATGTGAGTGTGATCCATGATATTGCAACAAAGATAGATGCTTATTAAGTTTGAAAGAAGTTTTAGGATTTGTTTTAGCAAAACAATGCACGGAATAAAGCCTACCTAATCAGAATACTAGTGAACTTGAAATATAAGAATGGGCATAATGCTTCAAAATACTTAAATAACTTCTAAGAAATCCTGAATCAAATGGCTACAATGAAGTTATTTCTTGATGATGAGGTGTAGGTATTGATTTTGCTGAGTTTCTTACTAGATAATTGAAGACATTGGTGGTGAAGCCGAGAAATTCCATTACCAGTGACAAACTTACCCTGACGATAGTGAATAATAGTATATTGAATGAAGCAAATTGATAAAAGAAGCAAGGTTTGATAGGTACAAATTCTGATGCACTGGTTATAAAGCAGAGAGGGAGAAGCAAAATAGACCCTCCTTCAATAAAAGGATAGTGGGTCCCATGACAGGAAAGACAAGGAAAAATTCAAAGTCCAGTCAAAGTCTAGAAATGGTATCACTTGTCATTACTGTAATAAACAATAGCATTTTTAGATAGAGTACAAAAAGTATAAGAGGGATCAAGATAAGAATGATGGAAAGAAAAAAGAGGCATAGAGTACAATTGTAGTTGCATTTGATGATGTGGTCATTATTGCTTGTGATGACGGGTGTATTAATCCACATGTTAGAAACCCGGTTGATAAATGATTCAGTTGCCTCGTATCATATTACATCTCGAAAAGACTTCTCATCCTACTTCAAAGATGATTTTGGGCATGTTAAGATAGGAAATGATGCACCCGATGTAGTTTAAATTGTAAGTATGAAGAAGTTAGTTTGGAGACCAACACCGCTGCATTGAAAAATGTGAGGCACCCAATTGGATTTATCCATGTAGATGATGAATGCTGGTAAAGAAAAATGGAACCTCACCAAAGGTTTCTTGATTGTAGCAAAATGTAAGAAAGCTAGTAGTGGAGAGATAAATATAGTTGAGAAGACCACAAACTTGTGGCATCGGTGACTTGGCCATCTAAGTGAAAAAGAACTTGATACTTTATTCAGGCATAACCTGCTTCTTTTAAAAGGTATGCACTTGAGACCTTGCACACACTTTTATATGGCAAACAATATAAGCTTTCATTTCATAAGCTCTCCTCAAATAGGAGATCACATGTGTTAGATTTAATTTGCACTAATATATGCACCATAACCACAAAGATACTTGGTAGTGCATTATATTTATTACTTTTATTGAACAATTCTCGAAGGTTGTGAGCTTTTGTTTTGAAATCTAAAGACCAAGTGTTCGATGTTTTTAAAGAATTATATGCTAGTGTTGAAAGAGAGAAGAGAAGAAAACTGAGATCTATCCAAGCAAATAATGGTGATGAATACTGAGATCTATTAAGAGATACTACATACAACATAGTATTAGATTGGAGAAGATATTCCTAAAATACCTTAGTAGAATGAAGTGATAGGGAAGATGAACCACACATTATTGAAAATGTCCGATGCATTCTTTTTCATTGGAAGTTACCTAACTCCTTCTAGGGTGAAACTACGAGGACTACAATTGACTTATTTAGTTTCTCTCCTTCATTTGCCCTTGACGATGATGTTCATGAAAATGTATGGACAAGAAAATCAGTAATTTATAACCATCTCAAAGTATTTGGACGTAAGGTTCTTGTTCATATTCCTAAAAATGAGCGATCAAAGCTTGACATCAGTAAGAAGAGTGCATCTTTCTTGGGCATAGACATGAGCAGTTTGGATACAAGCTATGGGATTAAGTAGAAAAGCTAGTCAGAAGCAGAGATATACTATTCATTGAAGATCAGACCATTGAGGATATAGAGAAAGCAGATAAGCCAGAATCTATTGCAGATAAGGCTGTAAATGGGTCGGGTTGACCCATGACCCGACCCGACCCGATCCATTTAGACCCGATCCAACCTGTTTTTATGGACCCATGGATCCAGGTTGGGTCCTAAAATTAGACCCGTTCCATTTTCCGGGTCGGGTCTAGGTTTACTGAATTTGGACCCGACCCGACCCGACCCGACCCGATTCGAACATACTAATACTGTTAGAATTATATCTATTTGAACCTTTAAATTATAATTTAAAACTTGTATAGAACTAGTTATAATTATTTTTATATCTTAATTATTTTTAAAATAATATTATTTATTATATATTTTATAGTTAATAATAGTTAGCTATGTAATAATTAAAATATAGTTGTCTATATTTATTCGGATCATATTTAGATTCAAACTTTGTAGATTAGAACCGGATTATTTATGGATCCGATCCAACCCGAATGACCCATTGGGTTAAAACTTCTAATAGTGGACCTGACCCAACCCGACCCGATTTTCTAGTGGATTGGGTCCGGGTTACTATTAGGATCCGATCAAAAAACTGGGTCGGATCGGGGTCACTCAAGACCCGATTCAACCCGGCCCATTCGCACCCCTAACTGCAGAGTTATTTGTTGATTCCCCTCCTATGTCTCAAGCCAAAGCAGATGTTGATGATGAACAGACTATAAAGGATGGTGATGTGATGAATGATGAGTCTACACATGATGACAATGCATCAAATAAGTATAGTGAGCAAGCTCTTATATAGTAAATGGCAAAATAATAGTGAGAAGGTCTACCAGAGAGTATCAGCCTTCTTAAAATATCCTTTTCTCGAGTATGTGATGGTGATTGATGGGGGAGAGGCAAAATGCTTTCAAAAGGCTATGCCACATGCATAGAAAAGAGTGGTTTGAAGCCATGTAAAAAAAAGATAAAGTCATTGCATGAGAATCACACATTTGATATAGTAGAGCTATCTAAGGGGAAGAGGGCATTGAAGAATAAATGGGTGTTCAACTCAAGACAAAGGAACATAGCTCACAATTAAGGTATAAGTTGAGATTGGTTGTGAAGGCTTCAGTTAGAAAAAATGTATTGATATTGAAGA
Organism: Areca catechu; assembly: GCA_021397845.1. Classification (NCBI taxonomy): domain Eukaryota; kingdom Viridiplantae; phylum Streptophyta; class Magnoliopsida; order Arecales; family Arecaceae; genus Areca; species Areca catechu. Next base: position 185,874,755 of record CM038052.1, on the reverse strand, counting down.
GATTTTTTCACCCGTAATCAAGATATCTTCGATTTGCATTGTTCTTGGTTTGACAGTCAACCTAAATTTGGAGATTGAGCAGTTTCATGTAAAGATAGTATTTCTTCATGGTGATCTTGAAAAGGAAATTTATATGGAGTAGCTAGGAGGGTTTGTAGCTAAAGGAAGGAGAATCTAATATGCATACTAAAGAAAAGCTTGTATGATTTAAAATAAGTTTCTCGACAGTGGTATAAGAAATTTGATTCCTTCATGATAGATCATGGATATAACAAAACCATTTTTGATCATTATATATTTAATGATACTTCATTATTCTTTTGTTATATGTTGATGACATGTTGATTGTTGGTCATGTGCCAAGAGGATTTAGAGCTTGAAAGCTAAATGAGTAAGTACTTTACAATGAAAAACTTGGGATCAACAAAGCAAATACGTAGTATGAGGATTGATCATAATAAGAAGAATGGGGAGACTATGACTATCGAAGAAGAGATATATAAAGAAGGTGTTAGAGAAGTTCCATATGAGTAACTCCAAACCAGGTAGCTCTCCACTTGCAAGTCACTTCAGACTAAGCTTTAAACAATGTCATGCTAGTAAGAAGAGAAGGGAGAGATGCAGAAGATTCTTACGCATCTATAGTTGGCATTTGATGTACATCATGGTATGTACTAGGCCAAATATTGCTCATGTTGTTGGTATTGTCAACTGATTTCTCTCTAATCCTAGGAAGGAGCATTAGACTATAGTGAAATAGATTTTTAAGTATCTCAAAGGGACTTCTAGAATTTGTTTGTGTTTGATACTAATAAATCTGTATTGGATAGATATACAGATGCAAACATAGCAGGGGATGTTGATTCTAGAAAGTCTACATCGAGATATTTTATGATTTTTTGAGGAGCTATCTCATGGCAATCTAGACTACAGAAATATGTTGCTTTGTTAACTACAGAGATAAAGTATGTTGCAGTGACATAAGTCAGCAAGGAGTTATTGTGAATAAAAAAGTTCCTTGAGAAACTTGATCTGAAGCAAAAGAAATTTGTCTTGTATTATGATAGTTGTTGTGGTACTAACTGTACTGATACCACTTGTCAGGAAATCCCTCATGCAGAATATGGATCCCCGTTCCCAATATCATGATGTTAGTATTGATGCCGCAACAAAAAGAAGAGACAAATATAATAAAAGATATAATCTAATTGGACATGTAAGATTTTACTATGAAAAATAAATAATTACAAATTAGAACTCATACTCTCAATTCCATACACTTTCTCTTAATAAGAAACCTCAAATATCTTATCAAGTTCTCTCTCAAGAAGACTCTCTAATCTCTATAAGCTTTTTTTATCACTACCACATCCTCTAGAAGTCCTCTAGATCCTCATACCTGAGTCCCTGATCCCTGTCTCTCCTTTTATAGCCTCTCACACATCTCTGTATTTCAATAAGAGTTCAATAGTCCAAACCACATCGAAAAAAAACCTCTTATTCCCTTCCCAACTCTTGTTTAACCCCAAACTAACTTCTAACCGCTTGATCGGCATCCATTGCACCGCAATTGCGCTAGATCAGCCTAAATCAAAGTCGGAGATACCCTTAGTTATCAAATCATAATCGGCCGTCTGCTACACAGTTTGATAGTACAAGAGATACGAATAAATCGTGTGAAAACCCTGTAGACCATGAGATATGCTTCATGGATTGCATAGTCATCCCATGGACTGTGTCACCCCTTGTGGACTGTGGAGCCGCGTGCCTGCGTGTGCACCTACAGGTCACGCTCACACGGGGCCAGGCCTGGCCTACTGCAGGGCATAGTTTGAGTTTTGCTCTAAGCTTTTTCGAGGCCAAATCATGGTGCTAAATCCAACAATAGTCAAAATGTAATTCACGTTAGCAAGAATCCAACTTTCCATTCAATATCAAAGTACATTGATGTGAGATATCATTAAATACGAGATGCTTTGGATATGAAGTTGTTATAGTTAGAGAAGATTCATATAGTTGGCAATTTCATATATATTGACTAAGCTATTATTTAGAGAGAAACTTGTAGGTTGCAGAGTTAGTACCGGTTTGTTGGTCCTCCCCACATGAGTCGAGAGAGGGAGATTTGTTAGTGTGGTTTCTCTTCATATGGGACTTATTGCCTTAAAAAAAATAATAGAAGAAAAGTTCTAAATGAGCTCTTATCTCTTTGTGCGATAAAAGAGGAGACATTAAAAAGTCCGTGCATGAAAGAAAAATGAAGCATGGGAAAAGAGAGGTGGCAATGAAACAAGAAAAGGAAAAGAAGAAAATAAAGAAAAGGGGGCTAGCTACTTTGTCGAATAATCACAAAGCTAATTTTATATCAATTTTAATAAAATCTTAGTATGTGGTTCCTGGCATCGAGAGTTATAAATTGAACGGTTTTAATTTTGAAAAGCTTCTCCATATATTGTTTCAAGTATTTGCATGTTTGATAAGATCTTCATATTTTTTTTCTTGTATTTCTCAATAATATAATATACCATACTGAAATGAGTATTGCATATTGATTGGAGAGCCTCTAGTGCACTACAAAGAAATTTTAGTGTATCCATTATTCGGTGATAGTGGCAAATTTGATCTAGATTTTGATTTCGTGATTGTTTACCTTCATATTAGAGAGTTTTACATGTAAATCTGGTGTCCCTGTACTTAGTTTGATTTTAATTTTACTGGATTTGATATTGTTAAGTTATTACTTATTTTAATTAGGATATAAGGGTACAATTTATCCGGAATATAATTATATTTATGGTACTTTCATCCAATACTTTTGTTATCTAGGTATCTATTCAATCAAAAAATATGAAGAATGAAAAATATCCTATAAATTTAATTTCATTATAAATATTAAATCACAACAAACATATTGTACAAAGGCTATTAAGGAATTTGATAGCATAAGATCAGCTATGCTCCATGCTTTGTTTGATTTTTTATTATAATTTAAAAAATATATAAAAATTAATTGGTATATGCATAGAATATTTATATATTTAGGATTTATTTGATTTGCAGAAAGAACTTTTTTTTTCGAAAAGTAACTTTCTATGAAAACTACTTTTTATAAAGTTATTTTCTAAACATAAAGAATTTTGACATGTTTGGTTAGCCATGAAAAAATGACTTATTCTAAAATAATTATATTTAGTTGAGCATGCATTTCTTAAAAAATTTATGTAAAATATCTATTATATTTTAATAGATATAAGATTATATCTTTTTACTCTCAACCTTCGTATAAATAATAATATATATTAATTATTAATATAATATAATAAAATATTAGAGTATAATATTAGATCATAATAACTTATTATATTAATATAATGCTAATTATATATATGTTAATATTATATAAATATGATATTATATTGATATAAATATTAATATATTAATATAAATATTAGGATAATATCATTGTTTAGTATTTCATTCTAACCATCTATTAAATATTTGTACAAATTAATTATAGATTTTAAAGAACATTTTTGGAAAGAAAAAAGAGTCATCACTTTTCATCCCATGAAAAATTTTAAATCTATCTCTTCCATAAATTTTTACTCTTTATAGAAGATGTTTTTAATAAAAATAACTTTTTCCTTTCTTTCTCTCTTAAAATTCCAACCAAACGAAAAGACTTTTCTCCGCTTCACATGAAGTACTTTTTTCCTCCCCACTTCCCGTAAACCAAACAAGCCCTTAGACGTACAAGCATATATAAATATATATAATATTGTATTATACTTGTGTGCATGCATATAAATGGATCAAGTTCCAGCTCTGCCTTTCAAGGTATGGATTTACTCAAAACCAAATCTAACCCAACAAGACTTTTGTTTAATTTCAAAACCAAAACCCAACCTAATAACTTACTGGATTGCACGTATGCAAAGTTTCAAATCATAGGATGTTTCATCTAAGATAGAAAGTATACAATGGACCCCTCATCGTTAATACTGGGAACTCTATCAGGTTAAACCGACAGCAGATACATGTCATACAATTTGTTGTCTCACTTGGAATCATATATCTCAATATAATTTGTTGTCTCACCTGGAATCATATCTCAAGGCATTCATTAGAAGTATTCTTAGCATACGACAAATTAAAAATTAGAGCTAAGCTTTCTGCCTCTTTATCCGTATGCATGCAGAATGCTACTTAATGGGACAAGTTTTTATTCTGCACTTACTCTGATTAGTTATGGGAAATAATGAAATTGGATATGGGCTTAAACTGTTTTGCTGCTTGCCTTTTAAAGAGCATATAGATTTTATCCCCCCTTCCCTTTTGTTCATAAAAAAATAAAAAATAAAAATAAAAAAATAAAAAAAATAAAAAAAATAAAAAATAAAAAAAAAACATATAAGCTTTTTAAATAGCTTGTTAATAAAATTATAGTTCTTCTTTTGCTTCCATATAGATTAGTAGAACTACGTAAGTAGATTTAAGTGGACAAGATGAAATGAAAACTAGAAACTTAATGTCCTAATCTCTTATCCATTTTATGAATCAAGAAATAAAGAGTAAACCAAATAGATGAGACAGAAATATTTTATTCCCTTCTCAAATGATTTTTTCTTTTTGATTGGGACATCGGCCCAGAATCTGAAGCAGCCCAGACTAAACCTGAAGCCCAACCAGAAGCCCAGCCCAGAACCCAGAAGTCCAGCCCAGAACTAAAGCACAGTCCAGTCCAAGCCTGAAGCCCAACCCAGAACCTGAAGCCAGTCCAGCTAACCCAAACCCTGGGGCCCAAGATCCTGGAGTCGATGAGCACAAATCCTGAAGTCATCATCAGCACCGATCCGATGCAGATCCTGATGCGATCCAGCATAATTTAAATTCAAGATTGATTAGAATTAAGATATTAGGATTTATCTTGATTATTTGAAAAATTGTTTAGGATTTGATTATTTGCTTTAGGATTATCTTATCGGTTGTTTTAGAAAGGATCTTATAAGTTGTTTTAGGATTTGTTCCGATCTCTTTCAGAGGTTTATTTAAGAACATGTTTCTTGATAAAATTAGCAATAAATAAAATATTTGAGAAATCATCTGGGTGCGTCCCGACTTTTCCCTTCTTCCGGTTCTTCCCTCCCTCCTCCTTCTTCCCTTCTTCTTTTCTGGTTCTCCCCTCCTTCTCCTTCCTGGTTCTTCTTATATCCTTGGTCTTTACCCCTATTCTTCTTATTCTTCCTCCCTGTTCTCTTCTTGTTCCCTTGCTTATTCCTCTCTTTATTTCTATGGTCTTCTTCCTCTTCTGCTCAAACACCGTGATTCCCTGCTTTCCGTTGGCCGCCCGTCGCCCCGTCGTCCATCAGAACAAGTTCACCGCTACCAAGTCTCCGGCCAACCACCACTGCCCCTCCGAGCCCTTGCGCTACCGTCGCTGCAGCCGAGTCCCTCGGTGAAGCCTTCTGCCAGAATTTCGCCCGTGCAAGCGATGCCAGCCGCCTCCAAAGGCCTCCACGCGACGCCTTCCGCCGGTCTCTTCCTCCCTTCCGACTGAGCGTGAGCAGATCTGCGACCCGTCTCCGCCTGTGATGCCTCACCGGCGCCCACCCGTTCCCTATTGCAATGACGCCCAACGCCCGTCAGCCCTGCCGATCGTCGCCGATTTTGCACGCCAACGCCGGATTCTTAGGTCCCGGGTTCCCACGGCCATGGTGAATCCCTGCGATCGCCTGACTCCTCTCACTAGCCGGAACCATCGTCGTCTTCCGCCCGGAGTCGTCCCCAGCCGGCGTCCGACTCCTCCGCTCCCGTCTCCGCTCGTGACGGCACACCGACGGCCGCCCTGCTGCCACCTCCGCCCGGTCCGTCGACTCAGCCATGGCCGCCACCATCCTCGTCCCCAGCCCGGCGAAGCCCTGCCGGAACGACTCCACCCCTCGCCGACGCCGGCGAGGTTTCCCCGCGAGGTCCCCCGGCCTGCACGGTCGTGAAGGTGAAGCCGGCTACCAATGCCGACTTCACGGGCAGGCAATGAACAAAAAAAAAAAAAAAAAAAAGAAGCCGGCATTCTCAGCCGACTTTAGGAATAGCATAGAAAAAAAAAAGAAAAAAAAAAGAAAAGAAAAAGAAAGAAAACCATGAGAAAGAAAAAAAAAAGTGAAAAAAAAAAAAGAAAAGTATGGCTTATTAGTGGGAAAAAAAAGGAGAAAAAAATATATATATGAGAAATCAATGAAAAAAAAAAGTGGGTTTCATTGGAATAAAACCTAGCCTATGGTCGTTTCCTAGCGACCAACGGTCCGTTCTCCTTGGAATAAATATTGATCGGGCATCATATGCCGCATCATTTTTTTTTTAAAAAAAAACTATAGAATCATCATAATTCAAAAGAGCTTGAAGGAAAAATATTATCTTTCGGTTACATTAGACCAACAGTGCCAAACATCATATACCAGTTAAACAGTTTGGTTTTTTAACAGCTGCTTTTCGATCAGTCGAAGAAGGCCAAGTCCTACAAAAGCAAAAATCAAGTCATCTTTTAAAGGACCTATCATCTCAAGTTAGTGCTCACCACCTAAAACAATCAAAACATCACCATCTGTAAAGTATATGTCTTGTGTTTTGCCCGCTACCTAAAAGTATGATCAGCATATTAATGCTCTAACTTTTAATTAGGCTTAACTGTATTGGAAGATTGGATAACACTTGAAAGGTCCACCTCCACTTCAACCACTCCAATCCTATGAAAGCATCTTCTTCTCTCTATTAGTTAAATATATCTAAGTCATAGAAACCAATCTGTTTGGCACAAAATTTTCTGAATTGGTATTAGTATCCATATCGGTCGCCGGTCGATATGGTATCATACTATACCAATACATGATATTGGCAAGTGTGTCGATAAAATTAGCATACTAATTTTTTTTCTTTTTTCTTTTCTATTTTTCAAATCCTTTTAATTTTTAGATATGCAATCAATTTTTCAGAATTTTTGTAATGATTTTAAATTCAAATTAATGCATTTCTACCTTGTTACTTATTTTTTCAAATATCTCGATGTTTTTCCATCTTTATATAATATGCTCTTTTTTTTTCTATTTTCATATAATAGTAATAGTTAAATCATCATTGATTATTATGAAATATATTATTATAATATGAAATTGTTAATATAATTTTTTTTTCCAAATATGTGATGTATTTCTATTTTTACATAATATACTTTCCTCTATTTTTATATGATAACATGAGAAAAAATATGATTACTTGCTTTTCTAAATGCCTATTATGATATAAAATGACTTATATGATTATTTGTTTCCTCGAATGTCTTGTATCTTTTCATCCATATATAATGTATTTTTTTTATTTTTATATAATAGCCATCGCTGAATTATCCTGAACTATGAATGATCACTATGAAATATATTATTACGGTATAAAATGATTAATATAATTTTTTTTCGTACTGTTCTTTTTTTAAAAATGTGTTAATGCCTCTCTATCTTTATATGATTACTTTCTTACATTTTTATATAATAGCATAAGAAAAAAAAAGACTGCTTGTTTTTCAAATATTAATTATAGTATAAAATGATTAATATGATTACTTGTTTTTTTAAATATCTTTATGCCTCTCTATCTTTATATAATGTACTTTCTTTCATTTTCATATAATAGCCATAGCTAAATCAAGGATTACTATGAAATATATTATTATGGTAAGAAATAGCTAAATATAATTTTTTTCTTGTATTATCTCTTTTTTTCTAAATGTATTGATACATTTACATTTTATATAACTATAGTTATACTTTTCTTTATTTTCATATAATAACCATAATGGTATATTCCTTTTCTAGAATAATGGCCAGGCTTGGATATTCGTGGATATCTAATGGCCAATACAAGCAAGAAACCCTATACAAATAAATATATTCTATATAAAAAATTTATAAATTTTGACTGTGGTGCTCATGATCAAAATATTTACTATAAATTTTAAATAGAAACAAGCAATAAATTATTATAAGTCTTTCCAAATGAAACATGTTAACCTTTCACCAATGTTGTTTCAAGAAATTAAGAAATAAATTTTCGTACGATAACAATCGACTTAAAAGTAGGGCAAGATATGCAATAAGTTATATTGAATAGATTTAAATTAAAATATTATTAAAATTTTTAATAAATTGATCATTCAAAATTAAATATTTGAAAATATCCATATAAATAAAACAAGATATTTATAGACCTCTGCAAAAATAAAGTCAAAAAAAAGCTATTCTATAATTAATCTTTATTTTTTTTTGTATTTTTTTCATGTTTTATCCCGAAGCGGAGAGAAAAAATTCCGAGCCATCCCCTCTCATCACATCTACTTTAAAAGAAAAAAAATCCGGAACTAACCAAACCATCCGTTTTGGTCCAGAACAGTGCCGAACCAGTGCGGTTTCAATCGGTCTAATGCCAATTCTAAAATCTAAGGCCAAATCATTCCCGTTCAACCCTGGTACGGTTCCATACAGACTAAACTAGGTGGCTCAGTATAGTTCTGAAAACCATACTTTGGCAAATCTCATCCCCAGTCTTTGTTGCATCCTCGACTGCTTCAATTATTCCAAATTCCTACCTCACTCCTCTCCGCATGGTTGCCACTTTTAGTATCCCTTCTGAAATTTTCTTCATCAAATCATATTTAATATTTATCCCTCTCTAATTTCAGCAGTTGACACTATATTTCATTTAACAAGCTCATGGGTCCTCTCTCCTACTCCAAATGTTGGGAATATAGATTATATATGCCACTGATTCATAGTAATCCTACAGTCTTTGTTTATAGCCGATAAGAGCTAGTGCATGGCTACACTTCTAATGCATATCAAAAATGAACATCACAACCTAGGAAGCCAGCAATCAGAAACAAGCAGGTGTTAAGCAGGGAAATGCTGGCTAGGAGTGATAATTATCCATCTTAATAATCAAGGTAACATCCTCTTAAAAGAAGCAACATATCAGCCTAAGTGCTCTAAGAATGGGTGAACCTGGAATGGTTAATTCTAAGATAGGGCTGTTAGACATGAAAATACCTGGTTTGTTTTTCCTCATTTTTGCTTCTCTGTATTTCTGGGTTTCCGTTAGAATTTCCACGAGGAAGAAACATAATAGTCTCTGCATCAGCATATTTGAGGTCCAAGTCCAACCAGCTCTGGTGTCGATCGCTTCGACATGCCCCAGTTTTGCTAACAAGTACCAACTGCCAACCATTCTTCACTTTCTCTTCAAAATTTCAAGTTAACAAATGCAAATTTTGCCCTGGAAAATTTAGCCAATATTATTGAAAGCCGAATGGCCTCCCAGAGGGAATGTGTAATTCAACTTTATAAACTGCTAATGCAAAATAATAATTAATTCTAATATGAAGCACTAAAATGCTAGAGGGAGTTCTAAAGGCCTCAATCAAGTATGCCTAAGAGTTGTGCCATCTGTGCAAAGTCAATAGATATTAAGTGCTTAACACTGAGATTGTGCAATCAATAGTTCTAAGTCAATGAAATTTTGTAACATCAAGGAAGCGCCTCTGCTATAATTCCACTCTGTTCAATTTAGAAATGCTACAATTCATGCGAGTTTATGTTTCTGGTCAGAACTTGAATCACGGAAAGAAGATAACCAAGAACAAAGAAAACACAACTACCAAATACATGCACTTTGAAAACAATAACTCACTACGTGCTAGACCTGGCAAATGCTCATTTCCATATGATACAAGGATCGATCCTTTGGGTTTTCAACAATCATGAAGACTTACTTCCAGCAAGATCCTCTAAAGTAAGATTCAGCGTGTCCACCGAAGCTTTCCTCACCTCCTCTCCTCGTGCCGCTAACAGATCTTCCACACTACCGGGATCCCCAAACCAACCAAGCCGATCTGCTATGAGATGGAGATTATTGCACCCTCCACAGCGAACCACCACCACGCCCTTTTCATATGATTCACGGCAAAGAGTCTTCACAGATCTGGTCTCACAAACCTTGCATGTAAAGATCATGGCAAGATCGTGCCTCTTGGATGCTTTTAAGTTAGAGAAGGCTGTATAATTCACACTAGACTCCTTAGCAATAGGGCTAAGCCTTTCATCTAAGTTGGAGACCCGTTTTGAATCATTCTGGCAAGATTTCAGGTCCCCAGTATCTTCGCTGGCTGTATCGGTTAATTCTGCCTCTGTTCGGATCTCTCTTGTGCCTTTTGTTACATGGGAAGACCAAGCAAGTCCTGCAATAATGGTAAATTCCATGATATTGGAATCAAGTTGTATAAAAATCAACTAGACTGCAAGATACAGAATCAGTCGAAAAGTGATATGCACCCAGACATTTGTCCTACAGGAGGGAAATGGAAAAGGGTGTTGAACTAATCAAGCAGAATGATGTAAAACAGAAGTCAGGTGGTTCGTTAATTTGGAAAGTCATCGGAGTTACCCTGCTGAAATATTCAACCTAGAGTGCCGTCCAAATCATGATGCAAGATAAAAGCTAGATGGTTGTTGATTTGAAAATGCCAGGAGGGTTTCTCTACCAAAAAATTAAAACAAGGGTGCTGCACCCACGTCAGGCTCCTATTACAATTTCCTAATGCTTCATAACCATCGTCCACCCATCTTTTATTACCAAGAAATCGTGTGCATGCAGTACTTAGTTAAGGAATTCGATCGTATGGGCAGGGTTATAATTTACCATGCACAATTTTCCTATTATACCACCAACCCAATTAGTGCTAGGAATCAAACAATATATTGGCAAATAAACTTCATCTGTGATGTTTTTCAAAAGGAAGAGTAAAATGATTGAGGTTGCTTCTACCACTTCTTTTGAAAAACAACTGTGTACTAAAATTTACCACTATTGAAGAACCTTCAACCAAACTTGTGAAGACACCGAAGTAAGATGGAGGGAACAAAGGAACAAAGAAAAAGAAACTGATGGTGATTTAAGAGTTGGTTTATTAATATGTTACGCAGACCAAATATCATGGTTGTCATCTTCTTTGGGTTATGGCTAATTGATTGTAAGATTCATATATACGAAAAGAATTTGTAGATTTTTGTATCAATTTTGTGAAATTATAAGATTACTGCAAAAGGGACTCCTTTTCCTTTTCAGAGAATAAATGAAGACCCCAACTTCAAGGCATATCCCGGGGAATGTTTTCCACAAATTTGATGGTTCTCTTGAAGGGATTACAGTACCGGGAAAAAACATTAAAAAAAAAAAAACTTTCAGTTCACAAAGGGAGCTATATTCATTCAAATATGATGAAACACAGTAAACCCTCCTTCATGTTCCTCATGCCGAACGATCACATGAATTTCCCATCCAATAAATTCCTCCCATTGGTACATTTTTTTCGCACTTCAGGAAAGGATTAGGGAAATACTGTTTATTCTTGGATTAGAATTACAAAGTCATCAGACTTAGGTTTTAATGTTCCAATTCCTCCCACTGGCATCTTTGTTTCCCACTTCAGAAAAGGATAAGGGAGCTAATGCTAGTTCTTTCGTTGGAATTACAAATGAACAGCAAAACCCACCGTTTTAACCTTAGAAAGGCATAATTTTCAACACACAAAAAAAAAAAAAAGAAATTAAGAAAAGAGATACAGCAAATCTGAACATAAAGTAATGAATTTATAAAAGTTTTTTTTTTTTTTGCTTCCATCGGACCCTAACAAAAATGATTGGTATCTACCGTTTTTAACTTCTTATGACCATTCACCAATACACCAAAGAACGCCTTTTTGACCGAAATCAAAAACTCATGAATCAAGAAGGAACCATAATATCAATTCAAGAACGTAACTTTTTAATAGAGAAGAACGATTATAGATCTTGATAAATATCGCAAGAATCGAGGCAAGGTTGGGGACGACAGGAGTACCTTGGGAAACGAGGGGCTGGAGTCGATCTCGGCACAGGAGGGAGGCGAGCCGCCCTTGGAGGAGACGAGCGGCGGCCATGGGAGCCTTCGCTGGAGCTCGCAAAACCCTAGGCCCCTGGTCCGCTCTATACCTCACGAGGTCGAGTAAAGGCCTAGTATACGTCCAACTGTTGGACCGTCCAGTCTTACAACTTTGGGCCCAGTCTAGACCGGACGGTCAGGTTACGAAGCTCACTCTCCAGATTGTTGGGTTTCAAGCCTGGAGTGGCAGGAGGAGATTTTGCATATGGCGAGTTTGATTCTAAAATAGAAATGAAAATGAGCCGTTTGATCCAAAAGGAATTTCATTTCCATTTTGCTTTCAGAGGAGAATAGAATGTCCTAATCCCGACAAACCAGATGATTCAAATTTTATTATGATTCTGATTGCAATCACGGTCCGAATACGTATGAGATACGATAATTTTAGTTCCCATTCCAATTCATTCTTATTCTGATCGAACTAAATGCACTGATTTGAAAGGGTTAACGGGATCCCATAAGTGCTCATCCAAGGAGAGAAACCAATGATCCCATTTCAATACCTAGCTTGTCGGTGAATGAAGTGATGATAAACAAGAGTCTCGAAAACCAAAAAAAAAAAAAAAAAAAAATGTCATTCTATCTTGGATAAGTCCAAGATGAATGTTTTCAATCTAGACAAGTTCTAAAATGAGCTACGAAAGCCAAAAACAACAACAAAAGATCAAGGGGCGATGTTATCGTAGACCTTTGCATATGTACAGGATTCACCGGTAAGGTCATCGGTAAGCATGCTGGACAACATTCTCCACCTTGTTGTTATCTAGTATTAATCAGCATTTTTTGTTATATTTTGATAAATAAGCTCCAGAAAAAAGAAAAAAAAAAAATCTTCCCCCCTCATTGCAAAATAAATATATCCAGCCGAGAAAAAAAGAAAGAATGCCTATATATCTATAGGCAAGAAACGGTGACATGTTCCTCTGCACTCTAATACGCGACACGGTTGATTCAAGCGTCGTCCTCAAAAGCTCCTGGCAGTCCGCACTCCACCCAATCCCATTTAGGTTTGACTTTACCCAAAGGAAATAATCAATAGCTAAATTGACAACTCCACTAAATCTAGTGCCTAGTCTCCGTCGATGCTACGTTGAGAAATCCATGGCCATGAAAACGAATATCCTCTAAATATGTTAAGATGCGTAGGATGAATGGGTAGTGTCAGAGTGCGTAAGTTACTTGCGAGGGGTTCCTTCAAAGTTGCCTTAAACATCATGGCGTTGCTTTAATTCCTTTAACCACCCTTTCAGATAAGTGAGTCTCCACGTCGATCACGTCATGGATGTGGATGTGGACGTGGACGATAAATATTGTCGTCCTCTCGGTCAATAGTCGGCAGCGGTTCTTCATGCGTGGCATGCGGTTTGGGGGCAAAGGTTCACCATAGACTAGGATCATAAGCAGACATCATATGCCCGCAAAAAGGCAGGCATAAGGCATCTAACTCTAACCCCAAACTGGCTTAATACTATAAAATTAATGGAATACCAGGTGACCATCAATGGTTGCTATAAAAAGATAAATGACCATCAAACAAGATAATTCATTGGCATAAATACATGGTACATGTTATTTAATAGCCGTTCATTCAACGAGGCTTCCACGGCTCATCCAACTTGTAATTTTGTACCTTTGCAAATTGGGTTGGTTGCAATGCCTGGAGTTAGCAAGGCCTGATCCATGATAGCTGTATCCTTTGTTATGGTTATCGCACCATATGATGGCAAGGTTGGACTCTCAAACCCTTTGTGCTAAGAAGTTTAGCCTTAGATTAAGTTGGGCCATGTATACTATTGCCATCAAGATTGCCGTGACTCGTAGCTGCTGTCGACGTCGGATCGTCCCTCATCTCTTCGGGACCAGCCTATTTTTCGGGACCTGCAAAACAGAATTAGAGACCCGGACCAGGAATTCCGGTGGGGGCACTCCGACAGTCAAGTCAATGACGATCCAAGAGAATAGATCCTCCTGATCGAGCCCCTGGGATGGATCCCATGCTAGGAAGAGTGAATAATGTGTGAGAAGGGTGCAAGTGAGTCGGGAAAAGTGGTGGCCGAGGTAAACTGGAGCTGGATGGCTATGTCCAGGTGACCCTTCCCGTGGATCTCCAGTAGCCTTGATTTCTCAGTCTCCTTGGTGGTTCTCCTGTGTGGTCCCTTCCCTCTTACTTGCTTGGATACTTTCTTGCTTGAGTGTTTTCTCTCTTACCTCCCCGTTGGGACTGCCGATGGATCTTTTAAGTCCAGGTGGTTGCTGAACGCCTATCTCGGGATCTCCCCCATGCCAGCAGGCGCGTGTGGCGGTGTTCCGTGCCGTGAATGGGACGTCTTTCCTGGTTCGTGATAAGGAAACCTACCATGCACCCCGAGATTCCTTCCGGTCGCTCCATTCCAGAAATTTTGGCAAGGCCTCGATCGAGGGGCAACCGCTCCCGAGATTCGAATCTCCTAGTTGATTTTCTCTTTCGGGTGGTACAGACGGTTGGTGGAGAGCGTGGCGCCTTGATCAGGGAGCTTCCTCCTTTTCTGGAGTAAGTGGCAGCTGGAGGCGATCATCACGGCCTAGTGGGTGCTTCCTTGCAATCCTCGGGCAACTTGTCAGCGTCTAAGGAGGACGGCGTCGCCCCTTTTGTTGCTAGCACCTTCACCCGAGGTGGAGGCCGAGCTGGAGAGGCTGGGCTCGACTCCGGTCCAGGGGGCCCGACTTCGAGGGGCTCGACCTGGCGGAGGAGGGCAGGGCTCAACTCCGAGGGGCTCGACCTTGAAGGGGCTCCACCTGGCGGAGGAGGGCTGGGCTCGACTCCGGACCAAGGGGCTTGACCTGGCGGAAGAGGGCAGGGCTCGACCTCGAAGGGGCTCCACATGGTGGAGGAGGGCTGGGCTCGACTCCGGACCAAGGGGCTCGACTTCGAGGGGGCTCGACCTGGTGAAGGAGGGCAGGGCTCAACTCCGAGGGGCTCAACCTCGAAGGGGCTCCACCTGGCGGAGGAGGGCTGGGCTTGACTTGGCGAAGGAGGGCAGGGCATGACTCCAGTCTAGAGGGCTCAACCTCAGAGGGGCTCGACCTGACGGAGGAGGGCAGGGCTCGACTCCGGATCAGGGGGCTTGACCTCGAAGGGGCTCAATCTGGAGGAGGAGACCGCTCGACTCCGGCCTAGGCATCCCGATCTTGCGGGAGCTGACCTGGTGGAGGATGGAACTCGGCTTTGACAGGCTGCTCCAACATTCTAAAGGAGCTCCGCCCGACAAAGGAGTTCGAGGAGGAGTGTCCATCATGGCAGCTTTCTTTGACATGGCATCTGACGGAGATTATACATCAGCATTCTGCCACATCATTTGCCCCCCCACTCCCGAGTCCCGTTGGCGCGGGACGCTGGAGATGAAGGGAGTAAATGCAATGCTGACATGGAAATGTGAGAATTCGGTGCAATGATGGCCACGATCGTCGGCGCATCGTCAAGCAATTTCTCCAGCCTATCTGAGGGAGCCACGTGGACACATCCGAGGAGTAGTTATTGCGAGCACAGAATTTAGAACGGCCGCAGTCGAAACAAAATGCTAGCTTTGTCGATTGATGACACGTGGCGCAAATCCATCGATGGGGGAGCTGCAACTGTACGGTTGGGCGCCGGTTACTTCGAAAGGAAAGGCAATCTTTTCCAAAACATATCTTCTTTCAAATCTTGCGTGCCCGCCATCATATCAAAGTTCTTCCTTCCCTTCCACGGCTATCTTTCTCTTCCCAGGTTCAGCAAGTTAGTCTCCTTCCTCTCCGTCGTGGTCAACTAGAGACTTCCTTCTAGGGCTAGGTTCTTCCCTGGACTCCTGTCCGTCTTCTCCTGTCTCCTTCTTTCTCTCTGTCCTTTGCCTTCATCTTCTTCCCAATGTCTCGCTTCAGCCCAAACTTCCGTCCCACAACCAACCAAGGTGAGGCCGGGCTTTCTAGGCCGAGGCCACCTTCTTCTTTCGATGAGGAGGAGGATTTGGCGCGCTTCGAGCTTAGCAGAAGACCCGTGCCTAGAGGGATAGTGATTAGGGAACCTGCATCTTCTCCTCCACCTTGTCCCTTCCATCTACCTGGACCTGTTCCTGAACCTTCCCGGTCGAAGATCCTAGCGAGATTGCTTCAGTGATCACTACCGCGGAGCTCACGACTATCCGGGAGATCTATGGTGTTCCGGAATCCGTCCGGCTCTTGGTCCCTCAAATGGGGTAGCGGGTCACCTCCAGTGGCCCGCGCTGGATCGCCCTCTACGAGGAAACTCTCAAGGGGGGCCTCTGATTCCCATTCCATCCATTTGTTTTATTCCCAAATGCCATTAAGACAATCTTCTGTTTTATTATGTTATGTCACTTTCATGGGATAGTTACCCTTTTTCCTTGTTCAGGGCCATTTTAATCCTGAAACGCCATCCTACCGAGGAGGGGTGGTGGTCTCTTTCTTTCTGCCCAAAGGGCATTAGGTTCGAACTCCTCTCTTCCATCAAAGGGTGGAAGAGTAGATACTTTTTTGCCTCGGTTGAGGGGGTCGATTGGGTTTGGAGCAACCCAAATCAGTCCCCTAATCGGAGTTCTGCGATCGAGGCAACGACCGAGAGGTATATGACCAGCTCCACTCTGCTCAGATCCCTTCACTCGAGGTCCTGCTGTCAAAGCAGAATCTCTTCGAGGCCAGGGTCGGCGCAATACAAGCGTTGGGTGAGTTCGACTTGAACCTTATTTCCTTCCTTTTTTTTTTTTTACTCAGAACTGATGTCTTCTTTCATGGTGCAGGCATGAAATTCTCCCTGTATGAGCTCCTTTCGTTCTCCGAGGAGAGGGGCCAAGCGAAGGGGGTCAGTGAGCCCCCTTCGAAGAGAGCTCAGTAGATGATGGTGTGAGGGCCGTACATGTCATGCTAGTCGAGCCTACTTCCGAGCTGAGCTGGAGGGTCACCGAGCCCATCCTCGAGCCTTCGAGGCAGCGCGATCTGCTTTCGCCCCCATAAACTGAAGTGGTCACCGGACCAGATCCGCTGCCGCTGCTACTACGATGGCGTCTCTCCCTCCGGAGATCATCAAGATCGAGGAGGACGGAGAGACAAAGGGCGGAGCCGACGTTGACGGCGCCGCCTAAAGTGGTGCCGAGCCCTCAGCCTGCACCGGAAGCTTCTTCTGTCGATGGGGTGGGTGACCCTTCACCGACGGCAAGCAAGAAGGATAGGGATTACCATCGGGTGCGCTTCAGGCTGGCACCCAACGTCTCCATGGTCAAGGACCCGACCCTTGCCTAGCGAATGATGGACTTTGTCATCCAGTTATGCGACCGGTGAGAGAGGGCTGGGAAACTTCTGAGCGATGCCATCAGTGCTAATTTTTCCCACCTCTTCACCGTAAGCACTTCTCTACCTTGCCTCGCTCCCTTCTTCTTTTCTTATCTTTGCGACTGACACCCTCTTCAATACAGCTCGGCGTGGAGCTTTTGCTCATCAGGGACTACTGTCGCACTTGGACCAGGAGGGACAGGGAGCGAGAGGCGGAGCTTGATTCCTCGAAGGCTGAGATGAGGCGGATGAATGACGAGGCCTGGGAGGCCAACATGAGGATCAAAGGGCTCCGTGGCGAGGTTGCCAGCACCGAGCGGCTTTCGAAGGAGCTTGAGGAGAAGCTCAAGGCCAAGGGGTCCAGGCTGAAGGAGCTTGGAGCTAAGTTGGAGGCAACAAAGGAGCGGGCCGCCTCCGCTGAGAAGAAGGTCTCAGCTACTGAGCAGAATGCTGCCAGAGCAGAGGGAAAGGTCTCCGTAGCAGTCAGCTCAGCGAAGGCTACAAAGAAGGAGCCGCCGAGGCGGTCTGCCGGGCTGAGGCTCCCGAAAAGGAGGCGGCCGAGGCGATCCGCCGGGCAGAGGTTACTAGGAAGGATGCGGCCGAGGCGGTGGCGAGATACAAGGCTTCCCCAGAGTTCAAGCTTGACTTTAAGGAGGCGGCGACGGACTCCTTTCTTAAGGGGTTCGCATACTGCCGGACCCAGCTACGGAGTCTCTCTTGGATAATAAATAGATGGCCGGCCTCCACCTCCCGGGCACCATAGGAAAAATGTCTTCTACTCCCGCATCGATGGAGGTAGAGGAGCGTGCCACCGCGACCAAACCGACCCCACCGGTGGTGGTGGCTGAAGAAGAGGCCCCGACCCCAGAGGCCGGAGAGGGTGAGACCTCACCTGGGCACCACCCGGGGAAGGCACCGGCCGAGTAAAGTAGGGGTCCATAGCAGCTGTAACCCATTTCTTCTTTGTTTTTGACCTGGGCTACCCAGCATGTCGGGGCCCAGGATTAATGTATCATTTTGCCAAGTAGTAATGAAAATATTTTTCACCCAACTCGACTTGCTTGTTCTTCTCTTTGTTTGTATCTTTGTATTGGAAGTATCTCGTTTCCACTTCTCGATCATCAGGATGCATGTACCTATGCGGGCATACAGTCCTGAAGTACCAAGTGCCTGGGTGACCCTTCCCGCGGATCCCCGGATAAGTTAAAAGGTGAGGGAGGAGTTCTTGACTTGCTTGGTCATGCCCAACTTGGGGGCGAAGTGATTATGAAGATCCCTCCACTCTGCTCGATGTCAGGAAGCTTGGGTCCTGGTGTCGGAGTGAGGTCCAGTCTCTGGTGCCGGAGGGGCGTGAGATCCAGGCTTTGAGTGCCAGGAAGCTAGGCTCCTAGTGCCAGAGCAGGGTCCGGTCTTTGGTGCCGGAGGGGCGTGAGATCCGGGCTTTGAGTGCTAGGAAGCTATGCTCGTGGTGCTAGAGCAGGGATCGATCTTTGGTGCCGGAGGGGTGTGAGATACGGGCATTGAATGCCAGGAAGTTAGGCTCCGGGTGCCGGAGCAGGGTCCAGTCTTTGGTGCCGGAGGGGCATGAGATCCGGGCTTTGAATGCCAGGAAGCTAGGCTCCTGGTGCCGGAGCAGGGTCTGGTCTTTAGTGCTGAAGGGGCGTGAGATACAAACTTTGAATGCCAGAAAGCTAGGCTCCTAGTGCCGGAGCAGGGTCCGGTCTTTGGTACCGGAAGGGCATGAGATCCGGCCTTTGACTGCAAGGAAGCTAGACTCCTAGTGCCAGAACAGGGTCCGGTCTTTGATGCCGGAGGGGAGTGAGATCTGGGCTTTCGCGTGCCGAACCTTGGGACCGGGCGATGATTCCCCTGCAAGGCAAAAAGGATTTGCACAAGGAGAATCTTTATTATTAGTGAGGAAAGACCTTACGTTACTGATGCCGGAGAGCTGGGCTCCAGGCTTGAGTACCGGAAAGTTGGACTCCGGGCTTGAGTGCTAGAGAGCTGGGCTCTACGCTTGAATGCTGGAGAGCTGGGCTCTGCACTTTAATGCTGGAGAGTTGGGCTCCGGGTTTTGGTGTCGGAGAGCTGGGCTCCAGGCTTCGGTGCCGGAGAGTTGGGATCCGGGCTTTAGTGCCGGAGAGTCGTGGGATCCGGGCTTGAGTGCCGGAGAGCTGGGCTCCGGGCTTGAGTGCCCGAGAGTTGGACTCTAGGCTTAAGTGCCGGGAAGTTGGGCTCCGAGCTAGAGTGCTGAAGAGCTGGACTCTGGGCTTGAGCGTGCCGGACCTTGGGCCGGGCAGCGATATCCCTACAAGGCTGAGAGTGATTTGCACAAAAGAAAATCTTTATTATTATTAGGAGAAAGCCTTACACTACTAATAGTATATTCTAAGGTTGCAGGCATTCCATGTTCGTGGGAATCTGGCACCGTCCAGATCCTCGAGATAGTAGGCTCCATGTGGAAGAGCTTCGACCATCTTGTAGGGGCCCTCCCAGTTCGACGAGAGCTTGCCGCACTCTCAGGATTGAGACGCTTCGGCTCGACACAGTATCAAGTCGCCAGGTCAGGAGACCTTTGGCCTTACCCGCGCGTTGTGGTACCGGGCCACTTGTTGCCGGTATGCTGCCATCCAGAGCCGAGCTTTGCCCCTGGTTTCTTCAAGAAGGTCCAGGTTGAGTAGGAGGCGCATCGGATTCTCTGCTTCATCATACTGATGTACCCACAGTGTGGGCATGCCAAGCTCAACTAGGATGACGGTCTCAGCACCGAAGATAAGGTTGAAAGGCGTTTCGTCTATCGCCGTTCTGGGCATTGTGTGGTAGGCCCATAGAACACTTGGGAGTTCCTCTGCACATGTCACGTCCTGAATCCAAAACTAGATTGGCTACGCGACCGGCCGCACAACCCTAGGTATCACCCTAGAGATCATGCCAGGCCTAACCTTCAATTCAACATCCAAATAGTGGTAAGGAACAAATTTCACTAATTATTTATTGATTCCAAGAATTTTTCATAAAATTTAACTAAAATTTGATATAAACTCAGAGATCAACACCTAAACCCTACTCCTCACTGACTAGTTCCAAAGCCCGCTTGATTTTCCAGATTTGCAACAAAAATATGGGAAAAACAGGGGATGAGCTATACAGACTCAGTAACTTATCATTACCTCCAATATACATACACCAATATGCCACTAATAACAACAAGCATAACACATCATACAACAAGATATCCAATAATACAATAATATAGCCAACAACATGATGCAAATATGTACACTTAAATATAACTGACACAGACACAACATGACTATGGATGGCCAACCATTTACTCTGCTCTCCTAGTCCCTCTGACTATAGCCACGATCAGCCCGTGGCTCGCCCCGAAAGAGACTAGATCCTGTGTCACATACCGCTCAACAGTCATGTACCAGCAATAGCCCTGCTGGAGGCCCAAAAGGAAAACTAGCTCTGAGTATCACACGAAAAACATGCATTCTCTGCTTGTGCCTGCCATGCATGGCTAAAATAAGGCAACTAGCTCTTGTGTCACATATCGCTCAACGGTCATGTGCCAGCGATAGCCCCGCTGGAGGCCCAAAAGGAGACTAGGTCCTCGCATGATCATAGTCAGACTAGAGAGCACTTATACCGACACAATGCATCCACATCAACACAATGCATACACACCAACACAATGTACCTACATCAATACAATGCATGCAACCCAATGCAATCAAATGCATATATATTTACTATTTCATAAATATGCACATATTGGCATACAATATCAAAGGTTAAGATAACTTACCGAAGAGCATCCACCAACTAGTACAGTCCAACACTAAACCGGGTCTTCCAAGGTCAACAATGATCATGATCAACATTTTAAACATACAATTAATTTCTATTTCAAAAACTAAAAAAAAACTAAATTTTCCGAAACACCCTCAAATCACAGTTCTATCTTTCAATTTTTCTCCCTTTCCTTTCTCCAAAATTTACTTTCATCGAATAGACCCATCCTAGAAAATCGAGTCAACACATCCCATAGACCGAGTCAACCCAGTTCTATTGACCAAGTCGACTGACCCCTGCTAACCGAGTCAACTCGATTCTGTTGACCGAGTCAACCCAACCTGCTAATCGAGTTGACTCATCCCTGTTAACCGAGTCAACTCGGTTCTTCCTTTCCCTTTCTCCCGACTCTGCCTTCCTTCAAAAAAAATCCCACTGCCATTCCCCTACCAAGCCGGTCCCCCTCAGCCAATGGAAGATTGGAAGGAGAGACTGGCGACGACCCTGACGGCCGTCCGACCACCAGCCGAAAACCCAAAGCAAAGCAAACCCCTCTCCCTGCTACTCCTCTCTCCCGAGCCAGTCTCCCCACGGTGGCCAGCGACTGCCATGGGAGACGACCACCAAGAAGGGGGCCCGGTTAACAGGAGCGGACGGCAGCACGACCACCGGTGGCCGTCCGAGCACCCACCAAAATCCCAAAAAATAAAAATAAAAATAAAATAAAATGGATCCCCCCCTCCGGTCGTCCTCGCTCGAGCCCACGCTCAAGAGGAGACGGGTTCCCGCCGGCCGCCACTGCTCGTCCCATGCTCGAGCAGAAATTAGAAGATAGGGTACATACCGTCGAGGTCGGCGATGGAATTGACCACTCCGGAGGAAGACGACTTTGAAATGGGTCGAGACACGTGGAGAAGTTTCTCTTTAAAGGAAAAAATCCTTCTCCTCCATGCCATCGACCTCCTCTCCGACTCCTCCACTGATCAATCCCAACTCCCTAACACCGACCACCACGATCTCCAGCGAAGACCCTGGTTGGATTGAAATCCCCCGCTCCCGGACGCGAACTTCCCCTTTATTTTTTTTCTGAGTTCCGGATGAAGTCGGCAAAGGCTGTCGACTTCAGCCCTAAATAGCCCTGGGCCTCACATTCTCCCCTCCTAACAAAAAATTTCATCCTCGAAATTTTAAAAAAAATCTTAGATCTTCTAAAACTCAAATATACATGATCCGATACTCACAAGTACCATTCTATCCGAATTCAGTAATCCCAATAAGAGCCTCTCTTCTTCCATCATAATACACTTTAAATTAATTCTAATGTCTTTAGTCTACCACACTTCCGCTGCACACTCTGATATAAATTTTCAAATCATCAAATATCTTTCAATACCCTAATTCTACCCAATTCTCACTAACTAAGACATCTTGATCTTAAACCTTTGCTCTGATACCATTCTGTCATGCCCCGAATCCAAAACTAAGATTTGCTACGCGACCGGCCGTACAACCCTAGGTATCACCCTAGAGATCATGCCAGACCTAACCTTCAATTCAACATCCAAATAGTGGTAATGAACAAATTTCACTAATTATTTATTGATCCAAGAATTTTTCATAAAATTCAACTAAAATTTAATATAAACTCAGAGATCAATACCTAAACCCTACTCCTCACTGACTGGTCCCAAAGCCTGCTTGATTTTCCAGATCTACAACAAAAGTATGGGAAAAATAGGGGATGAGCTATACAGACTCAGTAAGTTATCATTACCTCCAATATACATATACCAATATGCCACTAATAACAACAAGCATAACACATCATACAACAAGATGTCCAGCAATACAATAATATAGCCAACAACATGATACAAATATGTACACTTAAATATAACCGACACAGACACGACACGACTATGGATGGCCAACCATTTACTCTGCTCTCCTAGTCCCTCTGACTATAGCTACAATCAGCCCGTGGCTCGTCCCGAAAGAGATTAGATCCTGTGTCACATACCGCTCAATAGTCATGTGCCAGCAATAGCCCCGCTGGAGGCCCAAAAGGAAAACTAGCTCTGAGTATCACACGAGAAACATGCATCCTCTGCATGTGCCTGCCATGCATGGCTAAAATAAGGCAACTAGCTCCTGTGTCACATACCGCTCAACGATCATGTGCTAGCAATAGCCCCGCTGGAGGCCCAAAAGGAGACTAGGTCCTCGCATGATCATAGTCGGACTAGAGAGCACCCACACCGACACAATACACCTACATCAACACAATGCATGCACACCAACACAATGTACCCACACCAACACAATGCATGTAACCCAATGCAATCAACTGCACATATATTTACTATTTCATAAATATACACATATTGGCATACAATATCAGAGGTTAAGATAACTTACCGAAGAGCATCCACTAACTAGTACAGTCCAATACTAAACCGGGTCTTCCAAGGTCAACAATAATCCTGATCAACATTTTAAACATACAATTAATTTCTATTTCAAAAATTAAAAAGAAAACTAAATTTTTCGAAACACCATCGAATCCCAGTTCTATCTTTCACTTTTCCCCCTTTCCTTTCTCCAAAATTTGCTTTCATCGATCAGACCCATCCTAGAAAATCGAGTCAATACATCCCATAGACCGAGTCAACCCAGTTCTGTTGACCGAGTCGACTCACCCCTGCTAACCGAGTCAACTCGGTTCTGTTGACCGAGTCAACCCATCCTGCCAACCGAGTTGACTTATCCCTGTTAACCGAGTCAACTCAGTTCTTCCTTTTCCTTTCTCCTGACTCTGCCTTCCTTCAAAAAAATACACCTGCCATTCCCCTACCAAGTCAGTCCCCCTCAGCCAATGGAAGATCGGAAGGAGAGACTGGCGACGACCCTGATGGCCGTCCGGCCACTAGCCGGAAACCCAAAGCAAAGCAAACCCCTCTCCCTGTTGCTCCTCTCTCCCAAGCCGGTCTCCCCACGGTGGCCAACGGCTGCCATGGGAGACGACCATCGAGAAGGGGGCCCAGTTGACAGGAGAGGATGGCAGCACGACCACTGGTGGCCGTCCGAGCACCCACCAAAATCCCAAAATAAAAATAAAAATAAAATAAAATGGATCCGCCCCAACGGTCGTCCCCACTCGAGCCTACACTCAAGAGGAGATGGGTTCCTGCCGGCTGCCACTGCTCGTCCCATGCTCGAGCGAAAATTAGAAGATAGGGTATATACCGGCAAGGTCGGCGACAGAATCGATCGCTCCGGAGGAAGACAACTTCGAAATGGGTCAAGACATGCGAAGAAGTTTCTCTTTAAAGGAAGAAATCCTTCTCCTCCATGCCATCGTCCTCCTCTTTGACTCCTCCATCGATCAATCCCAACTCCCTAACACCGACTATCATGATCTCCGGCGAAGACCCTGGTTGGATTGAAATCCCCTGCTCCCGGATGCGAACTTCCCCCTTTATTTTTTTCTGAGTTCCGGATGAAGTCGGCAAAGGCTGCCGACTTCAGCCCTAAATAGCCTTGGGCCTCACAGCCCACCTGCCCTTGACCCAGTCCAGTCTGGTCCTGAGTCCTTGAAGGATGGTTCGATTGGTCACCTTGGCTTCCCCGTTTGTCTGGGGGTGGGCTATCGAGGTGAAGCGATGTTGGATGTCATGCTCGGCATAGAACTCTTCGAACTCCCGGTTGTTGAACTACCATCCGTTATCGGTGATAATGCAGTGGGGGAGTCTGAAGCGGTAGATGATTGATTTCTAGAAGAACTGGCGAACCTTGGCTTCCATGATCCGTGCTAGTGGCTCTGCTTCCACCCACCTGGTGAAGTAGTCAATGGCCACCAGCAAAAATCTCCGCTGCCCCGGTGCAGGGGAAAATGACCCTAAGATGTCCATTCCCTACTGAGCAAAAGATCAAGGGACGGAGAGCTGGGAGAGCAGAGCCGCCGGTTGACACTGTATGTGAGCGTGGCGCTGGCATCTGTTACACTTCTTCACGAAGTCGGTGACGTCCTCCCTCATGGTCTTCCAGAAGTACCCCTGGCGGAGAGCTTTGTACGCCAGCGTCCTTCCTCCCACATGGTTCCTGTAGAGGCCTTCATGTATCTCTTGGAGTACGAAGGCTGCCTCTGCGGGCCTCAGGTACTTTAAGAGCGGGTAGGAGTAGGATTGGCAGTAGAGCTGCCCTTCTATCAGGACAAATCGAGAGGCTTCCTTTTTGATGAGACCGGCTTCAGTGCGGTCCTCTGGAAAGGTGCCATCAATGATGTATCTGATGTACCTGTCCATCCAACTCGTTTCTGGGATGACTTGCTGCACCTCTTTTGGGACTTCATAGCTTGGATTCTTGAGAAACTCAATATGGGCACGTCCCAGTAACGAGTCCGGCAAGGTCGAGAGTTTCGATAGTGTATCTGCACGAGCATTCTCTTCGCGAGAGATATGAGAGATGCTGAAGCATCGAAAACCTACCGTGCTTGAGCATACTCGCTCCAGGTACTTCATCATCTGTGGATCTCTGGCTTCATATTCTCCGGAGACTTGTCCGGCCACCAGTTGAAAGTTGGTAAAGACTTTCAGGCTTTGCATGCCCAGCTTGCGGGAGACCCTTAGGCCTGTAAGGAGCACCTCGTACTCCGCCTGGTTGTTTGTCATGGCAAATTTGAAGCGTAGAGCACATTCTGCCATGATCCCATCGCTGTTAGCGAGGATGAGGCCTGCTCCACTCCCGCCGGCGGACGTGCCGTCGATGTGGAGGATCCAGGGCTCCTCCTCTACTCCACGCTCAACTCGATGCTCCAGGGTTGTCTGCTCCGGCTCCTCAGCGAGTCCCATGTACTCGACTAGGAAGTCGGCCAGGACATGAGCTTTCTGTGATGATCTCGGTCGATATGCGATGTCGAACTCGCTCAGCATCAGGGACCACTTAGCCAGCCGCCCGGAGGTTTCAGGGTGGTTAAGTATGGTTCTCAACGACTGATCCATCACGACCGTAATGGGATGTGCTTGGAAGTATGGCCTGAGATCCTTAGCAGACATTATTAGAGCAAAAATGAGTTTTTTGGAGCGAGTATACCTGATCTCCGCGTAGCGGAGGATTTTGCTGCGTAGTATATTGGCTTATGGGATCCATCCTCGTCTATGCGGACGAGGACCGAGCTGATGGCCCCGGGTGTGACCGCCAGGTAGAGTAGGAGCTCCTCTCCTTCCTTCGATCTTGAGAGTAGCGACGGAGATGCCAGGAACTTCTTCAATTCTTCGAAAATCGTCCTGCACTCCTCTGTCCAGGAAAAGTCATGCATCTTGCGCAGTGCCTTAAAGAAGGAAAGGCAGCGGTTAGCCGATCTCAAGATAAACTGACTCAAAGCTGCAATCTGGCCCATCAAGCGCTGGATCTGCTTCTTGGATGTCGGGTGCTCCATGTCGACGATCGCCTGGACCTTCTCCGGGTTTGCTTCAATGCCCCTCTGGGTGACCATGAAGCCAAGGAATTTTTCTGCCGCCACTTCGAAAGTGCACTTTCCTGGGTTCAGCCTCATCTGGTGTTTCCGGAGATTTTGAAAGGCTTCGACGAGGTCGGCAATGTGGTTCGAGCTCAGCTTTCTCGTAACAAGCATATCATCCACATATACCTGCATGTTCTAGTCAATTTAGTCTTTGAAGACCCTGTTGACCAGATGCTGGTACATGGCCCCAGCATTCTTCAGGCTGAATGGCATCATCCTGTAGCAGTACGTCCCCCGATCGGTGATGAAGGCAGTGTGCTCCTCATCCTTCGGGTGCATCCAGATCTAATTGTATCCGGAGAATGCATCCATGAAGGAGAGTAGCCGGTGCCCCGAGGTGGCGTCCACCAACTGGTCAATCTTTGGTAGAGAGAAGCTGTCCTTTGGACATGCTTTATTGAGGTCGGTGTAGTCCATATAGATCCTCCATTTGTCATTATTCTTCTTTACCATCACTACATTTGCTAGCCAGCTCGGGTATTGTACCTCCCGAACGAAGTCGATAGTGAGGAGTTTGTCCACTTCCTCATTGATCATCGTCGGTCTCTCCGGGATGAAGCTTCTCTTCTTCTACCGAATTGGCCGGTGCTTTAGGTCAATACTCAGCTTGTGGGTGATGATGTCAGGGGAAATACCTGGCATGTCTGCCACCTCCAGGTGAACACATCTGCGTTCGCCCGTAGGAACTCCAATAGGTGGGCCCTCTCTTCGTCTTGCAACTGGGCCCCAATCTGTACCGTCTTCGCCTAGTCGGCTCTGAGCGGATAAGATAGTAGGCGCTCGACCGAGCTACCCCTGGGGTCCTGCGCCCTTTGGTCGAGATCATCCGTGCTGGGGTTGTCCCCGGGATCTTTGGCCCCAGGGACATCTAGAGATAATGTTGTACCGACTGAGGTGCCCCCCTCATTTTCCCGACACTGTAGGGGGTGGGGAACTGTATCAACAGCCACTTTATGAAAATGACGGTGTCAAGCAGGTTGAGCCCAAGTCGATAGAGAATCACGTTGTAGGCTGAGGGAAGCCTAACAACCGTGAAGGTCATCATAACAGTGCTCTACCGAGGTGGGGTCTCGGTGGTGACTAGGAGAGTGATTTTTTCCTCAACCCTCACCAAGTCCCCCATGAAACCGATAAGGGGAGCGTGCACAGGTCTGAGATGAGCGGAGGACAGGTTCATTCTGGAGAAGGCATCCTAAAAAAGGATGTCAGTCGAGCTTCCACTATCAATCATAATCTATTTTACAGGATGCTTCGCGATCGTCATCTCGACGACCACGGTATCGTTATTTACATTCTCTCCCCCCATTTCTCCCTTCCCTCATAAAGGGGAGTACATTTTTAGAATACCCTGCTCCCCGGGCCTTCTTGGAAGCGCGTTCAGCTTCCTAGCATATCATCCCCACCGGCTTCTCGGTAGGGCGGTTGTCGACTACAGGGACTGGCGGGAGAACGGCGAGTGCTTGAGGTTCGACCGGAGTCTTGCCCCCCACGTACCTCCCGAGGTAGCCCCTCCTTATGATTTCTTCGATTTCCCTCTTGAGGTTGCGGCATTTCTCGGTGTCGTGGCCGAGGTCACGATGGAAACGACAGTACTTTATCTTGTCGCGGCCAGTGGATGGCTTCATCGGAAGTGGGTGCTTCAGGTAAGACTCACCTTCGATCTCCATGAGGATCTTCGTCCTTGGGGCGAGGAGAGGTGTGAACCTCTCCTCCGGAATGGGGTCGCTCCTCGATCTCGGCCCCTGGTGGAAGTTCGAGGCTGGGGGTCCTGGCCTCCGCACCCCGGGCGCCTCCGTGGGAGTTGGCTTCTTCGGCGGCTTCCCATCTAACTCCCTTCTCGTACGATCCGCCTCCTCGACGTGGATGTCCTTTTGGGCTCAGAGGAGGAGCTTGGAATAGGTCTTAGGAGGTTTCTTCTCGAGCGAGTAGGTCAAGCGGGAGGTCCTGAGCCCTCGCTTCAGTGCCAGCATGGCGACTGTCTCATCAAGATTGTAGATCTCCAACGCGGCAACCTTGAAGCGAGCCATGTAGTCCCATAGGGGCTCACGATCTTGTTGCCAGATGGAGAAGAGGCTATCTGCTTCTTGTGGCACCTTTCGACAGGCATCGAAGTGGGCCACAAACTTCCGCTCCAGCTAAGCGAAAGAGCTGATGCTTTCGAGCTCAAGATGAGTGAACCAAACCCGAGCCACCTTCTAGAGGGTTGCTGGGAAGGCAATGCAAAAGAGGACGTCGGTGCCCCCATGGATCCTCATGTGGGCCTTGTAGCTTTCCAGGTGGTCCAGGAGGTCGGTGGTCCCATCGTAGGGATCCACCTACGGCATACGAAACCGGTTGGGAATCGGTTCTTCTTGGATTTCTCGGGAGAAAGGGGGACGGGCATCATAGCCCGCTGGCTCATCAATGGAGCCCTGCATATTTGCAAACCAGCGAGATAGCTCCGTCAGCTTGCGCTCCTGCTCTTCCAGGCGTTTCTCGGCTATGCGCCTGATGGCCTCATCAGTTGAACCCTCCGCTGAGGCCAAAAGAGACGGAGAAGGTGACATGAGGTGGTGTCCGTGATGGGGGATCTTGCCTTTTCGTTCTCGACGGGGTTTGGTCGTTACCCGCTCGAGCATCGGGGTCTTGCTCTCCCGATTGGTAGATCCGGTCCGTTGCCTTTTCGCCAGCATCTGGTGGCTCCTCCTGCGGTTGACGGTGGCCCGTGGCTGTAAGGGCCCTCCTTGGAAGGAGCGCAGGCTATCGCGGGATGCTACGGCATGGGCCGCGGGAGTCCCGGATGCTGGTGAGTGGCCAAGGACCGGTGCTGGTGTTGGAGTTTGCGCACTGCTATAGTGAGAAGCTGCACCTGCTGGGCGAGTGCGACCAGCTAAGGGCCGATCGGGGATGGTTGAGCTGGAGCGGGGAGCTCCCCTTCTAGACTGTGCAAGTCCCCATGGGAAGGGGGGGTCTCCCACACGGTTGGTGGAGACTTATCTCGCTCGCGTCGTCACCATCCTCCTAGTGGACTTGCTTGCAGAGGGCTGGCTTCTAGAACAAAGGACTTACCGCCCCCCCTACCTGGCGCACCAATCTGTTGTCGCCAAGATCGCCGTGGCCCGTAGCTGCTGTCAACGTCGGATCGCCCCTCGTCTCTTCGGGACCTGCAAAATAAAGTTAGAGACCCAGGCTGGGAATTCTGGCAGGGGCACTCCGATGGTCAAGTCAATGATGATCTAGGAGAATAGATTCTCCTGGTCGAGCCCTTGGGATGGACTACACGCTAGAAAGAGTGAATAATGTGTGAGAAGGGTGCAAGTGAGTTGGAAAAAGTGGTGGCCGAGGTGAACTGGAGCTGGATGGCTGTGTCCGGGCGACCCTTCCCGCGGATCTCTGGTAGCCTTGATTTCTCAGTCTCCTTGGTGGTTCTCCTATGTGGCCCCTTCTCTCTTACTTGCTTGGGTACTTTTTGCTTGAGTATTTTCTCTCTTACCTCCTATTGGGATTTTTGATGGCTCTTTTAAGTCCAGGTGGTTACTGAATGCCTACCTCGGAATCTTCCCTGTGCCAGCAAGCGCATGTGACGATGTTCCATGCCGTGGACAGGACGTCTTTCCTGGTTCGTGATAAGGGAACTTACCATGCACCCTGACATTCCTTCTGGTCGCTCCATTCCAGGAAACTTGGTAGGGCCTCGATTGGGGGGGCAGTCACCCCCGGGATTCAAATCTCCTGGTTGACTTCCTCTTTCGGGTGGTACAGACGGTTGGTGAAGAGCGTGGCGCCTTGATCAGGGAGCTTCCTCCTTTTCTAGTGTAAGTGACAGCTGGGGACGATCATCATGACCTGGTGGGTGCTTCCTTGCAGTCCTCGGGCGGCTTGTCGGCATCCAAGGAGGACGGCGTCGTCCCTTTTATTGCTGGCGCCTTCGCCTGAGGTGGAGGCCGAACTGGAGAGGCTGAGCTCGACTCTGGTCCAGGGGGCCTGACTTCGAGGGGCTCGACCTGGCGAAGGAGGGCAGGGCTCGACTCCGAGGGGCTCGACCTTGAAGGGGCTCCACCTGGCGGAGGAGGGCTGAGCTCAACTCCGGACCAAGGGGCTCGACTTCAAGGGGCTCGACCTGGCGGAGGAGGGTAGGGCTCGACTCCGAGGGGCTCGACCTCGAAGGGGCTCCACATGACAGAGGAGGGCTGGGCTCGACTCCGGACCAAGGGCCTCGACTTCGAGGGAGATCGACCTGGCAGAGGAGGGCATGGCTCAACCTGACGGAGGAGGGCAGGGCTCGACTTCGGATCAGGGGGCTAGACCTCGGAGGGGCTCAATCCGACGGAGGAGATTGCTCGGCTCCAGCCTAGGCATCCCGATCTTGCGGGAGTCGACCTGGCGGAGGATGGAACTCGGCTTCGACAGGCTGCTCCGACATTCTGAAAGAGCTCGGCCTGACAAAGAAGTCCAAGAAGGAGTGTCCGTCGTGGCAGCTTTCTCTGACATAGCATCTGACAGAGATTATACATCAGCATTCTGCCACATCATATACCATAGCACTCTCCACCTAGATATAATTATAATCAATTAGTTGTATCCTAATTACAGGTCCTCATCATTGGGCATATCCTTATCACCTATAATGTCATTTCTTTTTTTTTTTATTATTATTGGAGCCTTTTAGGTCCTCATGGTTTATTTGATTCCATGCCACCTCATCTGATACACAACTGCACTCACTGCACTCAAGTAATGGCAAAAAAGACAATCCATCTAAAATAGGGGATAAATTGATAGATAACCACACATTTGATTTGTTACCTAATTGGAAGTGTGAAGGGTTTTCATTCATACCCATAATTAGCTATCCTTTAATCCTCATCTGCCGTGAAGTGTCTCGAAAACTTGACAATCCAACTCAAGACTTGAATGTCTCTACCCATCTCACCTGATGCCAATCAAGCCGGTTCTTTGGTGACCTAGGATTGGCCATAATTTCAAAGCAAATTCCTCTCCAACCTACATCCAAATCATGATGAATGTCTATTTCAAATTAACTCGATCACTTAAACTGGCTGGCATCACAGATAAGGTCGATCAATTAACATTAAAGTATGTCCCCCTAATCAATTTTGACGAGTACCAATTTAAAGAGCTTTTCTCAAGTTCAATCCAAAGCAAATGATCGGAGAAAAATTCAATGACAACTTTATTTGGAACATGTTTAGTTGGAAAAAATTAGATTTTGAAATAGAAATGAGAATGAATGATATATTTTCTTCGTGCTGGTCGGCAAAGTTAGGCAAGGTAACAAGGAATCAAGGATAAAGGTAGTTTCAAACTGATCCTTCCTAAAGATGCTTATAGGTCATCTTGGTCCAAGGTAACAAGGATAAAACTATCGTGGTGATGTTTGAATTCTTCGAACAAAGTGTAAGATGTTTTGATTCTAGAATCAAACTTGAGAGGAAAGCAGTGTTTTACCTGCTAGATTACCGAGTTTGGTTATCAATACAGGACTCATTGTAAACTGTCAAAAGAGGTTTTTCAACATTCAAAAATATGGTACCATCAAAATTCTCTTTGTTGCATTGCAGCACATGTTACAACATATGAGGATCCTGCTGGCTCTTAAAGCAACATATGAGGATTCTGTTGTCTCTTAAACAACAGGCACAGCTGGGCTAATTCTTTTCTTTTCCGATCTTAGACCGATATACATTTATAAAATGTTAAGAACGCTCCTATTTTGATTGCTTTTGTTTTTTGTTTTTTTTTCTTTACTATTTGAAATTGATTTTGTAAGTCCTTAACGGTCAAGTACTTTTCTCATGACATTTATAATTTTATTTTATCATTATACTTTCTTCATTCATCTCTTTCATGTTCATGGAAAATGAGAATTCTCAACGGGGCAGAAGCTTTTTATTCTCTTGTTGTTTTTTTTTTTTTTTTTGTTATATACGCTTCCAATTTATCTGAATTAATTTTTCAGCACTGCAACATCATTTAGTACAAGATTTTCATCAGGACTCGTTAAGCAAATAAAACTTGGAATCGTCAGGGAGGTCCCCATTTCGACCTAATTAAAAATGATCACGGAGGCGGTTGCGCATCCCTGGCACAAAAGTCAAAAGCCCTCCGACGAGTCAGCATCACGTGTGAGGCCACGTGGACGCTTACTACATGAAACTGTGGAGTCGTTTCGGAAACACCGGGGCGTTTACACCTGATCCCCGCACCGCCAGTCCTCCCGAGTCCATCCCCTTTGTTGCATCGGTCTCCACCGTTCCCGTACCCCCAAACTTTACCCTTTCTCCCTTTCCCTCCCCTGGAGCCCTAATTCGACGCGCAGCTCGATTCCTCCATGATTTCGAGGCCTCATCCCCTCATCCTCTTCTCCTCCCCCTCTTCCTATGTGCAAGACCCGACGCGCCACCATGGCCTCCGATCCCAAGCCCCGGCCGTCGTCCGGCTTCTCCAGCTTCCCGGTCACCAACTCCGGTAGTTACCGCCGCACCACCGCATCCTCGTCCTCTTACTCCTCGTGGGCCATCTCCGCTGACTCCAAGGTCTCCTCTTCCACCTCCCTCGCCGCCCTCCGCGACTCCCTCCCGGAGACCCCCATACTCTACCCCTTCGCCGAGATCTGCGCCGCCACCAACAACTTTCTTGCCCGCCACCTCACCTCCGGCTCTTCCTCCTCTTGGCGATGCTCCCTTCGCGACAAGGAAGCCGTTATCTTCCAGCGCCCCTTCCGCGGCGACCCCGCCGCCCTCCCCACCCGCCTCGGCGCTATCTGCAAGAGCCACCACAGCAGCCTCGTCCGCCTCCTCGGCGCCTCCCTTACCGGCCACCACATCTACCTCGTCTACGAGCACTACCCCGGCGCCTCCATTGCGGAGTGCCTCCGTAACCCCCGCAACCCCAACTTCACCCCTCTCACCTCCTGGATGTCTCGCATCCAGGTCGCCGCCGACCTCGCCCAGGGTCTGGATTACATCCACCACCACTCCGGCGTCATCCACAACCGGATCAAGAGCTCCAGCGTCCTCGTCACCGAGCCCCATTTCCACGCCAAGATCTGCTACTTTGGTGCCGCGGACCTCGCCGGTGAGGTCCCCGCCACGACCAGCGCCGAAGACAAGGAGGAGGCGTCGGGGGAGATCTCTCCGGCGTCCCCTCCGTCTGGCAAGATGAGAAGATCGGACAGCCGCCGGATGAAGATCGAGGGGTCGAGGGGGTACATGGCTCCGGAGCTGTTCGCCGGCGGGAACATGTCGAGGCGGTCCGACGTGTACGCCCTCGGCGTGGTGCTCCTGGAGCTTCTCTCCGGCGACGAGCCGCTCAAGTATCGGTTCGACGAGGAGCGCAAGGACTTCCACAGGGTCTCCCTCATCGAGACGGCGAGGGAGACCATCCGCCCGGAAGAGGACACCGACGAGCAGGAGCGACGGGGTAGGGTGCGGCGGTGGGTGGACCGGAGGCTGCGGGACTCGTACCCGGTGGAAGCGGCTGAGGATCTGATCCGGGTGGCGCTGCGGTGCGTGGAGGCGAATGCGGTAGCGCGGCCAGACATGACGTGGGTGGCCGGCAGAGTATCCAAAATTTTCTTGGATTCCAAGGAATGGGAGGAGAGGGTTAGGGTTCCGACGGACTTCTCGGTGTCCATAGGTCCGCGGTGAGAATAAGCGGCGGAGACGGCGGTGGTGGTCATGGACATTCCCGGAAGTCAAGCAGCTGGACAGTCCTCTCAATTTTTTATATTAATATTTTTCTAATTTTATGTACTTAGAATTTAATTGTATCCTTAAAAATAGTAAAAAGGAGGAGCGAATGGCTCATGAATTTTTACACTAATAGAAATTTGGTAATGATGGTCAAAAGGATACGAGGGTTGTGAAATTTTCGAAACTATTGTTTTATGATTGATTTTTTAAAATATTGATAAGAATTTGGTAATGGTGAAGGATGACTTGATTATAAAATATTTGAAGTGGTTGCTTTATGATTGATTTTTTAAAATATATTTATGATTATTTAAAGTGTTATAAATTGTTGTCGTCAAGATCGTCGTGGTTTATAGCTGCTGTCGACGTCGGATCATCTCTTATCTTTTCGGGGTTGACTTGTGATTCAGAGCCTGCAAAACAAGATCAGATATCTAGACTGGGGATTTCGGTGAGGGCATTCCGACGGTTAAGTCAGTGACGATCCAGGAGAACAGATCTTCCTGGTCGAGTCCCTCTAGATGGGTGAGGGTATTCCGACGGTTAAGTCAGTGACGATCCAGGAAAACAGATCTTCCTGGTCGAGTCCCTCTAGATGGACTTCATGCTAGAAGGAATGAGTGGTGTAAGAGTAGGGGTGCAAGTATGCTGAGAGAGATGGTAGCCGAGATGGATTGGCACTTTTGTGTGGCTACCTTTTCCTCACTTGCATGCTAGAAGGAATGAGTGGTGTAAGAGTAGGGGTGCAAGTATGCTGAGAGAGATGGTAGCCGAGATGGATTGGCACTTTTGTGTGGCTACCTTTTCCTCACTTGCTTCGATGAATGTTTTGTGGTTAAGCTTGCATACCTTTTTGCTGGGAGTGTCGAAGGTTTTTTTAAGTCCAAGTGGTTGTTGAATGCCTACCTCGGGATTTTTCCCGCGTTGGCAAGCGCGTGCGGCGGTATTCCATGCCGTGGTCGGGACGTATTTCTCGATTGATGATAAAGGAAGCTGCCATGCCCTCTGACACTCCTTCTGGTCGCCTCAGGAGGTTTGGCAGTGTCTCGATTAGGGGACCGCCGTCCCTGGGATTCGAATCTCCTGGTTGACTTCCACTTTCGGGTGGTGCAAGTGGTTGGTGGAGAGCGTGGCATCTTGGTCATGGAGCTTCTTCCTCTTTTGGTGTAAGTAGTAGTTGCTGACAGTTATTATGATCTGATGGGTGCTTTCTCGTAGTCCTTGGACGGCTTGCCGGTGCCTTGGGGGTGGCTCTACTCTCTTTGGCATCGGGCGGCATTGTCCGAGGAAGAAGCTCGGATCATCGATGAGTGGATTGGCACTTTTGTGTGGCTACCTTTTTCTCACTTGCTTCGATGAATGTTTTGTGGTTAAGCTTGCATACCTCTTTGCTGGGAGTGTCGAAGGTTTTTTAAGTCCAAGTGGTTGTTGAATGCCTACCTCAAGATCTTTCCCGCGTTGGCAAGCGCGTGCGGCGGTATTCCATGCCGTGGTCGGGATGTATTTCCTGATTGATGATAAAGGAAGCTGCCATGCCCTCTGACACTCCTGGTCGCCTCAGGAGGTTTGACAGTGTCTCGATTAGGGGACCGCCGTCCCCGGGATTCGAATTTCTTGGTTGACTTCCACTTTCGGGTGGTGCAAGTGGTTGGTGGAGAGCGTGGCATCTTGATCATGGAGCTTCTTCCTCTTTTGGTGTAAGTAGTGGTTGCCGACAGTTATTATGATCTGATGGGTGCTTTCTCATAGTCCTTGGACGGCTTGTCGGTGCCTTGGGGGTGGCTCTACTCTCTTTGGCGTCGGGCGGCATTGTCCGAGGTGGTTGCCAAACTGGAGAGCTGGGACTCGGCTCCGACTCGGGGGGCTCAAACTGACGGAGGAGGCTGGGTTCGACTCCGGCCCAGGGGGCTCGACCTCGGAGGGGCTCGACCCGGCAGAGGAAGGCTCGACTCCCACTCAGAGGGCTCGGCCTCGGAGGGGCTTGACCTGGCGGAGGAGGGCTGAGCTCGACTCCTGTCTAGGGAGCTCAACCTTGGAGGGACTCGATCTGGCAGAGGAGGTTGACATGCAACTTCAGCCCAGAGGGCTCGACCTCGGAGGGGCTCGACCTGGCAGAAGATGGAACTCGGCCTTGGCGGGCTGCCTCATCATTCTGGGGGAGCTCGGGCCAGTCAAGGGAGTCCGAGGTGGGGTGTCCACCGTGACGATTTTTCTGACATGGCATCTGACAGGGATTACACGTCAGCTTCCTACCATATCATTTGCCCCCCACTCTCTGCCATATCATTTGCCCCCCACTCCCGAGTCCCATTGGTGCGGGGCGCTTGGGGCGAAGGGAGAAAATGCGTTGCTGACATGGAAAGGTGGGGATCCGGCGTAACGATGGCCGTGATCGGCGACATCTCGGGAAGCGATTTCTTCAGCCTACCCGGATGAGCCATGTGGATACGTCCGAGGAGTAGTTATTACGGGCGCAGAATCCAGAGCGGCCGCAATCGAAGCCAGATGCCAGCCTTGCTGATGAATGACGTGTGGTGTGGATCCGATAGTGGGGATTTGTAATGGTACGGTCGGGCGCCGGTCACTTCGAAAGGAAAAGTTGCCTTTCTCAAAATATGTCTTCTTTCAAATCCTTCGTGCCCGTCATTGTACCGAGGCTCTTCTTTCGTCCACCCGGCCATTCTTGTCTCCCACAGTTCACAGCAGGTTAGTCCCCTTTCTCCTTCCCTTGGTCTAGTAGGGTCTTCTTCTTAGGGCTAGGTTCACCTCCGGGCTTTCGTCCGCCTTCTTCTTCTTCCCTTGATCTTCTTGTTTTTTTTTCTCTGTCTTTTTTACCGTCCCGTTTGGTGCAGGTGAGCCGAGATGCTTTTGATCAGGGATTGCTGATGGAACTGGTTGAAGAACGACCAGCAACGCGCAACTAAAGTTGAGGCCTTGAGGGCCGAGCTGAAGGAGAAGTCTGATGTCTCCCGAGAGTTCGTCCTAAAGAATGAGGAGCTCCGGAAAGGGATTACAAGTGCCGAGAGGCGCTCGAAGGAGCTCTAAGAAGAACACGATCAAAAGCAAAGCCGATCGAGGAAGAAAACCTAGGAGCTTACGACCACCGACAGGTGGTTGTCGGAGTTCAACGCCGAGGCGATCAGGCAGAAGGGACGTGCTCAGTCCTTTCAGGCTGAACTGGATGCGGCGAAGGAATGCTTGGTCATCGTCGAGGAAAGGACCACGACTGTGGAGAAAGAAGCGGCAGCGACGACCAGATCGACAGAGGTGGCGAAGGAGCAAGCCGCGGAGGCGAAGAAGTGGGCAGAGGAGGCTGTGGCAAGGTACAGGGCCTCGGAGGAGTTCGCCGTCGAGTTTCATGAAACGACATCGGATTCCTTCTTCAAGGGCTTCATTTACCTTCGCTCAAGGATCCAGGATTATGTGTCCGACAAGGGTCGGCCTCTGCTCTGGTACCCTACCTCTTCGGACACGGAACCGGCTCCAGTTCGGGCGACGTCGGGGAGTCGGAGGCTGCTCCCGAACCATCTTCGCCGGCGGCGATGGCTGAAACTCGAGATGCGCAGCCTGGGGTTCTTGGAGATGATGCCTCGCGGCCACCGAGTCCTGGCGGGGAGCCACCGAGTATAGTAGGATTATTTTCTTTTTTCTCAACTTTTGACCTAGGCCACCCGGCATGTCGGGGGCCTGGGGATACTTGTAGTGAACCAAGTTATCTTTAACGAGATAAAAGTTTCCATTTATCCTGGCTCGTAGGTACTCCAATTTTTCCACTCTCTCTTTCTTTCTTCTCTTTTTTTTTTTTTAACTTGTGGTGAGATCAGAGGAGAGGTTTCCACTTGGTTTCTAAGTGTCCCAAACTTCAGTGCTGTAGAGCTGAGCCCCGGGCTCCGATAGTTGGAGATCTAATCTCGAAGACTTAGTTGTCGGAGATCTGAGCTCCGGATTTTGGTGTCTCGGAGCTGGGCTCCAAGATTTAGTGGCCGGAGAGCTTGGCTCCGGGCTTTGATGTCCTGGAGCTGGGCTCGAAGACTTGGTGGCCGGAGAGCTTGACTCCGGGCTTTGGTATCTTGGAGCTGGGCTCGAAGACTTAGTGGCCGAAGAGCTTGGCTCCAGGCTTTGGTGTCCTAGAGCTAGGCTCGGAGACTTAGTGGCCAGAGAGCTTGGCTCCGGGCTTTGATGTCCTAGAGCTGGGCTCAAAGACTTGGTGGCCGGAGAGCTTGGCTTCGGGCTTTGATGTCCTGGAGCTGGGCTCGAAGACTTGGTAGCTGGAGAGCTTGGCTCCGGGCTTTGGTATCCTGGAGCTGGACTCGAAGACTTGGTGGCCGGAGAGCTTGGCTCCAGGCTTTGATGTCCTGGAGCTGGGCTCGAAGACTTGGTGGTCGGAGAGCTTGGCTCTGGGCTTTGGTGTCCTGGAGCTGAGCTCGAAGACTTGGTGGCTGGAGAGCTTGGCTCCGTGCTTTGGTGTTGGGCTCGAAGACTTGGTGGCCGGAGAGCTTAGCTCCGCGCTTTGATGTCCTGGAGCTGGGCTCGAAAACTTGGTGGCCGAAGAGCTTGGCTCTGAGCTTTGAGTGCCAGACCGGGGGTCGGGCGGAGTTTTTCCTGCAAGGCAAAGAGTATTTGCACAGGGAGAACTTTGATTATTAGTAAGAGAGAACCTTACACTATTGATGAGGGAGCTGGGTCCCGGGAATCGAAGTCGGAGAGCTGGTCTTCGAGTTTTATTATTGGAGGGCTAGGCTCCGAGTCTTGGCATGCCGGACCTTGGGCCGGGCAGCGACATTCCTGCAAAGCAGATGGCAATTTGTGCAAAAGAGGGCCTTTATTGTTTTAAAGGGTGAGCCTTACATTACTGATTATATTTTCTTAAATAGCAGGCGTTCCATGTTCGTGGGAACCTGGCACCATCCAAATCCTCAAGGCAGTAGTCTCCATGCGAAAGAGTTTCGACCACCTTATAGGGACCTTCCCAGTTTGGCGAGAGCTTGCCGCACTCCCGGGGTTGAGATACTTCAGCTCGACGGAGCACCAGGTCACCAGGTCAAAAGACCTTGGGCCTTACTCGGGCGTTGTAATATCGGGCAACTCGTTGCCGGTATGCTGTCATACGGAGCCGTGCTTTATCTCTGGTCTCCTCGAGGAGATCTAAGTTGAGTAGAAGGTGCGCCGAGTTTTGTGCTTCATCATATTGCTGCACTCGCAGCGTGGGCACACCAAGCTCGACTAGGACCACGGCCTCGACGTCGAAGACAAGGTTGAAGGGTGTTTCGTCCGTCGCCGTCCTAGGCATTGTGTGGTAGGCCCAGAGGACACTTGGGAGCTCTTCTGCCCACCTGCCCTTGGCCTGGTCTAGCCTGGTCCTGAGTCCCTGGAGAATGGTCTGGTTAGTCACTTCGGCCTCTCCGTTTGTCTAGGGATGGGTGACGGAGGTGAAGCGGTGCTGGATGCCGTGCTCGGCACAAAATCCTTTGAACTCCCGGTTGTCGAACTGCCGTCCGTTGTCGGTGATGATGCAGCGTGGTAGTCCGAAGCAGCATATTATTGACTTCCAGAAGAACTGACGGACCTTGGCTTCTGTGATCCATGCTAGTGGCTCCGCCTCCACCCATTTGGTGAAGTAATCAATGGCCACCAGCAAGAACCTCCATTGCCCCGGTGCAGGAGGAAATGTCCCTAAGATGTCCATTCCCCATTGGTCGAATGGCCAAAGGACGGAGAGCTGCGAGATCGGCGTCACCGGTTGACATTGTATATGGGCATGGCGCCGGCATTTATTGCACCTCTTCACGAAGTCGGCGGCGTCCTCCCTCATAGTCTCCCAGAAGTATCCCTAGCGGAGAGCTTTGCATGCCAACATCCATCATCCGACGTGGTTCCTGCACAGGCCTTCGTGTATCTCCTGGAGAACGAAGGCTACCTCTGCGGGTCTCAGGCACTTCAGGAGTGGGTATGAGTAGGATCAGCGGTAGAGCTGTCCTTCCATCAAGATAAATCGAGAGGCTTTCTTTTTGACGAGGCCAGCTTCTGCACGATCCTCGGGCAAAGTGCCATCGAAGATGTATCTGATGTACATGTCCATCCAGCTTGACTCCGGGATGACCTGCTGTACCTCTTTCGGGGCTTCGTAGCTTGGGTTTTCGAGGTACTCAATATATGCACGCCCCAGCGACGAGTTTGGTAGGGTCGCGAGTCTCGACAGTGCATCCGCGCAAGCGTTCTCTCCATGGAGGATATGGAAGATGTTGAAGTGTTAGAAGCCCGTCATGCATGAGCGGACTCGCTCCAGGTATTTCAGGCTTGTTGTTTGACCATATGCACTCAATAAGGAAGTCAGCAAAAACTTGGACTTCATAGATAACCTTGGAAAGTATGAGATATCGAACTTGTTGAATTTGATTACCCACTTGGCCATTCTTTCGAAGGTATTGGGCCATTACAGGATAGCCTTGAGTGACTGGTCGATCAGAATGACTATTGAGTACACTTTTAATATAGTCTAAGATGCTGCGTAGAGATGATTAGTGCTTAAACAATTTTCTCAGATTTAGAGTACCCAGTCTGTATGTCATGGATAACTCAGCTGGTATAGTAGATGGGTTTTTAGATTTCCTTATCATCCATTCGAATAAGTACAGAGTTGACTACTTCTGGAGATGCAATGAGAAATAAGTAAAGCTCGTGTCCGACTTCAAACTTGGAAAGTAAGGATGGGGACCCGAAAAACTTCTTCAACTCTTTGAAAGCTTGTCGACACTCTTCTATCCAAATAAAGTTGTGCATTCAATGTAGAATCTTGAAGAATGGCAAGCACCGCTTAACCAATCTTGAGATGAACTATCTGAGTATGGCAATGTGACTGGTTAGCTGCTATATTTTTTTCTTGGAGGTTGGATGACGCATGTCAAGGATTGCTTGGATCTTTTCAGGATTTGTCTCAATTCCCTACTTAATGACTAGAAACTAAAAAAACTTACCGATGGTGATACCAAAAGTGTACTTAGTTGGATTCAACTTCATTGGTATTAATGGAGGGTTGAAGGCTTCTTCTTGGTCTTTGATGTGGTCAGTTTCTTAAAAATTTTGGCAAGCATGTTGTCAACGTAGACTTTCATTTTCTGACTGATCTGGTCTTTGAAGGTCTTATTAATCAACCATTGATAGGTGGCTCTTACATTTTTCAAACCAAAATACATTACTTTGTAATAATAAATACCTTCATCATTTATGAAGACAATATTCTCTTCATCATCGGGAGCTATCTTGATCTAGTTGTAACCCGAGAAGGCATCCATTAAGCCAAACAGCTTGTGTTCGAATATGGCATTAACTAGTTAATAAATCTTTGGCAGGAAAAATTTATCTTTTGAATATGCCTTATTCAGATTAGTGTAGTCGATACTGATTCTCTACTTCTCGCTGGCTTTCTTGACCATGATAACATTGGCTAACAAATCGAGGTAGTGGGCTTCTCAGGTGAATTCGGCGATTAGAAGTTTATCGACTTCTTTGTCAATGACCTTTCATCTCTCGGGAGCAAAACTTATTTTCTTCTACTTGACCCGTTTGTACTTCGGATCGACATTCAATTTGCGATTGATTATTTCTGAGAAATCCTAGATATGTTGATGCCAACCAAGCAAAGATATCGATGTTAAGCTGCAGAAACTCAATTAGTCATTCCTTTCCATCTTAAACAAGAGAGCTCTAATTTGTACAGACTTTGAGGGATCATTCCTTAGTGGCAAAGAAAGTAGCTGCTTACCAATTTATCCCTTTTCTCTAATTCTCTCTAGTCCTGCTATTTGATAATCGATATCTTATTGGCCTTTTGTACTTTAGTCACCATCATTATGGCATTGTCAAGCTAGTTATTTATCTTCATGCATCTCACCAACTTTATTTCTTGTTAGAAACCAGATAAGAAGGCATTTGGTTGAGACAATGGTGTTTAGTCGATTTAGTCTTGGCCATCCAAGAATAACGTTGTATGCTGAGGGTACTCAAATACTCATGAATTCGATGAAGACAGTGCTTTATTAGGGCATAGTTCCTGTAATAACTGGAAGAGTGATTTCACCTTCATTCCCGATGGAGTTTTTCGAGAAGCTGACTAAGAGTGTAAAAATCTATTTCAGTCAATTTTTAGAAAAGTTTATCCGAACAAAAGTATCATAAAATAAGATATCAATCAAGCTTCCACTATCAATTAAAATTCTTTTTGCATCATGTTTTGTTATCGTCATTGACATGATGACAGCACCATCATGAAAATTCTAAACCCCGACTAAGTCTCTATTGAAAAAAGAAATTATATTTTCACTATCCTTTCCCCTTGGCCTTTTTGAAGGATGCCCTACCCCTAAAAGATCATGTCGACTTGCCCGGTCATCGGTTGATTGTCGATCTCAACCTAAGTTTGCAACTGGTTAGGTTCTGGATGTCGAGTCGAACTCCTTCGTGAATGCGCTTCCTAAGTTAGCCACATCAAATGATGTATTCAATCTCCTTCTTTAGCTGAAAGCAATCTTTCGTATCATGGCCATTGTCTTAGTGGAATCAACAATACTTGCTCTTGATGTAGGATGTCAAGGGCTTCAGTAGGCAAGGCCTTCATAGATATTATTCTCCCTCTATCTCCATAAAGATTTTAGCTTTGAAAGATAGGGGAGGAGTATAGTTACCAAGCTTATTTATCAAACTCTTCGGCCTTGGGCTTTGTGGTAGGATGAGTTGGGCTTCTCGATCTCACTTTTGCTTGGCTCTTCTCGAGCTTGCTGCTTCTTTGGCTTTCCGTTAGCCTCTCGTTGAGTGAGATCTTCCTTTTTTGCGTGGATATACTTCTGGGCATGGACCAGTAATTTCTAATAAGGCTTAGTATAAGTCTTAATTAGGGAGTAAGTGAATCGGGAGGGATAGAGTCCTATCTTCATAGCCAACATGTCCATGCATCGACTTGTCCAGATGAGAGATTTTTGGTATGGCTACTTTGAATTGGGCCATATACTTTTTTAGTGACTCTCCCTTTTGCTGGTAGATGGAGAAAAGACTATCATGTTTTTGCGGCATCTTCCGGCTAGTGTTGAAGTAAGCCACGAACTGCCTTTCCAGCTGCTTGAAGGAGTAGATACTCCTTGGCTCGAGTCCTGAATATGATGCTCAGGCTGCCTTGCAAAGAGTGGCTGGAAAGGCGAGGTAGAGTAAGGCATCAGAGATACCTTGAATTAGCATGAGAGCCTTGTAGCTCTCTAGATAGTCCAGTGGGTCAGATATAACATCATAGGGCTCCAGTTGGTGGATCTTGTATCGAGTAGGAATCAGTTCCTCTAGTATTCATCGAGAGAGAAGGGGACAAGTATTGAACTCCATCGGGTCCATGCTCCCTCCTTGGAGATTAGCAAGTCGGCGGTTGATCTCGCATGGCTTACAATCATAGTTGTCGAGCCGTTGATCGGCTAACCATCGAGAACTTCCCATAGACCCCTCTCAAGAGGATTTGAATGGGAAATGGGAGCATTTCTTTCATTTTGTCTTCCTTCCTCATCACTACTCTTTGTGTTAAAGGCTTACTCAGTGTGGCAAGAAAGATTGTGGTTGGCGGAAGGCCCGTTGATAGAAAGATCTCCCTTGAGGGGATCGGTAACTTGCTTGACATGGTGAATGTGAGCACAATCGATGAGAAGTCCACTGGTGAGAGGACCTCCTCTGAGGGGATCAATAACTGGGATGAGTAGCAGTGATGGGAATGATAGGGACCTTCGGCTACTGCTGTCTCGTAACATGTTGTTGCTATTGCTGCTGCAACCCCTGTATCGCCATGACTAGTGTCTGAACATGCTATGTCAGGGTTGCAAGTAGGTCCTGCTAGGTCTCTAGTGATGGAGGTGGAGGAGCGAAAGATTTCACCATCAGACTGCACCATTCATCATGATGCAAGAACGTCTGGTATGGTTGGTGGAGATGTCTTTATTTTGGGTGACTTGAAAGGAACCGTTCCTAGGAGCGATGCATGTATTTTAAAACT
The DNA here is from genome assembly GCA_021397845.1 of Areca catechu. Classification (NCBI taxonomy): domain Eukaryota; kingdom Viridiplantae; phylum Streptophyta; class Magnoliopsida; order Arecales; family Arecaceae; genus Areca; species Areca catechu. The sequence continues at coordinate 185,830,396 of CM038052.1, read as the reverse complement.
TTTCTAAGAGCATGCAACAACGGAAAGCGATAAAATTATTTTATCAAAATGTTAATCTAATTAATATAACCCCTTTAGCAGGATCTAGATGCATCTAGAATAATATAAATATAAAATCATGCATCCATTGTATAAAATAGAACAATTTCTAGAAATCATACAATGATGCAATATACACAATTATGTCATACATAAAATACATTCATACCTCGATGACATTCACCGGGATGAATCGAAAGATGGAAGAACGCCCACCTCTCAATCGCAATCGCAGGGACAGTGCAAACCTGTAGAAAAATGCGACTCTACAAGTAGTACTCGTGCACTACCTCCACGGGTGGTTCATACTGTGTAGCGCAAATCCTTCTTCTTCCTTTAAGGTGCTAGCCTCTATGGAAGCTTTATCGGGTGGACTCTTTCTTCTTCAACTCCTTGAAGACAAGTGGGACACCTTCAACTCCTTGAAGTGATGATTGCTGCAGTAATGCTGGAACAGAACAAGGACTCTCCCAGTTCTCTCTATCCCAAACCTTCAATAGAAGGTATGCACTCAAAAATCCCACCCAAAACTCACTTTAACCCGAAGATCTAATCTTTCAATCTCTCAAGGATCAATCAAGTTCTCTAACCAAGAAATATGGCAGAGTTTAGACCTTGATCCAAATTTCTGGATATGGAATATGTACGTGAACCATTCACTTTCTGTTGCCTACCCATTTAAATAAAAGCAGCAGCCCTCAAAACACTTAAGAGGAATGAATGAGAGATTATGAGGGAGTTATGTGGTCTTTAGAAATTCCAGGGAGGTTAGAAGTCCCTTGGAATTCAGCAACAACAATAATTAAAACTCAAAACTCCCAACATTAAATCCCATAATAATTACAGTATTTAATGAAGAGTTTTCGAATTTCAGTAGTCCGTCATTCGAGTCGACTCGACCATTCGAGTCGGTTCGGCTTGAGTCGACTCGACCAAGAAAAGTCGACTCGATTAGAAGTGTTGCCGATCTCGCCGTCGCGCCTGTGGCTTCAGAGCCGCTGATTTGATTAGACTGTCTCACCCCGAGATCTCCTGGCTCCCAGTCCTGCAAGACAAGGTCAGAAGCCCTTGCCGGGGATCCCGACGAGGGAGCTCCGACGGTCAAGTTAGAAAACGACGAGAGGGAACAGAGTCTCCAAGACGGGCCCCCGAAGGAGTCCCAGAATTAGAGATCGTGCTTAGCAAGAAAGGTCTCAGGAAGAGTAGAAATCTGACCGAGTTCCTTCACCGGGCTCGCGCCAAGGATTCCCTTTCGGGACCTTGGATCCTGCTCTCGGTGCTTTTTCCCTTTCCCAGCATCTGTTTCTTGCTTACCTGGTCGTCCGCTCTTCCCATCCTTTTATCCCATCACGCTGCCTTTTGGTTCCTGCCTTCGGGAGGCCCCCTCTTTGCTTTCACCTCCTTCCCTCCCTCTCTTTCTCCTTTCCCTTTTGGGTCAAAGAACCCGGCAGCCTCCTCGCCTTGCTTGCCGGGCTATGCGAGGAAAGAGTAGAGGGAGGACGTCGGCCAGACCGTCGGCCAGACCATGGGCCGAGCGTGAGCGCTCTCCTTCCCATGCGCCAACAATGCCCACCACCGGGTCCTGTTTTGTCAGGACCTCGCCTCTCTACTGCGGAACCTGTTGGGCCGATGTAAGCGATGTTTCGCGTGCCGCCGTCGACCGTACGGGCGCTTCTCTCGGGGTGCGGCGCGCATCACTCGAGGGGCAGTCTCGGAACTCATGCTCTTGCTCCTCAGAGGCCTCTCCGCATAGGTTGGCCGGCCCCGGCCGAGGTGGGCCCCTCCTGGGCGGATACCTGGCGGAGCGGCAGAAAGGCGCTCGACTTCGGCCGAGGTGGACCCGTCTCCGGGTGCCACCTGGTGAAAGTGCGAGAGGGCCCGGCTCGACCTCGATCGAGGTGGGACCGTCTCAGGGTGCCACCTGGCGAGGGAGCAAGGGGCCGCCGGCTTCGACCGAGGTGGGCCACTCCTGGGCGGACACCTGGCGGAGCGGCAGAGAGGTGCTCGACTTCGACCGAGGTGGACCCGTCTCCGGGCGCCACCTGGCGAAGGAGCAAGAGGGCCCGGCTCGACCTCGGCCGAGGTGGCACCGTCTCGGGGCGCCACCTGGCGAGGGAGCAAGGGACCGCCGGCTTCGGCCGAGGTGGGCCCCTCCTGGGCAGATACCTGGCGGAGCGGCAGGGAGGTGCTCGACTTCGACCGAGGTGGACCCATCTCCGGGCGCCACCTGGCGAAGGAGCGAGAGGGCCCGGCTCGACCGCGACCGAGGTGGGACCGTCTTGGGGCGCCACCTGGAGAGGGAGCAAGGGGCCGCTGGCTTCGACCGAGGTGGGCCCCTCCTGGGCGGACACCTGGCGGAGCGGTAGAGAGGCACTCGACTTCGGCCGAGGTGGACCCGTCTTCGGGCGCCACCTGGCGAAGGAGCAAGAGGGCCCGGCTCGACCGCGGTCGAGGTGGGACCGTCTCAGGGCACCACCTGGCGAGGGAGCAAGGGGCCGCCAGCTTCGGCCGAGGTGGGCCCCTCCTGGGCGGACACCTGGCAGAGCGACAGAGAGGCGCTCGACTTCGATCGAGGTGGACCGGTCTCCGGGCGCCACCTGGCGACAGAGCGAGAGGGCCCGACTCGACCTCGACCGAGGTGGGACCGTCTCAGGGCACCACCTGGCGAGGGAGCAAGGGGCCGCCGGCTTCGGCCGAGGTGGGCCCCTCCTGGGCGGACACCTGGCGGAGCAGCAGAGAGGAGCTCGACTCTGGCCGAGGTGGACCCGTCTCCGGGTGCCACCTAGCGAATGAGCGAGAGGGCCCGGCTCGACCCCGGCCGAGATGGGACCGTCTCAGGGTGCCACCTGGCGAGGGAGCAAGGGCCCGCCGGCTTCGGCCGAGGTGGGCCCCTCCTGGGCGGACACCTGGAGGAGCGGCAGAGAGGCGCTCGACTTCGGCCGAAGTGGACCTGTCTCCGGGCGCCACCTGGCGAAGGAGCGAGAGGGCCCGGCTCGACCTCGGCCGAGGTGGGACCGTCTCAGGGCGCCACCTGGCGAGGGAGCAAGGGGCCGCCGGCTTCCACCGAGGTGGGCCCCTCCTGGGTGGACACCTGGTGGAGTGGCAGAGAGGCGCTCGACTTCGGCCAAGGTGGACCCGTCTCCGGGCGTCACCTGGTGAAGGAGCGAGAGGGCCCGGCTATACCTCGGCCGAGGTGGGACCGTCTCAGGGCGCCACCTTGCGAGGGAGCAAGGGGCCGCCAGCTTCGGCCGAGGTTGGCCCCTCCTGGGCGGTCACCTGGCGGAGCGGCAGAGAAGCGCTCGACTTCGATCGTGGCGGAGCCACATCCGACCTTGCTGGGCCGATCCCGCTCTGCCGAAAAACTCCACGTTACTCGAATCACGCTCGACGGAATCTGAGATACGCCACGTCATCGTAACGGCCATAACAAGAAGTTTGATAATACCTTGTCAAACGACTCGAGTCGACTCGTTCAAAAAGAGTCGGATTGAACAGAAATTTAACAACAACTTATCAAACGAGTCCAGAATGATTTCCAATCGTTCGCATGCTAACAAAACAAGAAGAAACCCTCAGTGTGTGACCCCATAGGTTCAAACACTAAACAGTAGCACGGGAACATTTCCAGTACTAGTCAAAGTTGCCATCTAGCAATGACACCCGGTGTCCGGATAGGTTGAAGGTTGCAGAGCAACAAGAACCTATCGAATATGGAATGGCATTGAACTTATTCCCTGCACCTCCTACTCCGGATGGCATAGGATTAAACTACCCTACCCTAAGCAGTCCATCTAAATATGTCTCAAAGAATCCTTGCAACTCATTACAAGGAATGCCCTGGCCAAGGTCTTACTAAATTAAGACATATAAAGCATTCAATCCAAATTATTTGGAAAGGTCAATCCTATCTCGATCCTACTATCGCTACACAAGTACTTGACTGTACCGAGCAACCTTCCATCACCGGATTAGAAATCCGGATAGTCAGGCACCAAAGCACAGTGAGTTGCTTGCAAGCTGCCATAGTGATCTCAAGTCAAAGGAATAATTCAAGTCCACATTCTAATGCAAGACTCCTTTTCGGTAGCAAGAGAATCCCGCATGAGAGTCGCATTCATTGAAGTGTCAAACATAACACCCGATGTCATACCAGCATCTCCATGCTTCTTAGTTAAGAGGACAACCAATAGACATGACATCAACAACCTACTCTCAATACACTATCATCCCGAAATAGCATATCCTTTGGTCGCGAACTAATTTATGAACTACATGATGCATCCTCTCTACATCACATACAAGGTAGCTCAAAGGACATCATCACAAAAGAGTTTAAATTAAGGAAAATGAACTTGTGATGAACAGCCAAAATATATCTTTTATTTATATCAAAATTTAAATACAAATAGCACAACCGTCTACAGTCTAAACGATTGGCTTTGGGACACAATTCCCAACATGACCACTATGCTTCTAGGCCTCGAGATCTTCATAATATTTCTTCCTTCCTGGTGTGCCAATTGTTACCATCAAATTATCTTCCTTTGGAATCGTGGTGGTGCCTAAGAGTCTTCTAACCTTCTTCGATGGATCATGGTGCTGCTCCTGGTATCTTACAAGCAGAGACTTGCAAGAGACAATCCCTTGATCAGTAGTAGCCGTTGGGAGATCCTCTGATACTCAAGTCAATAAAATGATGAGATAGGCTACAATAGCCAAGCTAAGAGTGATGATGGTGTTGAATGAGCATGAGCAAGAGATGTATCAAAATATACTTGCATTGAGATCTCCTCTTATCAATTTATAGGATTACTTGAAGTACTAGCATGCCGTTAGGGAAATAGCCTCTTCAAATATGGATAACAAAATTCGTTGAGATATTGGGATCCTGTTTCTTAGAACCATTTATGTAGTATCTTTTTGTTGGGGTGGTAAGTGCAGTTGAGATCTTGTTTGTCACAACCTTATCTACCATGATTTCTATGAGGATAGCTGTTGTCGACTAGCTTCTATCATCTATTCGGATGTCATGGATCTTGATTACCAGAACAATTTCTCGTTGCTGGACGGCCTTGATATTGTATCCCAGTGTGCCCGACTAGGACTATGCTGGTAACTAGTCGAGCCCAAATAAGTATTCGATACACTTATTGTTAAGCTCAAGTATGTATTTGATAGATGCGCGTAAGGAGATGTCCTTGTTAGTCGGATTTAGTCATCCATAGCTTCTGAATCTGGGTTATAGCAGTTAGTCAAGGTAGGGTCCATTATAGTCGTCTCCTTTACAATTGTCTTCTTCTCGATCATAGTTTGGTTGCTCCTAGATGAACGTTCAGCCATCTCATCCTTTATTGATGGTGTAGTAGGTGATCTAGTTAGTCTTCGAGACCGAATAAGCAGTCGTCCTAATAGTTACCATTACCCAATGATCGTCCATGTACTTTTTGAGCATCATCGATCTTCAAAATCAAAGTCCAGCAACATAAAATGACAATGGAAGTTAGTTTTATGAGGTTAATAAGTCCACATGCAAACATGGAGCTTTTTTATTTTTTTGGGTAAAGAAAAATGAAGGCTTATTCTTTAATTACTTGACATGCTATCAGCCATATCATTACCATCTAATACAAATTGAGTTGATCAGCGAAGGTTCCTAAAGCCAGATATATAGCCCAATAGCCCAACCAGGAATATGCAACCAGTTGCTTTGAAGCAGGCTCAGCGTATTCCAAAAGCCGACTGCAAACTTTATGGGCCAGCCTTTAGTTTCCGATAAGTCCAGTTTTGCCAGATTACTAATTTGGGTGATAAATAAAAAATCAAAAAGTCTTTCCGCACTGCAGCGCAGAAAATTCAGTATGGTCCACACCATATTTTTTTATTGGTCCAAATATATTTACTGTAGCATGACGAGATGGGAGTTGAACGTGACTAGCATTAATTATCATTCAGCTTTTATTTAAAATTTTCGTTCAGACCAAAATACCCTTCCTTCCAGTCCCTTATCTGCATGGGTGTCATAAGTTTTGAACGTGTCGTAGCTTTTGAATCAGGATGTCGTAATACTATTTCAGGTTTTATTTTATATTTTTCTGCAGGGGTATCGTAGGTTTTGAACTAGGATGTCGTAGCTTTTGAACTAGGTTATCGTAATACTGTTTCAGGTTTTATTTTATATTTTTCAATAGAGATGTCGTAGGTTTTGAACTAGGATGTCGTAGCTTTTGAACTAGGTTGTCGTAATACTGTTTGATGTTTTAATTTATATTTTTCAGCAGGGATGTCGTAGCTTTTGAACTAGGGTGTCGTAATACTGTTTCAAGTTTTAATTTATATTTTTCTGCTGGGATGTCGTAGGTTTTGAATTAGGGTATCGTAGCTTTTGAACTAGGATGTTGTAATACTGTTTCTGGTTTTAATTTATATTTTTCTGCAGGGGTGTCGTAGGTTTTGAACTAGGGTGTCGTAGCTTTTGAACTAGGATATCGTAGCTTTTGAAATGGGATGTCGTAATACTGTTTCTGGTTTTAATTTATATTTTCTGCAGAAGTGTCGTAGCTTTTGAACTAGAATGTCGTAATACTGTTTCAGGTCATTTTTGAATCATGGTATCGTAGGTTTTGAACTATGATGCCGTAGATTTTGAACTAGGATGTCGTAGATTTTGAACTAGAGTATCGTAATTCTGTTTAAGATCATTTTTTGAACCAGGATGTCGTAGATTTTGAAATAGAATGTCGTAGTTTTTGAACTAGGATATCGTAAAAATATTTTGGTTTGGACAAAAATTTAAATTAATACTAGTCATCTCAATTTTTATCCCATCATGTTACAGTAAATATTTTTGAACCAATAGAAATATGTGGTGCAACACTGGATTTATTGTACCGCACGTGATGGTACAAAAAATTACTCATAAAAAATAGTTGATGGCCGAAACCCTGCTGGAGCTACTTGACTCGAGTCCTAGCTTGCATCCTTAAAGATGATTTTCTGATCATTCTAAAATATTTGATACCACAAAAGGTCTGGCGATTGATTTCATGGCTGCATACTGAATTAAGAGAAATTTCAGTAACTTGTATCATAATAATTGTTTTTTTTTTTTTTTAATTCGTGGAGCAAGGAAACAGAACGGCGATGCCTCGCCGTCGTGCTAAACTGCGCCTAGTCATGTCAAGGCTCAAGAAACCACACCTCCTATTTCTTAGATTTTTTTTTAAATAATATTTTTTAAATAAAAAATTATTAAAATAAATATTTCAAGATATATTTATCGAAATAGATGATTTTCATCGGCGTGGCGATGGCGGGACATCTAAGTTCATCTTTTCAGTAGATGAAGTTGGATTCGTCTTTTGAAAAGACGAAATCTTTATGAACCGATATTCTTTTTTATTTAATTTTAAGATTTAATGTGACACGTAATAAATTGGCGTGACGTTGAATTCGTTTTATAAAAAAATAAATTCAGTTTTGAATTCATCTTTTCAATGGACCGGATTCAAAACCAATTTTTTTTATAATTTTATAAATATTATTATTATTTTTAAATAAAATTAGTAAATTTTAATTTTAAATAAATAAATAAAAAAAAAAATTAGTATTAATTAAAATTTTATATATTATTTTTTGATAATATTAATTATTATATTAGTGTAAGATAATATTAATTAAAATAATATTAATTAACTATATAAAAATAATATTAATTTAAATATAATAATAATTTAACTAAAAATAATATTAATTAAAAATAATATTAATTAAAAGATATTATAATATATATTATATTATAATAATTATTTTATATTCTAAAATATAATGGATATATTATAATTTATTATATTATATATTATAATTTTTATAATATAGTATAAAAAAAATTAATATATACATGAGAGAGAGAGAGAGAGAGAGCTAGCTTTGCCTGTCATTTTAATTTTAGATATATATGAGTTCACAAGGCTACAATGAACCTAGGAAATTTTAATCATGCTTTTCCAAAATAGAATAATCTTGATCTGGCCTTTATAAACTACTGCACCAAGGCGACGCATCGTCGCCCACCAAGGTTGCATGATGGGTTGGACCACCCATCGCCCACCGCATTCCTGATAAGATGGCTATGGTACGATAACGTACGTAGAACCGGAATCAGGCTGGATGGTGGTTGCCTCTGGTTGCTGGTGTTCATCTTCCTCTTGTTTCTCTCTCTCCTTCTTTCTTTTTTTTTTTTAATTTTTAAATCAATTTTTTTTTTATATATAAAAATGATGTATTTATTGCATAGGCCTGTAACGATTTTTAAACCAAGGATTTGTTAGGTAGCCCACATCCTTTAGGGATAAGATTTCTATACTGCATATATAATTCTGTACTATCATTGATGGCCATCATATCATTCATCTTGTAAACAGGCAGCTCTCCTTCATGATCACTATGGCACACTAGATATATATATTAGGTATTAAGATCCTTTCCTTGCATTCTAGAAATAGATGAAAGCTTTTTGTGGTCGATATAAATAATATCTATATGTATATATATATATAGCGGTATATATATTAGGTATTAAGATCCCCTTCTCCCCCCCCAACGAATGATAAAAAAGGAAAACAAATTAGAATCTCGAATTCCAGTCCTCACCCATCCCTAAACAGTGTGGTTAATAGGTCAATCAATTCAGAGAGAGAGAGAGAGAGAGAGGAGGACGAGGGTGGCAGAAAGAAGAATCCCAACCCCACGTCGGCACTGTGATCCCTCGGATGGCAACCCATGCATGTTCCCCGCCCTCACGTCACTGCAGTAACCCTATCCCACCTACTAAAATCTATAATTATTTATCACATCTAAGCGCATCAACAATGGGCCACTCGCATCCACTTGACAAAAGGACCTTTCTAAGACAGTGATCGAGGGAGACTTGGGCGGTGGATTACAAATATTTATCCTGGAGTAAGGTTCGAGCAAGTATGTATACGTGCCATGAGACCGTTACATGGTAAAAGGTAATGATCGACTAGGGGTCATCTTCCAATTAAAGCTATATATATATATATATATATATATATATATATATATATATATATATATATATATATATATATATATATATATTTCAAATAAAAACATCTTTAATGGATACTATTTATTTATTTATTTATTATTATTATTTGATGGAGAACTAGCAATAATATTGAAATTGTGTTGAGCAGGGGTAGGATATTTGGTTAATAATATGGAACCATGAGCAGGGGTAGGCTTGTCCAATGACTTTATTTGAGTGATGTGTTATTTAGAGAGACATGGATAGGTCTTCAATAATGAATTATTCTCATGCCATGGGGAAAATAAAATTGTCAAATTTCAAACCATAATGTTTAATTAAGATGCAGTTTATAATGTGCTGATAAGTTCCACCATGACTAGGGATCACCTGGCATTGATGTTCTTGCTCGAACTATACTTTGACAAAGAATGGTAGTTGCACCCAAAAAAAAAAAAAAAAAAAAATCTAGCTTGCAGTACCCTCCTCGTTCTCATAACGCATGTGAAAATGAGAAAGGGGGACACCTGCAGCTTGTTCTCCGGGATGTGAATCATTGACATGTGAGATGAATGATAATTGGAACAATGATTAGTATTAATTCTTGTTACGGTCAAAGTGGGTCATTTTGAAGTGATAGAATCGTTAGCTGGATGTTATTGCAAGTAGACAAATCAAAATACCAAAGTACCACCGAATGTAGCTAAAAAAATTTAATTAGAAACTACTTGGAGGTTTTGATGATTGGTTTTGGATCTGTATTATTAATTTTACTCACCAAATATATATCATATGTATGTGTATATATATGAGTGAGATGTACAGGTTATTAGCTTCGATCGCATGCATCAAAATGTTTTGAAGCTGACCGTTTACATAACTTATTTTTGATTGTTGTTATGGCCGAATATAAACCAGAAAATAATGTGATCATGGGAGATCCATCCCAGCTGGATCCTGTTTGATATGGTGTCATGCAAGTAGAGGTGAGTAATCTTTCGAGTCCAAGGGAGTAGAAACTATGTGGTGCGATCGCACGCTTTAGTTTCCATGAACAGCTAAAAATGCCGCGATAACTGCCAGTCTGCCATGATAACTGCACCTGATTCAAAGCTATGCATGGTCATAAGATCGCCATCGTGCATGGCTATAACAAGAGCAATCATGACACATTAGAATCTAAACTGCAAGCTATATCACAATTATTAAAATGTAAAATCTTCTTTCAAACATTCAATGATGGTGTCCAGATCTCTTGAACATGCTAAAAACGCTCTCATTTGTCCATTCTATGTAGCACTTTGTGCATGACTCATCTTCTAAGGTGCATCATGCATGAGTTGTCCAATCACTTGGCAATCAACGATCTAGGTGTTTAAGCTTATAGCATAGATACACTTTAATTAAAAACATAAAAAAAAAAAAAAAAAAAATCTAAGAGTCAAGATTCCCTCTTGGTTCCAGTCTGGATAACAAGAATGCAATGCTATACTAATAGCCATCTGTATATTAGCACGACCGGAATGATTGCATGAACATCCCAACTAGCTAGCTCTATATATAGGACAGTGTGTCTCTTAAATTATATATAATTATATACAGAGGTATGAAAAAAAATTCGCCAAAATCTAACCCGAATGGTCCTCTTTGATCTAGTTTATGTTGGGTTTTTTTAAAAAAAACTCGGTTTTAGAAAATGTTGACCCGAAAATTTTGGATAGGTTCCTGTTTGAGTTTGATTTAACAAAAAAAATCAAATCAATATTGATATGTGTACATCAAAAAAAAAAAAAAAAAAGAAGATTGGAAATGAGATTTGAATTGCCCGTAAAATTCATGGACTTTATATATAAGTTGGATCTTTAAATTTTAGGGATTAGATATAATAAAATATCATGGTTATGAAAAAGACATTAGAGAATAAAATTCTATAGTCATGGAAAAGATATCAAGGACCTAATATATACAGTATAATACAATAATAAAATCTCATGATTTGGTATGCATATATGACAACCGGATCCCATAATTTTTGGAGATAGAAGCTGATATTTGTATGCAAAATATTGCCATTGAATTGCCCTTCACTGGACCGGGCATTGGTTAAAGGTATTCCAGTTTTTTTTGGGTGGAATTGAGTACTGCTCCTAGAGGCTCTCCAACAAAAATCTGCAAGAACAGTCTCTGGACCGAGATTTTTGACGGGATCCTCTGATGTTCAAGTCAGTGAAGGAGATAAATGGATTACAACAGTCGAACCTTTGAGTGATGGTAGTAGCTGAATAAGCATGTGAGATGAGTTACTGTAGTGTAACATTAGTACAACATATCATATCTTGTCGGGGTTTCCTTCTTACCAGTTTATAGGACTATGTTGGGTAACTAAATGCCGTTATGGAAGTCGCCCCCTTTGGCAGGCATAATAAATTTTGCTCAGGTAGTAGGATCTGGTTCCCTGAAATCTTTTCTAGTAGCATCTTTTGGATAAGATGGCAAGATTTATTGGGATCTTATCCACCATGATCTGTACTGGAATAGTTATGATGGGATGGGTCATCGCCTACTCGGGCATCGTGGATTTCGAGTAGGTAGTCGACTTGGCTATTACCACAAGAAGGGGTTTGGCCTCGTACCCGAGAGCGCTCGACTTAGTTTACTCAGATAACTAATCAGTCTTGAGTAGGTAGTTGGTGGATACATGTAGAGAATACCATGTCAGTTGGACTCGATAGGTTATAGCTATTCGGTTTGGAAAGGAGCAGCTACTTGATCTAAGAAGTAGGTACTTAGCTTGGGAAGGAGCAGCACTCAGTCTGGAAAGGAGCAGCAACTCGATCTGGAAAGGAGTAGCTATTCGATCAGTTTCGTTATCTCTTTTCTAGTTGATAACTTGACTGGCCCAAGTCTAATGTCCTAATCTTCTATGACTGGTAGTGTAGCCAGTGGTCCGGTAAGTTCTTGAGATCGAATTAGTAATCACCATCATACAGTATGTGGCAATTGTGATATCCAAAATTCTATAATAGATCGATATTCTAAGATTTAACTAAAATTTTGTATACAATATACTATAATTATAATATCCAATACTCTATAATGGATAAGATACCTGATGTGACCGGATCGCTAACGTGGAGCCCTCATTGGACGCCATGCTGGATTCCCACTATCGGCCCCTTCGCCGGGCTGAGCTTCCCGAGGTCAACGGGGCCGCCCGTCGAAGCCGGGCTCCGTCTTCCGCCAGGACGGTCCCCGCCAAGTCGGACGCCTAGGTCGGAGCCGAGCTCATTCCCACCAGAGGTAGACCTCCGAGCCCGAGGTCGGGCCCCGCGGTCCGGAGTTGAGCTCAAGCCTCCTCCGCCACGTGGCGCCCCTTCAAGGCCAGGTCCCCTGAGCTGGGCGCACCTCATCCACCTCTGCCGGCCCAAGCTCGGTCAAAGATGGGCCCTCCCTTGACCTGGAACCGAGCTTAGCCCTCCTCCGCACAGCCGAGCCACGACGAGGCGAGTCTGCTGCAAGCGGGCCCCATCTTCCTAGCTCGGCCCTCAACACAAATCGAAGTACCAACTGCTAAAGAAGCCGCGCCTCTCCTCCGAAGACGGTGGCGGGCCCATCTCAATGAGAGAGCACCCAATTTTCCAACAACACTAATTTTTTCCTTCCAAGCAAGAATAACATTATCTCAATGAGAGAGCACCCAATTTTCCAACAACACAACCATCACAGAGAGAAAGAGGAGAAGGGGGAGAGGCCAGAAAGGAGGCCAAGACCACATCGGCCACCACACCTCCCAGCTCACTCACACTATCATACACTCCACTCACTCCTCCTAGCATGGAGCTCATCCAGAGGGGCTCGACCAGGAGGATCTGTTCCCCTGGATCGTCACTGACTTGACCGTCGGAGTGCCCCCGCCGGAATCCCCGACTCGGATCACTAACGTTGGCTCTCTTGTAGGTTTCGAGGCACCGGAGGCATCCCCGACGGGCGGACACGGACCACCCGACACCATTAGCAGCTACGGGCCACGACGATCCGGGTGGCAACAGATTAGCGTGCCAGGAAGGAGGGGCAGAATGACACTTGATCCAGTTCAAGCCCCGCTTAGCCAGTCCATCGGGAGGATGGTGACCACCCGGGCAATGGGAGCTTCCCCCAGCCGTGCGGAGGCATCCCCTTCTCACGGGAACCCGCATGGACCGGAGACGAAAGTACCTTCCCCGGTTCAACCACCCCCACTGGAGACCTAGCTGACCGTACTTACCAAGCAAATTCACACTCTCACCGCAGCGGTGCGCCAACTCCAGCACCGGCATCAGCATCGGTCCCTGGCCACCCACCAACAGCCAGAGACCACCGCGGCCCACGCCGCAACACCCCGCGAAAGCCTGTGTTCCTTCCACAGGAGGCCTTCGCAGCCGTGGGCAGCTACAGACCCTCGGGGTACCTGTCAAGCCCCAATGAAGCGACAGCGAGCCAGCTCCACTGACGAAGAAAGCTGCTCGCCGCACCTTGACCGGGGGGCACCTAAGCCCCGCCAGGACCAAAAGGGCAAGGCTCCTTGCCATGGGCGCCGCGCGTCCGTGTCACCTTCACCGCCCCCCTCAACTGAGGGGTCTATAGACGAGGCCATCAGGCGCATGGTGGAGAAGCACCTGGAAGGGCATGACCACAAGCTAATAGAGTTTGCCCGCCGGTTCGCCAAATTGCCTGGCTCCGCTAGTGAGCCAGTGGGCTATGACGCCCGCCCCGCATTCTCCCAGGAGATCCAGGCGGAGCCAATTCCTCGCCGGTTCCACATGCCGCAGTGTTGCCCAGAAATGGAGCCCAAGAGGGGGGGTGAATTGGGTCTTTTAAAAATTTAAGACAATAATGAGAGAGACAAGTGGTGCTTGTGAATAATGAAAAACTCAATGCAATATATTAGCAATAATTAAAAAGCAAGAGAGGAAGAGAGTAATCACACACAAACATAAGGTTTATAGTGGTTCGGTGCAAACCAAGCACCTACATCCACTCTCCAAGCCACCCTTGGGAATTTCACTATAATCCACACTAGATTATAGTCGACTTGTTTTTCACAAGGCTCACAAGTCAAAACCTAAGTTGGTTTTGTTACTTAGGCTTACCAACAAACTTTAATACTTGTTTTGTTTTTGGGCTCACAAGTTAACCCTAGTTGATTTTATCCCTTTGGCTCACCAACAAATCACAATAACCTTCTTTCAAGACACCCTTGAAAGCAAGATCAAATCACAATAAAAACAGATATGTAATTTAAAAATACAACAAACTCTCTTCAAGAGTGGATTGGAATCTTTGAAGCTCAAGAGGATGCTTTGTCTTCTCTCTTCCTTGGAATCTCCTTCAATGTGCCTCTTTTTGGAATGGAGTAAGGATGAGCTTGTAGGCTTTTCAATGGAATCAAGCTAGAAGAGGCTTTTGATGTGAAGTTTGGAGAGAATATTGGCTTTATGGCTTTTGAGTAGACTTCAATGCACTTGAATACACTTTTCTTCTCTTCTCTTGCTTTAAAATGAGGTTGGTGGAGCTTAAATACACCAAAAACCTTCCAAAAAACGGTTTGTGACCGTTGGTGCCTTGGAAATAGCCGTTTGGAGCTTGAAAAGCAAATTCTGCAAGCCAGAAAAATAGATCCGTTAGAGCTATCAGGCTGCAAGTGTCGACACTTGGCTGTCAGGTGTCGACACTTGGCTGTCAGGTGTCGACACTTGATTTCTGGGTGTCGACACTTGAACATTCAAGTGTCGACACTTGATGCACAGGTGTCGACACTTGATACAAAAATACTCAAAACTACAAAGTTCTGTATTTTCAAAAATCTCAGGCCTTGAGTCGACACTTGGAACCTAAGTGTCGACACTTGGTGTCGACACTTGAATATAGGTGTCGACACTTGGCGTGCCAAGGATTTTTGTCTGTACCAAATGCTGAAGTGTCGACACTTGACTGTCCAGGTGTCGACACTTGAGACTGAAAACTTTCAGATTAAAGTGTAAATGCCTCAGAAACATAAATAAAATTCTTGAATACATAACCACATAAGATTAAAACAATTATATACCCTTTTTCAATGAAGAGGATGCCCGGATTTGTGAGAATTGCTCCGTGCCATTACATGCCATACACCATAAGTTTTTGGAATTTTGAGGTGCTTTCTTCCTGAAAACTCACAACTTGAAATCCTCATTAGAATACAATATGCACTCAATATTTTGTTATTCATCAAAATCACTGGGTGGAGCCAACAATCTCCCCCTTTTTGATGATGACAAAACCTTGAGTAAAAATGCAATATAGTTCAAACTTTAACCATTTAATTTATGAATATGAATTTTAGTCACAATAGAGGCAAAAACTTTATAGATAGGAAGAAACAATCTCCCCCTTAATTAGATACTTCTTATTAAGGTAAACTTCAAAGATTCTTGCAAGGTGAAAAATTAATACAATCAAAATCAATACATGTTCTCCCCCTTTTTGTCAATCATTAGAAAGGGGAATAACCTCCCCCTCACAATGAGCATGGAGACAAAAAGATAGTAGAGAAACAAATAACATAGATATCAGAGCTGAAATTATGCTAATATCAAAGAGTATCAGAGCTAAAATATACCAAGATAAAGGAGTATCAGAGCCAAAGAATAGTAAACTGATTTAGTGAAGCACAAAATTTGCCAAGATAAAAGAGTACTGAACATAAACACATATATATATAAGATAAGTTTTTAGTACAAAATTTGCTGAGACATCAGCACATATATAAATCATCAGAGTCAAACAAGTATCAAACATACAATATAAGAGCTAAAACAGACATCTGTGAGGCTAATCCTCATCAGATGGAACATCAAGACTGAAAGGAGCACTGATCCTAGATCTGGTGGCTAATGCCCCAGGAGGTGCTAAAGCTCTACGACTCCTAGTGCGGCCGGAAGGACCAAAGGCGGGTATAATCCTAGAGGATCTAGTGAAAGGAGGTGAAAGACGATCAGCTGGCACAATAAGGTCCAGTGTGGAGTCAACCAAGGCAGTAGCAGGAGCTGGTGTAGTAGGAGGATCTCGATTGACCACCTCATAAGCATCGGCATCGCCAACACTGTCGCTGTCACTGTCCACTACCTCTGTAGCTCTGTCAACATCCTGATCACCACCCTCAGCATAATCAGCATGGTCGCTCTGGTGATCGTCGCCATCATCACCGTCATCATCGTCAGATTGTGCAAGTGCAGGGGCTGCAGGAGGTATAAGTGATCTCAACAAACTCTCAATGCGAGTAAATCCCTCCTCCATGGATCTGCGAATCTCAGCATGCTCCGAGGTAGTATGTGCTCGTAGAAGCTCGACCTCGCTACGCAGCTGAGTCACCTTACCTCTGATCTTTGAGAACTGTGCTCTGGCATGCTCCTCAAAAGATAGTCCTGTAGATGGTGGTGGAGGAGCTGAAGTGTCAGGAGACAGGTGCTCTGCCTGTGTCGATGGCACATCTACTGGAGGAAGAACTGCTGGCTCAGATGGTCCAGCCTCAGCCTCTCGAATCTCGTCCTCCTCATTTGGCTCCTGGCCATACTCTCTGCGAACCCATCGACCTCCAACTAATCTGTATCCCATCCGATGCAATGACCTCTCGTCGTACACATCCGTGTGCAGTATCTCCTTGGGGATCTCCCCCTCCAATGATACTCCACATGTTCTGAAAAGTCGGGTCAGTGCCATGCCGTATGGCAAACAGTGTCGGTGTTGAGTGGCAGCATCATACATCTGTGTCAGCATCAGAGAAGGAATATCTATCTGTCTCCTCTCAATCAGACTGGTCATCATCATCAACTCCCTCTCGGTGATGAAGTCGAATCTGCCAATCTTCGGTAGTAGGATCCGTGCAGTAATATGGTGCAGCAGGCGCATCTCTAATGACAACTGGTTCGCGGTAACCACTGATATACCATGAACATCCTCTCTCTCAAGGATAAACCTAAATACTGCCTCTCTATCATCCACTGAAAAAGCACAGACTCCTCTCCGGAGTATCTCCCATACACGGCTTAGAAGCTCATCAGTCAAAGAAATCTGAATACCCCTGACAGATATCATCCACAGTAGTCGTCGATAGTCCAGTGCACCATAGAACTCCCTCACTAGGTGAGGATAGTACCTCTCCTGCATGGTGCAGAAGGGTACTAGTCCTACATCAGTGAGTATTTGTCTAATACCAAAGTGGTGCCTGTCGAAGCACTGCAAGTCAACTCTCCTCCCTGAAGCTACAAACTTCCCTGCCATCCTCTCTGCATGGGGGAGCTCGGTGTGGCTGTACTGCTCGGCTGTGCTGAATCAAATATGGCCTTCGACCTCCTCTCAGTACCATGACTGGGTCTCTCCCTAACTGCAAGTCTCTTCCTAGGACCCATTACAGCCAACTGACTAGGAAAAAGGAAGAAAGGCTTAGAACAAGGGACTGGCTATAGGTTGACATTAGAAAAATGTTCAGATAGGTTTCGAAAACCAGAATCAACAATGTTTGAAAAATAATATTTGTAGAAAATATATTTTGATTAAATGACAAACTTCCAAACAAAATTTGTAGAAAATATTTTTGTTTGGTAGAACACATTTGAATCTTTGGAAAAATAATTTTTGTAAGGTTCAAAAAAAAAAATCAAAAACCATGGGATTTGGGTTTAATCACTTAGGGTTTTAGCAAATAGGCGAAAATGTCGCAAATGTATCACGAAAAACCATTCTAAATCATCAATAAATGGATTTAGTATGTTTAATTTAGATGAAAACCTAATTTATTTCGGCCAAAATTAATGAAACAGTGTTTTGTTTTGCGAAAAGGGATGAAAACGGCCAAAAGATGAGAGAAATCCGAGAAAAATAAGTTTAAAATACTATTCTCTCAAATGGAGTTTTAGAAATCCACTAAAATACGCAAAAATTTGGTTAGATTCATGAAAAATACTCGGAAAACCCAAAACACGGTTGTTTGGTTCGAAAACAACAAAACTAAAAACAAGGAAAAATAAAATGAAATTAGAAAAGGGAAATACCTGATTGTGATGGATTGAGAGGTGAAAGGACGGATTTGGACAGAGGGGACCACTGTTGCAAGAAATCAAGGGGAGAAGAAAATTTTAAAAACCCTCGTTCGGTCCGTTTAAAAACAGTTTCAGATTCGCAAGTGTCGACACTTCGGATATGTCAAGTGTCGACACTTGGTCAGGTGTCGACACTTGATACTTTCCAAGTGTCGACACTTTGCCAAAAAATTCGAGAAAATTCGAAAAAAATTTAAAAAAAAAGAAAAAATTTGATAAAGTTTTGGGGCTTTAATCAATAGGTTTTGAGCTTTAGGATTTAGGTAAAATTGATACTAAGAGAGTTCTAGGAGAATGGATCAATGACACCTAACTCTCTTCTAATCAGACAGAACCTATCCTCACTCAAAGACTTTGTAAACACATCTGCTAACTGATCATTAGTACAAACAAAATCAAGAATTACATTAGAGTTTTGTACATGATCTCTTATGAAATGATGTCTTATTTCAATGTGTTTACTTCTTGAATGTTGCACAGGATTTTTAGATAGGTTGATTGCACTAGTATTGTCACATCTTATGGGTGTCTTAGTTAGTTTAATGCCAAAATCTTCGAGTTGTTGTTTGATCCAGAGGATTTGAGCACAACAGCTCCCAGCTGCTATATATTCGGCTTTCACCGTAGATAGAGCAACTGAGTTCTGTTTCTTGCTACTCCAAGAGATCAAATTCACTCCAAGAAACTGACAGGTTCCACTAGTACTTTTACGATCAAGTTTACACCCAGCAAAGTCAGCATCAGAATAAGCAATTAAATCAAATGAAGAATCTCTAGAGTACCATAAACCAATTTCAATTGAGCCAGATAAATATCTAAGTATGCGTTTAACAGCCAAAAGATGAGACTCTTTAGGATTAGACTGATATCTAGCACACATACAGACACTAAACATGATATCTGGCCTACTGGCAGTAAGATATAACAATGAACCAATCATGCCACGATATAATTTTTGGTCTATAGACTTACCTGATTCATCCTTGTCAAGTCTACATGTAGAGCTCATAGGGGTACCTAACAGCTTTGTGTTCTCCATCCCAAACTTCTTGAGTATTTCTTTTATGTATTTTGTTTGGTTGATGAAGATCCCCTCTTTGGTTTGCCTTATCTGGAGTCCGAGGAAGAAATTCAGTTCTCCCATCATACTCATCTCGAACTCTCCCTGCATTAATCTTGCAAAATCTTGACAAAGAGATTCATTAGAAGCACCAAATATTATATCATCTACATAGATTTGTACTACTAAGAGATCATCATTCTTTTTCTTTGAAAACAAAGTTTTATCTACATTATCTCTAGTAAAATCATTTTTTAGCAAAAAGGAGCTTAAACGATCATACCAAGCTCTTGGAGCTTATTTTAATCCATATAAAGCTTTATGAAGTTTATAAACATGATTTGGAAATTCAGAATTTTTAAAACCAGGGGGTTGCTTAACATAAACTTCTTCTTTAATTAATCCATTTAAAAAGGCACTTTTAACATCCATTTGATATAGTTTAAAATTCATGAAGCAAGCAAAAGCCAACAATAGCCTAATTGCCTCAAGTCTAGCCACAGGAGCAAAGGTTTCATCAAAATCTATCCCTTCCTCTTGATTGTATCCTTTGGTAACTAGTCTAGCTTTATTACTATTCCATTTTCATCAAGTTTATTTCAAAAAACCCATTTTGTGCCAATAATTGATATGTTTGAAGGCCTATCCACTAGTGTCCAAACATTGTTCCTTTTAAATTGATTAAGTTCATCTTGCATAGCAATTATCCAATTACTATCATATTCAGCTTCCTCAATAGTTTTGTTATTCATCAAAATCACTGGGTAGAGCCAACATGCAGGTAGATCCTTATGACGGGACCACCGACCCCCTGGGCCACCTGGAAAGTTACCGGGCCCTTATGAGGGTCCAGGGGGCTACTGACGCTCTCTTATGCATCGCCTTTCCTGCTACCCTTCGGAAGGCTGCTCGAGTATGGTTCACCCGTCTCGAGCCGGAAAGCATTAATTCTTTTACCCAGCCGGGGCAGAAGTTCGTGGCCTATTTTGATGCATGTCGGAAGGTGCCACGTGAAGCAGACAACCTTTTCTCCATCATGCAGCAGGATCGTGAGCCGCTGCGGGACTACGTGGCCCGCTTCAAAGCCGTTGCCTTGGAGATCTACAGCCTGGAGGAGCCAGTTGCAATGCTGGCTCTAAAGCGAGGGCTCAGGACTTCCCGCCTGACCTACTCGCTTGACAAGAAGCCCCCGAAGACCTACGCTGAGCTGCTCTCCCGGGCCCAGAAGTACATCTGCGTTGAGGAGGCGGATCGTACAAGGCGGGAGCTCGACGGGAAGACACTGAGGGGGCTGGCAACCGTCGAGGCGCCTGGCGCGTAGAGGCCGGGACTGCCAGCTCAGAGCTCCCAACCAGCACCAAGGCCAAGGAACGCTCCCATCCCTCCGGGTAACTTCACTCCCCTTCTCGTCCCTAGAACGAAGATCCTCATGGAGATCGAGGGCGAGACCTATCTAAGGCATCCTGCACCGTTGAAGCCATCCTTCACCCGGGATAAGACGAAGTACTGCCGCTTCTACCATGACCACGGCCACGATACTAAGGAATGTCACAATCTCAAGTGGGAGATCAAAGAGCTCATCAAAAGAGGCTACCTTGGAAAGTATGTGGGGGGCAGAACTCGACCATAGTCCCAGGCGCTCGTTGCTCTCCCGCCAGCTCCAGCCATCGACAACCACCCCACCGAGAAGCCGGTGGGCATGATCTCCTAGGAAGCTGAGCGCGCATCCAAGAGGACCCGGGGGGCAGGGAACTCTGAGAATGTGCTCCCCTTTATGATGGAAGGAAAAAATGGGAAGAAAAATATAAACAATGATGCTGTGGTCATCGAGATAACGATCGCAAAGCATCCTGTAAAGCACATCATGGTAGATAGTGGAAGCTCTACGGATGTACTTTTCTACGATGCTTTCTCCCGGATGAATCTCTCCCCTACTCAGCTTAAGCCAGTATATACTCCCCTTGTTGGTTTCACGGGAGACTCCATAAGAGTGGAGGGAGAAAGCACTCTCCCAGTTACTGCCAAGACCCCATCTCGGCAGAGCACCGTCATGATGACGTTCACGGTTGTCAGGCTTCCTTCGCCTTACAACGTGATCTTGGGCTGACCTGGGCTCAACCTCCTTGATGCTGTCATCTCTACCAAGAGGTTACTTGTCTAGTTCCCAACCCCTTGCGATGTGGGGGAGATGAGGGGTATGCCCTAGCCAGTGCAGAACTGCTTTCCGGCACTCCCCGGGGCCCAGGTGCCCGAGGAGGACTCCAGGGCGGACGAGCTCGACCAGAGGGTTCAGGACCCCAAAGGAGGCTCGGCCGAGCGCCTGCTTCCTTACCAGCTCAGGACCGACCAGACAAAGACCATGCAGATCGGAGCCTAGCTGTCCGAGGAGGAGAAAGCTCCGCTGTTGGAATTCTTGAGGGCGAATGCGGACGTGTTCACCTGGACGGCAGCCGACATGCTAGGTATTCCCCCTGAAGTCATCACCCACAAACTCAATGTTGATCCGAGGTACAGACCAGTTCGATAGAAGAAGAGAAGCTTCGCCCTAGAAAGGCAAGCGGCCATCAACGAGGAAGTTAAGAAACTCCTCACCACTGGCTTTATCCAAGAAGTACAGTATCCGAGCTGGCTGGCGAATGTGGTAATGGTGAAGAAGAATAATGGCAAGTGGAGGATCTGTGTAGACTACACCAACCTCAACAAGGCATGCCCGAAGGATAGTTTCCCTCTCCCGAGGATAGACCAATTAGTGGATGCCACCTCAGGGCACAGGATGCTCTCCTTTATGGATGCATTTTCCGGGTACAATCAGATCCGGATGCACCTAGAGGACGAGGAGCACACCGCCTTCATCACTGACCAAGGGACATACTGCTACAGGGTGATGCCCTTTGGCCTGAAGAATGCTGGAGCCACGTACCAACGTCTCATCAATAAAGTCTTCAAGGACCAGATTGGCAGGAATGTGTAAGTGTACGTGGATGACATGCAAGTCATGAGCAAACCGAGCATGGACCACATCGCCGACCTCGCTAAAGCCTTTCACAGTCTCCGAAAGAACCAGATGAAGCTCAACTCGGCGAAGTGTGCCTTTGGGATGGCGACCGGGAAATTCCTCGGCTTCATGGTCACCCAAAGAGGCATCAAGGCAAATCCGGAGAAGGTCTAGGTAATCCTTGACATGGAGCATCCAACATCCAAGAAGCAGGTCCAGCACCTGACCGGGAGAGTCGCAGCCCTAAGCCGGTTTATCTCAAGTTCGACTGATCGCTGCCTCCCTTTCTTCAAAGCGTTGCGCAAGATGCATGACTTCACCTGGTCCGAGGAGTGCAAATCAGCCTTTGAAGAGCTGAAGGAGTTCCTGACCTCCCCACCTTTGCTGTCCAGACCCGAAGAAGGAGAAGAGCTTCTGCTCTATCCAGGGGCCGTTAGCTCGGTCCTTGTCCGTACATACCAGGATGGATCCCAGAAGCCGGTGTACTACACCAACAAAATACTCCATGACACGGAGATCAGGTATACCTGCTCCGAAAAACTCATTTTTGCACTAATTATGTCTGCTAAGCACCTCAGGCCCTATTTCCAAGTGCATCCCATCGTGGTTGTGACTGATCAGCCGCTGAGGACCACGTTGAGCCAGCCCGAGATTTTTGAAAGGTTGGCCAAGTGGTTCCTGACGCTGAGCGAGTACGATATCACATATCGGCCGAGGTCATCGCAGAAGGTCCAAGTCCTAGCTGACTTCGTGGTCGAGTGTACGGGGCTTCCCGAGGAACCAGAGCAGATGGTCCCGGAGAGCCAAGCTGAGCCCGGCCCACCTGGGGACCCTTGGGTCCTTCATGTGGACGGAGCCTCCAATTCTTGCGGGAGCGGAGCAGGCCTCATCCTCGCCAATTCCGATGGAGTGGTGATGGAGTGTGCACCTCGCTTCAAGTTCCCCGCTACAAACAACTAGGCGGAGTACGAGGCGCTCCTTGCGGGCCTGAAGGTGTCCCGCGAGCTGGGCGTACAGAACCTCAAGGTCTTCACCGACTCCCAACTGGTTGCCGGACAAGTCTCCGGAGAGTACGAGGCCCGAGATCCCCAGATGATGAAGTTCCTGGAGAAGATCTGTTCGAGCATGGCAGGCTTCCACTACTTCCGCGTTTCCCACATTTCCCGTGGAGAAAACGCCCGTGCGGATGCACTATCGAGTCTTGCAACCCTACTGAACTCATCCCTAGGGCGCGCCTACGTCGAGTATCTCGAGAATCCAAACTACGAAAGCCTTGAGAAGGTGCCACAAGTAGCCCCCGAGCCGAGTTGGATGGACAAGTATGTCAAGTACATCGAGGACGGCCTACTACCGGAAGACCACAAAGAAGCTGGCCTCAACAGAAGGAAAGCTACCCGCTTCGTCTTGATGGATGGCCAGCTCTACCGTCGATCTTATTCCTACCCTCTCCTGAAGTGCCTTAGGCCTACAGAGGCAGCCTTTGTGCTCTAGGAGATATACGAGGGCCTCTGTGGAAATGATGTAGGAGGGAGGACTCTGGCATACAAGGCGCTCCGCCAGGGATACTTTTGAGAAACGATAAGGGAGGACGTCGCCGACTTTGTCAAAAAGTGTGATAAGTGCCAGCACCATTCCCGCATCCAGCGCCTGCCGGCTGCACGATCTCTCAGCTGTCGTCTCCTTGGTCTTTCGCATAATGGGGGATGGACATCATGGGACCGTTCCCCATCGCACCTGGATAGCAGAAGTTCATATTAGTGGCGATCGACTACTTCACCAAATGGGTCAAAGCAAAGCCTCTAGCTCGGATCACAGAAGCCAATGTCCGGTAATTCTTTTGGAAGTCCGTCATCTGCCGCTTCGAACTCCCCAATTGCGTCATCACCGATAATGGGCGATAATTCAACAACCGGGAATTCGAAGGATTCTGTGCCGAGCATGGGATCCAGCACCGCTTCACCTCGGTTGCTCATCCCCAGACCAACAATGAAGTCGAGGTGACGAACCGAACCATTCTCCAAGGACTCCGCACCAGGTTGGATCAGGCGAAGGGCAGGTGGGCAGAAGAACTTCCTAGTGTCCTGTGGGCCTACCACACAACGCCCAGAACGGCAACGGGCGAAACCCCCTTCAACCTTGTATTTGGATCTGAAGCGGTGATCCCAGTCGAGCTCGGTGTGCCCACACTCCGGGTGCAACAATACGACGAGGCCCAGAATTTGGCATGTCTCCTACTCAACCTCGATCTCATTGAAAAGACAAGAGACAAACCCCAGCTCCGGATGGTGGCCTATCGGCAACGGATTGCCCGATATTACAACACACGGGTGAAGCTGAAGGCTTTCCGACCTGGCGACCTGGTGCTGCGCCGGGCAGAAGCATCCCAGTACCGGGAGTGCGGCAAACTCTCTCCGAACTAGGAGGGCCCTTATAAAGTGACCGAGGCCCTGTCGCAGGGGGCCTACTACCTAGAAGACTTAGATGGCACCAGGTTCCCCCAGACCTAAAACGCCTATAATTTGAGGAGATACTATCAGTAATGTAAGTATTCCCTCCATGAGAAATAAAGATTCCTTTCTGCAACATGATTTATCTGTCTTGCAGGGGACTCAAGCCGCGAGCCTAGCTCCTTGGCATCAAAGACCGGATGACCCTCCGGCACCGGCGAGCCCAGCTCCCCGGCAAAGAACCTGGGAAGCCCCAAGGTACTTAAGCTTCGAGCCCAGCTCCAAGGTGCCATCTCAAGTCATCGAAGTCCCCGAGCCCAACTCCATGATGCCTGCTCAAGACCGGAGCTCAGACCTCCGGCCAAGGGCACCTCCGAGCGACGCAGCTCACCATCATCAATGTCCCCAAGCCCAGCTCCAGGATGCCTACTCAAGACCGGAGCTCAGACCTCCGAGCCATGCAGCTCGCCATCATCAACGTCCCCGAGCCCAGCTCCAGGATGCCTGCTAAGACCGGAGCTCAGACCTCCGGCCAAGGGCACCTCCAAGCCATGCAGCTCACCATCATCAACGTCCCCTAGCCCAGCTCCAGGATGCCTGCTCAAGATCGGAGCTCAGACCTCCGGCTAAGGGCACCTTCGAGCCACGCAGCTCGCCATCATCAACGTCTCCGAGCCCAGCTCCAGGATGCCTGCTCAAGACCGGAGCTTAGACCTCCAGCCAAGAGCACCTCCAAGCCACACAGCTCGCCATCATCAACGTCCCCGAGCCCAGCTCCAGGATGCCTGCTCAAGACCGGAGCTCAGACCTCCGGCCAAGGGCACCTCCGAGCCACGCAGCTCACCATCATCAATGTCCACGAGCCCAGCTCCAGGACACCTGCTCAAGACCAGAGCTCAGACCTCCGGTCAAGGGCACCTCCGAGCCACATATCTCGCCATCATCAACATCCATGAACCCAACTCCAGGACGCTTGCTCAAGATCGGAGCTCAGACCTCTGGCCAAGGGCACCTCCGGGCCACGCAGCTCGCCAACATCAACGTCCTCGAGCCCAGCTCCAGGACGCCCATCAAAGATCGGATGACCCTCCGGCACCAAAGACCTAGGAAGCCCCCAGGCATCGACGAGCCTAGCTCCTCGGTAACAAAGCCCGGAGAAAAGTCCTCCGGCACGAAGACCTGGGAAGCCCCCAGGCACCGACGAGCCTAGCTCCTCGACAACAAAGCCCGGAGAAAAGTCCTCCGGCATGAAGACCTGGGAAGCCCCCAGGCACTGGCGAGCCTAGCTCCCCGGCATCAAAGACCGGATGACCCTCCGCACCGACGAGCCCAGCTCCCCGGCAAAGGACCTGGGAAGCCCCCAGGCACTCAAGCCTCGAGCCCAGCTCCTCGGCCACCAAATTAGCACGTCTTCAAGCCTAGCTCTAAGGAACCATCTCGAAACATCGACGTCCCCGAGCCCAGCTCCAGGACGCTAGCCTAAGATCGAAGTTCAGATCTCCAGCAAAGGAAACCTTCGAGCCAAGCAGCTCCCCGGCCAGTACATCCCCGAGCCCGGCTCTGAGGCGATGTTCCGTAGACCCAACTTCTAAAGATCAGGCCCCGAGCCTGGCTTTGAGGCATTCAAGATATGGACCGCCCTTAGGCGCTCAGGTCCAAAATTCCTCCCTACAACCTCCTTGCACCGACAGAAAAGAGAGAAGAAGGGGGGAGGAAAAGAGACATTCGCATCACAGAAGGAAGAAAAGAAGTCAAATCTATGAAATCAGTTTTCATTACTTGAAAGAAAATTTTACATCATGTTCCGAGCCCTGACAGGCCAGGTAGCCCGGTTCAAAGAAAAACAAGTAGCAAAAATTACAAAAAGAAAGTAAAAGGGGTACATGAGAAGTCCTGGACTACGAGGCCGGTTCCTTCCCTGGGCGGTGCACGATCGGGACTTCCCCCTCTTCTCCCTTCGGAGCGGGGTCGCGCGCCTGAGCAGGCTCTGTTGAAGGAGCGAACTCAGCCACAGCTGCCGCGGAGGCCGGCTCGGTCGCCTTCTCCTGCGGTGCTGCCTCAACTGCTGCCACAACCGAGATCGGCTCGGCAGCCTCCGGGGCCACAGGCGAAGATGCCCCAACCGGAGTGGCCCCTTGCCCTCCTGCGGCCGCCTTCGAAGCAGGAGCCTTCTTTCCTGGGGTCTGGAGCGCGGCCAGCCGCTCCTCGGATAGGATACCCCACAGCTGCTGGCGGCAATAGGCGAACCCCTTGGCGAAGGAGTCCGTTGCCGCCTCCTTGAAGTCTTTGAGGTACTCGGGAGAAGCTTTGAAGGCGGCCACCGCGCCGGCAACATCCATTCTGGCACCCTTCGCCTTGCTCTTTTCAGCGGCTGCCAGATCCTCAGCGCGCTCGGCTCGACGGAGGGCCACCGCCATACCCTTGTCGGAGGCCTCAGCGGCATGGTTGGCGGCAGCGGCCCTCTCCTCAGCCTCCGCGGCACTCTTTTCAGCGACTGCCACCTTCTTTTCAGTGGAGGTGGCCCGCTCCCTTGCTGCCTTAGCCTCGGCCCAGAGCTCTTTCAACCGAGTCCTCTTCGATTCGAGCTCGCTTTCGAGCTCCCTCTTTGCTCTGGCGGCGTCCGCAGCCTCAGCCGTGAGGCTCCTGATTTTGAGGTTGGCCTGCTGGGCCTCCCCGTTTTTCTGGCTCGTCTCAGCCTGCAAGGACTCGAGTTCGGTAAACCGCTCCTTCTCCCCCTTTGCCTAATTCCGGTAGAAGTCCTGGATGAAGAGCAGATCCCTACCTTGCTATATTGAAGAAAGCATGTTAATTATCGAATGAAAAAGGAGCTCGGGAAAGACAAGAAAGGGGCGAGAAGAAACTTACAGCATAGAGGTTTGAGAACGTCGAGCAGACGACGTCACCCAGAAGCCTCCCGCTCCCATCTCGCCGGTCGCAGGACTGGATGGAGAAGTCCATCATCCGCTCGGCGAGGCTGGGATCCTTCACCAGAGAGACGTTTGGCCCCAGCCTGAATGGGACCCTCCAGTAGTCTCTGTCTCTCGTCCCCACCTACTCGGACCCTTCGGCAGTGGAGGGCATCTTCGTGGCCAGCTACGAGCTCGGCGGTGCCTCGGGCTGCGGCGGGGGTGCCGGCCTCGCTTCCCTCGACCCCCCTTCCTCCTCGAGCACAACGACTTCGGGGGGAGGGACCTCAGGCTTAGCGGCAGCGGTCGCCGACCTGGCCCTGGTGACCACCTCGGGCTCAAGCACGGGACCCTGATCCCGCTGCCCCGAGGTCACCTGGATGGCCTCGACCACCCTCTTCCGCCTCCGCTTGGCGACCGGTGCATCTACTACGGCGTGCCTCCGCTTTGGAGCAGGCCCGCCAGCCTTGGCAGCTTGCTCTCGCTCCTCAGAGAAGGACAGCAGCTTGTCCATCGAGAACTTCATATCTGCACCACAAGAGACAAGGTCAGCCCTGAGTAAAAAAAAAAAAAAAAGAAGAAGAAGAAAAAAGAGAGAAAAATAAATCAGAAACAAGAGAGGGGTGGTCAAGTCGAACTCACCCGACTCCCGCACCGAGCTGACCCCGGCCTCGCGAAGATTCTGCTCCGACAACAAGACCTCCAGTGATAGGATCTCGGCCGATCTGAGCAAGTCATACATGTCGAGGTCGGCAGCTTTGATCGAGGAGTTCCTATTCGGAGATCGATCTGGGTCACTCCAAACCCAGTCTATCCCCCCTACTGAGGCGAAAAATAACCTACTCTTCCATCCTTTGATGGAAAAGGGGAGTACAAATCTGATACCCGAGGGCGGGAAGAAAGGGACCACCACCCGTCCTCGGTAGGGTGACGTTTCAGGGTGAAGAAGGCCCTGAACAAGGAAAAACAGGCAACAATCCCATGGAAGTGGCACAGAACGATAAAACAAAATATCGTTCTGATGGCATTGGAGACCAACTGGGCAGGAAAAAGCCGGTAGTTGGCCAAGAAAGAAAGGAAAAAAGGATGTACAGGGAAGCGGAGACCCCCGGCGAAGGTCTCCTCATATAAGGCGATACGTCGAGGGCCACTGGAGGTAACCCGCTCCCCAGGACGAGGGACGGAGAGCTGGATGGACTCGGGGACGCCATAAGCTTCCTGGATAGATACAAGGTCCTCGGCGGTAATCATCGAAGTGATCCCTCCGGGACCTGTCGACCGAGAAGGCTCAGGCTCAGGCTCAGGAAGGGAAGCAGAAGCAGAAGTAGAAGCAGGAGCAGGAGCAGAAAGGAGAGCCAAGCAGGGAGGAGGAGAAGACCCGGGTTCCCTAATGGACACCGGGCCATGGTAAGGTCTTCTACTGAACTCATACCTCGCCATCTCCATCTCCTCGTCAGAAGAAGAGGAAGTCTTTGACCAGGAAGGTCCGGCCTCCGCTTGGCACGAGGGACGAAAGTTTGGACCGAAGCGATCCATGAAAAGGAAGAGAACAGAACAACAACTCCTAGATGACGAGAAGGAAGAGACGAACAAAGGAAGACCTACGGCGATTTCTAACGGGCGAAAAAAGAGAGCTAACCTGCTAAAGCTTAAGGAAGATGCCGACGGCCGAAGAAGAAGAAGGAGAAGTCTATAGCACTACGTCGAGCGCAAAGGATTCGAAAGAGGTAAACTTCGAAAAGACTTACCCCTCCATTCAAGACAAGCTGCACCCGACCGTACCGTTACGACTTCCCCAAAAGCCTCACCACGTGTCGCTAATCAACGGGGCCAGCACACCCATCCGACCGCGGTCGCTCCAATTCCGTGCCCACCATAACTGCTCCCAAGACGTAGCCACGCGGCGCCCCCGCACAGGCACGAAGGATCGCCGAGCGAGGTGCCATCGATATCGTTAATTATTGCACCAGATTTCCCCACCTTTTCATGTCAGCACTGCAGCTACTCCCTTCGACCCGAGCGCCGCACGACAACGGGCCTCGGGAGTGGGGGACAAATGATGTGACCGGATCGCTGACGTGGAGCAAGGAGCCTGATGTGGAGCCCTCATTGGATGCCATGCTGGATTCCCACTATCAGCCCCTTTGCTGGGCTGAGCTTCTCGAGGTCAATGGGGTCGCCCGTCGAAGCCGGGTTCCGTCCTCCGCTAGGTCGGTCCCTGCCAAGTCAGACACCTAGGTCGGAGCCGAGCTCAAGTCCCACCAGAGGCAGACCTTCCGAGCCCGAGGTCGGGCCCCGTGGTCCAGAGTTGAGTTCAAGCCTCCTCCGCCATGTGGCACCCCTTCAAGGCCAGGTCCCCTGAGCTGGGCACGCCTCATCCACCTCTGCCGGCCCGAGCTCGGTCAAAGATGGGCCCTCCCTTGGCCTGGAACCAAGCTCGGCCCTCCTCCGCATAGCTGAGCCACGACGAGGCGGGTCCGCTGCAAGCGGGCCCCATCTTCCCAGCTCGGCCCTCAGCACAAATCGAAGTACCAACCGCCAAAGAAGCCGCGCCTCTCCTCCGAAGATGGTAGCGGGCCCACCGAGGACCGTACAGCAGCACCCGCCACATCGCCATAAATGCCGACGGCCATCGCCCACACCAGAAAGAAAGGAAGCTCACATCAAGGCACCATACCCTCTGCCGACTTGCCGTACAAACGGAGAAAAGATCCTACCGAAGAGCGTGAGTTCCGAGACTGGTGGCACGACAGTCGAGGTCCTGCCAGGCTTCCAGGAAGGGCGAACAAAAGGAATGTCAGAGGCATATCGAAGCTTCTCCAACTACCCAATCAAGAAGGCGTCCCATCTACGGCACGATATCTCATCGTACCAGCCTGACTACACTCCACTCACTCCTCCTAGCTTGGAGCTCATCCAGAGGGGCTCGACCAGGAGGATCTGTTCTCCTGGATCGTCACTAACTTGACCGTCGGAGTGCCCCTGTCGTAATCCCTGGCCCGGGTCACTGACGTTGGCTGTCTTGTAGGTTCCGAGGCACCAGAGGCATCCCCGGCGGGCGGACGCGAACCACCCGACATCATCAGTAGCTACGGGTCACGACGATCCGGGCGGCAACAATACCAATAGGTATAGTACTTTTTCTTATGTTGGTGTATGTAAATCTATAATATCCAACTTGTCTAATAGATACAAAAATTGATCATAACCCAAAGCTTTGGTAATAACATTAGCATATTAGTTATCACTTTATAGGAACTTGGTCTAGATTGTGCCAGCTTGTAATTTTTTGAACAACATGACAATCTATTTTGATGCATTTTGTCTACTCATGGAATACAGGATGGGTGACAACATGAAATACTACTTGATTGTCACAATAAATAGATATAAATTGAGGGTAGTGAATAGCCAAGTTAGAGAATGGAGTTTTGAGCTAAATTATTTCACAAATAGTAGAGGCTATTGTTCGATATTCAATCTCAACAGTGGAGCAAGAGACAATACTTTATTTCTTTATGCACTATGAGATAATCTATCACCAAGAAAGCTTCAATAACCTATGACAGAATAGCGAGTAATAGAATGACTTGTCCAATTAGAATAAGTACTAAGAAGAAAGTTGTTCGAGGTAGTTATAAAGATACCAAAGCCAGCATAAGATTTAAGGTATCTCAAGACTTGAAAAGCAGCATCTATATGGAGGTGCCATGGTGCCTACATAAACTGACTAAGAAAATTGATGGCAAAATTAATGTTTGGACATGTGATTATGAAATAGATCAAACGGCCAATATGAGCTTACTTTTCATTATTACTATTAGACCTGTACTTGATCTTATATATCCAT
Source organism: Areca catechu (assembly GCA_021397845.1). Classification (NCBI taxonomy): domain Eukaryota; kingdom Viridiplantae; phylum Streptophyta; class Magnoliopsida; order Arecales; family Arecaceae; genus Areca; species Areca catechu. The sequence continues at coordinate 185,798,934 of CM038052.1, read as the reverse complement.
TTGCTTTCGATCACAAGTTGGCCTGGTGGATGTAACATCATAGTTCTAAGTATAATTAAGCTCTAAGGTCTTAATTTCATTGGCTACAGTATCATGTTAATTAGCATGTTTCATTATTGAGGAGAACTCAAGTTCCTAAGAAGAGGAAATAGAAGCAAGAATAAATGATGAGAGTAAGAGAATTTATCGAAGGAAAGATAATTTTAGAGTGAATATTTAGTACATGCCATGCAGCTATTTTGATATGGCAAGAAAATGATGAAAGTTAAGATAAAAATCTTAAAGCCATTGGAAAGGATGCCAATCTTTGTGGAGCACTTTAGAGCTAGATCAAGGAATATTATTTCAAATGGAGCATGATTAAGAGTGGAAGAAGGCCGTAGGTGAAGATGAAAGGTCAATAGAAGGAATAGAGAGAATGTGCTCACGACCATTATCAATAATATAAGAAAGAATCGGAGATTGGGAACATGTGGTGTGGTGACCAATGGAAAAATTGATTCATAAAAAATGACATCCCTATCGATAAATATATATTTTTTCAAGTATGTCATATACATGGTAGCTTTTTTGTCCATAGGGATGTCCTACAAAAATGTATTTTTGTGCTTGAGGTCTAAATTTTTTTTTTTTAGCTTGAATATGAGTAAAACAAAGACAACTGAAAGTGCATAAATACTGATAATAGAGTTTTTTTTATCAAAAAGTGCTTCGTGAAGAGATTGGCCGCTTAAAATAGGAGAGGGAAGTCATTAATAAGATAAGCTTATTAAAACACACTAACCTCAAAATTGGATTGGTAGATTCTCCTAAAAATAAAGTGCTTAGGCTACTTCAAAGAAGCGCCTATATTATATATAATATATTTATATGAGTCAGAGCCCATAAATAGATATTAAAAGAGATTTAAATCCTATATTTAGAATCGGGTCGGGTCGGTTTGGATCAGGTCATATATCCGAAGATCCAAATTAATTCAAATTTTTTTATGAATTGAATCGGATTGGGTCGGGTCCGAATTCAATAAATCCAGATTCGATTCAAAAAATGATCAGATCCAATTTTTAAATCCAAACTAGATCCATGAATCTTTTAAATGAATCTGAATCGAGTTTAACCGGATCGAATCGGACGATCATGATCGTTCTAATCCGTTTGCAGCCTTATCAGTTTTGCTATCTCTCCGGCGCTGGCCGAGCTGGTGAGGATCTTGAATTCAAATCTAAATAGTTAGCTTGCATCGCTCTGGTTCAAGGAAGCGGTACCAAGTGGAATGCATCAATAACTGCACGTCTCCGGGCATAAATGTTCCTCTCACGTGATGACTGCCCAACACCAGTTTACAATACCCAAAACTGGTACCATCGTCAAAGATCCAATGCATCCAACCAAGTAGAGGGCGTCCCAGTCGAGGGCCCTTGGGAACCACGAGCCCTACCATACATTTTTAGTCTAAGCAGAGTAGGGAGTGTAGGGTATATACGGGGTGTTCTTGTTTTAATTTTATTTCCCAGAAGATGATATGTCCGGTATGACGCGACCATACCCTGATGCCCAAAACCAATTTTATACATTTAGAGGTATCATGAGGGAAGGAATGAAGAGGCTTGGGAGGGTTCTATTAAGCCTTCGTTCTTTTTTTTGTTTGGTAAACAAAAGGATAATCCTGATGTGTGTTTGAAGCTTGAAGAGTAATGGGGCTGAAAAAAAGCCTTCGTTCTCTAATAAGAGCTGCTTAAAGTTACTAAACAAAAGGATAATTCTGATGTGTGTTTGAAGCTTGAAGAGTAACGGGGCTATCTTGTTGCGGATAAATCACTTATCCCTGAAATTGAGATGGTACCGATCAGTCCCGTTAGTTTCTTTAATGATATGAGGTCCTGTTCTTGAGCACTTCAGCGAAGATCTACAAAAAAATGAAAAATTTTGATCATGATTATCAGTAAAGGACCATCCGATGCTTAAATTAATGGGATGATTTGGACAATAGTCTAAGTTGAGAAAGAGATGATGAGAGGGTACCAGAATGAACATGTTATAGATGGTAAGTATACCTGTCGGATTTCTCTCTTATCAATTTATGGAGCTATACAAGATAACTGAATACCATTTGGAAGGTGGTCCATTCTAACATGTATAATAGATGCAATGAAATCCGTTGGGATGTTAGGATCTTATCCCATAAAATATTTTTCATTGATATTTTTCAATCAAGATGGTAGCTTTTATTGAGATTTTATCTGCCATGATGTATACTAAGGCTACTATGGTTGGTCAGTCTTTGCCACGTAGTCGGATATTATAGCTCCAAGTATCAGGGGATGTTGTGCCGATGGACTTGTTGTTACTCAAAGTTACTTGGACTCGGGTGTTATACTTATTCAGCCAAATTTACTCGATCAAGGAGGTACTCATACTTGATCATAGATACTTGTATTTGGCCACAGGTACTTTTACTTGACCTCAAGTACTTGTACTTGACTATAGATACTCTTACTTAGCTTTAGGTACTTTTATTCGGCCAATAGTACTTCGTCATTGTTATTTATTTGGCCAATAATACTCGGCCATCCACAGTCTCCGAGTTAGGCTATATCTACAATAATACTCGTCAGAGTCTATATCTACAATAGGCTCGGGCTGTTCCTCCGCCGGCCTCTTCTTCCGCCTCTCGACGATCGGTTCTGCTCCTTGGGCAGCCCTTTTCTTCATCGCTCGATGGATCACCTTGGTCCTGTCAATCTTCATCCTTCTTCTTGTTCCAAAGAAAAATCAAGGTGAGTGAGAAGAAGGGGAAGCAATGAGTTTAATGAAATAAAGTACGAAAGAGAAGGTCGTCCCTGCCTAGAAATCTATGGTGGCTGACCCCTGCCTGGTGAAGGACGTCTTCCCCGAGCAGTTCATATGCCATGGTCTGACCAGTCCCCTCAATTTCAGCGAAGCTGGCCTGGTCGGCCATCAGAATCTCCCTCCCCTCGCGAAGCCTCGGCCTCGGCTCTCTCCATAGCGGCTCAAAGCCCCTAGGATGAAGGCTATCTATGAAGAAGAATTTGGCCTTCCACCTGTGGATGGTCGACGGAAGGCATTTTAGGATCCTTCAGCCAGGACGGGGACAGAACATCCATCATTCCTGGCTCCTAAAATCCTTCTTCAAAAAAAAGAAATTACCAAAGAGGGACAGCCTAGGTTCGGTCTCGGCTTTGTGACATAACACTATGAAGCAACAGATTACCCAAATACTATTTGGGGTCAGCTGCGCTGGGGTCACTCTGTAGAAGTTAAAGACTTCTACGAAAAAAGGATGTAAAGGAAACCTTAGGCCGGACTTAATATGGGCTTCGTACATTGGGAAGTTTCCTGGTCCTAAGGGGTTATTCGCTCTCCCCTCTCGGCTTAGAACAGAAAGATGCAAGGTCGAGGGAATGTTGTACACCATCCAAAGGTTTTCGATCTATTCTCGGATCATTACCGACTGGATTTCACTCGGACCGGGCTCCCTACGTCTATGGATCGGACCTTGACTACCGGACGCCATTAACACTAAAGGAGAAGAAGGACTGGGGGACTGACCTGAGGCCGGACTCCTAGAAGATTTGAGATAGCGGAAAAAGAGGAAGAAGCTCTCTTTCTTTCACGGAGCGCAATCGCATCAAGAAATCACAGCAAGAAATCCCTCCTGGACGCCTCGCCCCCCTTTTTATAGGTCTCTGGAGGGGTGCTTGCCTTTGCCTCGTGGGCGTTGTAACTGTCCCATCGGCAGATACGACTCTCCATGCCGTAGAAGTCGAAGTGACCGCCTGTTGGAAACTGGCAGGTGGCGATCCATGTGAAGGCCGGATCAACGGCAAGAAGATGGCTCCGAGAGTGACGTCGGCCGCTTGGATGCTGCCACATGGCACGATGCGTCCCTACATTCCAATCATCGCACGGGCTAGCTTGGCCCCTCATCATGATGCCTCCTTTGCATTAACAACGGCCCTTGCGCCCCCAATGCGGGGTCGACACCTGTCCCTGACACCGGTCGTGGGAGATTCGAAGCATCCGACATGACGATTCCTGATCAGGCTTACGATTGTCTCGAGGATGGGCGCGACCTGTGCAAAGATGGTGCTCCTGTCCTTCGAAACCACGTGTCCCCTCAAAGGCCAGGAGTAGGGGGATAACTGTTGTACTCAACCGGCTTTTCCTGAATCGAACTGGTGCGGGTAGGCTTCCAATTGGTCAGGCTGATCCATTCCACCAGAAGTCCAATCGGCCGACCCACCGAAGTAGAGGTCCGGCTGATCCATTCTACTAGAAGTCCGCCCGATCGACCCACCGAAGTAGAGGTCCGAACGACCCACTTCCGTTGGAGTCCGACCGGTCTGCTCCCTTGAAAGCTTGACAGACATTCTCCCTCGACCAGACGACCCACCTCCGTTAGGTCCGACCGACTCATTCTCGCTCCGGAAATAACTCGAAGGCTCCAGAAACCCTTTCCAACTGATACTAGAATTCCGTTACAACAGACACCACCTCATGGTCACGTCTTGGTGCCACTTGGCCACCATCCTGATTCTTCTAGGGGCAAATCGGGCATTCTCAGCCCACCTTCTAACAGAATTTGGCAGTATTCTATACTTATATAAGGTGACCAGGGGACCTCAATCTGGACCGGGTACTCTTTTCCTCCTTCATTCGGTTTCTTCATTATGTTGCCTTCAAGCTTTCGCTAACTTAGGCATCGGAGTGTCCCCCGTCGGAGCACCACTGGCCTTTGGAGACTTTGTTGCAGGTACCGGGAGAGGAGCGCTCTAGCACAACTGACTGAGCCCAGTCCGGGAGAAGACGCCGCAACAAGTCCACAGGTAGGAAGGCAGCGTTGTTGGCTGTTATACCTGTTGCCGATCCCGCCGCCACGCCTGTAGCTTCAGAGCTGGTGGTTTGACCGGATCGTCTCGCCTCGAGGTCTCCGGGCTCCCGATCCTGCAAGACAAGGTCAGAAACCCCGGCCGGGGATCACGTCGTGGGGGCTCCGATGGTCAAGTTAGAAAACGGCGAGATGGAACAGAGTCTCCAAGGTGGGCCCCTGAAGGAGTCCAAGGCTTAGAGATTATATTTGTAAAGAAGGTCTCCGGAAGAATAGAAATTGGGCCAGGTTCCTCCACCGAGCTTGCACCAAGGGATCCCTCTCGGGATCTTGGATCCTGCTCTTGGTGTCTTTCCTTTTCCCAGCCCTTTTTTTCCCTTACCTTGTCGTCCGCTCTTCCCATCCTTTTATCCATCACGCTGCCTCCGGCTTCACGCCCCTGGGAGGCTCCCTCTCGCTTTCACCTCCTTCTCTCCCTCTCTTTCCCCTTTCTCCTTTGGGTCTAAGAACCCGGCGGCCTCCTTGTCTTGCTTGCCGAGCCTAGCGAGGAAAGGGTAGAGGGAGGACTCTGGCCAGATCTTGGGGCCGAGCGCGAGCGCTCTCTTTCCCAGGCGTCGACAACGCCCGTTACCGGGTCCTGTCTTGCCAGGATTTTGCTTCTCGGCTGCGGAACCTGTCGGGCCGATGTAAACGAGGTTTCGCGCGTTGCTGCCGACCGTACCGGTGCTCCTCTCAGGGTGCCGTGCGCGCTGCTCAAGGGGCGGCCTCGAAACTCGTGCTTTTGCTACTCGGCGGCCTCACCACGCGGGGTAGCCGGCCTCGGCCGAGGTGGACACCTCCTGGGCGGATACCTGGCGAAGGAGCAGCAGAGGGCCCGGCTCGACCTCGACCGAGGTGGCACCGTCTTAGGGCGCCACCCGGCGAGGGAGGAAGGGGCCGCCGGCTTCGGCCGAGGTGGACCCCTCCTGGGCGGACACCTGGCGAAGGAGCAGCAGAGGGCCCGGCTCGACCTCGGCCGAGGTGGCACCGTCTCTGGGCGCCACCTGGTGAGGGAGGAAGGGGCCGCCGGCTTCGGCCAAGGTGGACCCCTCCTGGGCGGACACCTGGCGGAGTGGCAGAGAGGCGCTCGACTTCGGCCGAGGTGGACCCCTCCTAGGCGAACACCTGGCGAAGGAGCAGTAGGGGGCCCGGCTCGACCTCGGCAGAGGTGGCACCGTCTCAAGGCGCCACCCGACGAGGGAGGAAGGGGCCGCCAGCTTCGGCCGAGGTGGACCCCTCCTGGGCGGATACTTGGCAGAGCGGCAGAGAGGCGCTCGACTTCGGCCAAGGTGGACCCCTCCTGGGCGGACACCTGGCGGAGGAGCAGAAGAGGGCCCAGCTCGACCTTGGCTGAGGTGGCACCGTCTCTGGGCGCCACCCAGCGAGGGAGGAAGGGGCTCGACTTCGGCCGAGGTGGACCCCTCCTGGGCGGACACCTGGCGAAGGAGCAGCAGAGGGCCCGGCTCGACCTCGGCCGAGGTGGCACCGTCTCAGGGTGCCACCCGGCGAGGGAGGAAGGGGCCGCCGGCTTCGGCTGAGGTGGACCCCTCCTAGGCGGACACCTGGCGGAGCGGCAGAGAGGCGCTCGACTTCGACCGAGGTGGACCCCTCCTGGGCGGACACCTGGCGAAGGAGCAGGTTGGCCCGGCTCGACCTCGACTTCGGCCGAGGTGGGCCCACATCTGACCTTGCTGGACCGTCCCCGTTCTGCCGAAAAAATTTCACGTGGCTCGAATCACGCCTGGCGGAATCTGAGACATGCCATGTCATTATAACGGCCGTAACAATACCCAATCAACTTTTCTCTGAACCGGACTAGAGCCGATGGTTTTTTTTTCAGTTGAGACAGAGCTGAGGTCCGAAGACCCTCTTCATCAGAGGTCCGAAGACCCTCTTTTTCAGCGGAGGTCCGAAGACCCTCTTCATCAGAGGTCCAATCGACCCTCTTCATCAGAGGTCTGAAGACCATCTTCTTCAGCGGAGGTCCGAAGACCCTCTTCATCAGAGATCCGAAGACCCTCTTCATCAGATATCCGAAGACCCTCTTCATCAGATATCCGAAGACCCTCTTCATCAGTGGAGGTCCAAAGACCCTCTTCATCAAAGGTCCAAAGACCCTCTTCATTAGAGGTCCGAAGACTCTCTTCTTCAGCGAAGGTCCGAAGACCCTCTTCAACAGAGGTCCGATAGACCCTCTTCATCAGAGGTCCGAAGACCCTCTTCTTTAGCGAAGGTCCGAAGACCCTCTTTATCAGAGGTCCAATCGACCCTCTTCTTCAGTGGAGGTCCGAAGACCCTCTTTATCAGAGGTCCAATCGACCCTCTTCTTTAGTGGAGGTCCGAAGACCCTCTTTATTAGAGGTCCGAAGACCCTCTTTATCAGAGATCCGAAGATCCACTTCAACAGAGGTCTGTCCGACCCACTTCAGCAGAGATTCGTCCGACCTGCTTCGATAGAGGTCCGTCCGACCCTCTCCATTAGAAATCCGACTGATCTATTTCAGCCTAGTTCATACTAATCAGAAGGCTCCAGAAACCCTTTCCAGCTGGTACCAGAATTCTGTTACAGCAAATCCCACGACATGGCTACGTCCTGGTACCACCTGGCCATCATCCTGATTCTCATAGGGACAGATCGGACATTTTCAGCCTAGCCCTTAATAGAATCTGGTAGTGTTCCGTAGCTATATAAGGTAAAATCGGGAACTCCGGGGGTAAGGTCTCTTTCACTCTCCGCAAGCTCATTTTCTTCTTCGATTCCTCCATTATGTTGTCCACAAACTTCCGCTAACTTAAGCATCGAAGTGTCTCCCGCCAGAACACCACCGGTCCTTAAAATTTTTTTGCAGGAACCGAGAGAGGAGCGCTTCAGCTAAGTCGATTGAACCCGGTCCGGAAGAACTTGCAGCAACATAGGCTTTCTCAAATCCGACCTCTCATGGGTAGTAAAAAAAAAAAAAAAGAAAAAAAGAAAAAAGAAAAAAGTGATGGTTGCGGAAATACTACCATATGCATTATAACAAGATGAGCTCGACAAAAAGTGTTGGTAGGACACCGAATGGTTCGGATGGGTGTTGACGCTTTTGGGTCTCGATGCAGGTTTGTGCTTATGGCTGGCCTCACCCATTCCAAGTTGGGTTGCAAGATGTGCGATTTGGGCGAAGGCCTGGTCGATCGCGCCTATCCTGAGGCAAAGGAAAATGCCAGGGTCAAATGGATCTGCAACGCGTTGCTTTGGATATTTGTTACTTTGTCCGGACTGAATAGGTTTGCTAGCTACTGCGACAACACACCTCATCAATCAAAATAATATTTTAATATTCTGCTTCTAAAGTTGAAGGCATTTTCATTTTGTTTTCATTAGAAAATATGCAAGCTAGGATAAGAAAATAAATTATTTTAATGGCCAGCCATGGAGTTAGGAAAGCTTAGGTTGTCTACAATAATTAAAAGGTGAATTCCCATCATCAAGGTGGACACTTCCTCTGAATTGATTAGATTATCCTGGTATTATAATGAAATAGGAGAGAATCAAACATGGTGGGGATCATGAGGATAGGAATCGAATGAGATAGGTCGATTTGAAATTTTTTAAAGATGATTAAGTTGACATGGATATCTTCTTGCTATTTTATAGATACGTTTGCTGTATACAAGCAATGAACTTGCATCAAACTTGGATTTCTTCAGTAGTATCAGCAAATTAAAAGCGCTTCGAGCATATGAGTTTACTGTTAGATTCTTACTTTATGAAGTATCATTGGGTTATAAAATGTCAAGTAATGGATTTGGCATTAAATTAGAAATTTTGAATCGGCTTTAGATGGCAGAAAACCATCCGTGCATTTAGCACATTATGCAGGATTTGTACTAAGATGGCAATGGACCAATACACTTATGGCTTGTGGATCAACTTTTATAAACAATTATTCCACACTATTTATTCCTAGCATATATATTGTTGTACATATGTGATGTGGCGGGATGGCTGACGTGGGACCCCTGTCAAACACCACGTGGGACGTTTCCGCCCGGACTCCTTCACCCGGCCGCGCTCCCTCCGGGTCGAGACGTCGAGGCCGAAGTCGAGCTCCGCCTATCCTTCGCCCAACCACGCTCCCTTCGGGTCGAGATGCCGAGGCCGAAGCCAAGTTCCGTCCTCCTTCGCCCGGCCACGCTCCCTCTTGCTCGAGATATCGTAGTCGAAGTCGAGCTCCGCCCTCCTTCGTCCGGCTGCGCTCCCTCCGGGTCGAGACGCCGAGGCCGAAGTCAAGCTCCGCCTCTCCTTCGCCCGGTCGCGCTCCCTCCGGGTTGAAACGCCGAGGCCAAAGTCGAGCTCCGCCTCTCTTTCACCCGGCCGCGCTCCCTCCGGGGCGAGACGCCGTGGCCGAAGTCGAGCTCCGCCCTCCTTCGCCCGGTTGCGCTCCCTCCGGGTCGAGACGTCGTGGCCAAAGTCGAGCTCCGCCCTCCTTCGCCCGGCTGAGCTCCCTCCGGGTCAAGACGCCGTGGCCGAAGTCGAGCTCCGCCTCCTCAGATCGGCTCTGCCTCAGATGAAATGATCTGCTGTTGAAGGAAGTCGCCACTCTCCCTAGATGGTGGCCTGATGCTCGAGGACCATCAAAAGATGTCTGCCAGGCCGCGATGATGATCCCAGCTGCCACTTATACTAAAATGGAAGGAATCCTTCGATCGAGGCTCTACATCCTCCACTAACTGTCTGCACCCCCCAAAATTGGAAGCCAACCAGTCGATCTAGATCCAGGGAGCGGCGGCACGTCGATCGAGGTCCTGCTAAGTTATCGAAAATAGAGGACCAGAAGGAATGTCAGAGGAAATGGTAGTTTCCATACCACCATAATGGAAAGGCAACCCATCCACGACACGAAATATCGCCACATGTGCCCGTAAGTATGGGGAAGATCCCGAGATAAGCGGCGTGCAACACCCCGAGCTAAAAGGGGTCTCCTAGATTAAAACGATGTATGTTTTTTTCCAAACTAAGATTCAGTCGAGTAAGGTCCAACGAGCAATAAGGGGGCAGCGCACAGGAAGACAATGCTCAAGGCTACAGCAAAACCCCCAGGAGGGGTCTAGACGGACACAGCCACCCAGCTTGAGCTCTTTTCTGCTGTCACTCCCACAATCTGTGCTCAGCCCATTCGCACTTTCTCATATCACAAATTCTCCTCCTAGCATGGAGTCCACCCTCGGGGCTCGACCAGGAGGATCTATTCCCCTGGATTGTTACTGACTTGATCGTCGGAGTGTCCTCGCCAGAATCCCCGGTCCGGGTCACTAACTCTGTTTTGCAGGACCGGGTGCCCGAGCAGGATCCCGAGCAACGGGAGCACGTGCCGACCTCGACCTCAGCTACAGGCCACGACGATCTTGGCGACAATATATTGGCGCACCAGGAAGGGGGGCAGGGCAGGACACATTCTGATCCAACCCAATCCCCTTTTAAGCAGCTTACCGGGAGGATGGTGATGACACGAGCGAGAGAAGTCTCCACCAGTCGTGCGAGAGATCCCCCTTCCCGTGGGGACCCGCACAGTCCAGAAGGGGAGTTCCCTGCTCCAGCTCAACCACCTCCGGCGAAAACTCAGCTGACCGCACTCGTCCAGCAGATGCAGATTATCACTACAGCAATGCGCCAGCTCCAGCACCAGCACCGGTCCTTGGCTACCACCCAGCAGCCAGGCACTCGTGCGGCCCATGCCGTAGCACCCCGCGATAGCCTGTGCTCCTTTCAAGGAAGGCCTTCGCAGCCACGGGCCACCACTGACCACCGGAAAAGCCACCAGACATCGACGAAGAGGCAACGGGATGGATCTACCGATCGAGAAAGTCGGTCCCCGGCCTTGGGGCGGGTCGTTGCTAAACCCCGCCATGGTGAAGAGATAAGATTCGCCGTCGTGATACCCCTCACATGTCACCTTCTTCGCTCCAGTCGGCCTCTGTGGAGGGTTCAACCATGAAGCCATCAGGCACATGGCAGAGAAGCGCCTAGAGGAGCAGGAGCATAAGCTGGTGGAGCTATCCTGCCAGTTTACAAATTTGTAGGGCTCCACCAGCGAGCCGGCGGGCTATGACACCCGTCCCCCTTTCTCCCGAGAAGTCCAAGAGGAGCCGGTTTCGAGTCAATTCCACATGCCACAAGTGGATCCCTAAGACGGGACCACCGACTCCCTGGATCATCTTGAGAGCTACAAGGCCCTCATGAGAGTCCAGGGCACGACCGATGCCCTCCTCTGCATCGCCTTTCCTACTACTATCTAGAAGGCAGCTCGGGTATGGTTCACCCGCCTTAAGCCGGAGAGCATCAGTTGCTTCGCTCAGCTGGAACGAAAGTTCGTGGCTCACTTTGATGCCGGAAGGTGCATGGGAGGTGGACAGCCTCTTCTCCATTAGGCAACAGGACCACGAGCTCCTACGGGACTACATGGCCCACTTTAAGGTTGCCGCGCTGGAGATCTATAACCTTGATGAGCCAGTCGCTATGCTGGCACTGAAGAGAGGGCTCAGGACTTCCCACCTAACCTACTCTCTTGACAAAAAGCTCCCCAAAACTTGCTCCGAGCTCCTCCTCCGAGTTCAAAAGTACATCCATGCCGAGAAGGCGGATCGTACAAGGAGGGAGCAGGACGAAAGGCCTCTGAAGAAGCCAGCTCCCGGGGAGACTTCTGGGATGCGGAAGCCCGAACCAGTCACGTCGAACTTTTGTCAAAGGCCGAAGCCGAGGAGAGACCCCATTCTGGAAAAGAGTTATATGCCTATCTTTGCCCCGAGGATGAAGATCCTCATGGAGATCCAGGGTGAGCGCTATCTAAAGAGCCCACCTCCACTGAGACCATTTGCTGGTCGCGACAGGATGAAATACTACCAATTTTACCGCAACCATGGCCACGACACTGAAGAATACCGGCATCTCAAGAAGGAGATTAAAGAACTCATAAAGAGGGGCTACCTCAAAAGGTTTGTGGGGGCAGACCCCCAGCGGAACCTCAGGCACTCGCTGCACTCCCTCCTATCCCTTCTGTTGACAACCATCTTATCAAGAAGCCGGTGGGGATGATATGCTGGAGAGTCGAGCGCGCTTCCAAGAAGGCACGAGGGGGAGAGGATCTTGAGAATGTACTTCCCTTTGTGAGGGAAAGTGGGGTTGAAAATAAAAATATAAACAATGATGCCGTGATAGTCGAGATGATGATCGCAAAGCATCCTGTAAAATGTATCATGGTTGATAGTGGGAGCTCCATCGATATACTTTTTTATGATGCTTTCTTCAGGATGAACCTATCATCTGCTCAGCTCAGACCTGTGCACATACCTCTCGTTGGTTTCACAGGTAACTCTGTAGGAGTCGAGGGAGAGATCACTCTCCCTATTATTGCCAGGACGCCATCTCGATAAAGTACCGTCATATGACTTTCACGATTGTTAGACTTCCCTCAACCTACAACGTGATCCTTGACCGACCCGGGCTCAATCTGCTCGACGCGGTCATTTTTACAAAGCGGCTATTGGTGCAGTTTCCAACTCCCTACGACGTCGGGAAGATGAGGGGGGTACCTCAGCCAATCCAACACTGCCTCCAAATCATCCCCGGGGCCAAGGATGTCGAGGACAACCCCAGTGCAGATGACCTCGACCAAAGGGTGCAAGATCCCAGAGGTGGCCCGGTCGAGCGACTGCTATCGTATCCTCTCGGAACTGACCCAACGAAGACGGTGCAGATTAGGGCATAACTGCAAGATGATAAGCAAGCCCATCTACTGGAGTTTCTCTGGGCAAACACCGACATGTTCGCTTGGACGGCGGCCGACATGCCTGTGAACCCACCAGAAATCATCACTCACAAGCTGAGTATCGACCCAAAGTATCGTCCTGTGTGACAAAAGAAAAGAAGTTTTGCACCAGAGTGACAAAGGGCGATCAACGAGGAGGTGGACAAACTCCTCACGGCCAGCTTCATTTGGAAAGTGCAATATCCGAACTGGCTGGCAAATGTGGTTATGGTAAAGAAGAATAACGGGAAGTGGACGATCTATGTGGACTACACCGATCTCAATCGAGCTTGTCCGAAGGATAGTTTTCCTCTGTCGAAGATCGATCAGTTAGTGGACGCCACCTCGGGGCACCGCTTGCTCTCCTTTATAGATGCATTCTCTAGATATAACCAGATTCGGATGTACCCTGAGGACGAGGAGCACACTGCCTTCATCACTGACCGAGGGATGCACTACTATCGAATGATGCCATTCGACTTGAAGAATGCTGGTGCCACATACCATCGCCTTGTCAATCGGGTCTTCAGGGACCAGATCGACAGTAATATGTAGGTCTATGTCGATGACATGCTCGTCATGAGCAAGTTGAGGTCAGACCACGTCGTCGATCTCACAGAAGCTTTCCAAAATCTCCGGCAGCACAAGAGGAAGCTGAATCCAGTGAAGTGCGCTTTCGGAGTAGCAGCAGGAAAGTTCCTTGGCTTCATGGTGACCCAAAGAGGAATCGATGCGAACCTGGAGAAGGTCCAGGCGATCATTGACATGGAGCATCTAACCTCGAAGAAACAGGTGCAACGCCTGACGGGTCGGATCACTGTAATGAGCCGATTCATCTTGAGGTCGATGGACCGCTGCCTTCCTTTCTTCAAGGTGCTGCGCAAGATAAACGACTTTACCTAGACAGAGGAGTGCAAGGCGGCTTTCGAGAAGCTTAAAGACTTCCTGGCATCACCGCCACTGCTCTCCAGATCAGAGACGGGAGATGAGCTCTTGCTATACCTGGCGATCAACCCTGGAGCCATCAGTTCGGTACTCATCCACACGAATCAGGACAGGTCCCAGAAGTCGGTGTACTACGCAAGCAAGATCCTTTAGGATGCTGAGATCAGATACACGTGATCCGAAAAACTCATTTTTGCCCTTATCATGTCTGCTCAGCATCTCAGGCCGTACTTTCAAGTGCACTCGATCGTGGTCTTGATGGACCAGCCCCTGAAGGCTGTGCTCAGTCATCCCGACACATCCGAACGTTTGGCGAAGTGGGCACTAAAGCTCAGTGAGTTCGACATCGCGTATAGATCGAGATCATCCCAGAAAGCCTAGTTGCTGGCCGACTTCTTGGTCGAGTGCGCTGGATTTGCCGAAGAGCCAGAGCAGACATTGCCGGAGCACCAAGTGGAGATCGGTGCTGAGGAGGAGTCCTGGATCCTCCATGTCGACGGCACGTCCAATGCAGGTAGATGCGGAGCAGGTCTCATCCTCGCTAACAGTGATGGAGTTATAGCTGAATGCGCGCTCCGCTTCAAGTTCACCGGAATAAACAACCAGATGGAGTATGAGGCACTCCTCATGGGCCACGGGACTCCCACGAGTTAGGTGTATGAAGCCTGAAGGTCTTCACCGACTCCCAAATGGTGGCCATTCAAGTCTCCGGAGAGTATGAAGCCAAAGATCCCCAGATGATGTACTTAGAGCGGGTCCACTCGAGCATGATAGATTTCCAATGTTTCAGCATCTCTCACATCCTCCGAGATGAGAATGCTCGTGCCGATACACTATCAAGACTTGCGACGTTGCTGGACTCGTCACTGGGATGCATCCACATTGAGTACCTCGAAAATCCAAGCAACGAAGCTCCCATAAAGGTGCAGCAAGTCACCTCGAAGCCGAGTTGGATGGATAGGTATATTAGATACATCACTGATGGCAACCTGCAGGAAGACCGCGTGGAGGCCGGCTTTATCGAGAAGAAGGCCTCGCGGTTCGTCCTCATGGAAGGACAGCTCTACCACCGATCCTACTTCTATCCGCTCCTGAAATGCCTGAGACATTCAGAGGCAACCTTCGTGCTCCAGGTGATACACGAGGGCCTTTACGGAAACCACGTTGGGGGGAGGACTCTTATGTACAAGGCCCTCTGACAGGGATACTACTGGGAGACCATGAGCGAGGACATCATTGATTTCGTGAAGAGGTGTGACTGGTGCCAACGCCATGCCAACATACACGTCAGCCAGCGACGCCGCTCTCCCAGCTCTCCGCCCCATGGCCGTTCCCTAGTGGGGAATGGACATTCTAGTTCCATTTTCCCCTGCATTCGGGCAACGAAAGTTTTTGATAGTGGCCATCGACTACTTCACCAAGTGGGTAGAAGCAGAGCCACTAGCGTGGATCACGGAAGCCAAGATCCGCCAGTTCTTCTAAAAGTCGATCATCTGCCGCTTTGGGCTTTTCCATAGCATTATCACCGATAATGGGTGGCAATTCAACAACCAGGAGCTCGAAGAATTCTATGCCGAGCTCGGCATCCAACATCGTTTCACCTCGGTAGCTCACCCCCAGACCAACCAGGAGGCTGAGGTGACCAATCGGACCGTCCTCTAAGGACTCAAGACCAGATTGGACCAGGCCAAGGATAGGTGGGCAAAAGAACTCCCCAGCATTCTTTGGGCCTACCACACAACATCCCGGATGGCCACGAATGAGACACCTTTCAACCTCACTTTTTGCTCAGAGGCAGTTGTCGTGGTCGAACTCGGCGTGCCCACACTACGGATACAGCAGTACAATGAAGCAGAGATCTAACACGCCTTCTTAACCTGGACCTCCTCGAGGAAACCAGGGACAAGGCTCGACTCCGGATGGTGGCTTACTAGCAGTGTGTGGCCCGGTACTACAATGCACGGGTAAAACCGAAGGTCTTCCATCCTGGCGACCTGGTGCTGCATCGAGCCAAAGTGTCTCAGCCCCGAGAGTGTGGCAAGCTCTCGCCGAACTGGGAAGGCCCCTACAAGGTGGTTGAAGCTCTTCCACATGGAGCTTACTATCTCATGAGTCTGGACGGTGCCAGATTCCTGCGAACGTGGAATGCCTGCAACCTGAGAAAATACTATCAGTAATGTCTCTTCATAATAATAATAAAGACACTTTTTTGTGCAATCTTCTTTTGCCTTGCAGGGATATCGCTGCTCGGCCCAAGGTCTGGCATGCTTAAGCCCAGAGTCTAGCTCTCCAGCACCAAAGCCCGGAGTCCAGCTCTCCAGCATCGAAGAACAGAGTCCAACTCTCTGGCACCAAAGCCCGGAGCCCAGCTCTCCAGCACTCAAGCCCGGATCCCATGCTCTCCGGCACCAAAGCCCGGAGTCCAGCCCTCCGGCACCAAAGAACGGAGCCCAACTCTCTGGCACTCAATCCCAGATCCCACGCTCTCCGGCACCAAAGCCCGGAGTCCAGCTCTCCGCATCGAAGTATGGAGCCCAGCTCTCCGGCACCGAAGAACAGAGTCCAGCTTTCCAGCACTCAAGCCTAGATCTCACGCTCTCCGGCATCGAAGCCCAGAGCCCAGCTCTCCGGCACTCAAGCCTGGATCCCACACTCTCCGGCACTCAAGCCCGTATCCCATGCTCTTCGGCACCAAAGCCCAGAGTCCAGTTCTTCGACACCAAAGACCGGTTAACATGGCACCTCTGGCCCGTAAACTTCTGAAGACCGGAGCCCCGCAATCACCTGGCATTTTCAATGAATGCAAAATCTGAGCTCAGCCTTGTCGTGCACACCTGGAGTTGATCCCAGTGAGACCGAAAGGATCTTAATAAACAAAGTATTCAGAAACATTCATCCACTACACACACAAAGTGGAACAAACTCGGCGAGTTGAAGAACTTCTCCCTAACCCCAACACATGTTCGGGACTCAAAAGAAAAAAAGAAGAGAGAAATAGAGGGAGAAGGGAGAAGAAAATGAAGAAAGAAGAAGTTCCAGGCTAGAGATGACTGAAAAGGTACTTCATTGATAGCAAATAGCTCCATACAAGTATTTCTGGGCCCCGACATGCTAGGTAGCCCAGACCAAAAACAAAAATGAAGAAAAGAAAAACAGCCACAAAGGCCCCTACCCTATTGGGCTGGCCCCTTTCCGAGACGATGTGCCACCAGGACGTCACTTTTAGGGGCCTCGGGCTGCGCGGCTTCGGCTTCGACGGCAACCACTGGCAGGGCAGGATCAGAGGCTACGACCGGCTCCTCAGCAGTGCCCAGGTCTGGGGCCGGTCCCCCGCCTAAAACCCCAGGATATGCGAGAAAGCTTCAGCCCTTGTCCGAGACGAAGCCTTCCACCCTGGAGCGAAGATACAAAAAGCCTTTGAAGAAGGAGTCCGACGCCATCTCGTGGAACTCTGTGGCGAACTCCTCCAAAGCCCTGTACCTCACCACGGCCTCCGTGGCTCCCTTCTTGGCACCCTCGGCCTGTCCGACCGCCTCGGTGGCCTCCTTCTTTGTCGCCTTCGCTGCCTCGACCACCATGGCTGCCTCTTTCTCAGCGGCGATGACCCTCTTCTCGGTGGCTATCAGTCTCTTCCTTGCCGCCTCCAGCTCGGCCTGGAGAGATTAGGTACACCCCTTCTGCCAGAGAGCTTCGGCATTGAACTTGGTCAGCCTCAACGCGGTTGCCTTGAGCTCCTCTACCTTGCTCTTTGACCGGTTCCGTTCCCGGTCAAGACTCTCCTAAAGCTCCTTCAAATGCCTTTCGGCACCTGTGAGCTCCCTTTGAAGCTCCTTGTTCTTCATGCTGAGCTCCCAGGAGTCATCATTCTTCTGTCTGAGCTCGGTCTTCAAAGACTCAAGCTCCGCTGCTCGCTGCTTGTCCTTCTTCAACCAGTTCTTGCAGCAGTCTCTGATTAGAAGGAGCTCGGCGCCGAGCTGCACCGAAGAGGATGTTAGCGACAAATGCAGAAGAGAAAAGGGAGAAATGAAGTAGATGAAGTTGCTTATAGAGAAGAGTTGGGGGAATGTGCTGCTGATTGCGTCCCCCAGTAGTTTTCTAGCCTTCTCCCGCCGATTGTATGACTGGATTGCAAAATCCATCATGCGCTTCGCCAGACCCTGGTCCCGGACCAGGGAGACATTTGGCGCCAGTTTGAAGGGAACACAGCGATAGTCCCTCTCCCTCCTGCTCGCCCCGGATGCAGAGTTGCCCACTCCACCGGCAGAAGAAGCTTCAAGAGCGTGGTGGGAGCTCGGCACCTCCTCGGACGGCACCCCCAGTGCCAGCTCTGTTCCTCCTTGTACTTCCTCCTCCTCGACGACGACGATCTCTGGGGGAGGAGGAGACATCATGGCGACGGTAGCGGCCCTGGCCCGGACGACCACCTCAATCTCCGGGGTCGGGGCCGGCTCTCGCTGCCTCGGTCGCTTTGGCGTGGGCTCAGCAGCCCTCTGGCCCAACTTAGGCTTCACCTCGACCGCCCTCCTTCCTTGCTCAGGGACTGTCTCGGCTTCCCTTCTGCTCGGCTCGGTCGGTGTAGCAGGAGCGGTCGTTGGGCCACTTTCGTTGCGAGCCCTCTTCGAGGGGGACTCGTCGACCGTCACTGGAGGACCCCTCTTCTTGGTGATCGAGAGAAGGTCATCCAATGAGAACTTCATACCTGCACACAGAAGAAAGATTATCAACTCCAAGCTCAGAAAGACAAAAGAAAAGGCACAAGGAAAATAGTTCAAGCCGAACTCACCCAACTCTCTTGTTGGGTCGACCCCGGCCTCGAAGAGGTTCTGCTTTGATAGCGGAACCTCGAGTGAAGGAATCTGGATGGTGCAGAGCTGCTCGAAGGCCTCTTGGTCAGCTACTTCGATCGTGAAGTCTCGGTTAGGGGACCGATCTGGGTCATTCCAAACCCAGTCGACCCCCTCAACTGTTACGAAGAAATATTTGCTCTTCCATCCTTTGATGGAAGAGGAGAGTTCAAACTTAATGCCCCTCGGCCAAGAAGAGATGGACCACCACCCCTACTCGGAAGGGTGGCACTTCAGGATAAAAAAGGCCATGAACAAGAAAAAACGGGCTACAATCCCGTGAAAGAGACAGAGTACTATGAAGCAGAAGATGGTCTTCACAGCATTTGGGATGAGCTGAGCAGGGACGAGATGGAAATTGCTCAGCACGGAAAGGAATAATGGATGGAAGGGAAATCAAAGTCCCCTTGCAAGAGTCTCCTCATAGAGGGCTATCCGACTCGGGCCACTGGAAGTGACCCGTTCTCCCGGTCGAGGGACTGAGAGCCGAATAGAGTGCGGGATGCCATAGACATCCCGGATGGTCACCAGTTCCTCAGTAGAGATTGTCGAAACAACCCCGCCAGGACCTGTTGATCGAGGAGGTTCGGGGGCGGGTTCAGGTGGAGGAGGAGGAGGGGGGCTAGTTCAAGGCTCCCTAATGACGATCCAGCCGGGAGGGCGCCTCCTGCTCAACTCGAAGCATGTCTCTTCCTCCTCATCGGAGGAAGAAGGCAACCTCGGCCAAGAAGGCCCTGCCTCAGCTTGATTGGTTGAGGGATGGAAGTTGGGGCCTAAACGGGACATGTCAAAGATGGGGGAGATGAAGGCTGAAAAAGAAGAAGATGAGGACAGACTACGTTCGAGAAGACCCTGACCTTAATGAGAAGTCCTACCCTACTAGAAGATGGGGAAGGAAAGAGATGAACCTGGCTAGCTGGGAAAGTCTAGGACAACCGGGGGAGAGGAGAAAGTTTGGTACGATAGCGAGCACTCGAGATTTGAAAGAGATAATGTTTTAAAAAAAAATTCTTTCCTTTTGAAGTGACCAGACACCTGACCGTACCGTTACAACATCTCCATCGACAGATCTACACAATGTGTGGCCCATCGGTGAACGGGGTGCCTCGCTTCGACAGCAGCCACTCTGAATTCCGTGCCGCAATAATTGCTCCTCGGATGTTTCCACGTAGCTCCTCCGCACTGGCTTGGAAAATCGCTTCACGAAGTACCGGCAATCATGGTCATCATTGCACCGAATTTTTGCCTTTCTATGTCAGCACCGTATTTACTCCCTTCGCCCCGAGCGCCGCGTGCTAACGGGCCTTGGGAGTGGGGGGCAAATGATATGGCGGGATCGCTGATGTGGGACCCCTGTCAGACGCCACGTCGAATGAAGCTGCCATATGGGATGTCTTCGCCTGGACTCCTTCGCCCGGCCGCGCTCCCTCCGGGTCAAGACATTGAGACCGAAGTCGAGCTCCGCCTCTCCTTCGCCCGACCATGCTCCCTTCGGGTCAAGACGCCGAGGCCGAAGTCAAGCTCCGTCCACCTTTGCCCGGCCGCGCTCCCTCCGGTTCGAGATGCCGTGGCCAAAGTCGAGCTCCGTCCTCCTTCGCCCGGTTGCGCTCCCTCCGGGTCGAGATGCCGAGGCTGAAGTCGAGCTCCGCCTCTCTTTCGCCCGGCCGCGCTCCCTTCGGGTAGAGATGCCGAGGCTGAAGCCAAGCTCCGTCCTCCTTCGCCCGACAGTGTTGCCTTCGGGTCGAGACGCCATGGCCGAAGTTGAGCTCCGCCCTCCTTCACTCGGTTAAGCTCCCGCCGGGTCGAGACATCGTGGCCGAAGTCGAGCTCCGCCCTGCTTTGCCTGGCTACGCTCCCTTCGGGTCGAGACATCGTGGCCGAAGTCGAGCTCCGCCTCCCCAGATCGGATCCGTCTCGGATGAAGAGATCTGCTGTTGAAGGAAGTCGCCACTCTCCCTGGACGGTGCTCGACGCCCGAGGACCGCCAAAAGATGCCTGCCAGGCCGCGATGATGATCCCAGCTGCCACTTACATCAAAATGAAAGGAATCCTTCGATCGAGGCTCTGCATCCTTCACCAACCGTCTGCACCCCCCAAAATTGGAGGCCAACCAGTAGATCTAGATCCAGGAAGTGGCGGCACATTGATCGAGGCCCTGCTAAGTTATCCAAAAGAGAGCGATCAGAAGGAATGTCAAGGAAACGGTAGCTTTCATACCATCAAAATGAAAAGGCAACCCATCCACGGCACGAAACATCACCACACGTACCCGTAAGCATGGGGAAGATCCCGAGGTAAGTGGAGCGCAACACCCTCAGCTAAAAGGGGTCTCCTAGATTCAAACGAGGTACATTTTTTTTCCAAGCTAAGATTCAGTCGAGTGAGATCCAACGAGCAAGAAGGGGGCAGCGCACAGGAAGACAACGCTCGAGGCTATCGCGAAATCCTTAGGAGGGGTCTAGACGGACACAGCCACCCAGCTTGAGCTCTCCCCTGCTGTCACTCCCACCATCTATGCTCGGCCCATTCGCACTCTCTTACATCACAAATTCTCCTCGTAGCATGGAGTCCATCCTCGAAGCTCGACCAGGAAGATCTGTTCTCTTAGATCGTTACTGACTTGATCGTCGGAGTGCCCCCATCGAAATTTTCGGTTCAGGTCACAACTCTATTTTGCAGGATCGGATTTTCGAGCAGGATCTTAAACGATAAGAGCGCGTGCCGACCTCGACCTCAACTATAGACCACTACGATCTTGATGGCAACAATATGCATGAAAACTGTAATATTCCTCTATGCTGAACTCTTGATGTGTCCTATAAATACGAATCAAACAAGTTAAATCATGCTAAAAAGAAGCGAAATATCTTTATTTGTGTGTTTTACTACAGTTGTCCTGCAATATTCCTCTATGCTGAACTCTTGACGTGTTTTATAAATATGAATCAAACAAGTTAAATCATGCTAAAAAAAATGAAATATCTTAATTATAAAAAAAAAAATCCTAGTATGCATGCATGCACGTGGTTGATTGTGTGCCAGAGCAGAGCTATTTGATGTGCACTGTTATTTTTATACATACTATAAAGTTGAAGTTTTGTAAGAATATATATAGACATGTATTTATACTAGATAGATATTAGATACTTAACAAGATAAAAAAAATGTAAATAATACATTTCATATAGTTTTTATATAGTAAAATGCTAAGTTATGATTAATAGTATTAGATCTAACATACGATCTAGTAGCATAAATCTATTTAGATTGGTCATGAACTCAACATAATGTTTGCCGGTGAATTTAAATATATTTAGATTTAAGCCACGTAGATATGAATATATTTATATGTATAGTTTTAGATTGGATATATACTTGATAAATTTTAGATATTTATTGTAAACCAAGACATGTAAATAATATTTTTAATTATTTTTTTTATAAAATTTTAAATCGTTAGATAAAATAATCGATCCTCATCATTTATGATGAACGATTTTCTTCAAAATAATTTAAAAAATTAATATAAAGAATCGGAATGCAAGAGCAAGGAATTTTTTTCGCTTCGTTACAAAAGAATCAACCGCAAATGTGGACATTCCAAGATTGCACACTGTTGAAGTTCTGACCTGAAATCGAATCACTGTTGCAGATTCGAGTGCGCTCGCTAAACCCCATTCTTTTCCAAGTGGATAAAACAAAATACCAAGACAGAGTAGGTCAGAACTGGGTACAAATGTTATAAGAAAGCCTTCCTCCTTAAATGACTCCCACAACAGAGATACAGAGAGGCACAGCAGAATGGATACCACTTATCTCACACGAATGCCGCCCGATCCCACCCTGTCCCCATTGGCCGGACCACGTAACGCTACACGAGCTCCAGAAGACCACCTGACCGTGTCCCATCTTCGATGTCTTTCTTTCAGCACGCATAAGATCACAGCCGTCCAATCACGATTGGACGGCGACAAGCTTAAAAACCCTCCATTAAAGAAGGTCGCGACAAGCTACCTCGCATTAAAAGGGCCGTCTTCAATCTCGGCCGTCCAGTCAGGTATGAACCATTCGATAGGGCGGCTGATGGACGCTGATGGGTTTTGGTTGTTGTGGCGTTGGAGTTCATTCAATGCACGGACATGGTTGGATGTCAGATTACAGAATCTCTTGTAGCAGTAGCAGCGGGATCCTACCCTTTAACTTTAAATCACACGGCTCACATTCCGAGGCCTGCGTAACCGAATCATTGCAACCCCCTCTATCTTCCCCCCACACGCAATTTAATGCAATTATCTCCCCTTAATTGCCCCACCCCCCACCATCCTCATTTAAGTAACTCTAATTCCCAATTTTTTCTCGATCCCCGATCTATTTCAGCGAGTTTCCTTTCTGGCTAAGATTTCTTAGCAGCTGTTACTGCATTGTCAAGTAG
This sequence comes from Areca catechu, assembly GCA_021397845.1. NCBI lineage: Eukaryota > Viridiplantae > Streptophyta > Magnoliopsida > Arecales > Arecaceae > Areca > Areca catechu. The sequence goes on along the minus strand of CM038052.1, from coordinate 185,776,038 downwards.
AAAATTGAGGCTCGTTCCGACCGTTAAGTAGTATATACCACAGAAAGCGACGGGAGGTTATGCAAGTAATTATTTGCTATAATTATCGTTGCGATGGATTATGGACAATTATAATAACATGAACAGGAAACATCACATGACATTTTATATCAAGTTAATTAATTTTTGTTTTTTTTTAATTTTTTAGAATAGTAATAAATATATAATAGTCATTATTTTCTTTGAAGACACGTGTTCTTTTTAAAATAATATTTACTTTAAAACATATTTCTATACATCAACTGGCATGATTTGTTCACTAAATTATATTTTATTTTCTAAAATAATTACGATCACCACGCTTCCAAGTTTCTGAGACATTAGAACAAACTAATGTTTGCTTCCTTTCCCATACACCAATGATGGTGATACTAAAGTAATTTTCTTTACTCGATTTTAATAAATTATTAAAATAAAAAAAAAAGAAATTGAAAAAAATCCGTACGTGGAGCAGGCCTGACGCGCCCGGAGTCATCGGTAATCGGCAAAACCATTCCCGCCCCAAGCAAAAGATCTGGCGGTAGCCGGAGGGAACAACAAAGCCCGCGTGGGTTCTGGTGACCGCCCCGGTAATCCCGGCGCCAGTTCTGACGTCACCTTCTCCCCCCGACACCGTACGGCCACTCGAGCTCCCCCATGAGACCCGGCGTCGTCCAACCATTCCCTGAATGCCACGTCAGTCGAAACTGCCACCACGGCACTGATCCGTGGCAGTTCCGTCAATCCAGTAAACTCCGAGGGGCGGTTTGCAGATGCCTCGTCCCGTAAGCAGCCAGTGGCACAGGCCCGTAATAATTACTTCCTGACATGCCCTTTTCGGGAACGCTGTTCCGCTTTGTTTCCGGCCCTTTATAAACGAGGGTGCGGAAAAGGATGGGAAATTTTTTGTACCGAAAAAAGGGTGCAATATTTTCCAGGGGTCGTCGTCGAGCTTTCTCCCCGTTCCTAGCGAGCGGCGAGCGTCTAGAGGGCTCTCACGCCGTTAAACGTAACGGCGAGGGCGTCGAAGGCCGTAACTCTCCGGCGAAACCCGGCCGAGGAGCTAAGCTGCTGCCTCGCGAGGTAAGAGGAAAAGAAAAAAAAAAGTCGTTTCCCCCCCCCCCCCCCTCCCGTTCTCTCTTTCTCGTCGAGTTTCTCGAAATCCCGTAGGCTTTCTCGTTCCGCTCGCTCCATCATCGGCGATCGGATTTCGTAGATCGCAATCTTAGCCGTCGATTCGTCCAATAATTGTGATTCTCGAGGGAAACGATCCACCGTTGCTTTCAACGGATAGTTAACGGCACCGCGGGCTTTTTTAATTCACGATTCTGTGAATTATTTGGGGGTTGGAAGGATGGAATATTATTGGTGAATTGGTGCCGTGAGTCGTAATCTCTGGGGTTCCCTTAATTTTTCGTTTCGGGCTAACTTTTACTTTATCAAAAAAGCGGTTTATTCTCCGCGTTTGGTTCTCTGGACTCTGGTTCGTGCTGTCCGCCTATTTCGTAGCGTCCCTTACCCCCGCGGCGGTAAAAACCAAGATGGAACTATATAGAGAAATACCGTACCTGGTAAATATTTTTGCATGCCTGAGGTATACATATAAAATAAAAGGAAATACGAGACTATTTAATTCTTTATTCAAAGTTATAGATGGAAGATCGAGAAGGATGGAGACAGTGAAGACCAAGACGGGAGTTTGGTTTGCTTTCTCCATCCACTGCCTTTTTCCCTTGGGCTTATTTTATACATTTCATGTAGGGCTAGGTAAGGCATAACTTTCATGCTTCTGCTGGTGGCCTCTCTGCCTCCTTTCTCCGGTGATTCATCTTCTTCTATCCTTTGCCTGAAATCCTCACAAAACTCCTTTTTCAGCGTTCTTGTTCGTCTCCTTCTTGTTTACATGTATATATCTCGATGCTACTTTTCACAGAAGGAAAATGATGTCTACTTCGTCTAAAATTATCGCGAGCCTCCAAAAAGAGCTGCTGCTGGGGGATCAACGCCTATGAATTGGATCACTGCTCGGCATGAACAGTTGAGGCCGGAGCCCCACGTCGCGCAACAAAGCCGCCGGGAAAAGCTCCGGGTCCAGCACAGCCCGTGCCCGCCCCAGGCCCATCGCCAATTTACCGGCTCGAGCACTCGAAATTCCGACCCAATCCCCTATCTCGCCCAGGTCCGGGACGTCTACGACCCGGCGTTCGCCATGCTGGACCTGTCAACCCGCGCCCATAATTTACCGTTGGCCGGCGCGGAAGCATCAATGATCGGTCCGTTGCCGTCCGGCTTTCATGAAGCGTCCAGCAGTCTCGCCCGTGCTGGCGATCCCCCGAGCCCGTGTCTCTGGCGAGGGCAGCCGAACTGCGACTGGATCGTTCCGAACTTTGTCACTGCCGGCAGTGGAGCTCCGGCCATGATTACAAACCCTTTAGTTTCACCCAGTGTTTGCTACCCGAAGCCTGGTTTCTCGTGGTGTCGGGACGCATCCAGCGAGCTTTCTAACCAAGAGACCCACCAACAGCAGTATGGGGACTTGCACTTCCCCTCTTCTCAATTCTACCATCACACTTTCCAAGAGGTGGTCACCTCCTCTTCCTCCACTGCGGGCAACCACGGCCACGAATTGGCCTCTATTGTTCAACCCTCGAGCGTTCGCGAGGCCGGTCAGCCGTGTTCGTGGGTCGACAGTGGAAATGAACTGCTGCTGCTGCCTAGCTACGGCGAGCAGCCGAACACGGTGTGGGTGAGTCGGCCGCCTGGGCAATGGAACGCGGAAGGAGGGTTTGCGAGGGGTAAAGTTGTTGCAGAGGGATTTGATACCGCGCGAAGTGAGGGAGCCACGCAAGGTCTGTCGCTATCCCTCAACCCGGTGGCGGATCTCCCTGTGGCTCAGTTGGGAGAGAGGTTTGGACTTCCAAATGAAGCCGGGCACTCCTGCCCGCACCACAAGTTCTCGATCTCTGATAGAGGTTATGGGGTTCCGCTTCAAGGCGTCGTGAGCTCGTCGGTGGATGCTCGGAGGGGCGCTGGGCCGCTCGGGCCTTTTACAGGATATGCCACGATTCTCAAGAGCTCCAAGTTCTTGAAGCCGGCTCAGCTGCTGTTGGATGAGTTTTGTAGCGCTGTCACGGGGCCCAAGCTACTGGAGCATCGTGATGAGGGTGGGAGGAGTTGCCAGGTCGCGAGTGCTGATCGTGGTGATGCAGTAGCGGTGGGTGAGAGAGCGAATGGTGGGAGGGGAGGGAATCCGGCCGTGTCGTCGTCTTCGCTGAATGGTTCGTTGGATGGTGGTGGTGAAGGCGGTGTGAGTGGGGAGGCTTCTCAAATTCATCACCCTGAGATCCAGCAGAAGAAAGCGAAGCTCTTGTGCATGTTGGAAGAGGTTAGTCTTATGTGAGATGAGAATGCTTGCACTATGTGCAATGACATCATTACTATATGTTAGTTATTGTTAATTTCTCAGTTAATTTGTCTGTTAGAAGTAAGCTTAATTCTTTTAGCATGTCAAATCATTGGCTTTATGCTCCGTGCTATTATCTGATTCCTTTTTGCTTGTTATTGTTGCAGCAGTATATATAGCGTTTTCTATAGTGCTTAGGATTTCCTTGATATGCTGTGGCAGATCATTTTGCAATAGCTGTTCATATTTCCATGTGAAGAATCATATGAGTACCATGAGAGGCAGATTGCAGTTGCTCAATTGAAATGATCATTTTGGGATACCTTAATTAATAAAACAGCATGTTGTTGATTGATCTAGTACTATTTGGTCAACACTTTAATGACCACCGCACTTAAGTTTTTACTTAATCTTTCTTGTTGAGTTGATGCATAGGTTTTTTCGGTGGAGATGACACAAGCCATGATGTAGCAATTCTAGGGATCAAATTTCTCCAAAACCAGTTGAAGCAGGCATTTTTTTTCTCTTCCATATCTCATAAATTAAAAAACGGTTTGTGAATTTGAGACAATTCTCTCCTAGAAGTATGTTTGATGAACAGTGTTAAGTCGGTCGACAGTTCTCCAAATTTTACAATTTATTTAAAAAAGAAAAGAATAGAAAATATGGTAAATTTTAGTGAACAATTTATGTGAAGGTCTATTTGAATTTAGGTACAACCATGGATGTATGATGTATTAATCGTGTCCACGAGTATTTCAAGATGTGCTGTTAAATATTTGATTCGTGCACTACTATTATTTTCTTTAATGTTCCCAATCTTTGCTTTCTTTGACTCCATGGCCTCTTTAATTGAGAGCCTGTTCATTCCTTTTAAGTGGCGTATATGTTAATTGGCCACAAAAATTTAGATGTTTCAAATGCTAGCATGCATTTGCAGTAATTTAGTTATAAGCCGGGCAAAGAAAATTTTGGAATAAATAATCATCAATTCTCAAAAGGGAATGTGAACCGTGTTTAGAATTATGATACCGTTATTTGCTTTGCTTCTATAATAAAATAAGGTTTGTGTATATGTTGTCTTGTGCTTGTAGACTACGAGAGCCTTCGCAACCTGTGTATTTCAATATTTAATTCAATTTGTCAATTTGATGAATAGGGCGTGCTTTCTTTGTTTTCACGGTGTTTAGTCCATTCTTCAATTATCCGAGTTCTTCAACTCTAGGAGCAACTCTTTTGCTAATTTGGTATCTAGTACTGCATATCGGTCACATTATTCTTGTATATATTGATGATGATATCTTAAATTTTAATCTGTTGTAAACCCTCAAAGGTAGAATCATGAAATTCTCTCATGCTGCATCCTTTTGTACATCACAACTTGCACCGATAGATAATTAAGCTTTTAAAAAATTTTGGCGAACATGTGATTCTCTACAAGCCTTCAGCCAAATTCTGAAACAATTTTTACGGCCTTTTTGTAAAGTTTTGCTAATTAATTTCCAGCAAGACACTAACTTTTGCAGTTTAATCTAATCAATATCATAATCCGAATTTAGCAAGACACTAACATTTGCCATTAATCCATATCTGAATCCGATTAATATTTCTATCCTTACCCATATGATACCATGTTTAAGGGGATTCTAGTGCAACTTTGAGTAACACAATCATTTAGTTGCTTTTATGCTGAGCGCTACAATTGTGGCACTTGACTGTTTCAAAGAGAACAAAGCTGCAACTTTTTAGCTGTCATATTTGTAAATGAACCATTTCAAATTTGACCCTGATGCAGTACCTTTTTTGTGTCTTGCAAGTGATTTTGGTTTTTCAATTATTAGTTAGAATAGATCTGGAAAGATATTGCATTGCAAACTTAATGCAGCATACATTTTATTAGGGTAATACCAGATTTAGACCTTGTAGCCTTGATTGGTGAAGATGGCTTCACAATGCAGACTCCAAATAATGGGGTGAAAGAGTGGCGCCCTTGACGGTGTCATTTTTAAAATCTTATTATTATTTCTTAGACTGGAGTTTGTTGGTCATTAAGATCTTGTGGCACTATGGGACACGATAAGTCATGGTTTATTGCTTGGAAATATTTAGCATGTCTCTTTCTTTGAGACATGAACTGAATTAAGATCTTTTGGCACGATGGCCCTTCCCTCTATGTAGATTTATATGTTTTGTACCCAGGGAGCTTATCTTAAGCATGATGAAGATGACTGATGTAGTCAAATAAGAGTAGCAACTGCAAAATAATCAAGTTTTAGATATCTAGAATAAAGGAAGTGCCCTCTTGAAGCTATGTTTTCAAAACTTTATGTCGGAGCTCAAAATTTAATTTTGCAGTGCAACTGTATTATAAGACATGAAGGTAAGCGAGAAATCCTGTTTTATTAATGCATATTCATGATCATGACAATAATACAGGCATTCTTTTAACAGATGAATAACTTTAGAAATAATAGAAAATCCAAAGTCAAAACAGCACTTATGGTACCATACAGTCATACTGACTTCTTTTGGTTCCTTGGCTGCTTCTTGATCTTTCAGTTTCAGGGTTATGATAGCTTCATTAAATTGTTCATGCTTCTAGAGAAGGTTAAAGCGGTGGTGAAATTTTTTAGTGATCAAATGTGGTCATTGTTATTTGGGCTGATTGGGTTAAGTTTTTTATTAGAGATTACCGAATTCACGTGCCATCTTCTAAAACAAAATTCATGAATGTATCTCTTCGTTCTAAGACATTTTCTGGCAAGCTTGTTGGCCATCTCAAAATGTAATTTCACTTTATGTTCTTCAATTTTGCATCTCCAAAGTGAATTCATGATGCCATGCTAAGAATTGTAGATACTTAAATAAGATTTTTGTGAAATTTAGCATATTTTATATGGTTGGGTGAAAAATATGAAATATCTATTTATGTCTACCATGAAATTATCTAAGTGATCAGCTTGTCCCATTTTAGGTACCTCAGCTTCTTTGTTCTCTATAGTCACAGAAGTTAGTTCCCATGGAAATATTACTAAAGTAAATTCTACAGAAATTTATTGTAATAAATGAAATTAAATTATAAATGTGAAATTGTGTACTGCAGAGACCTTACAAATGCTGGGCACTGTTTCCGTCATTTACACTTGCTTCTTTATTTAGTAAATCACCAGAGATGTCAGTTGGCAACTTGGCATTTCTAATGCAAGTTGATGAACTAAGTGCTAATTTATACGGGAAGGTGAAATTGTACTCGGTCCAGTGAGACCCCAGTAAGAAAACACTGACTTGACTTCTGTAACCCAGTAAGAAAACACTGACTTGACTGCCGTAACCCAGTACCAAAACACTGATTTGACTGTTGCAACCCAGTAACAAAACACTGACTTGAATGTTGTACCATGTCATGACATGTGAATGCTAGGTACATTCTGTTGTATAGTTTGAAATTTCTTTAACAGTTCATGCATTCAGGTTTTTTGCTCCCATGGTGTGAGAAATGCTTCAGCAAGAATTCTCTATGATGCTAATCTCCACGGGATAGGTTTTGGAATTTACATAGGAGTGGTATTTGGCTCTTTGCTCCCATCGGTCATTCAGCAAATGGTTTTTACTCCAGGTTTTGCTAGTAATTTTACTTGTAAAGGTAGTAACAATAATGGAAAAAAAAATAAAGACATGCTAGTTTGACTGTCTATGTATCAACATTCTCAAGTACCAAGTATAACATATCACATCCAAGATTTTATTTTGTTCCATAGTGGATTGGAACAAAATCTAAAATCGTTTAATATTTGTTATGAATTGACTTATGGTAGCTTTACCAATGATGATAGTGACTGTTCAAAAAAATAAAAACGAAAAGGGGCTTTCGATGATGCAATGGAGCAGGCTTGTTCATATTGTATATAGTCAACCAATTTTTGCATTTTTCATGGGTGCTTTTGAAACATTTTGTTTAAAGTGCTGGTATCATATATGCTTCCAATCTCTTTACTGATTCCAGTTCTTCAGTGAAACTGAAATTAAAATATATATTCAAATCTTAAAAATTTCTTGTAGTAATGCTCTATTAAATAAAATGCAGCTATTTGAGATGGTAAGTACGTTTTTGTTTGTGGGCATTGTTTGTTAATGTGCTAAATTTTCATGGTGTAAGGTTGCTTGCCATCATGTGGGCGATTAACCTTGTGATGCAAAAGCATGTAGCTATATGTGATATCTTCTCCATTAGAGGCCAAGAATTTAAACATTTATTTTATCTGTTTTCAGGTGCTTGTGAATCTCGTAAGGGTAGAAGATCAAGCATTTTCATAGCAACTCCCCCTTGTCATGATATATGAACTTCTGATAGTTAATTTATCCTAGCTTTTTTATTTATTCTAACAACAAAACATTAACAATTTAATATGTATTTTAGATGGAACGGTTAGTATCTCAAGTTGCCAGTAGAATATATGTCTGGAAAATTTGTTAATTTTTAAAATGAGCATGGCTGAGTTGAGAGTGATGATTTGGTTACATGGGGAGATGGGTAAGACAGAAATGGACATGAAAATAATTCTGGAAGGCTGCTGATGCTTTCTCTCAAAACTTAAAAAGGAAAAAAATGCAAGGCCCAGGGTTGCATCAGTAGAGGTGGAATTGATGGAGAGCTAATTGGTATAATATGGTCATCTGCACTGGGGATGAGAAGAGATGCACTTGGTGTGGAAGATTAGGTATATGTGGAAGTAGGGCTGAAAATGTTTTGGTTGGTACGGTTTAAGTAATTTTTTGAAACCAAACCAACTTTTCGGTTTAAGAGGTTTCTAAAATCAAATATTTGGTTAAATACAATCGATTATTCGGTTCGGTTTTGTATCGGTTTGATTTGTTTGAATGGATTTTTTGGTTTAAGCAGGTTGGTCGGTTTTATTTTAAAAAAAATGAAGAGAGGGAGAGAGAGAACTAAGAAGTCAAAAGTCTTTGAAACAGGCAATGTCATGAGCAAGAAAATGAAAATAATAGATTTACACAGTATTCTAAGAGATGGGAATATAAAACATGTAATATGAATGTCTTTGTATATATAAATGTATAAAATGATGTTAGTTAATCGATTTGGTTCAGTTTTAGCGGGTTACATTAATTAGTAAACCAATAATCCGACTGCTATTTTGGTTTTTTTTTTTTATTAAATCGAACTGAACCAGTTAAACTGTCAAACCGTTATATTTGTTCAATTTGGATCGGGTTGGACAGTTTAGGTGGTTTCATCGGAATTTTTTACGCCCCTATGTGGAAGTATGTGAAAAGAGAATATATGGCATAATGAAAGCTGGATGGAGGGCTCTAAAGATTGATTCATGTTTTGAATGAAAAATTTTACTCTCTAAAGTTATGAATGACAGAAGCATTTATAACTTCGGTTCAGATAAAATGTGGGGGAGTTGCCATGATTTGCTCAAAAAAGATAAATGATAGAGGTGATAGTCACTCTTTGCTTTTTGTTAGATTTCTACGGTTTTTGTTAGATTTCTATGTGCTCATGCTTGTATATTAATCACTCTTTAGTGATAAAATCTCCAAAATGTTTTTATGATGCTTAGCATGGTTATGATTTTTAAGGCAACGTTATAGTTATAATTCCTGACTCTGGTTTCGTTTGTATCATAGACACATTGCTTGCAATACTTAAAGGAACCACGGAGGTTTATATTTTGATATGCCAATTATACCCTATAGTTTGATTGAAATTTGCTAATAAAGGAAATCTTGGTTGATATGCAGGCAGTTGCAGAATATAAGATGACTAAACTGTGTTTGGAAATATGTTGTTCTAGTGATCAATTGTGTTATATATGGTTCTTAGTTCTTACGATGCCATTCGGTTCATCGAGTCAGCTCTATTGTTATTGTTGATTGGAATATTTAATTGCCTTTATCTTTATAATATTTGAGATAATGATGCTCGGCAAAATCTATGGCGATTCGATTATTTGTATTTTTTTGGGTGCTCCTGCTTATTTAAAGCGGAGTTGCTCTCTCTCTCTCTCTCTCTCTCGTGCACGCTTGCATAATCATTGTTATCTTAAACTGTGAAATGCATTGAATCAGTCAATGCAATTAATTTAGAATCTAATTGGCCTGAACTCGCTTTTCAATCATTTGTGAAGGTATGCAGACGGTACAAGCAATACCACCAACAAGTGCAAATGGTGGTCTCTTCTTTTGAATCTGTAGCAGGCCTCAGCTCTGCCACGCCCTATGCTTCATTAGCCCTCAAGACTGTCTCAAAGCACTTCCGGTACATAAGAAATGCCATATCTGATCAGCTCCGACACATAAGCAAAGGGCTGGGCGGGGAGTTCGCGTCGTCACCCAGTTCCAGTAGAGGTGAAACAATGGTGCCAAAGTTTAAACACATCAATGAGAGTCTCCCGGAGCACAAGGCAGGTGAGAACAGTTTAGGGTTTGTGGGTCAGAATCAGCCGGTGTGGAGGCCTCAGAGGGGCCTACCGGAGCGTGCTGTGGCTGTTTTGAGGGCGTGGTTGTTTGATCATTTCCTTCATCCGTGAGTCACCACACTGACTTTATGTTACCATGTCTTCTTCATTCATTCTTTCTACTCTTCTTAACCTCAATTCTCTTGTCATATAACTAGTTTCATTTCCTTAATTAAATCCGGTGGGCTCTTTTGCCCTCCCTTGTTTCAAAATAACAAAAAAGAAAGAAAGAAAGAAATGTTAATATCTCATATTTTTGTGAATCTTTAATTTTTCTACAGCTTCCTTTGGTTCATCCATATACCATTACCATCATCAATGTGTGCATCGTGTTTTGGGTGGGAAAATGACAAACTCATGTATGTTTGATGTCTCCAGGTATCCAACTGATACGGACAAGCACATGTTAGCTACTCAGACTGGCCTGTCACGGAACCAGGTAACTCTTTACTGAGCCCATCTCTCTCCTGCGAATACTGTTAGACCGGTAAGATGAATGGATCCCATCATTGATGTCACCTGCAACCAGCTTCGGAGTGGGCTGGGTTGGAGGGTTAAGTCTATTTGTATTGCAGTTCTAGGGTTTAATCCAATGGGAAAAGTTTGAATCTTATAAATTTTGAACCTGGAACTCTGAGGTTTGGATTAAGTTGGGCTGATGAGTTCAATTCTGTTTCCCTGCCAAGCAGCCTACTCAGTGGCTATGTGGTAATTGGTTCACCCATCAGGGATCTTGGAGTTGTTCTAATTTATGTCTTCACTGTGAGGACCGATCACCATTCAGTTACAGTATTTGGCAATAGTTTGCATTGAATTTGGTTTAATGCATTGAATCAACCTAGGTTTGTGGGTCACCTTGGCTCGGTAAGTAGGACCCAGACTTCATTCATGGCAGGAAATCTGCCACTTTGTGGACGACCTAATTCATGGCTATGAACTGCTTGTCTGACCCCATGCCTGTTGCTAAGTTGGTTTGGTTCGCAACACAGGTTATAGGAGTCAAATTTTGACCAGTGTTCGCTCTGACAGCTGCTGTGGGCTGGTCAAAATTTGATGTATTGAATCCCATGTGAATAAACCTGACAGGATGCCCTTGCTGTGAATAAACCTGACACATGATGCCCTTGCATGCATGGAGAGGAGTGAACTGGGAACCAGTGCAAACACTTTCCCAGGAAATAATTTAAAGCACTGTTTCAGTGTGGACTATGGAACATGCTCTGCTACTTTATAATGGGGCAGGACCTTAATCAGAGCGATTGGTTACGGACTCTGATAGAGCTTGGATCCTTTGTGGCCCTTGCCATGTGGCACTCTTGTGGCCATGCTAGGAGTGACCTGCATGGTAGGGACGGCACATCTAAATTTTATCAGTACTGATGTAATTTGCGTGTTCTAGTTATTAGTTTGGCATCGTAGACATGGTTTTTGCAACACAAATGAGCAACCATGCAGTCTCCGTTGTGGCTACATGGTGGAGGCGGTGGTTGATACCCTTCTAATTAGTTTGGTTTTAGTGCCAAAGACCTGCTTACATTACCCTTCACATCTGGTGCTTCACCTTCTTGCAGGTTTCCAACTGGTTCATTAATGCCCGGGTAAGGCTTTGGAAGCCAATGGTTGAAGAGATCCACATGCTCGAAACCAAAGGAATGAAAGGAGTGGACCTCAACTCTGGCAACAGAAGCGATGCTAACAAGCCACCCATAGATGATGGAGGGCGATCTTCTAATGGGCAAAGGCCAGAATCCGAGTGTAACAAGCCATTGAATTGTTCCTCCATGGAGCCTCTTTTGAATGATGAGGGTTCCCAGAGTATGGAGCAGTGGCATTGTGAGAAGCGATCGAGGATGGACGAGTGTGGGATGCAGACGAGCATAGACGGGAACTTGATAAGCTTTGGAACGTACCAGAGTGCTATGGATATTGGAGGGCTTGGAGCGGTGTCTCTCACATTGGGGCTCAGGCAAGAGGGTGGACAGCGACAGCAACAGCCTCAGCAGCAGCAGCAGCAGCCAGCAGCAGCAGCAGCAGCAGATGAGGCACTTTGGAAGTCAGATGCTGCGTGACTTTGTGGGTTGAGTGATCTTTGTCGGAATTGTTTTGTTGCTAGTGCCAGAGATGTGCTGGGGAGCAGCTATTGGCAATGTTTGTGGTGATATGAAGATGTGAGCACATACAAAAGACTGGTTTTCAGAAAAAAGGGTGACCATTGTTGTATTGTAGGATAGGGGAAAGGTCCATTGTATGATTTGTAATGCTGCTATTCGTTTGCTGACATATTGTAAGTGGCGAAGTTTTGGTGGGGTTTACGCTCTTGATCAAGTGCTGTTGTAAAATTCTGTGGTCTTCATCTCTTTCGCTCGAGCTTGCGGTTGCTTTTTGTGAGTGAAAGAATGGTTAGCTTCGGGGTGATGCAAGCTTATGATTGTGTTATTATCAGCTACTTCACCACACTGAAGTTGACCGTCGTCTATAGGTCTGCTCAACTTGTCTTTCCATGTTTGAACCCCTTTTTTCGAAGTGTTTTTTTTTTTTTTAAAAAAAAAACTTTTTTTTTAATAAAAAATATTAATGTGTTTTGTTCTGTTAGCATGTTTACTTTTTGTTGAAAGTTTGCGGGTTTAGTCTGGTCGTCAGGTTCTGTCTTGATTATCATATATTTTTCTCGATTTATTTTTTGAACAGCTCGATCGTTAATGGTTGAGGAGGGTTATGATCATCGTGAAGTATCAAGGAGAGTGCCCGCGTCAGAGATGGAGAGATGGTGAGCGCCGATGGAACAGGAGCTTACCAAGGATGGAAAAGAAATCTTTCCAAGGTCATGCAACAGCCAAGGGTTCTGTTGTGGGGACCATCGGTTTTGATCGCCAGGAGGTGACCAAAGGGGTTGCTGGAGCTGGAGACGGGGCTCGATATTGGGCTCGGGTGGTTCAGGATTTCCAGCGAGGCTTGGTGTGGATGTTATACAAAATCATTGAAGTGGAGATTGACCGGCTACAATCTTTCTTTTCCAAAATCTTTGAGAACGTCCTTGAAGATTCTCATTGGCAATGGGACGATATCATGGTGGTGGTTCGGAGCTTGGATCGACGGGTGCCAGTTGTGGATTGCCAAGGAGATTTGGATCAAAGCCAAGCTAGAGTATGATCCGAAAACCTTCTTAATCACTAATGATCATGTTGTCTTTCGTCTCAAAATTGTCAATGATTGTGCTCTAGTTAAGCAGGGAGGGTTATGGTCCAACCAGTTGCTTGCTATGGAAGCATGAGTTCCTAATTTCATCCTGGATCGTAGAACTATCCAATGGGTGGTGGTTTGGCGGCTTCGTCTCTCTGGATTGTCTTTGGAGTACTAGGTATTGATGGCCATCATGGTCATTGTGAGGAAGCAGGTATTCCCCTTTCTATTGAAGATTTTACTAATCTATTACGGAAAATTGGGTATGCTAGGATTCATGTGGAGATCGATGCGGGAAAACCAATATGCTTCGGGGTGTTAATCCGAGAAAAGAAAAAAGAGTTCTGGGAGTAATTCGTGTACGAGAATCTCCCTCCTGTGTGTTACTTCTTACTCCGTGTACGAGAATCTCCCTCCTGTGTGTTACTTCTATGGCAGGATTGGGGATGCTAAAGATTGTTGCCGTCTCTCGTTGGAAGGTTCTGTTCCAACCAAGGTCGACAGGGTGTCGGCGTAGGTGGCCTCTACTCCTAATCTTGTGGATTTCTCTATGGAGGAACAAACCCAGCTGGGGGAGGAATGTGTGGGTTGGCCGAAGTTGGGGCCGTAGTTTGTGACTTCACGAATCCACCAACCCCACCCTTCCAGGGTTCCTCTGAAGGGGAGGAAACCCCTCGAGAAGGATAGGGAACCTTATCATACTTCATCGGATCCTTACTTCTCGTCATCTCAATCTTCTTCGGCGGCTAATACTTCTTCTCTGAGTTCACCATCAGACTCGGATGGTTGGCAGAAGTCGTTAAAGGTTACCCGACGGCGATTGTCAGGATCCAGCAACGATGATTAGTTCGGTGAAGGAGGGTCCTCTGCTTTGGTGTTTGGGGCCCTTGGCCCATTGTATAACTCAATGGATTTGGGCATAGTGAAGGATACGGGCCCAAAAAATCTATAGATGGTGGACTATGTAGCCCAATCGTTGAAGAGGAGTCGCAACCTGCCGAAGCCTGCTGTTTCTTCTCCCCGAGGCTCCCCTCCTCCTTCTAAGGTGAATTATGATATGCTTCCCTCTACCATCACCCAGGTCAATACCCCTGTTCCGTGCATGGTAGGGCTCAAGGGGGGTTTGGGGTGTTCTAGTGCTGACTTGGCTTCTTCGGCCAAGGGGTCTACTTCCCCTTCCCCGTCATCCTCCTACTCTTCTCTGTCCCTTCCTGCTTCCCTGTCCCTTCTTGCTTCCCTGTCTAAGGTGGTGGTCTTCAAGGAGGTTGGGAAGGAGGGGTCGATTGTAGGGCCATTGATGGAGGGGGTTGCTGATGGGGTTTCTAAAGGATTGGGTACTGGGGCACGGGAAGGTGCCTCTCCCTTGATGGGTTCCTCGGTGGTTAAGGGATTGGATGCTAGCGGCATGGGTTTCACCCTGCCTTCCCCTGCTATGTCTAGGAGTCATAAGGGTTCGGTTAGTAGGGGTAACGGCTCTGTCTCTGGGGCTGGGAAGGGAAAATAGTTGGTTGGGGGGCCTGTTGAAGCTGGGGTACCTTCTGCATCTCCTGCTCGGTGACGCCTCCTTCCTACCTGGGCTGCATCCTCCTTTGCCAATGTTGGGTCCTCCGTGTTTTTGGCGATCCCTCTACTGATACCATAGTCATGAGATAGTAATAGGAATATTGAAGGCGGCTCTATTTGCTACTAGAATGACTGGGATGGGTGTTGACCAGGTGGATGGAGATTTGGAGAATGTGGAGTCGAGTAGTGGTTCTTGCTAATTGTTTCTGATTTTTAATAAAGATTATGGTGTGGAATGTTCGGAGAGCGGGGAAACTCGCTTTCAACTCTACTTTCTGCAGAATGATTCAATTATATCATCTTGATATATGTATCCTTTTGGAGACTCGCCTTAATGGTCTGCATGTGGAGTGCCTTCATCGATACTTCTTGTTCTCTTGGGGCTTTTATGCTATTAAATCCAATGGGTTATATGGAGGCATTATGGTCGTATGGAATAAGGCAGCTATTAAGGTCGATGTTTTTCACCACTGTTCCCAACATGCGGCTATTGTTGTCTTCGAACCTTTGGGGTCTACTTGGTTGTTATATGCTATTTAAGCCAGTACTTATTATATGATGAGAAGAATGGTGTGGCAAGAGGTCTCCACTCTTATTGATCAAGGTATCCCCATCCTTGTAGTAGGGGACTTTAACGGTATTGATAAAGTGGAGGGCAAGAAGGGCAACTGACCTTTTATTGAGGACACTGCATCCAGGGAATTCAGCCACTTCTTACAATCCAATGGTCTAATTGATCTAGGTTTTGTGGGGCCCTGATTTACCTGGTGCAACAACCAAACTGGGGGAGCTAGGGTTTAAGAGCGCATTGATCGGGTCTTTGCTAATCGTAGCTGGCTTCATTTGCATCCTCATCATCTGGTCCTTCATCTATCTAGAATTGCTTCTGATCATTGCCTTGTCCTCCTATCCATTGCTCCTTCCGTTCCTGGCCATGCCCCTTTCAGGTTTGAGAAGTTCTAGTTGAACTATTCTAGATCCTAAAAGACTGTCAGGGAGGTTTGGAAGATGCCGGTCCATGATGATGCGAGGTATCGCACTATGCAGAGGTTGAAGTTGGTTAAACGGAGACTTTGCTACTGGAACAGAGTGGAGGTGGGGAATATCTTTTTTGCTAGATTGGAGATAGTGGAAAGCTCTATTTCTTTTCTTCAGAAAAAAGGAGGATAGGGATGGTGGCTTGGCTGGCAACGAGTTGGCTAATTTTTGCAACTGTCTTGCTATGCAAATTGCTCTTCTTAATCAGCAGGAAACACTATAGAGGTAAAAATTTAGAGTCCAGTAATTGAGGGAAGGTGACAGGAACACTCATTTTTTTTTATCAGGCCATTATGGTTTGTGGAACTCGGAATCGAATTAGGGCCCTTCGGTCACTTGAGGGGTAGTGGACTGAGGATGATGCTGATATAAGGCGGGAGATTGATTTATTCTTTAGGTCCAGGTGGTGCAGGCCCACTAGGAACCTTCTTCCTTCCAATTCTGTCTCTTATCTCTATTGTCTCTCCTGAACAAATTCAAGCTCTTCTTAATCCGGTCTCTGAGCAGGAAATTCGAACTGTTCTCTGGTCTATGGATGAGGACAAGGCTTTTGGTCCTGATGGCTTCTCTCCTATATTCTTCAAAAGATATTGGTGTATCATCAAGTATGATCTTACTTCTGCTGTGCAGGAATTCTTTATTTCGGGGAGCATGCCTCATAGTTGGAAGAAGACTTCATTGCTCTCATTTTGAAATGCTTAGCTGCTTGTGAGCTAAGCCACTTCAAACCCATTAGTCTTTGTACTGTTCTTTGTAAGCTGTATGCCAAACTGCTAGCTAACAGGATGAAGCCTGTTATTTTCCATCTTATTTATCCATAGCAAGGCACTTTTATTGGGGGCCTCTCCATTTCGGATAATGCTCTTATAGTCTAGGAATTTATGTTTGATCTTGCGAGAGCTTCTGTCCATCATTACTTGATGGCTATCAAACTTGACATGAAAAGGGCTTACGATCGCATGCAATGGAGCTTCCTGGAGTGTACCCTGAGGGATTTTGGTTTCCACAAATGCTGGATTTTTCGCATTATGGCTTGTATTCTTCCACCGTCATTCGCTATTCTTATTAATGGCTCTCTCACAAACTTTTTTTATTATAATGTTGACCTTCGCCAAGGTTGCCCTCTCTCTTCGTACCTATTTATTCTTTGTGCTAACTCTCTCTCGTAAGCATTGGGAGAAATGGTGTGGGAGTCGGTTATCCAACCCTATCTCCCTGCCCCTGGTGCCATCCCTATCTTGCATTTATTGTTTGCAGATAATTGTTTACTCTTGGGTCGAGCCATGATGTCTACTGCTGAGGGTTCAGGACAATTCTCTAGGCTTACTGTTTGGCTTCTAGCCAGAGGGTTAATTTTCTTAAATACGAAGTTTACTTTAGCCCGAAGACTCCTATCCCTATTCGCTAATCTATCAGGGATTTCCTTGGAATCTTCGAATGTGATGGTGCTCTCCAGTACCTGGGTGTTCCCATTTCAGGTGCCAGACTCCGGAACAGGGATTGTGCTTGAATGGTTCAGGCTATTTAGGAGAGGGTTAAGGGTTGGCAGGCTAGAGCCTTCTCTTCTACGGGTAGAGTCACTTTGATCAGGTATGTTCTTTCATCTCTTCTAGTGTATATGCTCTCTAATGAAGTTATTTCTAAATCTACCATTCTCAAGCTGGAACAAATTATTCGGGCTTTCTTGTAGAGTTCTTCTACTACCTCTCGGGGAGTCCACCTTTTATGGTGGAATATTGTTTGCCAGCTCATTTCTGAGGAAGGGTTGGGCATCCAACCGCTTCTTGTTAGGCATGAGGCTTTGTTGGCCAAACATGTTGCTAGACTCTTTCTTTGCCCGAACAGTATGTGGACCTCTATGATGAGGGCCGGGTATGGCCCCCTTCCTACTGCCTATGACGATCGTGTTACTCTTTCTTAGTGGTGCTCGCCGATCTAGAGGGTGACGATGATTAGGGATGACCCTATTATTTAGCATATGCGATGGATTGTGGGTGATGGCAGGTTAATCAAGTTTATGACGGACTCCTGGATATCGGATATTCCTTTAGCTCGATGGCCGATCTTCATCTCTGTGGATATTTCGAATACTATGTCTATTTTTGACATGTTTATTCATGACACTATTTGATGGGATCCTATTTCGGTCATCCGGATCTTTGGGGATGTTATTGGCCATCAGGTCTTGTCTAGCGTCTTGCCTATCCATCCTTGTGATGACACTGCTATGTGGAGCTCCTGTACTCTTATCAGGGTTTCCTTGTCTGATATGATACCTTTTTTCACCCGACTCGAGGGGGTGATTGGATATCGGTTGGGTTTGGTCTCTTTCTGTTCATCCTCGGGTTTCCTTGTTTCTTTGGAAAATGGCATGGCGCCGTCTTCCTACAAGATCCTTGCTTCTGGCCAGAGGACTTAATCTCCCCCTCTTGCCCTGTCTGTAGGGGCCTTGGTGAGGGTCTTGTTCATGTTCTGTTCTTTTGTTCGAGAGCGTGGCAGGTCTGGCACTTGGCAGGGTTTGAGGGGCCATTCACTCACTCAGCGGACCCTATGCATGCCTTCCTTGACCTGCTTCAGACGGGCTCCCAGAGTTATTCCTTTACTTTTATGGCTTATGTTGCCTATCATATTTGGCTCACTCATAATGATATTGTTTTCACTTCCTTTACTTGCTCGATTAGACTCATTGTTTAGCGGGCTAGAGCTCATAGTCAGCAGTTTCTCTTTTGCACTGGTATGTTCATGGAGATCTGGGTTCTACTTTTGCTCCTAGAGCGTCCCGATGGATTTTCATCTCCTGGGAACCCCCTCCTCTGTAGTATTTCAAGATTAGTTTTGATGGAAGTGTTAAAAATGGTCAAGGAGGAGTTGCCTTTGTTATCCATGCTCTTGGGCTTGGATTTCTTGCGGCTGGGGGGTATCACCTCTTTGATCCGACGATTCCTATGGCAGAGCTTCGAGGGGAGTTAGCAAGTATTGCCTATGCTCGGAGGATATTACATCTTGATCGGCTTATTATTGAGGGTGATTCAGTGACTATTATTGCCTGGATCCGGGAGGCTTAGCGGTCTCTATCCCTGCATCCTAATATCCGAGATATTCATCTTCTTCTGCAGGGCTGCACGGAGATCATCATGCGCCATGTGTATCAGAAAGCCAATTTCGCTATAGACTGGATGGCTTCCTTTGTCGCTAATCGTTCAGGTGATGTCCTCTGGACCCAGATGGGTGATGCTCCTCTGTTTTGTAACATTATCCTTTTTGATTTTTTTTGTTGTATTCATTCTAGATCTCTAGTGCTCCTCTGTTTTGTAATATTATCCTTTTTGATTTTTTTTGTTGTATTCATACTAGATCTCTAGTTTGTATACTCCGTTTTATTAAAAAAAAAAAAAATCTGCGGTGAAAACTTTAATTCAAATTAGCAGCCTACTATTCCTGCAGACCACTTTACCCTTTAGGAATCATCGTTGCCAGGCTTCCGCTAGGATGGGCCTGGTGCGGTCCATTTCATGGGCTGCGTTCCGCTGACCCTTTCCAGCTTCAGGCCTGGGGATGTGCTGGCGTTTTGGGGGGTTATGCTGCCTTCGCATCAGGCCTCGACAAAGATGACTTGACGTGGGCTTGGTCCATCCAGCAGATCTATCTGTGATTCCCTTCCCTCCTGTCTAGCTGAGTACAAAAGGAGTGGAGAGGAAGCAGCCTCGAGACCAACAAAAACCTCCCTCGACGAAGGGAACCATAGATGCTAACCCACCCGCAGATGAAAGTGTTCCGAACCAAGCTGGGCAAGGCGCTCATCTCCTACTTCGAGATAAAGAATGGATTGAATCTAACCTTTCGACGATGGAATCTCTGTCTATCTCCTTTAGGCCCAGACCACCCAATTATTAAGTGCCTTCTTTCCATAGAATATTATCTCTGAAGTCTGAATGGAGGTTCAGAAACAATTCTCTCTGAAACAAGGTAAATTATCTTTAAGTCTGAATGGAGGATCAGAGAAAAGGAAATTCCATTATAAGAGAGAACAATTCTCGCCCATTAAAATTTTTCAGTGGATGCATTTGTTCTTGCTCTACTTGGTACTTGACAGCTGAAAGCCATTGGCAACGTAGCAAGCAGGGAGTGGGACCCAAAGTTTGGTAACTACACTCCAACGCTATTTCTCTCTTTTGGAGTACATCTATCATCTTCGAGTCAAAGATTTGAGTCGGAATGGAGTTGATTAAATTAAAAAAAATTATCTTGAATGTCTAAACATGAACTGTGTGAAACAGGTTATTAAATAAGTTGATGCATTAATTGATAGGGCTAGCATGATATACTTATCGATATCATAGAGAATGATTGAATCATCTTTGTTATTATCATGCATCAAATATTTTTTCAGAAGGACAGGATCTTTATGGTTCCCATTTTACTTATCAATATATATATATATATATATATCCCAGGCCACCGGAGCACTTTCACACAGAGCAATCAGATTTCAGTTATCCCACAATAACCGCAATCCTGGCATGATCCACAAGTACTTCATAAACCATCAATTGCACCAGTGTAATGTTGGGAAAAAAAATCAATCAAATAGGTTTGACATATGACTTTGCAACCAGCCCAACGAGCCTCAGAACTTACATAAACACGTAACAAGGAGAATGTTTCACCTACAAATACGAGTTATCGAAAGCAGGGGCGGGAAGCAGGACACTAACACGGCAACAAACGAGCTTTTGATGCACCGCAGTTTATTTAACAAATTAACCTTTCATATGACCAACACTCATGTACGTGTCATCCTTGCGCAGGGGCATGCTAATCTCCGAGTGTTATAAGAGATCTAATAAAAAACTAATACCAAAAAGAAAACCCGATCTACTGGCCGGTGGAAAAAAATAAAAAAAAGATTGCGAGTGGCCAGTAAGTAAACACCTGGGATAAGGCTTTTCGACATTTGTTACGTACGGATTGCGGCATACGTTGGTTCTTCGAACTAGAATGACGAAGAAGAGGACAGCAAAGAATTTTTCTGTAGCATATACCCAGAATACAAAAGTATGCAGGAGGAATCCAAAGAAGAAGTAGAACAGATACATGCAGTAACCAATTAGACCGCAGGAACGGTCCTACTGTGACTCACACCCGCACCGGATTCTGTCTCCGAAGAAATGTCTTAAACATCAATGTCTTCGTTCTCGCCAGAAATCTCCTCCAGAGACTTCCCCTTAGACTCGGGCACCAGGAATGTAAAGAAAAGTCCCAGGAGGTTGCAGCAGGCAAGCACGAAGAGGGAGTTCCTGACACCAATGCCGGTAGGATACCCATGGTCGGTTTTGGCCGGGTTTTGGTACTGGGCTAAGTATAGAAACCCGAACGAGCCCACGATCGCCCCAAGCTTCCCGGACGCCGCCGATATCCCATGGCACGTCGACCTCAGCCTGGCCGGGAAAATCTCCGCCGGCACCACGAAGGTGGTGCTGTTGGGCCCGAAGTTGGCGAAGAAGAAGGTGAACGCGTACATGACGACGAAGCCAATATGATTGCCCGGCGTGGTCCAGTGGTGGTAGGGGATGGCGAGGCTGAGCATGAACCCCGTCATCATGAAGAACCCGATCACCTGGATCGTGAACCGGCCGATGATGTCGATGAGGGATACGGTGAACCAGTACCCTGGGACGGTGCCGCAGAGGGCGATCAGAGTCTGGGCCCTGGCGATCTTAAACATTTCTTCGAGAGCGTTCATGGTGGAGGCCTTGGGGATCCATCCGATTGCGCTAAAGATGTCTTTTTGGAAGAGATTCTGGCTGTAGAAGGCAATGTCGAGGAGGAACCAGGTGGTGGTGGTGCCGAGAAGGTGGAGGCCATGGCGAACCCTGAATTCTTTGGAGAAGAGGCCGAAGCTGTTGGCTCGTTCGTCGGTCATCTGATCGACCTTGGCCTGCTCCTCCTCGAGTTGGACCTGAAAAACCTTCGACATGTCGGCGGCCGCCTGCTTGACGTCCTTGGAGACGAGGGCGGTGTAGCGGGCGGTCTCCGGCATCTTCATCCGCCAGTAGTATGTGAGCGCCGCCGGGATGGCGCCGAAAATGAGGACTATGCGCCAGACGAAATCGGCCTGCGGGACGGTGGAGGCTACGGCGTCGACGGCGTAGGATGGGGCAGGGAAGAATTGCTTGAAGGCGGCAGAGACGATGATGGCGACCGTGCCACCGGCGAGGATGCCAATGCCCTGCATGGCAAAGACGGCGGCGATGAAGGTGCCGCGGGTCTTCTTGCTGGCGTACTCGGACATGATGGTGGCCGAGAGGGGATAGTCACCGCCGATGCCGAAGCCAAGCCAGAAGCGAAGAAGCACAATGTGGCCATGACGCGCTTGGTGGTGTGGCCGAAGGAGAGGCCGAAGGCGATGGATGCGACGACCATGAGCATGAGGGTCATGCCGTAGACGCGCTTGCGTCCCATCTTGTCGCCGAGCCAGCCGAAGAAGAGCTGGCCAGAGAGGGTGCCACAGAAGGCGACGCCGTTGACGGCGGCAGAGACGTTTGGTGGGAGGGAGCCGGGGTTCGGGGAGCCTTCGACGTGGTAGTAGATGCGACCGAGGAGCTTGGTGACGAGGGATATGCAGAAGAGGTCGTAAGCGTCGGTGAAGAAGCCCATGCCGGCGATCACGATGGTCGTGAAGTGGAACCATTGCGTCTTCGCCACGTCCAAAGCGTTCAGCACCTGGAGCTGCTCCCTCGCCATGGTGAGCGGCTCTTCTCTATCGATAGAGATTGCACTCGCAGAGAGAGTAAGAATCAGAGTTTGTACGTGAGAGAGAGAGAGAGAGAGGGAGAGAGAGAGGAGGAGGAGGAGGAGGAGGAAACGAAAAGGCGACCGAGGGAGATGGGAGGAGGGATGCGGAGCGGACGAGGGCATCGACGATGTCATGAATAAATAAATAAATTCGGAGGGTGTGGGGGAGCACGGGCCAACAGAATATTCTCCGCTTATTTTATATAAGTCAATCCCCGCGCCGTCGGTGAGATCCCAAAAATTATTAGATAAATTTAGTTTACCGTCAACTAAGTTAACTAATAAAATATCATAATTATTGATCGGAGCAGATCCACCGCGGAGCAGATCCACCGCGGAGCATCACGCAAACTGACACATAAATCCAAAAAAAAAAAAAACATATAATATATATATATATAATATATATATATATATATATATATATATATATATGTTACTTTACTATTGGATTGGTCCTCTAACTCATGAATTGATCCAGATAAAAGTTTGATAAAAGTTATACCTCCCAACATAACCTTGCTCATCATAGAATGATCTGTATGGGGTATGGCCATAGATAGGGTTGCTATATCTCGAAAAGATGAACAGCTGTTGTCTTCGATGCCAAACATGATTTCTCCTATTGCATTCTCATGTATGGTTTGTCTTTCCATGTTTAGCATGATAATAATCGCTTTCCATGTTGAGCATGGTAATATAGCCCTATTTATTCCCTGTTGGAGAATTTTTTTTTAAAAAAAATTCATGAAATAGTATCAAGAAGTGCATGTGTCATGCCCCGGCTCGATACCCGAGCTAAGCATATGATAGACAGCTACATTTTCTCAGGCTTCAATCCCTACGAAAATACAAGGCATATCTTACTAATCAATGATCGAGCAGTGATAGAGAATAAATTCACTAATTATTTATTTAATTCTATAATTTTTCATCAAGATTAATAGGTAGATAAAATTTAACTAAAATTTAAGATAAATATAAACTAAGGGATTAACATCTAAATTCTAGTTCCTCACAAACTAGTCCAAAAGTCCGATTGATCTTCCAAATCTATAACAAAGATATAAAAAACAGGAG
This sequence comes from Areca catechu, assembly GCA_021397845.1. Taxonomy (NCBI): domain Eukaryota; kingdom Viridiplantae; phylum Streptophyta; class Magnoliopsida; order Arecales; family Arecaceae; genus Areca; species Areca catechu. Next base: position 185,752,476 of record CM038052.1, on the reverse strand, counting down.
ATGAGCTATACAAGCTCGGTAAGTTATCATCACCTTTAATATATGCATAAATATGACAACAACAAATTTTAAATATACACAAATCATACATTACAGAATAACTAGCTTATAACCAAACAAAATGCAACATCACATAATATGCACATACAATTACAAACGACACGATTATGGATGGCCAATCATTTACTTTACTCTCCTAGTCCCTTTGACTGTGGCCACGATCAGCTCATGGCTAACTCTGAAAGAGATTAGAATACTGACTACACTTACCAAAACCGGTTATGTGCCAGTGATTGTCCCACTAGAAGCCCGGAAGGAAACTAACTTTGATATCATACGAGAAAACATGCATCCTCAACATGTACCAGCAATTGCCATGCATGGCTAAAAATAAAAGGCAACTAGTTTCTGATTGCACATACTATACATCAGTTATGTACTAGTGATCGCTTCACTGGAGGCCCGGAAGGAGACTAGATCCTCGTGTGATCATAGTTGGACTAGAGAGCGTCAACACCAACACACATGATAATGAATGCAACCCAATGCAGATCAAACTATACCACATACATTTAACATTGCACAACAATCATAACATATTTAGCATATAATACTAGAGGTCAAGATAACTTACCTGAAACTGATTCTATCAGGAACACGCGACTCGAACCCTAGATCCTCAATACTTCCATACTGATAAAGGTAATGAAAGCTCTGATAAAATAAGTTAAATAATTAATCCCGAAGTCAAGAAAAAGAAAATAAGATAAAAGATTTTTTGATCTGGTCTAGGGCTAGGCTTGATCTAGATATCTATTTAGGTCCAGTTGATGAAACCGAGTTAATCAACAAGAAAACAGTCTAAATATGCAAATGGATTTCATAAAATTTATTTATTTATTTTTATTCTTTTTCTTCTCTCTCCGTTCTTTCTCTCTCCTTTCTCTTTCTCTCTCCCTTCTTTCTCTCTCCTCTCTCCCTCCTCTTCTCTCTCCTCTCTCTCTTCTTTCTCTCTTCTCTCTCTCCTCTTCCTCTCTCTCCTCTCTCCTTCCTCTCTCTCTCTCCTCTCTCTCCCTCTTTCCTCTCCTCTCTCCTCTCTCTCTCTCTCTTTTCACTCTTCTTTTCTCTCTCTCTTTTATTTTTTTCTTTTCCTCTTCTTCCTTATTCCTTTTTTTTCTTCCCCTGCTTTCTCCTTGTCTCAACCGAACATGCCTTCCCCATTACCATGGACCAGGAAAGAGGGAAGAGGGGGAGGAAACTCACCAGCGAGGCATGACGATGATGGAAACGAGGCAGCGACACTTGAATTCCGATGATGATAGAGGCTGAAAGCCTTCAAAATCTATGGATCAAAGAGATAAAAAGGGAGATGGCAATGGCTTCACATGTTGGCTTCGCCACTGCCGGAGCTGGGGAAGACAAAGAAGGGAGGCAGAGAGGCTCGTTCCGGCTCGATTAGAGGTGGTGAAGAGGGTTTTAAAGAAGGATTTCGATGCGCATAATGCATAGCTTACCGAGGATAAGGTCGTACATCCGAGAGTCCCATCCTTCCCCGGCAGTCCTTCGACCGTTTCCTCCTTTCCCATGGCATCTACCGACTCATCCGATGACTGTTTCAGTCAAGCAAACCTCCCCTATTTTGGCCTCTATATTTTTTTCTAGTTTTGAATTGAAGTCGGTATGCCTTGCTGACTTCAGCCCAAAATGGCTCAAAGACTAGGGTTTCACATTCTCCCCCAGTTAAAATAATTTCATCTTCAAAATTAGCTTACTTGAGATTAAACTTTGAAAGTATTCAATCATTATGACTTTCACTCTCTTAGGTTAAAGAATCAATATTTTTTGTCCAACTTTAAATAATTTTAAATCACCATACTTTCGATGTACACTCTGATATAAACTATCAAATCCTCTAAACAAAATTCAACCTTCCAATATTTTAAATAAAATGAGGTCAAAATGATTAAATTTTCTTGTCCTTACTAGGCCTCGAGCATATCACATCAAATTTAAACATTCATCCATTTTCTACATTTAAAGCCTTTGCATAAAATTATACCATCCATTCAAGATATCAATAATTCTAGTCCAAGTCTAAACTATTTATACTTTCCTTGATAATTTAGTTAGACAATCTAGATCAACTTCTCTTTGAAAGTTAACATTAATTCTAATAAAGTAAAGCCTTTAAATCAATACTCTTATGATTAGGATCAATCATATGATCTTGCCATGATTCTTAGTATCAATTAACAAACCATTTCAAATATTATCCCTCGTAGACTAAATCCATATAAGTCTTTCAATACCCATTTCTTTGCTCAATAGCAAGGTAATCTAAATCTTCACATAGATCTTAAATTTGACTTGGAGTTCAATATACCTAATAATCTCCAACAAATATATGAAAAATCAAAAATTTAATCCAAAACTGCTAACATAAGCCATCAAAGATTCTACCAAGATATGTATGCCATGACCACACAATATCATTTAATCTGTTAATAGTAAATTACAAATCTATGCACTATCCCAAACATATTTTCTATTACATGTTTTCAATAATAATCTACATAGAGATTCATAAAAAAAAATTCATTATTAATATCTTAAAACTTCTTTCATAACCTATACCTTGAACATCTTTTTGCAACAGTCCCAAATTTACAATCTAATAATTAACAACAAAACTCGTATGCTATCATAATCTTCATCTATATCAAGTTTAGATTTTTAAGATTATTTAATTAATAATCGAACATACATATTCAGCATAATATAATACACTATACTTCCAGGTCAACACTTCTGAAGCTCGATCAAATCCATTTATCAGAGGTAAAGACACATCTTATCCAGCTCTTCAATATCTATAATATGCTTACTTATCATGATCAAATAGTATAATTCATTCAGCCTTTTACACTCATCCAAGATCAATCTTACAACTTATATTAGAGACAAAACTCAGGTTTCTCTTTTGCACTAATCATATGCCAGATCTTATGCACAATATCTAAAGATTAGAAATCCAAACTTCGAATTCATTCATGCAACTTTTATCATATTTTGACTAATCATAACATTAAGTTCAAATACCTCTTAAATCACAGTCCATAGTGATCATAACTTAAATTTTAATATCACTCAAATCATATTCGAATCGCTTATATCACAGTCCCAAGTGATCATTACCCAGGCTTTGATATCATTCTTTCATGCCTTAATAATTATCATATTAATTTCTAATCTTATATCACAATCTCCAATTATATTAGATTTTCAAAGTAAATCAAATCCATAATATAACTTAAAATATATCTCCATATATCCATTGACTAGCCGCCTCGATAATATTCTTCCAAAAATTAAGCTATGAGAGTTTAATTTAATATTTTATTCATATAAGCCTTCTATACTTAGCAAAACCCTTTAAACTAAAACATACACCTATCAAAGAAAATTAAATAAACTTTTAGTATCGACAATTATTCCAGAATATTTTATCAAAACCTTAATTCTACCCCACTCTCACTAACTAAACCATCTTGATTTTAAACCTTTGTTCTGATACCATTAAATCTGTCATGCCCCAGCCCGATGCCCAGGCCAAGTGTACGATAGACGGTTGCATCTCCTTAGGCTTTAATCCCTATAAAAATGCAAGGTCTATCTTACTAATCAATGATCAGGCAGTGATAGAGAATACATTCACTAATCATTTATTTAATTATAAAATTCTCTATCAAGATTAACAGGTAGATAAAATTCAACTAAAATTTAAGATAAATTATAAACTAAGGGATTAACACCTAAATTCTAGTTCCTCACTGACTGGTTTCAAAGCCCGGTTGATCTTTTGAATCTATGACAAAGATATAAAAAATAGGAGGTGAGCTATACAAGCTCGATAAGTTATCATCACCTCTAATATATGCATAAATATGACAACAACAAATTTTAAACATACACAAAACATACATCACAAAACAACCAGCTAATCAAATAAAATACAACATCACAATAATATACACATACAATTGCAAATGATATGATTATGGATGGCCAACTTTTACTTTACTCTCCTTGTCCCTTGGACTATGACCATGATTGGCTAGTGGCTAGCCCTGAAAGAGACTAGAATCCTGACTACACATACTGAAACCGGTCATGTGTCAATGATCGCCCTACTGGAGGTCCGGAAGGAAAATAATTATGATATTATACAAGAAAACATGCATACTCAGCATGTGCCAGCAACTGCCATGCATGGCTAAAAGTAAAAGGCAACTAACTCCTGACTACACATACCGTACATTGGTCATGTACCAGTGATCAGCCCACTTGAGGCTTGGAAGGAGACTAGGTCCTCGTGTGATCATAGTCGGACTAAAGAGCTTCAACACCAACATATATGACACTAAATGCAATCCAATATAGATCAAACTATATCACACACATTTAACATTGCACAATAATCATAACATATTTAGCATATAATACTAGAGGTCGAGATAAGTTAAGAAACCAATTCTATCAGGAACCTGTAACCCGAATCCTAGATCCTCGATACTCCCATACTGATAAAGGTAATGAAGGCTCTAATAAAATAAGTTAAATATTTAATCCTGAAGCCGAGAAAAAGAAAATAAGATAAAATATTTTTCGATCTGGTCTAAGACTAGACTTGATCTAGATATCTATTTAGATCCAGTTGATGAAAACCAGGTTAATCAATAAGAAAACAGTCTAAATATCCAAATTGATTTCATAAAATTTATTTATTTATTTATTTATTCTTTTTCTTCTCTATCCCTTCTCTTTCCTCCTCTTTCTCTCTCCCTCTTTCTCTCCTCTCTCCCTCCTCTTCTCTCCTCTCTTCTCTCTCTCTCTCTCTCTCTCTCTCTCTCTCTCTCTCCTCTTTCTCTCCTCTCCTCTCTCTCCTCTATCCTCCTCTTTCTCTCTCCTCTCTCTTCTTTCTCTCTCTTCTTTTCTCTCTCCTCTTTTTGTCTCTCTCTCTCTCTCCTCTCTTTTTTTTTTTTTCTCTTTTCCTTCTCTTTTTTTCTCTTTTCTTTTTCTTTTTTTCTTTTCTTCCTTTTTTTTTCTTCCCCTGCTTTCTCCTTAGCTTAGCCGAACAAGCCTTCCCTGTTACCATGGACCAGGGAAGAGGGAAAAGGGGGAGGAAACTCACTGGTGAGGCATGATGATGGTGGAAATGGGGCCGGCAGCTCTTGAATTTCGATGATGATAGAGGCTGAAACCCTTCAAAATCCATGGATCAAAGAGATGGAAAGGGAGATGGCAACGACTTCACATGTCAGCTCCGCCATTGCCAAAGCCGGGGAAGACAGAAGGGAGGTAGAGGGGCTCGTTTCAGCTCAATTAGAGGTGGTGAAGAGGGTTTTAAAGAAGGATTTCGATACAGATAATGTATAGCTTACCAAGAATAAGGTCATTCGTCCCAGAGTCCCGCCCTTCCCCGGCGGTCCTTCAGTCGTTTCCTCCCTCCCCACGGCATCTACCGACTCCTCCGGTGATCATTTCGATCGAGCAAATCTTCCTTGTTTCGGCCTCTATATTTTTTTCTGGTTTTGAACCGAAGTTCTCATGCCTTGTCGACTTTAGCCCAAAACAGCTCAAAGGTCGGGGTTTCACGGCATGTATGTAGACAAATCCTAGAAATGCATGCATGTAAACAAAGTTTGCATGTCCATTGCGTGAACCATGATCTGTCCTCTATATTCTACTCCCCGTATGACACGTTAAACAATAGCAGCTTTTATCTATATTGCATGCACATGAACATTTGACATAATTTTTTATATTTTTCTTATTTAGGAGAATACGATATGCAAGAATACAATATATATGATATTTAGGATTGCAATACATGCAATTTGCTTGTTTTGAACATGGATCTCAAAGATTATTGTTGTCACTAAAAACTGATCAGACCTAGCAGATGATATGATAGATGAGCTCGAGAGCTCACAAGAAATAGTGTTGTGGATCCCGAGAGCATGCAAAGGATCCCAAGATATAAAAAATGACAGATATCAAAGGTTGGATTCTCTCTTCAATGATTAGTTCATCCTAAAACACTACAAAAAAAAGAAGTCCACCCATCAGGAGGCCTAGTGGGGATCCTCCGATATCTAAGAGATCCTGTGTGGAAAATAGGAAAGGTTCTATATGACAGTAAGAGAGTGAGAAAGAGAGAGAGGAAAAGATAGAGTTAGGGTTTAAGGAAACTCAACGAATTCATTACTCACTTGAGTTAGGCTTTCTATGGTCTCGTGCCCCCTTCTCTAGCAAAGTTTCCTCTTTCTCTCTCATTGTGCATTAGGATGGTTTCTCCTAGTTTGTGGGATGAGGGCCAGAGCCTTGAAGTCATGACCCTGGCTGCATGAGTGTGGCCATTGGGGATCATTGCTTGCACATCTAAAGGACATAAGAGATTGAGTGGATAAAGATTATAAAGGGCTAAAGGGTTCATCACCCCTTTCGCATGTAATTATCTTCCTGCATTCTACATAAAAAATAGACATATATATATAGAGAGAAAGAGAGTTTGTGTTCGTGTTTCCTTAAGAAAAAAGGGGAGAGAGCTAAAGTCTTAGCTATCCTCCTTCTATAATTAATGAAGACTTGACACTTGACAGAACTGTCCTTACATCTACTTACCAAGGTTTGGCACCTGTCATAATCGGGACATGTTAAGGTTGTTGTGCATTCCAGGAGCTTAGTCTCAGGAGCTTGACGAGGACTCGTAGCTCGGATGCTTCGGATACATATCTCGAGAGCTTGGTCTTGAGAATCCACCAAGGACTTGCACCTTGGATGCCTCAAATGCATGTTCCAGGAGCTCGATCTCAGGAACCTAGTAAGGATTTGCACCTCGGATACTTTGGATGAATGACTCGAGAGCTCGATCTTAAAAATCCTGGCAAGGCTCGCACTTCGGGTGCCTCGGATGCGCATTCTGGAAACTCAATCTTGGAAGCCCAGCAAGGATACACCTCGGATGCCTTGGACGTGCATCCCATCTGTCTTGGATGCATATCCTAGGAACTTGGCAAGGACTGGATGTCTTAGATGCATGTCCCAGGAGCTTAATCTCCATAAAACTCCATTTTTAGAGAGTTGATTTGCTAATTCTGCCACATCGACTAAGGTTGATACTAAGCTATATCAACTACGATACATTTCACTCTCATATAGCATGAATTTTTTTTTCATGAGCATGACTTACAACCTCATATATGTCGTAGTTATGACAATAAGCAAATGAAATGAGAAAGCAATGCAATGCATGATTAGAAGTTTAAAATGGCAGCCAAGGAAAAAATAAAATACAAAACCATAGAATATTTCACTGTTTTATATATGCACTATTAGATAAGAAAAATAATCATAAGACGTAGTGCCTACAATATCTAGATATTTGTATGATGTACCTGCTGACACAAACATAAGACAATGCATACTTCAAAATTTTAGTTCAATAGTAGAATAGATAAGTCTATGTAGGTCATTTAGTTATTTTAGTTTCATATCTATAAAGAATTAGTCTAAATAAGATTGATCTATCTTCATAGAAGCTGGGCTTGATTACATTTGAATAGATTTTTATTTTAGATCTAATTATGTTTATATTGAATAATGAGGATTTCATCTTGATTATCTGACTCATTAGATGTGATATAGCATCTCTAGAATACTTCATCTTTCAAGTGGCTTGATGGTGAGAGTTGATTGATTGATTCTACCACATCGGTTGAGGTTGATACCAAGCTATATCAACTATTATACAATTCACTCTCATATAGCATGAAAACTTTTTCCATGGGTGTGGCTTATAACCTCATGTATACTATATTTATGATAATAAGAAAACAAAATGAAAAAGCAATGCAATACAAAATTAGAAATTTAAAATAGTCGCTAAGAAAAAAATAAAATACAAAATCATAGGATATTTCGTTGTTTGATATTTGCCCTATTAGATAAGAACAATAACCATAAGATATAGTGCCTGAAGTATCTAGATATATATAAGATGTACTTGCTAATACAAACACGAGACAATGTATACTTTAAAATTTTAGTTCAATAGTAGAATAGATAACTCTAGATAGGTCATTCAGTTATTTTAAATTCATATCTATAAACAATTAGTCTCAAATAAGACTGATTTATCTTCATAGAAACTGGACTCGACTATATTCGAATGAATTTTTACTTAGATCTAATCATGTTTATATTAAATAATGAGGGTTTCATATTAATTATTTGACTTGTTAGATGTGATATACTATGTATATAAGACTCTGTCTTTCGAGTGGCCACATGGTGAGAGTTGATTGACTAATTCTGCCACATCGGCTAATGTTGATATTAAGCTATATCAATTATCATACATTTCACTCTCACATATGAAATTTTTTTTCATGGGCATGACTTACAATCTCATATATACCGTATTTATGATAATAAGCAAATAAAATGAGAAAGCAATGCATTGCCCAATTAGAAATTTAAAATAGCAGCCAAGATAAAATAAAATGCAAAACCAAAGGATATTCAGCTATTTGATATTTGTTCTATTAGATAAGAACAATAACCACAAGATGTAGTGCCAATAATATCTAGATACATACATGATGTACCTGACACAAATATGAGACAATGCATACATCAGAATTTTAGTTCGATATAGAATAGATAATTCTAGATAGGTCGATCAGTTATTTCAACGTCGTATCTATAAAGAATTAGGATAAAATAATTAAACTAATGTATCCTCATAGAAGTTAGACTTTGACTACATCCGAGGGAATTTTTACTCATATCTAATCATGCTTATATTGAATAATAAGAGTTTCATATTAATTATCCAACTCATTAGATGTGATATACTATTTTTAAATTGTAAACATTATGAAAAATCATGAAATTTAGAAATCTCTAATCTATTAATCAATATATATATATAATTATTTATACCGTCCATTTTTAGACTATCTGATGTATAAGCTAGTCAAGTTTAAATCACATAATTTTTTTGGTATGCAAGCAATTTTAAAATGATATATCGCATTTTATGACTTGGATTATTAATGTGAGACTCACATCATTCAACCTAAATTTGACTAGATCTTAATAGAGATCCATTCTAGTGTAGCTCCGTTTAGCTCTCTTCTTAGAGTCTAAAAGCATAGAAATCATTTTTTATTCTTTTAAGTTCAACAGAAAGTGTGACCATCAATCCAAGCATAGACATGCTGATTACTAGTGATCCTTGATTTATCTCATCAATAATTGAAAATTCAACAATTAGCTTTCTTCTTCAATGTAAACAAAAATAACCCTTCATCATTCTAATATTTATATAGAAATATAGTTGTTAAAGTTCAAAGCATGCCTGATGATACTATATAGGACTAATAAATATTCTCATATGTCATAAATTATTCTAAATTTCATTTTTTAGGAAGATATTTTTATATTTCATTGATTTTTGCTTTAAAATAACTTATAACTGCTTCTCTAGCCGTCCATAAAGGTTGACGACAATTTTAAAACATGAGTTATATGTAATATAAAGATTCATGCTAGCACAAGCACTTAGAACAAAGAAAGAGTATAGAGGAGAGAGTTGGTTCTCTGGGGCTGGAGGAATCAGAGCTCTCTTTTAATTATTGGTCCCACAAAGTGCACGAAATGGTGATCCAACCGAGACGTCACGGTTTTCCCTCCCTTTTAGCCCTTATCTGACTCAAAGCGGTGGGGAGCATACGAACTACGCCATCAATGAATTTCAGTTCAGCACTGGAATAGACGGGCTATTCTTATCTCTCCCTAACGAGAGTTTCTCTTGTACGCCCTGGTCTCTGCCCCATTCAAGCAACCACGGTATCGCTTCCACTCCCGGCCCCAAGCAAGCGTTGTTAGAATCAGTGATCAACTAGCTCGGTCCGGTCCAAATCAAGCGACAGGCCCAACTTCGCCCGGACTCCGCCATGCTTCCAGGACCAGGCGAAAGGCCCAACATAGCATAAAGGTACAATCGCGCAATGCTTGGATGCAGTTTTTATTTTCTTTTCTAATTGTTCTGAAAATACAACATAAAATAGATATAATAAAATAATAATAACAATAAAATATAAATCTAATTATTTTTTAATTTTTTAAATATTAATATTATGATATACTATCTCTACAGAATTCTAAAGCTACATGCAAATTTACGATACATTAAAGATCATCAACTAACTTATGGATGATAAAAAATAGAAAAATATTATATCTCAGAGATATTTAATATAATTAAAAAATTATCAATAATTGTACTTTCATTTTAAAGTATAATCATGATATAAAAATAATAAAATATTATTATAATCTAATAACGTGAGAGAATGAAAGCTGAACGCAGGATGGCACTCATTTGCTGTGTAATTTTCTCCAGCGTGCATGAGAGTGAAACACAGCATGCCAAGGTGGTAGCGTGGCACAACCGTTGCTACATGCCGCCACTGATAAATACGCAATCAACAGCTTACCCATGCAAAAGACCATGCCAAGAAGTAATGTGAGAAGACAGACGCTCCCTCGTCAGTCCTCATAAAGTCTTAACTTACTGAAGTCTACAAAACAATTTCAGTTATTACTTTATTCAACACTACATATTAGTCCTAATTTCTTCAACAGACTTGATATTCCGAAGAATGGGAGAATTCCCAGTATAAAACATGACTCTTAGGAGTGAAACTGATCATACAATTAACACAAGCTAATCCCATAACTAATGTACATAGAGATCAAGGCGTGTTGCACGCCAGCTATCCTGTTTAAGGAACAGAACTCAGCAACAATGGCAGAATGTCAGGCTCAGACTTCCTTGAAAGAGCCCTGGGTCAGTTCTTGATAGCAGATTGCACTGCAACCACCATGATCACCCATTCTCATGCCTTTGCACCAAGAAAAGACTGCTCACAGAAAGGTCAGAAATAATGAGAGGAAATTAGAGTGAATTATCGATTTGGTTAGTGAACTTGCTCCGAATATACGATCCAACAGGCAAAGATGTTAAATGAAAGATCAAGCGGATGTCACGAGTTCAGGTCACAACGGGGCATGCATTCTAAAATTATGATAGTGATTGTAATTTGGTGGGTATTTATATACTTTGTTACAAGGTTCACAATCTTGGTTCGAACCTGTATCAGTTGGCTGTCAGTATAGCATTGATATTGCCTAGTATGGGGTTGATTAGGCATACCAACACTCTGTATATTCCCCATACCAAGTATCAGCTGGTACCAGTATGGTAGGCACACCCAGTACATACCGGTGCAACCATGCAACAGACCTTTCTTTGTAATTCTGCCAAATTATTTGGCAGAGCAAATTAAGCTTTCATGGTGTTGGATGTTATGAGAATGTAAAATCTCTGTATCACATATTCTGAACTCATAAGGTTTGACTTCCTCCCTTTCCAGCCTTTTCTAACATCCTATTTTTAACAGCCAGACATAAGAAAAATGTCAAAAACAAACTTTGAAAATGATGGCATGAAGGAAAATGCAAAAAGTAATGATTCTCAGAATAAACACCTACAAGCACAGCTTATTACATATATACATACATACACACATATATAACCAAAACTGAAGAGTCGATGATAAAGCATTGATTGAGGCTAAATGATACATTATCTAGGCATGTAAAAGGAAAAGTTACGGGTTCTGAGTGGTTCCCAGCTTAGGTAAAAGGAACCAGTCTTCCTGAGGATAATGCAGATCACCATATTTTTCAGATAAAATAAACTAAACACATGACGCCAAAACACCTCCAAGGGATGGTCCAGATCCTCTTCTTTAATGTTGATAAGTTGGAACATCTTTTGTACAGCCCAACAAAAAATAAAAATCCCCCCCCCAAAGTCAATTGGTTGGTGTTCTAGAAGTCACTTATTATGCATTCAAGTGCAAAATTATGCAGTATATTGATAGATCCCACTTTATATAAGTAGATAGTAAACAGAATCTACTCACCCAGTGTTCTATAGAGATAGTTAATAATGGACCTGCAAGAGATTGTCAGTAGATACTTTGGCGAGTATCACATGCAATTCAGATAATCAGAGCTTAGAGATCCTCATCTGCATCAGATGCCTTTCCTACCAGTAGAGACCTTAACCAGATCAGATTCTATCAGCAGTAACAGAGAGTGCCACTGGGAAAGAAAATGGTGTCTCATTTGTCATAATTCAGATAATCAGAGCTGAGAGATTCTCATCTGCATCAGGTGCTTTTCCTACCGGTAGACCTTAGCCAGATCAGATTCTATCACTTGTAAATTGTGAAAGAAAGCAACGTCTCTTTATCATAATCAACTACATCTGTAGACAATCTGAAATCTGCATTTAAAACTTTTCGACCTTCATGTTAGGTATCCTAAACTTCAAGACTCATGTTTTAAAAGTTATTTTCCTATTGGTGCAAACAGGATTTTAAATCTCTTGGGATGAGGGTGTTATGGTTTCTCCAAGGAATAAGATACCCCGCTATCCACCCCATCCCGATAGTGGTCCTGGTCATACATCTTAGTAGAACACCATCTCTCTCCTCTTCTTCATTCCTTTCTTTTTATTTTTTTTCTTATTTCTTTCCTTCTTTCCTTCTTTCTTTTCCCACCTTCCTACCTTCCTTTCCTTTTTCTTTTATTTTCTTATCCCTTGCTTTATTTCCTTTATTTTCTTTTTCCTTCTAATTTGTCTTTTCTTTCTTTCTTCTTTCCTTCCTTTCCTTTTCTTCTCCCTTCCTTTTGTTCTTTCCTTTTTCTTGTTCTTCTTTCCTTTTATTTATTCCTTTGCTTTATCTTTTCTTCTTCTTCTTCTTCTTTTCTCCTTGCGGATTTTGGAGTCTCAACTACACTATCCTCGTCCATTTTCTCAAAGGAATGGGATGAGACAGTCAGGATGCCTCCTGTTTCGCCAGAAATTAAAACCTTAATTGCAGATGTATGGCATGAAGACACTGAATCGAATTCATGGCACAAAGATAATGGCTGATAACCGGTTGCAATATAAAATAAGTCAGGCTAGGGAGAGGGGAAAAAAATACAGAAAGCCAAAGTAGGTAGAAGTTATTGTTATTGCTTTCATTCTTCAGCATGTAGATGTTCAGGTATTTCATGAAAAGTTGCACTGACCTTGACTCCAGGTGGAGGTGTTCCAGTTTTCGCTGTAGTTGTGCTTCCAAAGTTGAACTTTGTCTTCTTCTCTGCAGGCTTTAATATTTGGAAAGAACACATCAGGGTATCATCTACACTCATCATGGCACCGGCATTGTCAAATTCCCCACAATAGTTTGGTGCTGAGAATATTGTCACAAGTTGCCTGTTAGCAAAGAATTCATATCCATCTTCCACCACCTGGTAAAATAAGTATTTTACAATAAAACAGTGAACATATTTCAGCACCAGCAAAATAAACAAAAGAAATAAGCATTTATAACCTGATGAGCACGACAGATGAGGTCAAGATCATGTTTTTGAAGGAACTCAATCACCTTATCAGGGCCAAAGGTGTATGAAACCCCTCTGTCATTCATACCCCATCCCTGAATATCCTTACTTGGATCTGACCAAAGAAGATCACAGAGCAAACCAGTCTCTGGCACATCAGTAGGGCGTGCCAAGTTTCTTATTTGACCCAAATTAGTCAAGTCTGGAGAAAGACCCCCATGCATGCAAAGAATTTTTTCATCAATGAGAGCTGCAACAGGCAGGCAGTTAAAACAATCTGTAAAGACTTTCCACAGCCTCACATTGAATCTGCGCTTGCATTCATCATAAAACCCATATATACGGTTTATTGACGCACATTCATGATTCCCCCTCAACAAGAAAAAGTTCTCAGGGTATTTAATTTTATATGCCAAAAGGAGGCATATTGTCTCAAGACTTTGCTTTCCCCGATCCACATAATCCCCTAAGAACAGGTAGTTGGCTTCAGGTGGAAATCCGCCATATTCAAAAAGCCTTAGAAGATCAGAATACTGGCCATGAATATCACCTGAGACCCCAAAGAAACTATCATGTCAGATTTCCCAAACTCAACTGATGACAAGACCAAACTGTTTGCAAGCAGTAAACACTCCTGAATTTTCTCTCTAGAGTTCTCCACAACCGATCAAGTTAAACAGAATGTACAGTTACCATGAACAAGAACAACTACAATCATAAAGTGAAACTTGATAAAATTCCCCTGGTTGAATATGTCCATTTTGTAGATACAAATTAAAAATATCCTAAAACAATAGCTCAGCACATAAAGAAAAAGCTAAATGAGAATGCTAAAGGATCTCAAGTTAAAGCACAGGGCATAAGATCATACCCCCTGATGGTAATTTGTTTTCTAGCTAAAATTAATCAAGGTGATGAATGATAAAGATGAAGTACAGCCAAGGGAGTCTAGCATTAGGATCAACAAATGTAAAAGTGATAAACAAACCAATGGCAAAGTGATAAAAAGCCAAGTGAGAAGGTTAGGTCATATGATTCAAATCAAATGAGGGTTGGATTGAATCAAGTCATAATTGGACTGCAATTTATGATCTCTGGAGATTCCATTGAAAAGTAATAGAATGCAACTTTTTTAAATAATACAATTAAGAACTGATTATATGGTACAATGAAATTCTACTGGAGATGTAACATATATTAACACATTAATTAGTCACACATTGAAAAATTGCATGTAAGAATACCGATACCAAAATGATACTTTTAACCAGCATTTTTACCCAAAAAAAAAAAAACCAGCATCATAGTACTTAATACAACTAAACATTAAAATTCAAACATAAAACTAACTTCATAAAACCAACAATCTATCAACCAAAGAGTGTTTTATAAGTAAATTGAATACAATTTTACAAAAATAACCAAATGAGAATTAAAACAAATTGTTTCATCCGGTAATCAGTGAGAATCTAAATTCAAATAATAACGTGTTACCAACAATCCTTATGAATTAGGGTTATTCTAATTTTCCCTCAAAGTCAGAATTAAGACAATTGGCAGAAGAAGACCTAGGCTGAGGAAGAGTATAAATTTAAGGGCACACATAGGCTACAGGTAGAGACTTATCCATCAATACAATCGATATAGTTAACTTCTTAAGGTCATAAAACTCTAGTTAATAGTGTCATATTTATAATCTAACCCAATAAGTACAATTTATAGATACTCATCTCTGTTTAATTATTTAATATGTCTAATCATTGTCCTATATGCCTAATAATTAAGAATATGGCCTTAATCCCTAAATCAGGCTGAGTGCAAAATGGAATCACAAGCCATCCAAGTTGATGTTCCACATCGCTTCAAGCAGAAACAAACATGGAAGTGGAAACTGGTTCAAGAGCAGATTCAGGTGTAGGTGCAGGAAAGAGAATCCCTAAAAATTATTAGAAAATGGATCACTTAGGAGGCAAGTGCAGGAGTGAGTTTCTTAGGAGATTCCAAAGATGGTACAGCATTCTAGTTTAGAAAACTTCCTTCACAGAAGGATCCATACAACTTACCACAATCTACATGTTTTAAAAAAAAAAATGTAAACAAACAACTCAGTGGTTCTGATTGTTGGAAATCCTGGAGCAACGTCTATACCGCGGAAGCAACGTGGGAGAGATCCTGACGTGATGATGGCAGCCTTCTTTATAAACCAAGTAGGAGAAGATATAGAAGAGAGATTAGGATAAAAGAGAGAATGTATTATTCCTTGGAGAAGAACTTGTTACAACAAGAGATACCAGCCTCCTCTCACAAACCCGAGAAAAGCTCCCACCTGCAGATAATACCTCATGCAAGGTTCCGTTCTCCAAAACTCCATGGAACACCCCACGATCCCAAGCCCTCACGCACAAGAGTCTCCACGCACGGATATCTCCCTCACGCACGCCCTCTTGTTTTCTCTCACGTCCCAAACTGTCGCCTCCTTATTTTATAAGCACATGGGGTGGTGGTTTAGTTCTAGTGTTCTTGGACTTGGACGATTATGTTCAAGGTATTTAGGACCCCCAAGTAGTTTGGATCCTTAGTTGGTTAGGCCTCCTAGTTAGTTAAACTTCTTGAGCAGTTAGGACTCAACCACCTAACCGACTAACCAACTAACCACATGCTAACCAACTAACACCTAGCCTCAAACCCCTTTCACATCAAAGGGCAACCGACTACACCTCTGGACCTAAACCCCATAACCCAACAGGGTTATGTTACAATCTCTAAAAAACTCCCCCCTAACAAGTCAATTGAGAGCCCTTAAACCCGAGCCCATGTACATCCATGTCTCACATGCTCTCTCAACCTGGGTCAAACTCCCTGACCCAACAAGACTGAGATCCTCGGGAACTTATAAACCTAAGCCTCCCAAACTTTATTGCCTTTCCTGGAATACCTCCAGGACCTTTGGAACACCTGCAGAATCGCTTGGCACGCCTCCAAGCTCCTAGGGATCCTCGAACATCCCTGCCATGGCCTTCCAAGTCTCTCCAAGGCTTGGGAGCACCACACAAAACCCTACAATCTCCATCTTGGTGCCCCCAAGCCTTGGCAAACCTTGCAACGTCCTCCTGTACAACCCCGTTGTAACATGTCCTGACAGCTCCTTATACGGATCTCTTTGCCTCTGCCAACATCCTTCAGCTGCTGAGCGCCCTTAGAGGCCTCTGGAATGACTGCCTCCATAGATGAAAACCCTTGCTTGTACCCTGGTACTACCATTGTAGCTTTCCTTTTGCCTGGCAGCTGCATCAATCTTTTTCTTGGACTTCCCTGGAGAGACCACAGCGAACCTGAACCGGCACTCATTATAACTGGAGCTCTACCTAACACCATCTCCTCAAAGCCACGCCTCACTACCTGTGCACGCTGCTCCACCTGCCTTGGTGTACTCCCGGCGCTGGAGCTAGGATGTGACTTCTCCCCGTGCAGTCCTTCACTCTGACCTTGTGTTGAATCTTAATCCACCCGTGAAACCACCTATCCCCAGTGCTCCACATGAGACTGAAGTCCCTGTGATGCCACAGAAAGAAATCTTGAGGCCAGCTACTCAACGTTGCCCTGCTGAGCCTGCACTTGAACCTCGTATCCCGTCGCTGCCTCCTCAAACCCTTCGCAACCCGCGAACCCCTCCGAGACCATTTCGGATACATTGCACCCCGCAGGCTCCTTCAAAACAACCAAGAGCTCATCCGACTCTTCCTTTGATCCAGCGACTGAACCTAAAAAATCCAGACTTTCCTTTTCTCCATCCCTGCACTTCTTCCTAAGCGGACACTCCCGCTTAAAGTGCCCCGCTATACCACACCTGTAGCACTTGCCTGCCATGCTGCCTTTCCTAGACTGTACCCGTCCCACCTGTTCACCTTCTTCTTCTATTTCCTTGATGCCTCCTATTAGAAGACCTCCCTTTCATCATCCGTTCCCGCTGCTAATTGAACCTTAGCATTGATATGATCTCCTCATATACTAGCGTCTCCTTTCTATACAGCAGTGTAGTCACCAACGAATCGTAGCTCCCGGGTAGTGAACATAAAAGCAGCACTCTTATCTTTCTCTTCAAATCTACCCCAATGTTGCACAAATCCATGCTCATCCGGTCGAACTGCTGAATATGTCCCGCAACATCCTCACTCTCTTGCATCCGAAGGCTGTACAGTTGCTTCTTCAGCACCAACTTGTTGCACATATTCTTCCTTATATATATGGTGTGCAACCTTGACCACAATCCCTTGGATGTTTTCTCCTCTAACATACCATACAAAACCTCATCCGCCAGACAAGCCCTAATCGTAGCACATACCCTTTTTCTTCAAGGACATCCACTCCTTGTCATTCATACCCCCTGGCCTATCTTCCAAAACCATATCTAATCCCATCTGAACCAGCAAGTCTTCCACCCTAATCTTCCATATGGTGAAACTCCCTTTCCCATCAAACTTCTCCATACCAATCTTCACCCCGCCGCCCTCCATGATCCAAAACAATCACAAAACAGCGAAAGATTGACAAAAACCTTGAAAATAATACATGATGTAAAGAGGGTATAGACAACAGCCACAGATCTTATCCTTCCTCCCAACACCTTGAGGAAACCCTAGATCTGAATCCTTTTCCAAAATCCTGGAGAAACCTCGAAGGGATCCTGGGGTAGCAACCCCCCCCATGCTTGAACCCGCTCTAATATCACTTGTTGGAAATCCTGGAGCAGTGCCTATACCGCGGAAGCAATATGGGAGAGATCCCGATGTGATGATGGTAGCCTTTTTTATAAACCAAGTAAGAGAAGATATAAAAGAGATTAGGAAAAAGGAGAAATTGTATTATTCCTTGGAGAAGAACTTGTTACAACAAGAGATACCAACCTCTTCTCACAAAACCGAGAAGAAGCTCCCACCTGCAAACAATACCTCATGCAAGGTTCCCTTCTCCAAAACCCCGTGGAACACCACACGATCCCAAGCCCGCACACACAAGAATCTCCACGCACGGATATCTCCCTCATGCACGCCCTCTTGTTTTCTCTCATGCCCCAAACCGTCGCCTCATTATTTTATAAGCACATGGGATGGTGGTTTAGTTCTAGTCGTTCTTGGACCTGGACAGTTAGGTTCAAGGTGGTTAGGACCCCTAGGTAGTTAGAATCCTTAGTTGGTTAGGCCTCCTAGTTAGTTAGATCTCTTGAACAGCTAGAACTCAACCACCTAACCGACTAACCGACTAACCGACTAACCAACTAACCAACCACATGCTAACCAATTAATCAACTAACTACCTAGCCTCAAATCCCTTTCACATCAAAGGGAAACCGACTACACCTCTAGATCTAAACCCCATAATCCAACAGGATTATGTTACAATCTCTCAAAAACTCTTCCTAACAAGTCAATTGAGAAAGTCCTTAAACCTGAGCCCATGTACACCCATATTTCACATGCTCTTTCAATCCTGGGTCAAACCCCCTGACCCAACATGACTCTAGAGCCCTCGGGAGCTTATAAACCTAAGCCTCCCAAATCTTGTTATCTTCCCTGGAAGGCCTCCAGGATCTCTGGAACACCTGCAGAACCGCTTGGCATGCCTCCAAGCTTCCAGGGATCCTCGAACATCCCCACCATGACCTCCCAAGTCTCTCCAAGGCTTGGGAGCACCACACAAAACTCTACATTGATATCTCCCTAACATAGATCAATGCAAGCTTCTTACCCCATTATTTGGAAAGCTGTTCATTAAGTGGTTACTTGATACATGGACAACTAAGTTGATCAATGGCAATAAGTCTCCAAAACATCTGAAAAATTGTTAGACATTTCAAACATTCTCGTTCATATTGATCAACAGTGTGGGCCACCAATTTGGAAACCTCACCAAATAATTTGATGATAGGAGAAAACTAGCATGATAATGCCCAATTAACACTAAAGTTGTTTGCAAATCAGGGTATGTTACATGCTGATCCTTAACAGGCAAGATCCTGTAAGTAATGAAGACATTATAAAAGATAATATCTATGACACAAAATAGGAAAAAAAAGTCATCTACATGGTTGCTATCACTTGAAATTTCCTAAACAAACAACTCCAGTCCTCATCCACATATAAAGTTATGGAATTCTTAGTTCCTAATTGTGGAGCACATGTATAATGTAATGCAAAACATGTGCAACTTTATATAAGCATTTCATATGCATGTCTATATATAGTTGAACAACAGCTGCCACATAGTTCTCATGCAATCTTAAAGTTTTTTACCATAGATGTGCATGAATACTGGTGCCTCTGAGGTGGCAAACTTGTAGGATAATAGGATAAAAGTCATTAAATTGATAGCAAAAGTATATAGGTTAACAAAAATACCAATCTTGATGACAATACATGGATAAGCTATTAACTCCATTATAAAATATGTTATGAGAAGCACGTCCTGCTCATAACAAAATAGTGGTTAAGATGAAATATTTAATCTAAAGGAGAGATGGAGGTGTTATGAGCATGGTGCAAGAGTTGAGTTGTGGCTCCAGAATTGGCATGACAACCTTGGTTGAAGATTCCAGCTTTTATGAATTAGAATTAAGCAAATGTCATGAAAATTGCCAGACTAATGTTATTTCCGTCTTCCAACCCATGTGAGTATCTAGCAGAACAAGCAGAAACCTAATCCATTTGCTTACATTGAAAGAATTAAAATTATACTTAAGCTAGTTCAGTTATACTGAGAAAATTCTATTAAAGTATGTATAAACAAAGATAAAAACAAGACAAAACAAATATAAAACTTCTCCATCTCCCAGGCTATCTCCACCTATGTC